>JAZDUH010000468.1:7392500-8592500 GCA_036419115.1 Scarus forsteni
TCTGCGACCTTTCCTTCTCAACAGATTTGACCTTTATCTCAGCTGCTCTGGCCAGAGGTGAACAATGACATTCATTTCTTCAACCCCCACAACAGTCTTTCGGTCAGATATAATCCTGTGGCTAACCATCGTCTGGACTTTCATCAGAGATGAGGTAGTGCTGGGCAATTAATCCACTTCCATTTTAAGTGACAATTACTGCTTTAATCAGATGTGAAAACTTAAAAATCAAGACTAAAAGATTACTGAGACACATAGTATGTTGCAATTGTTTTGCCTTTTCCCCATCTGTAGTTGACTGAAGGCGTTTTTTATTTTCACACATATTTGAACTTATTTCTCCTTCATGTATTGTACTTTAAAGGTGCTATGAGGAGAATCTATTTGCGGCGACTTTAAGACTCTGCTACCCATGAGCACGGGCGGCGACTGTTGTAATGCTGCGTTCCAGTAACCTCGGAACTGGAGTGACATCATCTCCGACTTATTTGTTACCAGTTGAAGTCTGAAAAAAACATGCCGATCTACCAGGCTATTGTTAGCTGTTGTTAGCACACCCTGTGTTGTTGTTCACAAATATCACATGAAGAATGTGATCATCACTATGGCAGCATTTTTGTAAATATAAGTCTAACAATACTATGTATACAGCTGATCTAGAGCGACACACCCCAGTGAGAAGTGCAAATAAATTGATTATTACAGGAGCTAAATAACTGTTCACACCGGGGGCATCCATCTTCGATTGTCAACTCGGGGGTGGCGAGGTTTCACCGAGTTCCCAGTAGGAAATTCTGACTTTAGGGAACGTTCCTGTTACAGTTTCCTACTCGGAAACCTGGAAATTCCTACTTCTGACTACAACTGGAACACACCAAAAGACGTGATGCTAATAATAATGCAGCTTGGACCTTCATCAGAACTCTGCATTGCTTTACAACTTCTTTTTTCAACAACTTACAGGATGCAAAGCGACGAGGTAATGTATCTCTTTCTAGTTATGTAGCGGTAGTTTTTGATGTGTGACAACAAGCAATTTTTGGAAAACTTAGTATTGTAGTTTTGTAGCCGGCTATATATCTCTACTTACAGCCCGGTACTCTAAGATGTGTCCGAATAATATAAATTTGCTCTAGGTTTAATTCTCTTGTTCCCGAAGTTGAGTATCCAGGCCAGTCCAGCCCTGTCCAACCTGTCCGGAAGGCTAAGGAATAGCATTTATAGATAACCTATTTTGATACTGTAAAACTCATCTTAAAGTGTGTATTTCGATCAGGCATATATCTAAAAGTGAGACTTTTTTGTAATGACTTAGAAACTCCTCACAGTCCCTTTAATATTAAGAGTAATTGTGTTAAGAGAGTTCAGATGCAATGACTGCATGTTGTAACATCAATAAGTAATTTTGATTTATTATCTTCACTTTAATAAAGTGCAAAAATAACAGGGGTTATCATTTTTGTCAAAATTGAGCAGCCCTATGATGTGCAGTACCAATGTTTTTCAAGTCCCATTGATACCAGTACTTCCTGCTGTGATATTTTTGATACATATATCATGCATTTCCTGATGACATAAGTTACTTTGATTTAAGTTTTTATTTACCAAAATTCATTAAAAAACAATAAAAAAAAACACAAATTCAAAGTCTTTTTTTTTCGAAGATTACAGATATACATTTTGTTCAAGTGCTTATTTAGTATTGATACTTTATGGAAGTACTCAGTCAAAAGAGGACTTATAAAAGCATCAATAACAGTTTCAGTACTCCCATCCCCGACTTTCAGAGATAAATGTTTAAGTTCCTCCCTGAAGTCATGAATTTCAGGACTGGTAAATCTTTAAAATGTGAGGAGGATGGCTGCTGATACTCAAATCACTCACAGTCTCCAACAAAGAAACACTCCACCCCAGCTTTAGAACTGATGCATAATCGACCTCAGGAAAAACAGAGACATCAGAATCAGATGGTCGTCTCTAGAGATCTTTGGTGAAACAGAAAAAGCGTCTTCAAAAGCGCAGGAGGTGCAGACAGAATATTCCGCTGACACAGATTAGCTGCTCTACGCTCATAGTTTTCAGCATTTAGGTCATGACCTTTTCCTGCAGCAACTTAAGTCTCCTTACACCCGGTGTAATCCTTGAATGCTCCGCTCGTTTTAAGATGTTTGCATCATGTTTGAAAGAGAAGCGCGGTTACTTATTCTCATAAAGCATTGAGCTGCTGTCTAAGACGTTCTTACTGAAAACGATGTAACATTTCTGCAACAGTGTGAGTCGACAGTGACTCAAAAGCAGACGGTCCAGGCATTCTTCAACATGACATGTCTTAACGTAGCAATAAAAATCAATTATGAGTGGAGTAGAAGTTATAATTTTCTGCATTTGTGCGCATTTTAAGGATTTAAACGGTTCAGATTATAACTAAACTCCAGTTTTAAAGCCACATGATAGGCTTTGGCTCTTGAAGAGTAATAGGAGATGGTTTGTTCTTGCACCAGATTTGACAAATTTGTTCCAATCTACAAAAGACAAGGGAGTAAATTTAGAGATTCTAGCCTGGCTGTTTTCTTTGATTAGAGGCTTATTATTGATGCATGAACATTGTGTACGGTGTTGCGTGTTTTATATTTAAGCCTTTTTCCATCTATGTACTCAAAGAGACTTACTGATAATTTAATTAGCAGTTCATTTAACCTTTATGATTTTCCTGTTCAGGAGAGACTTTTTGTATCAGAAAGAGAAAGAAGAAAGAAACAACATAAAAAGCTGCCAAGAGTTTTTGTCTTTATGTCAGAGATGCTCATTATTTTTCATATTCCCAGAATCAAGGAGTGATAGAGAACATAGCTGCAAGCCATGAGACTATGAAGCAGCCTCCTCACTACCTCCAAGCTGGTAGTTTGTTTCTAAGTTTCTACAAGAAATCCTGATGCGTTTCACCTTGAAATTTCCAGCAACTCTTTGGGCGTCTAACCTGTGCGACACTTGGTACTTAAATGTTCTCTCAGTGTTTAAAAGTAAACCAAATCTCAGGATATATTTGTGCTTCTTATAAGGAAGTTTGAAGATTTTTTTTTTTCACGTGACCCAGTAGACTTCAGTCACCTGCCATCATCTTTTTAGGAAAAGTTCAGCAAATTAATTGTGCATCTCAGCGGGAAAATGTCTGGGATTTTTCTTGGTTCTCTTCTGGATTATTTAAAGAACTTGAAAATCTTCTCTTTTAAAATATTTTGGTAAGTTGATATCATTCTCACCAGGAATTAAAGGTTTTGTTATTCTCATCTGACAATTTTCAGGAACTTTTCTTGCTTCTGTCTCAGAGAAACTAAGAACGTTTTTATATACTTTGCATCAGAAGTATTTCAAGAAACTTGATTTGTCTTAACTTAAATCAACTGTTAAGTTGGGATCATTTAACACTGCTTAACACTTGCTCTGATGAAAAATTTAAGGGACATTTTAGGGTCCATATTTAAGAATTGCTTAACCTTCCAATACTTCTAAACTGGATTTTTGGGGTGAATTTCCTTTTTCGCAACTAAAAGAAATTTGAGAAGTTTTCATGCTTATCACCTGGAAAATTTGTGAAAACTTTGACTGAAGATTTGAGGAACTCGTTGTAATCCGTGCTGAAGCATATGTGAATCTATCGAGACCACTCATCTTAAATTGTTGAAAATTTCGTTGTCAAATACCCCATGTAAAAAAAGTTAGGGAAATTTTCATGCATCTCTGCTGAAAGATTTGAGAAACCTTTATACTAAGACAGAATAATAAATAATGATAATAAAAGATATATGGCACATTTTAAGCCCCTTACTTTTTTGGGGGGAAATCGTATCGGCTTCTCATTTTTCCCGCAAAAAATAACAAACATAAGAAAAAAAAATTCTGATGCATGTCTGAAGTTCCCTCTTCTTGCTTGAAATGCTTTAAAACAAATTTTTTCTTCTCTCCTGAAAAAATGTAAGGACTCGGATTAAGTTCTTAAGCAGCTGCTAGACTCTCAGACTGTTGGAATTCCCAATAAAGAAGTATTTCTTAAAACCTGATATCTCTGAGATCATCATTTGGGTGAATCAGAGTTCTGTCCCAATACATTTCTGTCTTTTGACCCTCTTTTATTCTCTGAGTCATTGTCCTGTCTCCTGATCCAAGAAGGAAACATCTGCAGGTCTGATGTAGTGAGCTGTGTTTAGTGAAATAAAGCCATAAAAGGAAAGCAGCCTCCTCACAGTCATTGTTATGATGTACTTGATGTTATAACAGAAAAACGGTGTGGCCGCCTGCCTGTCCGACTGGCTAGCATGGAGCTCTATTTTGGGTCTGGTGGAAGCCCCCCTCCCCTGCTCCTGTTGTCGTGTCGTCTGTGACTCTTCAACTCGCCCTCTGGCTACACGCCTCTTGTACTGTGCAAGAAGAGCACTTCACACATCCCCAGTGAAACCAGAGCTCTGCCTTCAGCCATCAGTCTCATGCCTTGCCATGTCCTTTGGGCTATTTTTACTCCAGCAGTGGTAACTTCTGCCAAAGTCAGACCGCGGCCCGCTGGACTGGAGCTGAAGCCATGTGTGTGTTTCTGTGCGTGTGTTTGTGCAGATGTGTATGTAGGTGTATGGGAGTCGAGAAGCAGTGCATTTTAAAAAGGATGTAGGCAGGATGGTTTTGGGACATGTGCCAAAGTGTTTGCACAAATTAATTTGATAACACCCAATACCTTCCACTTAAACGCATCATAATTTAGTAGAAATACAGTGAAGGAAGTGAGAAAAATAATACAGCCAGGAAGATATGGTGCCCATCTCCCTGTTCTTTTCTGTATTCTGTTTGTAATCTCGCTATCCAATAAAAAATTCAAACTGTGGTGCAGCAACATTTCTCATTCTGGGTGGCAATATTCTAGAGGTAGGGGAACAAAACAAGAGGCTGAATTTTTAAGAACATGTAGTGTAATTACAGTTTAAATTTTAATTAGGGGCTGTTTGGAAAGTCTCATCGTGAAGTAACAATATGTAACTTTTTTACATCCTTAAACAGTAACAAGAAAGGCAATCTGTATACAAAACTTTATAAAACTTTGGTATTAAAGGATAACTTCAGTTTCTACAGCTTTCACATTGTTTATAGAATGAAGTAGAACAATATACTCACCCAGAAGGCTTTCCTGATCCAAACAGTGCTTCGGGAGATATTTAGATCCAAAATCGAGCGGAGGACATCCCTATAATGGTAGCACATGGGGCATGTATAGCGCTGCTTCTAAAACTGCATTAATCGTCCAAAAACTAATTAGTTTCACCAATATTTCATCATGGTCCACTCACGCTACTCCTCCATTACAGTCCGGGGTTGCTCCCTCCACCCATGTTTTCGTGACTGTGCTGACCTCGGAACTGAAAACTGCTCTCTGGCTAGCTATTCTTTTCTTTGCCTCCGCGTCCTCCTTTCGATGAGCTCCTCATCTGTAAACTCTGGCTCGAAACTGTAAGGACATCCATCATATTCAAAATTCTCGTCCACAACATCTTCATCCGATAGACATTCGTCCATTTTGCACAATACTGGAAGAAGAAAGTTGTTGAGTAGCCGGTGGTCGCCTCTGAAACAATGAGCCGTACTGCGCATGCACGGCAGCCGTAAAGAAAGTTCTCAGTTCAGAGGTCAGCACAGTCACAAAAACATGGGTGGAGCAACCCGGACTGTCTTGGAGGAGTAGTGCGAGCAGACTAGGGCTGTAATCAACCAAAGAAATTGTTGGTCGACTAAAACACAGTAATTGTCGACCAAAAAAATCGACCAATCCAGTGCAGTTTTAGGAGCGGCGCTATATATGCCCCGTGTGCTACCATTATTCGGATGTCAGCCGCTCAATTTTGGATCTAAATATCTCCCGAAGCACTGTTTGGATCAGGAAAGCCTTCTGGGTGAGTATATTGTTCTACTTCATTCTATAAACAATGTGAAAGCTGTAGAAACCAAACTTATCCTTTAAGAATGGGGTCTTCTCTGTTAGGATAATGTTTGTGACATAATATTGCTGTATAGCACAACTTTACACACCAGCCATTCGTCAAAAGGAAGCCAGTTAGCTACACATAATAGGAGCCGTTTAGACACTCGGGCTCTCACCTTATACACAATAGCTGATTAACCATTCAAACTTTCAAATATATATTTAGAATGAAAATATACATTCAACAGCACATTAAGGTGCTTGGAGCAGGTAACTGTCTGATCCAACAGAGGGCGATCCCAGTGCAACCTGACCGTCCATACACTCGTGCTGCTCTCTTGACTTATGCAAACAATGAGAGAAGTACAGTTTGAGAAAATACGAGACAGGCAAAGCCACTCAGAGTGGACACTGAAACAGCTGTGGAGCACCATGTGGACTGAGCTGTGTGTCCTTCATGTGCAAAGCAGCTGGCCCACTCCTCATCCATGACAAATCTGCAGGCCTATTTGTTGGCCTTCCACCCAAGACTAGCAGTGGAAGAGGAGGCACCATTTAAAGTGTTCACAGGAATGCAAGATTCATATACATGGACATGCGACTGACTGATGTTCTGGAAAGCAATCAGTTGTAAATGCCTCGTATGTTGCAGCCTAGTCTATGTTGTAGTTGGGGGGTCGAATATCTTCGAATGATGGCGTGCATGTTTGAAAATCACTCAAATTTGATTTCTAGGATAAGTGACAGCTCTGTAGGAGACAGAAGAGGACGGTGACAGATAAAGCAAAGAAAAAGAGAGTGACAGAGCAAAAATTAGTTTTTGTGTACGTGCTCTTGGTAAACACACATGCTGCTGTTCTTCATCGTCAATCATACAGAGAACAGAACATTTGATACTGATGAGTCGTGATCCCAGTTGACAAAAAGACTGACAACAAAAGCACCACTTTTGACCAATGATCATCACGTGCAGCAGAGAACCAAACACATTAATTTGTCTTCTGAGGGAAGTTTGTGGCTCAAGCAGCTGTAAAATATGATGGAAACGTGAACTTTGTATAAATACATCAGTAAAACATGTACACAAGATTTTATTGTTTGTATTAACTCAATGACTTGAATACAAAAGCCTAAAAGAGGATAGAAATGGTGGTTTCCAGTGTTTGTGTGTAGAAGCAAGAATGCACATTCATGTCCTCATACTTCACCACAAAATTAGAGTCAAAACTTTTTCTTCAGTATTTTAGCAGACTCTCCACCAGGGCTTACTTTATTAGAGGATACGGCCTGTTTTGCTTCTGTGATGGAGCTTTCCCTTGCATAAGAGACTCTCCATAAAAGCAGAGAAATCTTCTGTGACAGAGTTTTTTGCTGATTCTCTTTAAAGCCCCCTCAAGTGCTGCTTCAGTTTTCAGCTCCTCTGTGAACCTAAAGGCTTGGTCCTCATCTCCAAAAGTCCTTTTCTCCTCCTCTCCCTTCGTCCCCCTTTATCTAATTTTCTCTTTTTCTCTCTATCTCTCTCGTTCTGCTTCAGTGAAATACATCAAGGAGATGTCAGCCTTCTTTAAAAGCTCGGGGTCCCCGGGTGCCGCCCTCCCCTGGGAGTCGCCCCCATCCACACCCCAGAGGGGCTCCGAGCTCTCCCCGGCTGAAGTGAAGGAGCCTCGAAGCATCCCGCTGAAGATGTGCCAAGTGTCACGAAAGCAGTGCCCTCCGGATACAGAAAACAGGTGCTTCTTTATTAAAGAGTGCAGTCTTTTGTTTTCTTTGATGTTCAGTCCATGGATATCCGAATCATAAAAATCTTTAAGAGCTCTGCCTGAAAATGACAAAACGCCTTACAGAGAATAATGTAACAGGGACTTCTCACACCCTTCTGCTCACATATTCTCTTTGTTGGTATCAAAAACTACCTCTCCACCCTCGAGCCTTTCTCACTTTGCCATTTGTCTTTCATTTCTCTACTTGCCCCATCTTCTCTTCTCTCTCTCTCTCTCCCTCTCATCTGCTCTGCCAGGTATTTCGAGGTGATTTCATCCAACAGAAAGAACTCTGTGTTCCTGCGGGCAAAAGATCCAGCCATGGCCCAGTCCTGGTACAATGCCATCCAGGCGGGCGCTGCCAGCCTTTTACCACGAGTGAAGGAGGAGCTGAAGAGCATGCAGCCGGGCATGGAGGTCAAACATCTGGGCTGGATCACAGAGCAGGTATGTTTGGGTCAAGCATGATGTCAAAGCCACTCTGCAGTGTTTTAGCATGATGAAGCTACCTTGTTCTTGTACATATGCAGTGTGTGGTTTTATCGATGCACTCACTCTGGGCCAAACTCTACAATGTGCTCTGTCCAAGGTCACATTTTCAGGGTTATTTTTCAGACGCCTATTCCAGCACAATGCTGCAAACATCATCCATAATAGTTTGAGAGGGACAAACACTGGGTTTCTCTATCATTCATGCTTTCAGTGCTCTAAGTGAAAACATCAGGGACACAGACAAATATGCCAACTTTACAAATCAAGAAAGAAAATCTCAAATATAACAGCTGCTGACACTCACCAATGGGCCTTTGCTGACATGAAAGAAACACAAAAAACACAACTTCCTAAAAGATGTCAAATGATTTCATACATTAATTTAATGTGGAAAAGTTTTCAGCTGACTTCCAAACTCTCCATACCAAAATGTTTCTATTCAGATTTGATCAGACTTCAGCTCTGTCTGTGCATTATATATGTTAGCAAAGTGTGTTTACAGTATTGGGTCAAATATACTTTTTGAAATAATTAACAAGAACCTTCATCAAGGCATTTATGACATTCTTAGCCAAGTTATTCAGCTAAAAATGTCAGATCAGCAGCAAAATCTAATTATTTATTTGTGCCAAGTAGTGTGCCATGTTGGAAGTACCAACATGTCCTGAAAATTTCATCCAAATCCACTGAGAATTTTTGAGTTATTTTGCTCACAGACGAACATACAAACAAAACAAAAAAACACTCCTTGTGTCTTGTGATGCCCCAGAAAACCCTGATCCTGACTTTTGGTGCTGAAGGGTAAAACCCTTAATTGCTATGCAAACAAATTTTAAACAGTACACAAAAGTATTTTAATACATTACATAAATGATGATAGAAATTATACATCTGCTTGTGTAGAAAGATGGATGGTGCTGTTTTCCAAGCCTGGATAATGGCACCATCCAAGTATTGGTGTTTTGTTCTCTGAATTCGTTATGAGGCACAACCAACGTGCATGATTCAAGTGCTCACTCGATGTTCTGATATTTGGGCACAACTCTGTTGCAAAACTTGAAGGGAGTGTTGACAAAATGTCTCAAGTTTCATTTGAAAACTCCAACAGACAAAAATCCCCTCACTATGGCACATACACCAGGCATCACCAGCATGCAAAAGTAGCAGCTTTATCCTCAAAACTGTTCCCTATCAGATGAAGCTCTGAACATATTTTCTTGCCTTTTCATATTTTTACTTTTCTAAGGGTGCTGTATAGTCAGACCATAGATATGATTTGTTAAGATAATTTTATTCATATAGCATTTTTACCAACATGTTTACAAAGTGCTTTGACAAACAGGAATATTTAGAAGACAAAGCACAAGAGCTAAAGCACAACAGGAGCTACTGTAACACACAAGGAGCAGCATGCAAACCAAATAACCATTAAACACATTCACAAAGGGTATAATGATCAAAAGCACTCTAAAAAAAATAAGAGAGCCTGAGCGCACTCATGAGCATCACCCTAACCCAAGGCACAAGTCTAGACATGCAGGTGCAGTCCCCAATGCCACCAGCCCCACGATGAAAAGGCCTCCTATCATTCAGACCATCCAGTTATGTGTGATGAGACCATAAGGAACAAGATGTAAACAACAAGTAAACAGTAAAAGGTAAAACAGGTTATAAATGAAGTACAAATTTATAACAGACAGAACAACAAAAATCAAGAAATAAATAAAAAACTAAATCAGACTAAAGTGGACTAAAAGTATGTAATACAAACACAAAATAACCTGGATAAGTACAAGTTTTAGTTTACATGAAGCACGTAGGAAGAAAAATTATTAAGAATTATAAATAGATGAAACAGACCTGATCCTGTGAATAAAGGCATCCTTACTGTCAGTGATAATGTGGTGATTGCAGATGCTGTCAGACTGCAGAAAAAAAGATGGTTAATCACTTGTTGATACTCTCATTGTTTGAACTAAATATTAATCTTATCAGAAATCTTTTGCCAGCCAAGTCCAACAGAAAGGGCTGTGATCCGCCATTTTGCCAGTGACAATGTTGTGGGTTCATACTTTTGTAAATGGTCCTCTTTCCACCTTCATAGTAAGAAGCATTTTTTTTGTTTTGTTTTGTTTTGCCTTCCTACCATCTCAAACCAATCTGGTAATTTTCCTCTAACCTCTGGCATCATCAAGGCTTATGTTTTTCTACCACTAAAGGGATATTTTCTCATTTTCAGACTATTCTCTGGAAAAACCTACTGATGGTAGTGTGCTGTGACACATTTGGAATTGTTTAGAGGATCATTGGGGTTGTGTCCTCCAGGCTTAAGAGAAAAAGGACCATCCACATTTTATCAGAGCAAAGTTTAAATGCCAGCATCTGTGATTGTATAGGGGTGTGTTAGTGCACATGGCATGGGTAACATGCACATCTGTGAAGGCACTATTAGAGCTAAAAGGTGCATATATACAGTTTTTGGAGCTACAAATGCTGCCTACCAAGCAATGTTTTTTTTCAGGGATGTCCCTGCTTATTTCAGCAAGATGATGTCAAAACACATTCTGCATGTGGCCTGCCTGCAGTCCTGACCTGTGTCCCACTGAAAAATTGTGGCACATGATGAAGCGCAATATAAGACAACGAAAACTGAGACTGTTGAACAATTGGAGTCACACATCGAGCAAGAATGGGAATGAGTTCTAGCTACAAATCTTCAACAATTAGTGTCCTCAATCCCCAAAGGATTATTGATTGTTGCTAATAGGAAAGTTGATGCAGCACAGTGGTAAACATGGTGCTTTCCAGTTTTTTCTGGAGCAAAGTTCACAGCTCTTGAAGGTGTCCAGGCAAAAGGGCAAACCCTTTTCCTCAAAGTAAAGAATATTATACCTCAAACAATATGCATCTTTAATATGTGCAACAACAGGTTTGAGGTATAGCAGAACATCATCATCAGCAGTATAGCTCTTCACTATCTTGCTCTTGCCAACTATTCAATATCCATGAGCATTACTGTCAAAAGGATACAGGGTGATCAATATGCACCATATGGATGAATTTAAATAATTTATTCAGTGCTGAATCATTTGTGTTTGTGCGCAGGTCACCCAGGGTCCAGAGAGAGTGGTGCTGGCTGTGTTGACTGACAAAGACCTGCTCCTGTATCCATCACTGCCTGAAAGCAAGGAGAGCCTCAGCAGCCCCCCCAAGAGTCACCCGCTCATTGCTACCAGGTTGGAAAACACTATTATGTAGAAATAAACACCTACAGCACCGAGTATGAACAGACATTTGCTCTCTGGCTTCTCTCTCTCATTTTTATAAGAACAATAATAACATAACACACATTTATGGATTTTAATGAGCTCCTCTGCTCCACCCTGAACAGCCTATACTTGAGTTAACAGACTTTCCCGTGCGTGTTCTGGCTCTGTCGATGCACACATGGTCAATCTTTCCACAACTACAGAGCTGGACAATTTTGGCATATAATTTGGAAAACATTAGTGGAACCAGAACATATGAGTCATGTGTTTTTCCTCTCTTTTCTCTCAACATCTCACTGTCCTCTCCTTCAAATCAGCAACATACACACACACACTTTGTCTACTAATCTGACAGTCCTCTTTTGGAGATTTTAATTTGCCTCTCTATGTTCTAACATCTCTTCTTTAGGCTGGTCCACTCAGGCCCAGGAAAAAGCTCCCCCCTCTTGGACTCAGACCTTTCATTCGGTCTGCGCTCTGGCACAAAGCAGGGTGTGGAGACTCATGTGTTCAGGGTGGACTCTGCCAAGGAGCTTTCCACCTGGACTCATCTGCTAGTGGAGGGCTGCCATAATGCTGCTGAGCTCATCAAGGAGGTCACCACGGGTAAAGATACACAGATTCATTGAAGTCCCAGCTCATTTTTCAGCCCTACCTCAGTTACCCCATCTACGAGTTAAAGAGGAGTTTTCAGAGCACTAAGAAAACAGCAGGAATATGTGCTTGAGATCTTATTTGACTTTTCTTCAAGTGTTGCTCGTCCTTGCTTAACTGAGCACAAAATGAATCAACAAAGATTCAAGGTTCTCCTCCCACTGAGGTCACCCTTTAAAAAATGAATCATCTCATCGTGCTGAATTCCACTTTGATAAGTTTACAAAAAGACAAATATGAGAGGCACAGCTGTGCTGAAGCTGGAATAAATAGTATACATGAGATTGAAAACCTTTGCACTCCATCTTTAATGAAGGTAGATCACTGGGAGGGAGGTCACACTGGCTGGTTAAACTGCTTTTATTTGTTTTTCTTGTGTTTCTTCAGGATCTATGCATCATATCCTGATTTCAGAAACCAGGAGTCAAATTTTGCTTCCCCATAGAATTTTTGTGAATATTTTGAAGACAATCTTTAAGTCTGCTTCCAAATAAAATCAGAGCAGCATAATCGTATGAATAAAATATGTCCATATACGGACTGGAAAATATGGCCTTAAAAGTTTTTACACAAACTGGAATTCTGATTGTTGTTGGGGGTTTTTTCCCCTCAAAGACAAATAAACACACTCCAATTCCAATGGGATGTTGTTTAAAACAAACAGAACACAATGAATCACAAATCACTAAGTAATGTTCAAAGTTAAAAGCTCCATTGTTTTGTGCAAATATTCCCTTATATAGAATTTGATGTTTGCAATATGTGCCAAAATAGCTGGGACAGGGGCAACGAAAGACTTTGAAAGTTGAGGAATGCTCAACTGGCACATTCTACAGGTGGACAGGTTTCGTTGAAAACAGGTTAGTGTCAACTGCAGAACCAAATATTCCAACAGATAAAGAACAATATTTCTCAGTGTAAAATTGCTAGGACTTTATAGAATTCATTATCTACCATCACCCAACCATCAACAGAAAGAGAATCCAGAGGAATCGCTACATAAGTGGCAAGCCAAATGCATATGACCTTTAATCCCTCAGGCAGCACTTCATTAAAACCAGCGTCATTCTGTGAAGGATGTCACCACATGGGCACAGGAACAAAATCATTTAGTGAACTCTGTTGGTTGCTTTAATGAACCATCCGTATTTTTATCAGTAAAAAATGCATGAGCCAATATGACATCATATCATATATTATGGTATGAGGTTGTGTTAGTGCCCATGGCATGGGTAACATGCACTTCTGCACAGGCACCATTAATGCTGCAAGGTGCATACAGGTTTTTGAGCTACAAATGCTGCCATCCAAGCAACGTCTTTGTCAGGGATGTCCCTGCTTATTTCACCAAGAAAACACCAAGCCACATTCTGCTCGTGTTGGAACAGCAAGGCTCCGTGATAAAAGAGTGCAGGTACTAGACTGACCTGCCCGCAGTCCAGACCTGTCCCCCACAGAAAATGTGAGTTATGAAGTACAAAGTAAGACAATGGAGACCCCGGACTTTTGAGAAACTGAACTCGTACGTCAAACAAGAATGGAAAAGAATTAAACCTACAAATCTCCAACAATAAGTGTCTTCAGTTCCCAAAGTATTTTTGAGTGTTGTTAAAAGGAAAGGTTGAAGTAACACAACAGCTAACATGGCCCTGTCCCAGCTTTTGTGGAACCTGTTGCAGGAATCACATTTCAGATATGTACAAAAAAAGACACAATAAAGTCATTGGTGTGAACATTAGAAATCTGGTTGTTTTAGTGTATTCTATTGAATATAGGTTGAAAAGGAGTTTCAAATCATGGTGTTCTGTTTGTATTTAGAATTTGTGATCATTGTGTCTTTACAGAAAAAATAAGGCATAAAAAATAAAAAGTTACTTTCTTCAAAACACAATCAATCCTCATGTGAACAAAAGAAGATTTAACAACACTGTTGTCACTCTGAAGCTGAGTGACAAGCACTCAACAATGACCAATAAAAGAATAGTCCTTTAACTGTTGTGTTTTTTAAGGATTTTTAACAACTTCTGTGTAAATCACTAACATTTTAGGTGCCCAAGTAGTGCCTTATTCAACATATTTTTGTCTTTATTATCAGCCTGTCATTCTGCTGTTTGATGTGTTTGTGTAGAACCAAACAAGTTCAAATGATCTTATTTTTCATTGTGTTTGTTTCCATATTTCTGTCATTTTGGGTTTTCAGTGTATTTTTCTTTTATTTGGGGGCTCCTTTGAGTCTTTATTGGATAGAGGGACAGTGGATAAGGTTTGTGAGACGACATGAGGTGAGGTGGATTTCTGCTGTACAAGGACAACCACCTGTACAAGGAGAGCTGACATGACAGCTTGGCTGTTGGCAGACTAATTTTTTTTGTTGTAACTCTTAAGTTAAACTTTAAAGAAAAATTAAAAACAAGACAAAGCTCTCAGAAACAAAGTGAAAATTAGTCTTACTGTGGAGGAGGGCCATATGTTAAGGACATTATTGTAACTGCTACTCAACAGTCCATGATAATATTTCAATCAAAAAGACCTGATAATGGTCCTAACTTGTAAAGCTGGTTGGAACATGTGAAGAATGTGAATGAAGAATCATTTAAAATTCTTGGTTTCTCTGAGCTTTGGGGATGCCTAATGACACAAAAATTCAATATTACTTTTGAATTTCAAAAATTTCACCCCCAAGCTTTCGAAGGCTTCAACCAAAAACTGGACATGAGTTATGAGCTGCTTTCACTTTCAAAAATAATTTCCAAAAACAAAAAATATCCTGAGTATCCTCCGCCAAGGCATTTCTGACACTATTTGGCTTCTTTAAATTTAAAATAATCCTCAAAACATTTAAGGATCAGCATCCAGATTCAGGTAATCATTAAATCAAATCTCTTCCTAATGCAATGACCAACATTCCCTGAAAATTTCATCAAAATCCATTCACAAGTTATTCTGCTAACAACAAAAACAAACTTCTTGGCAGAGGTATAATCTTTTTATTCCCAAATAGCTCAAGTTTAATATTTTTGCTTTATTTCTGAAAGTACTTTGTTAAGAGTTTAATTATCTTACTAGCTTTATTCTCTGAAGTCAACTGCTACCAGTTATCTGCTCAACATAATACATTTTGCTGTTGTTACCTCAAAACTTTGAAATATCCTTTCCTTATTTCATGTTCTGAATCACTGCTCAGATTGTTCCAAAACCTGAGCACATACTGAAAATATGCCATTCTTCTTCAGCGACAAATTCCAGTGATGCATTTTAGAGTTTGAGTCTGAAATGTTAGAATGTATAATGTAATCTATTTTTAAAACTGATAAGACAATGAATGAATGGAAAATGGAAATGATACTGTGCATTAAAGTTGAGCACCAAACAATGACCACTGTAATGAATCTGTAGCATTGGCCTGTGTATTCTACCAAAGGACAGCCCACATTGAAACTTTACGTTTAGCTTCACCCTGATCAAATACTTGCTACGTGAGCTATTTCTAATCTGTGAAGATTGGTGGATAGATGCATATTGTACAAGTCTGTAACCCACATTTGTTCCTATCAATACAACTCAAATCTGTACAGTCATACAAAAGATCATGCTTTGGCACAAGAAGCAGACTCTATTCTGCAGAGACACAAATGCCTTCATGCATAAAAGACTCCATTTAACAGTAGGATAAGGATTTATGATTTTTAAACTGTGTTGATTGAGCAAGCTTTTTGTCTGAGATTTTCAGGAAGAGCTTAGATTTTTCTACAGTAGATGTGTATGTGATGTGTATTATACCCTCATGTCTGGCCTCAGAAAGCATGAGGTCTCTTTTCACATCTGTGATCCAGATTCTCTGTTCATCTGTCCTCAAGTCTCCCCTGAAAACTTCGCCATCCTGCCAACACTACCTGGTTCATCCACAGTGCAGCGCAGTCAGGTTGTGTTGTTAGACCGCCCTCTGCTGGATGGGTTTGGTGGTGCAAAAATGTTCAACCCCAAACTTGAAACGCTCTAATTTTGTGTCAGGATGAAAACTAGAATGAGTGTCCTATTTAACAGAGATTTGGGCCAGTCTCCAGCCATAACAAAGAGCATTATTCAACAAATGTCTCCATGCTTTTGTCCAACAAGGACCAAATTCATCCACAAACTCTTCTCACAAAGTTAGAACAGGAGAAAAGTAGATTTTTTTTAAACTTCAGCAGACGCTTTGTAGGCAAATTTGTGACTCCTGTTTTGTCCTATCAGCTTGCAGTTGGAACGGGAAGGAGTGCACCCTGGGAGTGCACATCGACGAGGGCTTCACGCTCTTTACAGAGGAGATGGGCGTCAGGAAAAGTGTCCTGCTTCAGCAACCATTTGAGCGTCTAAGAATGTCCTCAGACGACGGAGTACGCATGATGTTCCTCGACTTTGGAGGCCCTGAGGCCGAGATTGTGAGTTATGACTGCATCAGTTTCACTTTTCTCAGAGAGCCACACTTTTAATGTTGCTAGATTATGACCATTAGGTTCCTAAGCTCAACGGGAAATATATCAGAAATCTTTTCTTCTTTTTCATCAGACATGCAGAATGATTTATTGTCCATTACTGTGGAGTATCTTTATGAATTTTGATAACAGATTCTTTAGAAGCCAAAGAAAGTCTTGAACTTTTGCTGACAACTGACATAATGATATTTCAGAATTCCTCATTGACATTACTAATAAGGATTAGGGGTGGGAGAAAAAATCGACTCACAGAAGTATCGGGATTTTTTTGTTTGACGATTTTTAAATTGATTTTATTGTTCAAATATTGTTTTTTTTTTTCATATTTAAATGCATCATTTTAGTCTGTGTTATCAAGCCACTTTTAAATGCAGTCCAGGCTTTTGAAGGGAGAGTGTAAACAGCTGGTTAAAACATATTGCTGAATAAATCCTAAAAACCGACTCACATGTAGGGCTGAACGATTTGGAAAAATAATCTAATTGCGATATTTTTCCCCAATATTGCAATTGCGATTTACTCTCCGATTGTTTAATGTTCCTCATCTTATGTATTCTTAAACAAACATAAGCAGTAGAGGGTTAGGTTATAGTATAACCAATATGACATTAAATCAATCCAAGGATAAAAGATTCTAGAAAAAGTGGAGCAGTGAAGAACAGAAGCAAAATAGGTATGACACTGTAAAAACTGGGTAAAAAAAATGGTAGGAAAGCGGAAAAAAAGTTAATAGATGTAAAATAGGTATGAAATTCCAAAAAAAAAAGTCAAAAAATTCAAAAGTGACTAAGGAAAATTGATTATAGCAGCAAAATTGAGATTAAATTTCAAAAACCATGTAAAAATTCCAAACATGGTCTGATAGTGGCCAAAAAAAAAGATGAATGGGAGCAAGATAGGCATAAAGTTGTAAAAACTGGGTTAAAAAAGGTTAAAATAGGCATGAAATTGCAAGAAACTACATCACAATGCCAAAATGTTCAACACATTTTGGGTTAAAAAAAAAAAGCACTGTCTGTGATTTGAAAACTGCAACAAGCCATAATGCCATTGAATCTAATTTGCAATTAATTGTTCAGCCCTACTCATATGTGATGTGTATTTTTCCTGATGCAGTCTGTAGGCATCATCATTGCTCATCTTTTTCGCTGGTATTAAAAAAGCTAACTAAAGATTGCAAAAATTGGCAATATCGTAGAATCGCAGTTTACATCAAATCAGCACCTAAAAAATGGTAAAAAATCAGAGAAAAGCGTATCATCCCAGCCCTTACAAGGATGTTTTTATTTCTGTACTTTATGAAAATGTACTTGTTGCTTTCAATGTGACTGTCTTTCTGTTTAACATAGAGTTGTAAAACAAGACAAAATACCATTTAACTCTTGAAAATGTGGATATGTTCAGTTTTAAAAGTACCCATGCAGTGACAGTGAGGTAAAGCAATAAGGCGCATTTGTGTAGTTTGCTTTTGCTGATTTCAGGGAAATGTAAGGCCAACAATGTCCTGTAAATATCTGCAAAAATGTCAACATCAGTTGATACCAGTATACAACCTACCAGGCCAATTCATTTTGATACCATTATTGTACAGATAATATCACACGCTTGCATGGAAAGTCTGTTGATTCTTTTTTAAACTCGGCCACTACAAGATGTTTGGACTGATTTTACTGAACAAAGGCCTGATGAGTAGGGGATCCTAAAGTTTATCTTAAGTGATTATCCTGTGGTATGGGCTGTATTAAAAGTGATTTTTCTCCCTCCCTGATTGTCTCAGAAGAGGATCGTGGCCACCTCGAAATAAAATTGTAAATATTTACAATACTATAAATCAGTAATCTTGTTGTGTGGGTAGAACACTGAGGAAAGCCAAGCACGTCCTTCATGATTTGTCACATGAAATGGAACAAAAAACAGTCAAGAAGCAAGATGACACCACAGCGATGATACTAATCACAAAGCATAAATTTAAATGGATGTCAAAAGTGGAGGAGCAACTTGTGGATTTGTGGAAAAAACAAAACTTACAGAACCTGCCCTGTAAAACACATCCTAACTAAAAAAAAACATTGAGTTGCTGGACTGAATTCTTGTTTCTAAATCTCCAACAGGTGTTACGGTGTTCGAGGTTACCATGTTATCTGTTGTCCACTGGTCTGCTGTCGGCACGGACAGGCTTTTTTTATGGACCGAGTTGGTTTACTTTCATATTGTAGGGTTATTTTGAAAAAATAATACATTTGGTTGCTTATGTATACAATCAGGAGTCATTTGACCTCTCTACGCCAAGTTACACAATTGATACCTTCACAAATAAAATGAATCAAATAAATATTTTTTGAGTTAGCTCATCTTGAAAAACTAATTTCCCATAATACAGAGATAAGTAGTTAAAGCAATACATACGCATGCAGTGAGGCTTTAGTGAACTGACTCAGGGACAGCCCTGAGTTTGGCCCATTTTACTGGACTGCAGTGTAAACATGGTTGGTTAAAACACTTATTTCACCTTTTTTTATTGTTCAACTGAATTTGAACAAAGAAATGGACAGTTGTTGTTGTTATGATAAACTCCTTCATTTAGCAAACAAGTGCTTTGTCAATAGCAAATGCAGTTTCTAATCTTTGCTCTATTTCACTTCTCTCTTCCATCTATCAGCAACTGGACCTTCACTGCTGCCCCAAAACCATCGTCTTCATCATCCACTCTTTCCTGTCTGCCAAAGTCAAGAGACTCGGCCTCCTGGCGTGATGACAGCTGACCACTCAGAGCATCAACCATAGGAATATTCAATAAATCACACAGACAGAAGACTGAAACAGCAGAAGGTGTGGCCCAGGAACAGACTCTGACTCCTCTTTTCTTTTCTCTAAGGCTATCATCTTAATCAGACATGTCCTGGTGTTTATAGGGAAATGAAGAGAAAACTTCACTGCTGTACTCGAGGTTAAAAAGGTTTTTTAAAAGTTATTGCAAAGTGCTCGAGCCAGCAGCCTTTAAAGGGATCTGAAATCTGTGAAATGTGTATCAGTAGGCCATGACATTTAATGATGGCGAACTGTGCGAGTATGACAGCCTGCATCTTAATGTTTTTAAGCTTGAAGTCCCAATCATTTCACAGTTTTGTGCCTCATTGTTCGGTTTTGTTTTGTTGTCTGAGTCACAGCAGGCCTTTGTCACCAGCAGTCTTTCGTCTTTCAATCTTTGTGAGCAGTCATAACAAAAGGTTACGTCACAAACCTCCTGATTGATGTTGGACAAACATGTTGTACATGAAGGCAGCTTCAGTGGAGTGACAGAATGACAGGGCTGATTAATAGACGGTACTGAACAATGAACAGTATGGAACTTCACAATATTCTTTCTATGTGGGTTTGCATGATGAAGCTTTGAACTACCAAATCATAAATGTTCTTATAATGGCTACGAAACATCACTTTAATGTCATTTAATGTCACTCCACTCACTCTCCCCATCAGTTTAACATGTGCTCATATTATTGCCTAACAAAGAAAATGACTTTTGTTATAAAAGGCCTTTTTTTTTTTTAAAGCTCCTGTGACAAAGTCTGAGTTTGTATGAATTTCTGTGCTCTCTTCAGAGTAGTGGCAGTAAAGGAAACCCAGATCACAAAAGTCAGGTTCTGCATTAAAAAAAATTGAGTAATCAAAAGCATTGAGCTCATAGATACAGTTACCGAGCCTCTCTGGTCCTCTTACAGCATAGCACACCTGCATATGTTAAATGTTTAATTATATACCCTTCTTCTCTTCACATAAACAGTCTGTCGAGTGCCTTGATTGTTCAGGTAGAGAAACAGATTTGTAATGAATAGGGAAGCATTATGTTGGAGTTTTCCGGTATCTGATATGCTGATATTTCTGGACTCATTGACCGCTGATACTAATATCAATACTCATATTTATTATCAAAAGAACAGAGCTGCTGCATCTCTTAAAATGAAACGTTAACTTCAAGATGCGATGAGGAGTTTCTAAGTAATTACAAAAAAGTCTCACTTTTAGATATATGCCTGATCTAAATACACACTTTAAGATGAGTTTTATAGCATCAAAATAGGTTATCTATAAATGCTATTCCTCAGCTTTGCGGTCGGGTCGGACAGGGCTGGACTGGCCTGGATACTCAACTTTGGGAACAAGACAATTAAAACTAGAGCAAATTTATATTTATATTTGACACGTCTTAGAGCACCGGGCTGTAAGTAGTGATATATAGCCGGTTACAAAACTACGATGCTAAGTTTTCCAAAAATTGCTTGTTGTCACACATCAAAAACTACCGCTACGTAACTACGTCGCTTTGCATCCTGTAAGTTGCTGAAAAAAGAAGTTGTAAAGCAATGCAGAGTTCTGAGGAAGGTCCGAGCTGCATTCATTAGCATCACAACAAATGCAGCCTTTGGCTTGGGTCACGTCTTTACGACAGTCGCCGCGTGTGCTCATGTGTAGCAGAGTCTTTATGTCACCAGAAATAGATTCTCCTCATAGCACCTTTAATAGTGACAGTCTATTTAGCTATAAATAGAGATAAACCAAGAAAATTACATTTCACTCTTGAATAATTGTAACTTTTGATTTATCAAAGTTGACATTCAGCAATGATGAGGTTAACTATAATGGTACATTTTACAGTCAATATATGGGATAATAAAGCTATGCTGTACAGCAAAAATGTCATCTGTATCATCTGTAAATATCAATAAAGGTTACATCTACTGATACAGATGAACTACGTTTTGGGCAATTATCTGCAGATGTGGTTAATGCTCTGATAATACTGCGGACATTTTGAAGGAAGTGAACTTAAAGACTCTTCAACATAAAGCCCTGTGAATGAATTCAAGGTTCTCCGTGGCGTTGAAAGGTGAAATTTCAGTTAATAATATTTCTCACTCTGACTTTATCCAAGTAATTTCCTTGTGCCTCTTCTTGTATTTTATCAGCATAAAGTCTGGGCGAGGCGAGGTGTGAACGCAGCAGCAAATTATCAGGGTAATTCACTGAGGCCAGTGGCTGATGACAACATCCTGTATTACCACTGTGCAACCATAAAAGTTAAATTAGACAGGATGGTTTTAAAACAACCGCAGTGGCAGGAGAGGTTTATCTGACTGTTAAGGAATAACACAAACTCAGCTATGCGTCTGGACATTTTAAAATGTTATTTTCCCTGCCCATCATCAAAGTTCTGTAGATCATCTTCCCTTGAACTATCACTACTTGGTCTTTCCCCCATCCGAAGAGCCGTCTCGCGCTGCTGTTGGATATGGAGCTTAAACTCTGCAGCTGTCTTTCTCTGGTGTAAACAACAAGCACATAGTGACGCCGCTTCATACACACCTCTGTGTGCTTCAGTGCTTCTCTCAGCTCTTTGTTGATGCTGTCGATACACTTTAAACTTTTAACACTTGAGCTAAGATATAAATTGTTCGTCCGCTCTTATATTATGAACACTGACTTCTGCTGCGTATGTTTGACACTGCCTAGGTATTATCCTGATAACATCAGGGTTACATGTGTGAAAAGGGCTTTTCTGTTGAAACAAATCACAAGAATCTTTGCCATGAAAACTGTCAAAAAGGGATATTTTGTAAGAATGGTTGGACTGACTTAACCCGACACCTACTCCGTGGATTACCCCCTCATTTCAATGAAAAAACGAAACAGAAATAGTCACTTTGCGCTGTTGGTTTTGTTTGGGTTTCAAAGTCTTTGGTAGGCTTTAGATGAAGTTTTAAACTGTTTCATCCCAAACTTCAGCTTCTCACAGGAGCTTAAAAATGTGTTTTAGTTTAACTATTTAAGTTTAGAAAATATCGTTTGTTTATCTTACATAGTAAAAGCTCACTATTTAAATTTGGGTTTCATTATTCAGAATGCATTTGAACTTCAACCTGTTTTTATCTTGTTTTTGAATCATAATGACAAAGGCTGTTTCATTATCATGCTTAAACAGTTTGCTTTACCTGTGGACAAAATCATACGAAACGTGCAGTATATCCATTAATGTGTTTTTTTGTTTGTACTTCATTCACTTCAGACAGACTTGTTCATTTAAATCATTTGCTCAAATTTACCTTTTTTCACACAATTTGTCCAACATTTAATTATTTTAGTTAACCATGTAACGATGTTGAGTTGTTTACAACGTAAAGAGGGTTTTTATCCTTTATTGTCCTTTGACTGAACGTCTTCAACCTGGGGCCTTCTCTTCGAGTCCAACACTAAACAGACTTGTATTAATATATATTTCAAACTAAACCATGTTTGCTTTCAGAAAAAAATGTATTGTATATTCTTATTTAAACAAAGGTGTGCCTTGCAGGGTTGTTTGTATATAAACATGTAATAAACTTTGTTAACTTTTATGGATGATTGTGTAAATGTTTTATTGCTGATTGATCAAGTATGAACTGAAGTATCAGTCCTTTTGTTTTAATCCTCTGAGGCTGAAACACTCGTTATGCACTCTTTCATTTGAAATAAGTTTTTCCTTTTAACTTGATTAAAAGGAAACTGAATTGAGTTTGTATGTAAGTAACAAGCAGCACTAATGCATGCTGTAGTTTGATCCTGATACTGGATTCATGGACTTGCTTTACACCTTAAAGCCCCATTTATACACTGACGTTTTTGCTAACTTTTGCAGACGTTGGGGGAACAACGAGCTAACTCAGGCCACACAGAAGTAGGTCAACGTGAGCTGGGCAACGCCGACTTTCATCTGGTACATCAACAAATATTCTTATGCTAAAAACATTTGGTCCAACACGCTTGTAACAGGCAGCAAAAGTTGACCTTCACTTGCCTTCACTACCCTCAGTTACATGTGCGTTCATCTCTGCTGGTAAACTCCACAGGGATCTGTGGTTCGACCTGAGGCGCCTTCAGAGGACAGCCATTTTTCGTCCTCTGGCCTTGGTATTAAAATACTAAAACCAGTGCAGCTGCATGGGGTGAAACAGCATGTGTTCGCTTTACATGGGTATTCCCTGGAAGATGTTACAGTACGTTTGTACAAAGTTGAACAGGGCCAGCTGTTAGGCTTCAGCTCCCCTAAACTGAGCACACTACCCATTACATCGATATTAAAGGACCCTAAAATTCCTTCCATAATTACTCAGGGGTCGTCGGGAAGTGTCATACTCCACCAGCACAAATTTTGTGTAACATTTCCTCTGCTTTGGATACGTGGACCTGCACTGAAATGCACAAAGCTGACCTCAGAAATGTACTTACTAGAAATTTTTCTGAGCCACTATACAGTGATGTGAATGCAGCTTTAACTGCTTCCATTACTCCTTAAGACACATTTTGGATCTTTGTTTTAGTGCCTCCGATTGATTAATATAGTTAAATTATCCCACTCTTCTTATTACCTGCACCAGGAGGTTATATCATTGTCGGTTTCTGTTTGTTTGTTTCTCTGTTAGCAACATAACTTAAAAAGCCATGGACAAATTTCGATTACATTTTCAGGAAATGTCCGAATTTGGACAAGGAACAAGTGATTCGATTTTTGGAGTGATCCGGATCACTGTCTGGATCCGCCATGATGAAAAATTCGATTTTTTTTGTTTAACTACTGAATTAAAAAAAGATATCATTGTGAATCCAATTGCTAACGGTATGTTTTTATGGTCAATGAATCTAAATATTGAGATGAAATAAAGGTAGGACTAATATTCATGTTGAAAATCACAATATGAGTGAGGAGATGACATCAAATTTCATGCTTTAAATTCTTACAGTGTACATTACCACTTCCAGTATCAAAAGCTTGTCAACTACTAGGAGGTAAAGATGTCAGGCTTTCATTGTTTACAATCTTAAGGGGTTTTTGTCAGGCCCAAAAGCTTAAATAATGAATGTTACTTATGAGGATCTAAACAGAAACTGAACAGAGTATAAACATCAAGTACAGTGTTTCTGTCTGAACACTGGTCTCTATTTGCTAACCCATTGATCTGATCAGCTGTGTCAGTGGAAAGATTTTGTTCTGTGCCGCGCTGCCATCTAGTGGCCACAGAGATTAAAGCAGCCTTTCTATACAACCTTTTTCTACAAGATCAGGACTGCAGAGTAAAATTATGTTTATATCATTCCAATGTTTAAAACGTCCTTTCGACATTCAACCTTCTCTGTCACAGGAGCTAAACTCTGGAATAGTCGACCGACTGAGCTGAAAATACAAACTAACTTTTAAGGTATTTTTAAAGGCTTTAAACATGGCTGAAGGAGCAACAGTACTGTTCTCATGTATAAAACATTTACTTGTTTATCTGCAGGAAATATCTCTTTCAGCTTTTTCATGAACATGTATTTTTATCTGTTCTTGATATTTAATCCTGATGTATTTTCTAATGAACTGTGTCTTAGGTATCTCTGTATATAAAATACATAAAAACAACTGGGCCGACCTCCTCAACCCTTTCATGCATGTTGCCCACTACAGAAGACAAATATTTGGGATAAAGTTTATACATTTTAGGTTGCAGTACCATGTCCAACTACCAGGTGGAAAATTCCCAAACCCTTGTCTGAAGTTTCATAAATATTACCATTGCACATTTTTACCATATCAAGATACAGCATCTTAAATCTAAATAGTCAACAAAGGTCAAATTGGGTATCATACATGTATTCAGATTTCAGCTGTAACTTATACAATACAGATTTTGCTTTTTCTTTAATTTACTCTTAACAAATGTTTGTCAAAGACGTGTTTGTGGATTTTTATTAAGTTCCACTAAAGTTCTATTTATGCTGTTAATGCATGGTGAGCATTGTAGTGGCCAGATTACTGACACATGCAAAATGTGATAATGGAAAAAATTGAATATGATTTTTTTTAATGTATTTTTTGGGCATTTTATAACTTTGTTGATAGGAGAGAGACAGTGGATAGGCTTGTGAAAGGGGTGAGAGAGTATGGGAAGACACTCTGCAAACTGGCCACAGGCTGGATTCGAATCCAGGCCGGCAGAAGTATGTATATGGGACGTGCCTGGCTGCTAACCAAACCAGCACCCAATACAATTTTAAACTTATTGGAAAGTGAAAAAAAAATTAAACAGTTTTCCTTTGTGATTAAAAAATTCATGCATGAAAGGGTTAAACTGAGGCCTGTCCTCTGCTCATTCCTCTCCAACAGCTCAGCCTGATGTCATCTCATGGTCTATGCCTGTATTGTTTAATTATCTGAAAAGAGCTCTTTGTCTTCTGTGTTTAAATGTCATGGCACTCGTTTCATAACAGCAGAGTCAGGAAACAGCCTGGTCAGACTTACCCATGTTCACATTGTGGTTCGTTTTGCTTTAGAGGTGAAGCTTATTTGCTGTTTGAGTTTGATAGAGTTAAATCCAAATATGGAAAAGGTGCCTTTAGTTTCTCTGTGGAACAAACCATCTGGTCTGAGGTCCATCATCTGTGTCAACATCCAAAAAGCAGCTCATAATCTGCTTTTTCTCTAACGCTTTTGAATAATTACTGGGCTTTTGTTTGATCTTGTGTGTTGTTGGTTGGTGTGCACAGACAACCTTTCTATTGATAAATTATACAGCAGCTGTATCAGGGTTTTATAAACAGTTGTTTTTGTGATCATATAGCAGCAGAGTTGCAAAAGTGTGGAACGCTTCCAGTAAGTTTCTACAAACTTTTCATGAACTTTAGCCAGGGAATTTTGTAAATATTCCTAATTTGAAACTTTCCAAGAGAGATATGGGGATTAACTAGAAATTGGAGATATTTTAAACAAACTGAATCACATCCAAACATGAATAAAAAACATTTTGTTTTAGTAATCGACAGACATCAATCATGAAGAAATAATATCATTTAGAACATGACATTTTAACAGATTTATTTGTAATACTTGATCAGGTTTTATTAATTTCGATGATCAAACAATCGCAACTTCACTTCAGTTCTCAAGCTTAAATTTGTGGCTCCAACAGTCCAGGGTCCAAGAATCATATGTGCACGTGACAGAGGAGTGCACAGTCAGGGTTCCCACTCTTTTCTAGGAATTATTTCCCAGGCCATTATTTCCACACACACACACACACATGTACACACACAGTGTCCTTTTTCTAAGGTACAACTTTTTTTTTTTACATTAATCCAGACTGTTATGTTTATAAAATAATCTCTAACATTCTTAGAAGTCTGTTTCTTTGGGGGTAAATTAGTCTTATTGGGTTCTGAAAAGTTGCTCGATCTAGTGTCATGTGGGGCGCTGTGCTGGCCGGTCAAAAGCAGAGAAGCTCTGCAGCTCAATTTCGACAGCTGAGAACAGAGATGTTGGCTATGTGCAATTTTTTTAACCTATTTGCCTTCACTAACAAGGTAGAAAGAAGCAATGGGGGGATAAATAATGTTCCAGGACAATTCAAGCTTTTCCAGGACATTGTACTATTTTGATCATTTTCCATATGTTTTCCATGACTGGAAAATCAGTCAATCATTTTCCAGGCTTTCCAGGTTTTTTCCTGGATGTGTGGGAACCCTGACAGTGCATGTAGGGGGCGCAGCCTCAATACCCCCACAGTAAACAGCATGCTATGTGCATGTGATCGAGGAATAGCAAAGATATCCTCAAGTAGACTTCAATGAAATCAGATTGTTTTAGTCAAGATTATTCTGAAATATATTTTTCAAACTGTATTATTTGAAATTGCTGATAAATGTAAATCTTCAATTTAGTAAATTCCAGGTTAATTCCCATAAATGTCCATGGAAATGTCTAACTTTGAAAACTTGTGCAATTTTGCATCCCTACAAAAAGTCATCAAAAATGTTTTTATATAAACCACAGTGTTGGAAAAATATGAGCTCTTAAAGGTGTGTTGTGTAGAAGCTGGCAGCATTTAACCAAACAGAAATGGTATATGAAGGATATAATGTTTCTATTTGTGTATAAAGTCTGTTGAGATAGGTGTACAATCATCCCCTTGTAACTTTTTTCTTTTTATTAAATTAGAAAAGCTTTTTATATTTATGTACCGCGGGTCTCCCCTTTGTGTAGGCTGACATAACAATCCGCCATGTTGTCTACGGGTGGGTTTAAAGGACAAAAAGAGTGAAACGCGTTTTTTGAATCCTGGTCACTAGTCCTGACATCTACCTGGACAGCATGTGGCATCTTAACTGACCTGTAATGTTTTAAAATAATGGTTACAAATATGAATGAAAAAACTGGTAACTGTTGTAGATGATGCCCTGTTCATGATCCTTTTTGGTCTTCACCACTTAGTGATGTAACGGACAGGCTCATTCCAAATCTGAACGCTAGATGTCACTAAAATGCCAGTTTCTACACACCACACCTTTAACTGCATTTTTCTATGGCCACTGATTACTAGCAAAATCTGTCCATTCAGATTTGACTATGTGACGCCTCAGTCGAGGACGCTCTAAAGTCACCTCCGGTGAGTCTTGATGCTCTTTTTAAATGATCCGTTGCTCTGTGCAGCCTCATGGAGCAGCTCTGACCCTCACACTGTCTTTATTTAACAGGCCCAGCGGGTGGTCTGACAGTTTTATTAAGTCTGAATGGATCTGTAGAAGGGGCTGAGCCGAGATGTTGATGATGAGCTGTTTAAGTCAGCGGGGTGTGTGATGGAGACAGTTAGGCCTCCTGCTCACTGCATTGTAAAAAAATAAATAAATAAAAAAAGCATGCAAACAGCTCCCTCTTATATGCTTTTACTGCCACGAGGCTGTTATCAGTGAGGCACAGATGCTGCGTGTTGCTGTGTGAAGCGTTAGTCTGTGTGTGCGAGTTTTAAACAGGTGTATTTACATGTGCGCGCCTGAACGACAAATAGAAGCTGTATTCTGGTAATAGCAAACTGTGAGTTGTATATATGAGCCTATCAAATCAGAATAGAGTGTTCCCATCTGATCGTATCTCCTCTCCCCTCCCTCACCCCGGCAGCCTGCTCTTCTTGTTGAGATGTTGCCATAGTAACGGCTGGGCGCGCTCAGATTGGCCGCGTCCATCCCCCCCTTCCACTGAAATTGCCAATCAGCTCCTCAGATCGGCTGTAGAGGAGGAGGAGATTGTGTGAATATTTTCTGATTAATGAAAATGGAAGGGCTCTTTGGAGGGGAGAGAAATGTCAGAAAATATGATGCTAGTGAGTGAAGGGGAAACGTGAACATGCTGCTCTGGAAAGATCTACAATGCCTTTACTGTTCTGAAGACTCGAGGGAAAATATTACTGCATATAAAGAGCTGTAATAGTCCCTGAATAAGGGTAGTTATTAAAGGGATTACAATTTTTGAGTAAAGTTCAAGAATAACCAGGAATAAAAAAATAAACTAGGAGCGCTCCCAGTCCAAAACCTCACCAAGGCAATTTAATGTCAAAAATGTAGAAAACCGCCCCATTACACTCTAAACAAACCCTTTTGAACAAATCCTGGATTCATAATTTGGTTTGGATCACAACCAAACTCTTGCCTGATCCTCTTTAACCAACATTCCCTGAGAATTTTATCAAAATTCATCAAGATATTGTTGAGTTACTACTTACAATGTGGAAAACTGATCTACTTTGCAATGTTAAATTATTTAAAAAAAATCCCCAGATCCTCATGACCACCATGATTTATTCACTTCTCACTTGTATTACAAAAAAAGTTCCCAGACCTGCAATCAAACTGAGATCATCGCTGACATGTACTCACTTCTTACTTTTGCCATGACAAACATTTCCCGAAAATGAGATCATAGCTCATCATAAATTTGTTGAGTTATTACTGAAAATGTGTAAAACTGATCAACCTTGCAATGTTAAATTGTTTTTTTAAAAATCCTTACACCCACATCTGGATCACCACCATAATTTATTTGCTTCTCACTCGTGCCACGATCAATATTCCCTGAGAATTTCTTTAAAACCTATTAAAAACAAATCCAATTAATAGTGAAAATGTGGAAAACTGTATCTGTATATTGGAGTTCTTACAAAAAAATCCCCAGACCTGCAATCAAACTGGGTCATCACCAACATGTACTCACATCTTACTTTTGCCATGACAAACATTTCCTGAAAATATCATCATAGCTCATCACGAAATTGTTGAGTTATTACTGAAAATGTGGAAACCTGATACACTTTGCAATGCAAACAAATCATTTAAAATATTCATAAATCCTGATCCGGATCACCACCATCATGTTTTTACCTCTTACTTGTGCCATGACCAACATTCCCTGAAAATGTCATAAATATCTATTGCTAACATATTAATTATTGTCAAACGGAATTGACATCACCACCAAAATGCAATCAGTTCTCTCTAGTGCCATAACCCAACATTCCCTAAAATTCCATTTGAGTCCATTGCTCATTTTTTAATAATCAGCTCACAAACCTACAAACAAACAAGAAAACTTACAAATACTAGGAAAAACACAACCTCCTTGGCAGAGGTTAATAAAGACTTTGTCAGACAAATGTAGAGAGAAGGATTATCACTGAAGTAAACTGGGAACATTGTGATGTTTTAGCCTTAATGATGATTTTAATTTCAGATGAACAGTTGCATTAGTTTCTGCCTGATAGAATAGTGAATAAAGTACCACAGTGGGGAAGTAAGTGGGTAATTACATGCAGGAAAAGAAACATTATTTGCATTAAGCCCATGCTGCCTTTTTGTAGGACTTCAGCATCTGTATATGCTTAAATGTGCCATCGAATCATCTTATATCATAAATAATGCCTGTGGGACTGTAAAATTTACACATGATGACTTATGTTCAAATGCATGAAGATCACTTCTTCAATGTTGGATAGAAACCTGATAGAAGCTGCCTATGCTGTTTGTTGAACTACTATGACCAATAGGGATAGTTGTGCTTCACAAGTGAGGGTGTTGGCCTGCCAGGAACATAGCATCATGTTGTGTAAAATATTAAATTGAAATGATGAAGGAGAACCCCATGTACTCTATTGGATGAACCAGGTTTGGGTCTAACCTGTGGTGCCTTCCCTGTTTGTTTTCTTCACTCTCTCTTTACAGTTTCCAATTCATTTTTACTTTCCTGTACTTTGAAAATACAATCAAAATGTAACCAGAAAAAGGCTGTTAGCAGCTAAGTGAGTTATATGCCTGTGTTCAGGAATCCTCTGCTCGTAATACATGTTGGCTGTTTATGATTCTGGCTTAAACACGCTTAAAAACCAGAAGTATAAATATCAGAGCAACAGGAAGACCTGACCAACATCTTTAATTAAACCATTAACATTTGTGCACACTTTCTAAAAAAAGTCTTCTGAAGTGAACATTTGGTTGTTGCCCTGCCCATGCATATCTTTTTTATCAATTAACTATAGAAGTGAATATTCACTTTGACAACCGTGACTTTTCTCCATGTGGATCCTGCGGGGAATGTCAACTCTTACTTAACGTCAAAACCTTACAAACATTCTGTGATAGTCAGTCCTGTTATAATCCATGGTTGCAAAGAACTTGTCTGAGGTTATCGTGTATGGTCAATGTGTTTTCAATGTCAAAGCAAGTTAAACATGGTGGTGAATAAAACAAAAAGGTTAATCATCTTAATTCATCTAGAAGGAAATTCAAGTTCTAGCTATTATATTCTTACATGAGACAAAGAAGAAAGCCAAAAAAGGTCCAGATGGCATTTAACAAACAACTGTAACAAAAAATAATAAAAACAGCTTGGTAGTGATTTATCTATATACACACATAGATAGATAGATAGATAGATAGATAGATAGATAGATAGATAGATAGATAGATAGATAGATAGATAGATAGATAGATAGATAGATAGATAGATAGATAGATAGATAGATAGATAGATAGATAGATAGATAGATAGCAGTAAATCAAAATAAACATTTGTTTTGATTTGTATGTTATTTATTTCTGCACATCACGTTTTTCAGACGTGGGTCTGTATCAGACTCCAGTGTGAACTGTCCACAGTTCTCGTCGACCATAATACAGAAAAACTGAGCAGCTCGGTAGTACAGTAGGTGTTGTGATAAGAAATGACCTGCATTAAACTCTGCTCTCTGACCAATCAGATCTCCTGATTACAGAGCTCCGTACGGTGACTGTGTGGGGAAGCAGAGGATGAAAATGCTTTCAGTTTCTTATTATCTACCTATTTTTTACATTTAAAATGTATGTTTGTGATGTATGCCGGCCTGGGTTTGAATCCAGCCTGTGGCCTGAGTGTCCTCCCTCTTCTCTCTCTCTCTCTCGCCCCCTTTACTAGCCTCTCCACTGTCTCTCTCCTATCAATAAAAGGACAATATGCCCAAAAATATTCTTTAAAGAAATGTGTGATTGTGGAACATTTAGTACAAGTTTTACAGTAATGATTCTTCACCAGAGAGAAAACAAAGAACTGAGTCTTGAGATTTTTGTAAGACTTGTGTTTAAATTTATCTATAAAGTTAAAATTTTTTACTGCTATTGATGACATTTTACAGAGTTTTAAGCTTAATCATTACCTGTAAACAAGCCTGTAATGCTTTGTATACTAAAAAAATTAACGTTAAAAGATTAATAATAAAACATTATATTTAGAAGCACCTTTTGTGACACTCAAGGACACTGTACAGGATTAAAACAACCATAATAAAATTAACAATATAACAATAAAATCAGAAAAATATGACAATGACAGGTAAAGGGAAGAGATGGGAAAGGGGGGGTTAAATGGACTGTGCAGCCCTGAAATTAAGCCTTAAAGTGTCCAACATGCTACATGATAAAATAGTTAACTTTAATCAGACTCGCATAGCTTACAGCCTGATTTCTTGGTCTGCGTGTGATCATTTGTCACTACAGCCATGCGGATTATAGTCTACTCTGTGTTTCACTTTGTATTTTTCTACGTTCACTGTAACATATGATGCTTAGCTTGAACATGGCTGTCACAGGAGCTCTGAATCAGACTTGAAAAAGAAAGATTCCCCTTCACTTGCACTGTTCACACAGACGACAGACAGAAAGACACCCGAGCCAAAGACGTTTATATTCAGGATATTTATGTGATATGGTGTTGAGTGAAGGATAAAAGGAAAGATACCTGTGCACGGGCAAGGGTAGAAGGTTTTATTTTAGTTAATTTTATTCTTTTTCCATCAAGATGATGCTATTCTCCAACACATTTTACTCCCTTAAAAAATAGATCCAACTGTTCCCACTGTTTGTGCTTTTCCAGAATCAGAACCAGAACCAGCTTTATTGACCAGATACAACTTCAACTTCAACTTCATTATAGTCCCGTGGGAAAATTGTTTTTCAGCAGCAGGCATCACTACACAAGCACACATAAATCATACAGGTATTAAAAAAAAATCAGGAAAAATCCTGAACTCAAGTGAAAAAGGATGGCAACCAAACCACAAAATGCCAAAGACCAAGCATCAGGCAAAACCCACAAAGTGCATTCAGCCATCAAAGTGCTGTGCACTAGACAAACAGCAATGATGAACATACAAGACAAAGCAGATAAAAAGAGATTCAATAAAGAGTCAATAGTAAATAGTTTAGTATTGCAGTCTAAAAGTCTTCAATCCATCCAATCAATCACACCCGCGGGGGTTGAGGGTGTTGAGACACTCGCACTTTCACAGAAACAAAAATCATCCCCCTCACTTTTTACAGAGGGATTCATGCGCATCTCACCAGTTGGGGTTGCGGATGCTGTGATTTTTTTTATGAATCAGTATAAAGCTCATTGGGAAATAAGCTTGCTAAAAGTATTGTTTACCTTTTCTGACACTGATTTTAAGTTGACTGATTTAAAATAGATTTAAGACACGATGTAAAAGGTGCTGTATTCTTTAAAGTATCACCCACAAGTATCATTGGATATGAGTCATGGGCATGGTTAGTGCTATATTATATAAAAAAAGACTTAAATCACAGCATAATTTAACAATAATGGTATAAGAAAAGTGTAAAAGGATGTTAGCGTGGAGTGTGTGGTACATCAGTGTACATTTTGATACTTAATGCTATTTTACTTGCATATTTTAGTAATGAAAAGCAAACATACATTCAATTTCAATTAGTGTATCGTAAAAACAAAAATTTGACTCGAAGGTTGCCCTACCCTTAGAACACCCTCACTTTTAAAATCGCTGCTACACCCCTGCAACAATCAATTCTATCCACAAGATGCATAAAGCACAAGACAAGAAAAACTAGTCAGGCCAATGACTTATGATTTTCAATGAATTAAGATATGTTAGACATACGAGGAATTAGGCTCTATTTAACTTTACTCTTTGGATACAGACTTGATACAGATGACAACATGTGTACATATGCAAGAATAGAAAAACAGGGAATAGAAATATAGGAATTAAACTTTAAATATAAATCAAAGCTGAAAGTAAATTCTGCACAAGAAAATATAAAGTGATAGGTTAAAGCCATCAAACATTTTTAGAGACAATTAGTTTTGTTTATTTAATTCTGTTGATTTAACTACATTTTTACAATGTCTATATTAAAATGTTCATACATTATGACTGATTTATTGTTGTCTGTACATACCAAAATACAAATCCATGATGACCCATGTCAAAATAGGTTGCTTAGTTATTGATTGTCTGATTAATGTGCTTTTTAATCTTTAAATAACTGTTTGGACAAATAACTTATTTTCAGAAAGGATCAAAAATACCTTCTTCATCTCACGACAACCAGACTTGCAGTATGCTTGATTACAGGCAGATGGCAGTGGAGTATTGAGATGGGACTACACATTCAGGTCTGTCAGGTCTTAGTGTAAGTTAGAAACAGTAGGGGTCTCTGTGTCTCCATACAGAAGAATGAGGGGGAGAGAGAGAGAGAGAAAGGGAGAGAGAGGGGGGGAGAAAGAGAGAGAGCATTTAAGCTTTGATTGGTCCTGACCTAATTTAGAGCAGGACATCCCACAATATTCAATAGTCTATTCCTTGTTTTCTCGCTCTCTCCCTCTCTCTCTTTTTCTCCTCCTCTTAACACAAAAGGACTGGAGAGAGGAAAGAGGGCAAGAGATTAATACTCAGGCTCGAGCTGAGCAATTCATATTCCAATTGGAAGAGTATGTTATCTATTTTCTCACACTCGGAGCAGTCATTGTGCTTTTTCTTCCTGAGAGGCATTCGAATCAAAGCGGGGATTCAACAGGAATCAAACAGGCACTTTCAAGGAAACGCAGTGACGGGCGACAACATTTAGTCAGGGGTTCAAACCTTGTACAGAATCCAACTGAAACAACTGTGCAATCACTTTCAAATCAACTCCTCAATAACCATGTCAAATATGTACAGAGGGGTGGGGGTGGGAGCCGAGCTGAAGCTGAATCCTGTGTCATTGGAAAGTCATTCATCCAAGCTTAATCAATCTGGGTTGTTTGATTCAATTCAAACTGCCTCCGAGGCAAAAGACGAAGAAGGAGAAGAAGAAGAAGATGGAGGCAGAAAATGAGAGTCGAGCTGAGCTGACTGTTTCTAACTTTGACGAGGCTTCTCTCCATCTTTTGTCTCCTTCACTTTAACATTTTCTCTCCCTCTCATCCTCCTCCAAGAGGCAGGAATTATAGGTGCTCATTTCATGCTGAGGCACAGCTTGGATTTTTTTTTCCAGTTGCCAGTATTTTTTTTTAAATAATGTTATTACTACTGTATGTCTTAAAGAGCAGGTTAGGGTTATTAAATATGCCAAAGCGAATTGTATTTTCGCTCAAGTAAGCTCCTTGGAAATATTCCATCAGGGCAGCCTTTTATTCTTTCCAAATGTAGTTATGAATTTTAAAGTAGACTTGTATTACTGGAGGAGAGAGGTGTGTGATCAGAATACTGAGCAAAGCCCAGATTGGAATTCCTTGTTCTGGAAGCAGTGAAAGGGAGACTGTTGCTGTCAACAGAGAGGCAGAAAAAAAGAGAGAGAAAGGGGTTATTATTGGCTGCTAGTGACTACAAGCTCACATGAGGTTCTTTTTTTTCTGGCACTACAGCATATTCAAACAGAGGCCATTTTTCTGTGCTGTCATATTATGGGATAGAGGTGCAAATAATGTTAGCCTATATTAATGCGCTGTATTCAAGGTGTACAGCTAAAGCAGGGCATGGAGTATAAGATTATCATTTTTGGACCAAACCTCCCAGCCAAAGTCAACAAAAGCATGATTCTAAAGAAGACCTTATATGATCACAGGGGAGAAAAAATAGGACAACTCTAAGGCTGTAACTTCCCTTTATCTATGAAAACTTTATTTAACCTGGAAAAGTTCACTGAGATTAGGAGTGCTCTCACACCTAAGTTCAGTGCGGACCAAAGAAAATCTGATTGGCTATTTTGGAAAGTTAAGCTGATTTGTAACCTGACCCATCAGGCGGACCGTTCATTATTTTTCACTAGTCCATCTGGGCAGCGGTCCATAGTGTTTAAGAACGGGCAGAGCCTTTCAAAAGCATATCAGACAGATGACTGGATGATGTCTCTGTCAGTCACAATCATCACAGCTCAATGACAGAATGTAGCAGGGTGGCATTACAATGCACAGTGAAACAGAAAACATAAGGCACTTCTGAGAACAAACTTTTTCCAAAACATGTCAGAAGTGAAGCAAGAAAAAAAAATCCTTTCCATCAGAAAATGGTTTTAGAGTTGTTGCCGTCTATTACTGTCTTTTACCGTCTTTTAATGTCTCTTATCTCTATCTTATTTTGGCTTTACTGTTTGTTTTGCTTTACCTTCTTTTACTCCTTTTTGTTAATTTATTAATACTGTAATGTGCTATTAATTATGAATTTATCTTATTAATCATTCACCTTTTTACACTCTTTTATAGATAATTTTTAGACCTTTTTGTCTTGTCTCTTGCTCGTGTTTATCACTGTATTTTATCATCGCCACTTATTTTTATTATTTTGTAATTTTATCATCATTGTTCATTTCGTCTTTTTATATTTTCTGACCTGATTTTTGCTTTCATCCCCCTTTTTACTGCATTCCCTATTCTTGCTGATTTTATGTTTTTATGTTTGGTCCTCATGGTCTCTTTTTATGCTGAATGGTTCTTGTATTGTCTGGGTTCCTATAAAGTATGAAAAGGGCCTTCAGTAAGAAATCTGGAGTATTAACACAGTTTCAACCATCACCTCTTCTGTCTTTTCACCTCGTGTCTTTTTACCTTTGTGTCTTTCTGTTAGTCTTGATTTAAGCTGTACTTTTTGTTTTTACTTCATTGTGCTCATTGTTTGTTTGTGTTTTATTATTTTGTGCTGAATGCTTGTCAAAGCACTTTGTAAACTATGTTTTTAAAAGTGCTATATAAATAAAATTATTATTATTATTATTATTATTATTATTGTTGTTAGTTTGATCCAACAGAAAATGGGGGTCTCAGTTTTGCTCCAAAACAAACCACATTTTTCATCCATCCACCGTCAAGACTCACAGAGCACCAAGTCATCAGTCAAAGGATCTACAACCTGTTTCATCTTCCTCCTATGTATTCAGTCTGCGTTTAAAAAGAGTTAAAAGTACAGCTCTCCAAGACACATTTTTCCTGCAGCACATTCTAGTTTGCTGGTGCAGCATAAACTTTCTTTTGCCCAGACAGACCTGCCTGATTCTGAAATCCTGCATATCCAAGCTGTCCAACAGCTTCACTCGGCTAAAAGCTTAATGGCCCAATAAAAGAAGAGGGGCGGGAGCTGTGGACCTAACACCAGGAAGTGACTGCATGTTTGATGGCTGCTTCTGAAGCTGTCTCAATAACTTTTTATCAGAAATGGACTGAATTCTTTCTTTAAAAGAGGAGAAAAGAACATCACTTGAAGCTTCTCTTTCGAAAAATCATGTTTTTACTCTTCTCCTGACCACACATAGTCACAGCTGGGAAACTGGGAGAGGATGAGGAAATCCTCAACGGATACGCTGGTTAGTCTATGGTCGTCATGGTTACTCAGTGATACTTGGCGAAATATGCTCTCCTCTGAAGTTTACCATGAAAACTTAGTAGGGATTGTCTTTGATGAGGTTTGTGTTGCTTGTAAGCGTTAAATGATACATTTGTGTGGTAGTTTAAGCTAACAGCTAAGTGTTGTTAGCTGCTAGGGCTAACGGCCGATTACTGTTGTTAGCCGTTAGCCACAGCAGGTAACGGCTAACTGTTGTTACCCCTTAGCCGCTAAGTATAGCCTCTATGCATGTTAAGTCATATGTAGCAGCGCTGCTTGATATCGGTTGGTCTGTGATGAGTGTGACGAGTCGCGCGGTTGTCCAAACACAAGCTGCTAGTGTTTTTGAAGGCTCTGCCCCTAAAACATTTTCGAATGGCTCTTTCTAAGATGGAATAATGAAATATTTCCGTGACACATATACTATATATGGCACTGTCTATCTGGCGTGTCTGTGGCTTCCGGCATTTCTCACAAGGATACAAATATTCAAGTGAGAGAAAGCTTTCTAAGTTTATAGCCATATCATAAGGATGTGTCAATGACTCAGCCAAAGAGAGCAAACCAGCTCACGTAAGCAGAGCTACAATGATGTGTCAGAACCTTTAGATTTATGAATCTCCAAAGTCCATGATGACCCAAATCCAAAGTTTTCAGGCATTAAGAGGATGCATGTATTTATAAGAAATAACCAAGGAAAGGAAACAAGATGCCCAGCTTCAGGTTTAACTTCTTTACAAGTTGTTCAATATGAAGCTTAAAAACAGCGAATCATCCATCAAACACACGAGGTCTTTAGTCGATCATAACACCCTGAGGCGTGGCATTAAGGGCCAGATTTAGTGACTTGTTTTTTGAATTTGCAAATATCATGAGTTTTGGTTTGTCTAGATTCGAAATCTTTACTTCCCTCAAATAGTTGAGTACTGTGTTAAAGCCATCTTGCTCCTGCCTGAGGGCAGAATGCTAAAAAAAACAGCACTGTCTGTATATAACTGAAAATTAGCATGAGGAACAGTATGGCCAATAGTGGTGACATGACGTGTTAGTAAGTGGTCCTGAGACTGAGCCCTGTGGTACACCATTTGTCACTTTAAGACTTGGACATACAGTATATGTGGCTATATTTGTATTGACATTTTTCTGGCTGTATTGGTTTCTTAATTACACAAAACTGGTGAGTAAATTTTGATATTATTTTTTAAAACCCTTTGTTTTCTCTGGTGCTTAAACTACAACATCTTTTAACACAGTTGGCTGAAAGTCCCTGGATAACATAGTCACTCAATAATCAATTATGAAGGTGCACAAAGAAAATGTCACAACCTGAGTGCAATTGGTATGTTCTGACCACTGCTCAGCAGTTGCCTACACATATCTGATAGTGATATTAAATTACTGATGGATATTTAGTTGGTTTTACTCTCAGAGCTAACATAAATATCACCATGTGTGCAGAAGCTGTATACAGCATGAGGTCTTTGTGTGCCTTCAAGCGCAACTAAACAAAAAATGTTCATTATGCTAGTATTCTTTTAACATTTTCTCCATAAATTATAAATGCATACTGATGAGCAAATCAAGTTTCATGGTGGTCAAACCACGTTTTTGTCGGTCTATGGTTTTCAAAACATTCAAAAGCAGAAATCCTTTAAAAAAATTAAAATGAGTACAATATAGGAAACTAAATACACAGAACATCAGGAGGCACAAGACATTATTAATATTTAGACAAAAGCCACTTGTCTACCCAGACTGTAAAAATGAATATTTTGGCTGTAAAAAGGATTCAAGGATTCAAGGTTTTTCTTTGTTTGTGCTTGACATACAGAGAAATTGAAATTGAGTTTCTGGCTTCCATCTGGATGACAAGACTTTAAAGAGTTTAAATTAAGACGTTATAAAGGCCTTTCACAGCTTGTTGTAAACATACTTTCAGCACAGTGAGAAGAGGGGCAGTGAAAGAAGTAATAAAGTGAAAAATTAAGACAAAGTGCAAATTTTGATGGTAAAAGTAGTAAAAAATAGAGCAGTGTAATCTGAATAGTGCAGAGTGAGTAGTTTTGATTGAGAAGTGAAAAGCACAAACTACCCATCAACTATCAGCAACCTAACGTTTTTTTTCTGCAGCCTGCCTAAAGCAGACACTAAAGAAACTGCAGTTTTTGGCTCCTCTTCACATGCTTTGACTTTTGGCCCCTGACGGCTTTTCACACTAAAATATTGTCTCACTGGAGGGGTTGTTTAAGCAACTGTGCACGATTTGTTTGGTCCATGTGGGGGGGCAACTTTTGCATTTTTTGAGCCAACAGTTTTCACCCTTTCCTGTAAGGTGTGTTAAGAGTGGTTTAACTCAAACCGGAGCTGCGTATGGGAAATCCTATATACATTAAACACATTCAATATTACAATCAGAAATCCTGATGTGGGAAGAACAATATGATGTGTTGGGAGACCACTATGACAACAGAGCAGAAACTGTTTTGTCCATTGAAACAGAGCATTAAGGAAACAAGCTGGCAAGAGAAGGAAGCACAACAACTGTTGCCATGGGGACACATATATGTATGTTAAAAACAGAGGACCGAACTGTTGATCAGCAGCAAAAACAAACATTTACCGAAGCTGACTGCTGCCACTTTTATTTCTGTGTTATTAGAGGCCTGTTCACACATCAGAATATGTGAACTGATGTTGACTTACATTCAGAAAGCATCAAGATTTCACTGACAGTACGCTCCTGTGGCCCATTTAGCTGTGTTCAACAAAGGTTGACATATATCAGGCAGAGAGAAATCTTGTGCTGGTGAAGTACGACGTTTCCGATGGCCCCGTTTACTAGACCAACTTCAATTGTCTGCCAACGTAGATGTAATGCATGGGTAGCACGCTGTACTTAAGGGAACTCTGACCTAACAGAGGTTGGTGCTACTGATCAGTGCACTCAAGTATTCTGACATCACTAAATGAACACCATAGCAAGCAGATGAATAAGCACCACATGCAGCTGCAGTACTCTGACACAAAGCCAAGACGATGAAAGACAGCTGTCCTCAAACACATAAAACCATTCCTGTCCATTCCTGAGGATGAAGCAGCTGGAGCTAACAGAGATGGACACAGCTGTGACTAAGAGGAGTGAAGGTAAGTACAGGTTAACTCCTGCTGTTGTTTGATCCAATTCTAGACATTTTTAAACAAGCCTACCAGACAAATATTGTTGTTGCCCAACTGACATTAGTTTAGCCTAAGCGCTACACAGCTCAAAATTTCCGTCTATGTTTGCAAAAGTCGGTCAAACATCAGTGTGTGAATAGGTTTTGACATCCAGACTTTGAGGAGAGATGGCTGCCGTCTATGTGTGGTTTGTTTGCTCCTGTACTTGTCTCTGGTTCTTGTCTTGTAGGTGGCCTGGGATCCTTGCTGGAGACTTCCTGCTGCTGTGGAGTCACAAAGCCTCAATAACTACAATTACAATCATGACACATATTTGGCCATTTCATTAGGAACATTTAATTCTCATTATCATTATAGCTGTTAATGTAGATATTAGCATGATCTCCATATCCATGGTTAGTACATCTATAGTATCTATATTCAGCACCGCATAGTCATGGGGTCCCTCTTGAAAATGGGATGTCACATCTCATTGGGCATTCCTTTAATACATTTATACTTAACGGAGACAAATATGGTTGGGATGCACTTGTGGTCTGGGCACCCATGAGTTCGTCACTACCATAAATTCTTATTTTCAGTAAGAATATCATTGATTATACTTCTATAAAATGATCACCACAACCATTCAGACATGAGGACCCTCCTGAAAACGAGACGTAGCATCTCAAGAGGCTAACCTCCAATAAATCAGACAACAGGTCCATGGTTCATGGATCTGTCACCAACTTTAGTTCTTACTTTAGTCCACTTGTCTCCTCCTACCTCCCTTCCTTCGCCCTCACACCCAACACAGCATCGTGTGGATTTGCTGTTCATCATGAGACTGGGATCCACATTCAAGATTTCCTGCTGCTTAACAGAAGGTTTTTTCTTGCCGCTATGATGGAGGGATTCATGATTGGCTGTATGGATTCCTGTTGGGTGTTGGATGTATATATTTGTACTTATATGTATATTTGTATTTTATATGTATATATGTATCTATGCATATATGTGTATCCATAAAATGAAGAGCTTTATGCTCTATTGTAAAGTGTCTTGAGATAACACTTATGAATTGGCGCTATACAAATAAAGATTGATTGATTGATTGATTGATTGATTAAAGATTAATAGACTAAAAGGTTTTCATCAAAGCAGTACACGTTAGAATACAACACATCACACAATAATATCATTGACAGTATTATAATATCAATGTATTTGTTCAACAAAACAGCACATTTTAGTCTATTTCAGGGTAGTGTTTTTTTATAGCAACACCATTATAAAGATCCACCACCCTCCACACTTCATTCTGCCTTCAATTTTTGGTATTCATGAGCATATGTTCTTGTGTGAAGTCCCCTGTCAATAAATATGCACAGTCTTAATTGTCTCCCTCATAATTAGACTACAGTTCTGTTCTTTTTGGCTCAGGTGTATGTTAAAGCTTTTCCTTTTGTTTGTGGTTTGGCACCTCTGATGATTTCCATGACAATCATATGAGCAAGCGAGGCAGGGAGAAAGGAAGAGAGAGAGAGAGAGAGAGAGGGAGAGAGAGAGAGAGAGAGAGAGAGAGGTGAGAAACAGTTGCTGGAATAAAGCCCCATCTCAATCTGAATAGCTTATTAATAGAGCTGGTCCCAGGCAAACAGATGGCAGCTGCCAAAAACAAACAGAGAAATCACAGAAATGAAAACCCTAATTCAATTAGGTGGGAAGCATTCCTCTCTGCAGCACTTATTGAGCAGTTTTCATTAATTTGATGATCCATTTTTTTTAAAAAAAGAAACGTATTAGAAAGAGCCTTTTTTTCCCCTGAATGTTCTCCCGTGTTTATTATCTGAGGTTGACAAGCAGAGAAAGAAGAGGCCGCGAGCTGCACGTATGTGGGTGTGAGAAGAAAACAGGATTTAAGTCATTACAGGCTCACGGATGACAAATGCAATTAAAGTGGAGAGTAAATGATTGAACTAGTGTTTATATTTTGTAAATTAATGGCTCATGTTTAATTCCAACAGATGTACTGTTCACTTCTAAACAAATAACCTGAACATCTCTTAACTTTATCGAGCAGTTGCTTCTGCTATTAAAAATGAAGGCAATGCAAAAGAATAAATAATCAAAATAAAATAAGAAATAAGAAAAATGCAGTACCCCATGTGTCCAGTAGAGGCTTGCAAACAATCACAACATACATCCTGAAGCCCAGGCTACAAATTAATATTTTACAGCAAAAATACAAACATACACACAAGTAGACATTCTGGCAGATTGTATAGAATAGCTAGGATGATTTCGGTAAAGCTAATTTTGTTCAGTTTGGTAAAAAAAAAAATAGATCCATATAAAATAAAGTTACCTCCCACCAGCTCACATGCATCCTTACCGATTGGGCAGACAGTAAAAAGAAATAGCTCACTCAGCCAAAAGTCATATTATTTACACATTTTCTGTTTTGGATATTTGTCTTTGGGCCTGTGTGAACTCAAATCATGCTCACGTTTACAGTTTACAGCCAGTACAGGAGTGATATAAACTGATGTTCATCAAGTGTTGAATTCAGGCTAGATGAAAAATCAGGAAAACCCGGAATCAGGAGCAGAGAGGAGATTAGCCACCAAGCAAAGATTTCAGAAATATATGAATGTTAGGGGTGGAACGAAATGGTCAACTCACGATACGAAATAAGAAACAGGACTCACGATACAAAATAAAGATTATAGAAAACCCCCAACAGTAGGAAGTTGTGCAAAAATCTCATTTTCTTTATTTTCTTCCTAATGCAGACATACAAAAATATTGCTGCATCAGTACAAAATAAATGCTCTTTGAAAAAAACAAATTGTAGTTTTTTCGCCTTATTTAGACTACAGTGCAAATACAAACATAAAATCTCAATAAAAAGTGCTTTGTTGTTGTAGCAATCAGGAAAACTACATTCTTGAATGAAAAGGAAAACAAATAGCAGTCCTCAGAGCTGCAGTTCAGACCTATAAATGTCTTAACTGTGAACTTTTTATATTTAGCCTATAACAGTGCATGAACTTCTGATCTTCAAGTATGATCAAATTCTGTCAACTTAACAGTAGATGCAAAAATCAAATATTGTTTTTTATGCAGACTTACACAATCTACAGTTGCTGCCTGTCTCCAGTTCAAAGTAGTTGGTAGTTGTACTCGCCGCAGTATACAGCGAACTGTAGCAGCATATTTTGCACACGGTTGTTGTTTTGTCCGCAGTCTTCTCACCGTTCTCTTGTCTTTTACATGGGAAGCCAAAATAGGTCCACACAACCGATTTATTTGACGAAGGAGCGTCAGCTAATTCCTCAACCACGTCTTCCTCCATTCTGAAGCGAGAGCTTTGCTACGGTAAGCGAGGAGGGTAAAAAATCATAGATCCCAGTGGTGCGTGGCGCCCCATGGCGTTTTTTATTTCGTGCGTCTTTGAATTTTATTTCATTTTTGAATGAATATATATGAACTTTGTTTGCATACCATTATTACTTTTATTATAAGAATATTATTAGGGTTGTTCAAAACATGGAATGACTGATCAATAACCCAGTCAGATTGTTTTAATGTCAAGCTATCATCTATATGACAGCTTTTTTTTTAATTTCCACTGCATGCCTGTGTGACAATTTCTGCCAAGCTGTGTCGTTTCCTCTGAGTGCAACTGAAGCTAACCGCTAGCACATTGGATTTAAGGAGGACAAAGAGGACATTACCTCATCTCTTGGCTGTGTGACAATAATTACAGCTTATAAAAACACAAGGCAGGACTCTTAAGTTTTTTAAGCCCTACAGTTTTAACCATTTACGACCAATATAAGTTCAACCCATTTAAAAAAAAAAATGTCCTCCTACTTCAAAAACCACATATTTAGCGCTGTAGTAGCATCTGATACAGACTGTGTAGGTGGAAAGAAAGAGATAAGCCTGCTGTCAGGTGTTTGGATACTCTGAGTTTATTTTTGAGTATCACGGTTAATGTATCTAAAACTTAAGCTTCAGGAACAAGAGCTCTCTCTACAAGATCCTTCACTTATGAAGCTACTCCCACTCCTCTATTTAAAGAAAGCAAGATAGCAGAAAAAATCACAGGCAACAGACTCCATTTCTCCTTAGCTGCCATTCATGACATCCAATCTTTATCCATATCCGTCGAAGAGTTCTGTTGATTGAACCTGAGCAAGCTAAATGCTAAATATATTTTTATAATTTCTATCCAACTAAAATAACCTCTTCAGAAACGTCATATGTTGGAGTTTTGTTGCTATGGCTTTAAATATCATTACACTATTTAATACTTCCCGTTATTCCTTTCGGCACTGCAACATTTTGTCAGCATCTCCGAGCTTGGACAGAAAATACAAAACTAGAGACCACGTAAAAGCAGGCAAAAGGCTCTAAGTCCAAATTCATATCATACAAAGCACATAAATAAGCCCTCAGCTATGGCCTGCAGTAATTTTAAAACACCAGTAATTTGTTATGGACCCGGAATTTTCTACATATTTCAAACCATCTTTTTGTAGCTTGGCTTGAATACTGTTGTTAACAAGGCTTGGTCAGCTTCACACCATATCCTTCAAAGGATGCAAATCCTGAAATGAGCTTTTATGGATTTCATTTTCACAGTTATTTCAAGATTAAGACTGGAAGTGTTGGCCAAAAGTTTTCTTCATAATGACTTTAATTCTGCATTAACTGTTGAAAAAAGTAGCCGAGTTGGTGTCACGACATTCTCACAGAAATGATTAAATTCTCATTGCGTTTCAGCCGGATTTTAGTTCCAGTGTCTCCTGAATTCTTCAAAAGAGTGTGGAGTCTGTGAAAAGTTCTCTGAGCCACGCTGCACATGAACTCCTGACCTGTCTCACACTCAGGTGGAGCTGCAGCTTCAACTTCATGGCAGCTCAGCTCCTCATTCAAAGAGTTATTCTGGTTCAACTTCACCCACTGTAGCAACCCCAGTCGAATAAAAAGGCTGTGTAACACTGAGTAAAATGCTTTTAACAGAGAACAAATATTTACTTGTAAACCACACGTTTGACACCACGCGGCCTTCATCAGGGCTTGTGTGGCAGCAGCTGGAACCCTGTGTGAACGATTTAGCCCTGGATGATCCTCTGAATTGAATCCAAAGTTAGAATTCAATCTATACTCCTTTTTTTCACCTGCTCCAAACCTTTTAAGTCAATTTCTTTTAAAGCAGGCAGGCTGATTGAAAACACTTTGGAGTGACAGAAAGTATCATTACACAGAGGAGAGACAGAGAAGCAGAGAAAGCAAGAAAGCGATTGAAAAGATTCTGCTGTTTTGATTCTAATGAATGCAGATACACCTGACAAAAATAAATGTCCCCCGGGAAGAAAGAAACGTTTTGTCTCCCAGACATAAATAGAGAGTGATGGGGCTTTAAGATGGAGAGATATATTGGATTGGAAATATGAAAACTACAAACAAGCTCAAAGTCTTCTGGATTCTGCAGGAACACAAACACTGTAATTGATAAAAGAGGAAAAAATTCTTTAACATGTCAAACAACATGGAGCTCATGGTTGATAAACAGGACAATTTACGGCCTTTGTTTTGACTCAGAGTGAGCTCTAAACACATCAGCTGTCATCTGATTAATTTTCTCGCCTCTTAATCGAGGGTTCACAAATGGTGTGCACCTTGCACTTTGAGACAAGTCCATGTGTGCCATGGGAATTTGTCAAACTGTGTGTTAATTCTGCAACTATGCCACAGCTAATGATTCAGGGCTCAATATTCTTTGATTTCCATATAAATGCAAATCAAGTAAATATAAACACAACATTAAGAGTTTCACTGTTAACAGCACAGGCAGGTTGAATTTAACTACAGCATTTTCAGTCCATCGATCATTTATAAATACCACTCATCACTTTTGGGGTCACTGAGGGGGGCAGGGTTAGTGTTAAGGTGCTTACACACCGGACGCAACTTGTACAACCTCTGCGATCACTCTCCATGCAAAGTCAATGTACAGCCGCGATGGGGCAGGGCTAACCCTCCCACGATGCAACAGTCGCTTTTCACACTGCCACATAGCTTGTCGCGCGATGTCAAAGTAAAAAAAAGTTGATCAATCAGCGGTGTGTGCGTGTGTGACGGTGCCCCTGACAGACAGTTCTTCATTTGGATTACAGAGTAACAATCCATGTCCGTGTGGGAAACATTAGTCAGTGAGGACATTAGTTCCGCCTAGATGGACCGCGGGAAACTCACAGATAATGCTGCTGCAGTGCATCAGCTGCAGTGTTTTGTGTTTGATCAGCGAATGAAAAGGATACAGCTGGAATAATGTCCACTTATCCTATTATATGATATATGATATGATTGCTGTGAAACTCGAGCGGACGTGACGTCACCGAGCAACGGCCAACGGCAACGGTGACCAAAATGAGGTATTTATGGACGCGCGACGAGACGTCAGTGGGCAACGCGATTTTTGTAGCTAGGTTGTTTGCGGTGTGAACGCAGCTTTAGGGTTACGTTGGTAGCAATGTGAAGTAGGGGTGCCAGAAAAAAATCGATTCACATAAGTATCGGGACTTTTTGTTTGACGATTTTTAAATTGATATTTTCGTTCAAAAATTCTTTTTTTCCCCAAATTTAAATGCCTTATTTGGTCTGTGTTAATAAGCCACTTTTAAATATGATGTGATTTTGAATACGACTTTGCACATGTGTTTTGTATTTTTCCTGATGTAGTCTGTAGGCATCATCATTGTTCATCTTTTTCGCTGGTGTTAAAAGTTAACTATAGATTGCAAAAATCTGCAATATCGTATGATCGCAATTTAAATCAAATTGGCACCTAAAAAATCGAATTGAGAAAAAAGTGAATCGTCCCAGCCCTAATGCCAAGTCACCAGTTAACCGAACAAGCTTGTTTTTGGTGAGTAGGAGGAAGCTGGAGGGCACCCATGCATGCACAGGGAGAACATGCCAAGAAAGGCCCTGAGCATCCAGCACTGAGCATCAAGTTAAACCAAAGTGTTACACCTTTTGACTGCCAGTTTAAAAAGAAACCCTGACAACATAAAATGTTTAAAGTCAGCTCAGAAATAAGTTTGAATAAATTTATTTGAATAAATAAGTTTGTCGATATTTATAAACATGTACTAATTAATCAGATAAATTAGCTCATATTAAATGAGGCTTTTGTGATGAATAAAAATCCTAATTGGAGATAAGGTGAGCTGAATCAGTGACATCTTTTAAATCACATCTTAAACTCACTTTTGCAGACTTGCTTTTTCATGATCCTTTTTTACTTATATATTTTACCATTTTAAATTCTACTGTTCTTACCCTTGTCACGGTTTTTTATCGTTTTAGTCCTGTTTATACTATTTTTTCTGGTTTTGATGTACTTCTTTTTTATCATCATTATTTTCATGCCATTTTATTTTATGCATTGATTTATTTACTATTATTATTTTTCTCTTTTACCTGTACTATATCTGCTCTCTTCTTTTCTATCTTCCTGATCTGATATTATCAACCTCCAACAGTCTTAAATATATATATGTTTCAGTAAATCTTTTATCTACTGTCTCGTCGTCTTCTTGTCATTATGCATTACACCAGCCGTTTCAATCCTACCCATTTATATTATTTTCTTTCATTTTGTTGCTTTAGTTAGATCCTCTGTGCCTTTTCCTCTGACTCCCATGGTCTGATGAACTGATTGTTGGTTTTATTGTGCCTTTTTCTGCCTTTGTTTTGCTTCCACTTCTCTAAATGACAGTCGCAACCTTGGTTAGTATGATGAAGCCAGCAGCAAGCTTTCTTTGTTCCGTCTCTGTGCAGGATATTGTTTGTGGTAAGGTTGGCATGACGTCTTCAAGCTTCCTCAGTCTCAACCCCAACAAATTCAACATTCTTCTAAATGATACCATCTCTTCACTTCCTAAGTTACACAGTTTATGGCCCATATAATTCAAATTCATTGGCCCATATCACATCATTCAAACATCAAACTCTGCTGGGGGATCCCCTCAGATCTAAAACTATACATTCATGCATTCATTTTCTCGAAGATTACTGGAACTCCCTTAACACACGCCACAGCCAATCATCACTCCACCGTTTACAGCTCAAAATGCAACAGATAGATTATCAAGCTCAACCAGACGACAGTCCCTACTTTCACTAATTTTTGCATGTCTTCGATTATAATTATGGCCCTGATTATAAAATCTTGTTACCAACATATTGCTCCATATTCCTCCAACTGTGCTCTCGGATCGTCTGGATCTTTCTCCGTCCTTCTGTCTAACTGCAGAACTAAAGGTGATAGTGCTTTTGTTGTTTTAGTCCTTCTCTCTGGAATAATCCCACAATCAATCAGCTCTGCAGAATCTTTAGTGCTTTAAGAGCATTTAAAAACTCATGTACAGACCAGCCATAATGAAACTTTCAGTTAGCTGTTTGACTTGTTTTGTGACTGTATTTTTCCAGCACTTTCTAACTTGATGTTTTAAAAGTGCTTAAAGGTGCTATGAGGAGAATCTATTACCGGCAACATCAAGACTCTGCTACCCATGAGCACACGTGGTGACTGTCGTAATGCTGCGTTCCAGTAACCTCGGAACTGGGAGTGACATCATCTCTGACTTATCGGCGTTCCAGTTGAAGTCTGAAAAAAACATGCTGATCTACCAGGCTATTGTAAGCTGTTGTTAGCACGCCCTGTGTTGTTGTTCAAAAATATCACAGGAAGAATGTGATTATCACTATGGCAGCATTTTTGTAAATATAAGTCTAACAGTACTATGTATACAGCTGATCTAGAGCGACACACCCCAGTCAGAAGTGCATATAAATTGATTATTACAGGAGCTAAATAACTGTTCATACTGGGGGCATCCATCTTTGATTGTCAACTCGGGCGAGGTTTTACCGAGTTCCCAGTGGGAAACTCTGACTTCGGGGGATGATCCAGATGCAGTTTCCTACTCGGAACTCCGAAATTCCTACTTCTGACTTCAACTGGAACGCATCAAAAGACCCAAGCCAAAGCGTGTTTGTTGTGATGCTAATAAATGCAGCTCGGACCTTCCTCAGAACTCTGCATTGCTTTACAACTTCTTTTTTCAACAACTTACAGGATGCAAAGCAACGAGGTAATGTATCTCCTTCTAGTTACGTAGCGGTAGTTTTTGATGTGTGACAACAAGCAATTTTTGGAAAACTTAGTATCGTAGTTTTGTAGCCGGCTATATATCGCTACTTACAGCCCGGTGCTCTGAGACGTGTCCAAATAATATAAATTTGCTCTAGTTTAATTATCTTGTTCCCAAAGTTGAGTATCCAGGCCAGTCCAGCTCTGTCCAACCCGACTGGAAGGCTAAGGAATAGCATTTATAGATAACCTATCTTGATGCTATAAAACTCATCTTAAAGTGTGTATTTGGATCAGGCATATATCTAAAAGTGAGACTTTTTTGTAATTACTTAGAAACTCCCCAGAGTCCCTTTAAAGGGTTAGAGCATATAGATGAACATATTAATGTAAGTATGATAAAATTAGCCAAAAGACTGTTTCAAATCTGTCGTCCCTGGCTCAGACAAAATCGACAACAAAATAGTGATGATAATAATAATAATAATGATGAGAAGAAGAAGAAGAAGAAGAAGAAGAAGAAACCACAAAGCAGTAAAATAGATAATTCACTAACTAACAACAATTCACAGTACAATGAGAAAACACTACACTAAAAACAAATACATAATGAGGTTTGACTTACTTACCTACTTAGTATTAAAGATTTTTTTGTATAGAATGATATTGAAATGTTAATTACTGGTGTAAAACACGGCTCTAATGCTTTGTATAGAGGCATGGAAAAAGGCCTTAAGGGAAAAAACTACAAGCTTCATGTAAAAGGACATGTGGCCCACAGGTGTGGCCGCGGGACAGGGAAATATTAAAATGATCTAATGGAAATGCCCTGTGTGTGTTATGGGAGGGGCATACACATTAACTACCAAAAATGTGCATTCTCAAAAAACAATCAAGTTTGATTTTTGTTAAAAAGTTACAGACTTAGTATAAATAAACTAGATTTGGGGGTTTAAAGGTCAGTGTTGTATAGTTTTCTTGTAAATCTAATATTTGAAGTATCTTAAAGGGATCTCCGTCAAACTTGGCACAAAAACCTCTCTGACTCGATCCAGAGGCCGAGTGACCCCTCTGTTTTCACTCCCCAGCAATGAAAACCATGTGGCAGCATCAAACCACCATCAGTCGATCTAGTATGGAGTTTCATCAAATCTCGTTCCCAGTTGAATGTGATTGATCACAAATGATACAGGAAATGACAACATACTGCCAAAGTGTGTCATGGCAACTTGGCAGTAAAAAAAACCTCATAAAATGCACGGTGAAGTTACATTTACTGTATATTGGCAAACCATCGCCACAGCTTGGTTGCTATGCTCATTTTAAGAACACGGACCTCTCTCTCTCACTTACCAAATGCTCGGACTGTCTCTTACACAACATGCCAACATGTTGCTCTATATTCCACTGAATCCTTTCCCAGTCTCATCTTCAGGCCTATTTAAACAGAGTTACATGCCATGTGCATGACAGTGCTGAATACCTCACTTCCTGACTAACGTTATTGTATTTTCATAACAAGACTTTAATCCCAAACATCTGGAACAGAACCTTGTTACACTAACACAACCATTTCTCCCTAACACTCCCTCCAACATGCAGTTATTAAAGGATCTAAGGTGCAGCGTGTGTGGGCGATATTTCTCAAACGGAGCAGCTGGGCCGTTTAACAAACATCTGAAATGACTGCGTGCCATTTTTTGTGGCTCCAGTTCGAGTAGATCGAGGGCATAAAGAGAGACGACTCTCACAGATGACTGCAGGAGTGATGAGAAAATAGTTGGTGAGTGTGTGTGTAGTTTTCAATCTGACTCATCCACACTTCAAGTCAAGACTTAAGAAGTGCTGAGAAGGAGAAATGTATGTGAGGCACCATTATTTTACCTCTTAGTCAGTGAGGGCTGTGGTTTCTCTTCAGGGATGTGGGCTCTTGCCCCGGACTGCCCACAGAAAGAGAGAGAGAGAGAAACTTTACCTAACTTAACTTCTTATCAAACAAGTTTCTTTTCCGACCACCATTTGCTGAATGCTTTCTCAAACCACAACTCTTACATGTCCATAAAGATCAAAAGTGCACCATCAGCTTGTTCGCACATCACTTACTTTTCCCTGTATGGATGAAGAATCTGCTGAGGCGCTTCAGGACTGTAAAGTTATTCAAATCTGTTATGATGGCACATGCTGGATTTTACATAAATAATCAAGGACAACGGCTACACCAAGTTTCAAATAACATGATCTGCAAAACAAAGAAACAAATTATACAAACATAACATGAAAAAAGTCGGGCCATACTGACAGTTTTGTCACTTTTGTGGGCAGACTGCACACAGCTTGAAGAGCAATGGCCCAATCAGCTTTCTGAAGAGCAGGCAGAGGTGGGAGCTACGAGCCAGCAGGAAGTGACTGCTCATTCAGAGGTTAGATGCTAACAGCTTCACTCCCAGTTTTATCAGATCAGCCCCTCATTTCTTTATTAAATAAGCAATTAGAAACAACACTGAAAGCATTTCCTGATCGGAGGAATATTTTTGCTCCTCTTCAGACTAGGGCTGGGTATTTCCGTTACAGTTCAAGGTAGAAGACGAGCTACATTATGAAGCATATGTTCTACATTTGAACTTAGGTCTACCATCTTTGAGGATCTGAATTTATGTCTCTCAAGTTATAGAACCACTTAAAACTCATCCTTGTTCTTTTTCTTCTTATAAGAAAAAACTAAACTTGTCAAGATTTTTGCTTAAAACATAGTCAGTGTTCACAATTTACATGTATTGGAATACGTATCGTATCGTGAAGTTGACTGTTAACATTACCCAAAGTGTATTTGCAACAACTGCCAAAATATTTAGGCCGTTTCGATTCTGTAGAATCTGTATCGATACACGTATCCCAAAGGAGTGTGATACAATATTTTGCAGTATTGATATTTTGAGCACAGGCCTACTTCAGACATATGTTGGTCAGAGTTTGTTCAACGAGGTGGTTCATGTGTGAACTTTAGACCACAGCAGTAGTGCCTGTGTACTACATGATCTGACTGGCCCATAAAAACTGTGATGGAGACAAGTATCAGCCAGTCACTTGCTGAAAATGCTTCTGAAATGCTTTTTCATTCAAAAACATTTTCGATGGGACGTTTTCCAAATAGACAGGTGAAATATAATGAAAGCCCATCTGGTGTGACAGTATAGTTACTTGTATCAGTGGCCCTATTATTAGGGATGGGAAACGTTGGTATATTATGAGGACCACAGTAATGCTGTTCTTATTTTCAGAGGGACAAATTGGTACAAATTAAGGGACTTACTCTAAAAGTCTATCATGAATACTTGTAATTTAACAGAGTAAATATAAAGCCCTCATTAGAATCGATGCCAGTGTTGTACTACTAACTTTACCCAAACACCAATGTTAAATTACATGAGCTAAACATTAAATCGAAACTAAATTAAAGGTCATTCTTTAATCCCCTCAACTTTATACTTGTCACTAAAATCCATCCATATATCATCTACATCATTTATCTGTTGCAGGGCTGCAGGTGCTGGAGCTGAAAAGAGGCACAAAACACCCTGAACTGGTTTCCAGCCAATCACACAGCTGACATACATAAAGGACAACCATTCACACACACTCAAATCAAAAGGCAATTTAGTGTCATCAGATAGTCTAAAAAGAATGTTAATGGACCAGGGAATCAGACCAGCAGCCTCGCTTGCTGTGAGGCAAAAGCCCCACCTGACACACAACTGTACAGCTCTAAAGTCCATTTGACTATTTATACTATACTATGCTGTATTATGTATATGCATGATATATATGCTGTGAAAAAATATATATTTATACTAAATTGGCATTAAACACACAAACCACAAGCCTTTTACTAAACAGAGCCACATTTCCTTTTTTATGTTCTGATACATTTTGCCTTTGCACGAATTATCATGAGGCAATTTAGGATAAAATGCCTTGCGGCAGATTTTTACAGCTCTCTTTAAATTTCAAGTTAAATGTTTTGCAGCATTAAGTGTGGAGTGTGGCTGCATGTGACCAAAATGTAGAATAGTTCTAGCCGGTGTCTTGATTTATTGGAGATACTTAATAATATCAACTTCAGGAATTAACTATTATTTCCAAAGGTTGCAGATACATTAAATATTTCAATCAAAATCAATGCAATAGCAATAGATTACAGACAGACAGATTGATGTAGGTATGGTGTATGTTATAATGTGGATATTTTCTCAATAGTTTCCCCAGAAAATACTTTCCATTTATCTAAATAGACTGATAGTTAGCTTAAGAACATCTGCATTTCAATCACATATTTCATTTACATATTTATTTTGTCTTTCTAGCCACCATGTCCGTGACCATTCTGCACCACAGGTCACGCTTACCCATCCTCACATTCACTCACTGATGGTTGTATGTTTAATGATTGGGAAATCAAATGGAAAAAATGAATCTCATTTTGTTTCCTTTCTGGTTTTCCAATCTATTTAGTGCCTCACTTTGATACCCCTGTGGTCTCAAACTGTGACTCAGAGGAAGACAGCTTTAAAGCGAGTCTTTAAGATATGGCTGCCGGTTTATTGAGCCCAGAAAAACTATAAAAATGCTCAAATTCTACATTTTACGTATTTCTGTATTGATTTTTGCTGCACAGGCGCAATATACAAAAACAGAATAAGAATATTAACAGCACTGATCAGCAGTGTTACCACAAGGCTACTCCAATCACATCTGAAACAAGAACCTGATCTGTTACCTTTAATTTTTAAAAGAAAGTTTTTTGAGGATCGAGCATTATGTCAGCCAGATTTAAATTGATATTTCAGTGTTCACATGAGGTTTGATCAAGTCATATGGAGAAATTTTTCATCATGTGATGTTTCAAGATGAGTCCGAGGGAAACTTTTCATGTGAACAAAATTTTGCCCCAAGTCGAGGGGAAACGCAACCACTATAAACGTGTAATATTTCTGACACAAAAGATAAAAACACAGGAAACCCAGCAAAATGATCAACCGCATGTGGTACCTGTTTGTTGTTTTGCTGACAGAGCACATATAGAATTAAATCAACATGCTTAGGTGTGAAACCACATTTGTACTTTGTGTCCCCCATGCGAACCTCAAAGTGTTACATATATTCTGTCTTCTGTATGCTTCAGAGGTTTTGAGTTGTCAAATGCCGTAGACAGTTGGGTCTTTAAGTAACTTTAAATATTTGCATAAATAAATGGGTCCTCTTTACAATATGACAGACAATTATTCTGAAGTAATTAAAAAAGGGGTGGAAAGTGGCAACCATGACTTTTTCCAATCACGGGCCTTTCCAACATAAAGGCAGGTCATTTTTTGAATGGCTGCATTCCTACCCTGTCAAATTATCCTCTTTACATATGTGAATGAAATGCAGAATCAGTTGTGCGCTGTCAGAGGATCATTTGATTCTAAGACTGATATTTTGTGTTTATCCTCCTGCAACGGTCAATACCACCTTAAAGTCTGACTGTTGTTACGGTTTAACTTATGACCATGTGAAGTGAGTTCAAAAAGGTCCTGTGTAAAACAGAAAAATAAACATATGTTTTTTTTGTTTTACTCAAACATGTGCTCATGGTCCATGTACAAAACCCTCCAAAATAAGATAAAAAATCCTCCTCTGGGGTGCTGGTTTGGCGTAGTGGTTAGCACCCCATGTACATGCTACTGCCGGTCCAGGTTCGAATCCCGCCTGTGACCAGTTTGCAGAGTGTCTTCCCCTGCTCTCTCTCCCCCTTTCACAGGCCTATCCACTGTCTCTCTCCTATCAATAAAGGCACAAAATGCCCAAAACAATCATTTAAAAAAAAAAAAAAAACCCTCCTCTTCATCTCCCTCTTGTGCCACCTTTCAGATAATTAAGTCTATTTGAAAAATAATTCCCCTGATTATGTCATTAAGGGAAATGCCACTTCCCCCAGATGGGATTACTCCCTAAGCAAGGTGTTTGATTGGCTGGCTCCAGGGGAAGGAACACATCTAGGCATGTCTATCTGGCTGCAGTAAACATTAGAGCACAGTGATGCAACAGTAAAACCACAATAAGCTCCTGATCAAACACAGCTAATGGGGATTTACACTGTGACAGCCTGTTCTGATCAGGGCTGACTAGGGATGGAAATTGAAAACCAATTCCATTTCAGAATCAGTAACAACTGAGGGAATCAATATCATTAGTCTTTTTTTTTTTTACCTATTCCCTTATCAGCTTCTCCCACAGACAGGTGTCAGAAGTAATACCAATTTTGGCTCAATTTTCTGCAATAAGAACCTTAATGTACAACTTTCGGTAAGTGGAAATACTGCCAACTTGTACTGCTTTCACACTTAAATTAGTGGGTCAAAGCAGGGTTTTTCAATGCGGGTGAACCATAGACTGTAAAAAACATGGACGCCATGATGCTAGGCTAAAATTGAAGCCGCCACGAAAACTGCTCCCCCTGGTGACTGGCTGCAGTATAGGTAAAATCTCCGTCTCCCCCATTCATCTGGATGGGCCGAAGTGAAACTTCAAAAAATGATTACACCTCGTAGAAATATTTCTCCCATCCGTATGCTGTGGTGACATTAAAGTATTATTGGGCTGCGTGTTTTCCAAGTCCCCTTTTTTCTGAAAAGTTTCTTTTTTATTAGTTATTAGAGTTTAAAAATGACCGCGGTTTACGGCAGCTTCACAATGATTGTGTACGGCGTATGCTGCGGAGTGTTGCGACCGTTTACGACAGCTGCGTCCAGATATGGTCCAGATTCTCTACTGGTTGCACAATGGCGGCGCCCTGACGGGGGATATTCTGGCTTCAAATCCATTACATGGTGGAAGGCGGAGCCACGCTATCCAGTTCTTACAATACATCCATGGGGTGAACCAGCAAACAATCAGCAAGTGATGCTTTTCCCACAGCCAGCAGACCTGGGTCCAATCAGCAGCAGATGAGCTGTATGGCTGTTTTTTTTCCTCTGGTGCCTCAAACAATGGAAAGGAGCATAGAGGGCGTGGACACGTTGGTCTGCTGTTTTCTGTGCTTTGTACTTTTGTCTCTCTTTTAAAATGACTGAACAGACTGAACATCAGCTGATGAGCGCTGATGATACAAAGGCCGATGGAATTTGTGGCTGAGATGGTAAAGAGTCACATAAGTAACAGATGGTGGGGAAAGGCGTAATGTTATGTACGTTACGCCGATGACATGACGTAAATTAGCGGGTTGACCCGGGTTTGATGTTCCCACTGAAGCTGAGCGGATTGTTACTGGGTTTAAACAGGTTTTTTGGCCAGTCTTAAAAGGGTTATTGTAGAAGCATTTACCTGTGCAGCATTGCTTCGAATCAGCAGGGTCATGTGTTTGATATTGTTGCCACTTAAAATCTACAGGCCAGCTTTTTCCCACAGAGAAAGTCACAAGGAATCAGTAGGGTCCTTAAAGAATCTGATCAGCTGTTAATGGCATCGGTCTTTTAGGTAAGAAACTTTAAAAATGTGATCAGGTGACTTCAGGAAGCTGTGTAAACTTGTTAAAGGAGCAAAATATGTTACCTCTAACTTAGCTGTGGGCAAAAGTTCCTCCTGTTTTCTCTCAAGACATATCTGATGAGCTCAAGATGAAACTATGATGAAAAAAAGAGGCATCTGTGAGCACTGTTTCCGGTTGCAACATCTGTTTTAACGATGGCATAAACAAGCAACTTAAAGTCACCAGGTAACACTGTGACGATACAGCCGGAGTGTTTTACTGCACAGCAACAAAACAACTGTGAATGAGTTTGTTGGCATGTTGAAGTCCTGATATCAATGCTGGGACCGAAATGTTCAGCAACACCCACCGCAGACCAACTTTCATACAGAGAAGTGATGATGTTGAACCACAGTGTGATGTTTCTGCACATACAGGAGACCATTAGATTGATAGAGGGAACATATAAAATGACAATTATAACAATTAAGATAAGTTTTAATCAGTTTTCAGAAAGTCAAACTCTTGAAAAAAAAAGAAATTAAATGTCAAGAATGAAGTCAAAAGTATTAGAATTAAGTTAAAAAACCTTTGACTGTTTTTGTCACTGTGGTAGCTCTACATCACTCTCAATGATTCAAAACTTTTCTTGAATTTCCAATTTTACCCATAATTGAACTTCAACGTTATTCTCAGTATTTTGACTTTTACCACCATCTTACTTTTTTCATAGAAGAAAAGATAATCTTCTTCCCCTCAATATTTTTCTCAGAATTCAATACTCCCCTGTATTATTATTTTCAAACATCTTTCCCTGGCAGGAGTTTTCTAAAATGTGGGTTTTCTGTGACTTAAACACTGTTGCGGTGTACAAAAGGTCAAAAACATACAGGAGACTTTGCGCTGTCAAAAACACCTGCCTGTTTGTAAAAGCGGCCATAGGTTAATCCTAAAAAACACAACTTCTGATCAACAAATACATTTAGTGATGGAGTAAAGTTAAATTCTTCTTAATTTGACTGAGGTCAGAGAAACACCAAAGTGAAAGTCCTGCAGGACAAATGCACGGTTTGACTTCTTGTTCACAAGCTCTGCAGGTTTTATTGTTTTTTTCTCTGTATTTTCCTTTTTTGCACCAAAGTCAGCATAAGAGAGAAACCTTAACTGATCACAAAGTGAAACCCAATTCTTGTTAAAACCACCCACATTTCCTGATGCTTGTTGCTCCACCGCAGCACCAGAGCTGCAACTGAAACATCTGAACGTCTCTGTATGAGATGGTCTGAGAAACCTCTATGTTAAAGCCTCTGGTTCACTGACCTTTTCACCTTCAGAGACGTTGGACACTGAGTCGCTCTGTGGTCTCAGCTCATCACGTTGACGGCATTTTTGTTCACACTAACCTTTAAAAAACACTGACCTTGCCTTTGATCACTGCGCCTCATAAGAGCACATTAACTGATGTTCTGTTTTTTTGACACAATCGATGCTGTAAGCGACTCCACGGTGGGAATTTTCCACTGTTGGTGTCAGGATTCCACAAACGAACGTTCGCACACAATGAGGTCTAACCTCATATTCATCATCAACCAGCATCAGATCATTGAACATGTAAGATTTTACTGTTTGACAAATCAACAGAGTGCCTGAGAAACACCAGCAGTTGCTGTTCTCTCTCCGACACCAAACTAAAACTACGTAAAAAAACTGGTTTTATGTGAGCATGCATGCATACATGTACTTTACGACTTGTTTTCCTATGATAAGTACATTACAGTTATTTCCTCAGATCTTCTCTGATGTACAGTTTTGCAGTTTAGCCCATAAATATTAAAACAATCAGTTGATTTCTTAAAGGAGACATATCATGCTGATGCATGATTTAATACTTACATATAATATAATAAATTTGAAAACAAGACCTTACACCCCCTTAATTTTCAAAAAATGAAATATTGTATTTTTTCTGATATCCTAGAACGAGATTTGATGCCTCTGAAAATAGGTCATTGCGAGATTTCAAACGTCGTGACGACACGAGGTACCTTTCTTTTTATTGGAGTAATCTGATAAAACACTTCCTCCTCTGTGATGTCCATTAGCCACAAAACTGTCACCAAGGAACACATCCACCAGCAGGGGCATATAGATCCCTAGCTCACATTCACTCATTACCAGCTCTGGCCTGTAGGGGGACTCAATACGAGGTCGCTGCATTGAGCCTGCCTGAAAATACAGTAGAAGAAGAAGGACAGGCTGGCTCTACCCCCAATAGACCTGACCAATCAGACCACAAAGTGCTGTGACGTTGCGAGGTAACTTTAGGTCATCCTCAGATCCGGGTGTTTCAACGAGAGCTTCATAATGGCCTAAAATGAGGATTTCGAGAACGCTATTGTGGGGCAATGAAGGAACTAAATGACTTGTACTGAGGGCAGAAATGCTTTACAGGCATCCTAGTCTGGCATAGTGAAAAGGAGAAACAAGCATGATATGTCCTCTTTAAGGTCTTCAGCAGTCAAAGTCAATCAAGGGTCAGTGGAAACGCTCCTGAGATGGAGGTTAGGAGTTGAACGAGGTGATGATGCTGCAATTTATTATTATTTTTTTATCTGCATTTTTTCCAGCTGAAAACTTCCTATTGTTGAATCTTGAGCTTTCACAGTTGTTGACCCTGACCATCTCATTTAACTTAAAAATCAAACCCACAGACAGCTCAGTGGACAAATCTACCTCATCAGCAGCTGCAGTTTGAAACATTTCACCTTTATAACTAACTTGACACACCAGATGGAGTAAGGCCATCACTTTTCCTAAAAATCAAACTTGAATGATTTTTAAACATACACCCAACTAACCGAATATATTTGGTTATTTGCGCCCCTCCTCCAGGAGTATGGAACAGAGACTGTCTTATCCAGTCCTTCGGTAAAGACTCTGCAGAAAAAAAAACGCTGTCACACGGAGCTGAACTCTTGACGAAGCGCCGCTGCACTCAGCTGTATAACTTGGATTAAAAGCTGACAGTTGAGCCCGTGTAACAGAGTAGGAAATACTCCTAGCGTAAATTTCTGCAAAATGAATGTGACTGGAGTATTTATGTGACATTGTTGCCACCTGGTGATGTGAACACAAATGCAGCTGTAGGGCTCTTCGCTAACCTCAGCAGAGGACATGTCTCCTGAGCTGCAGTTGGGTTTGTGTTTCATGCTTCATCCAGTGTTTGAAAACAAAGTGATTCATAAATGTTCTACGAAGCGTCAGTAACATGGAATTTAACTATAACATGAATAGAACTTCCAGCGAGAGATACAAACGCTTTAGCGTGGAAATGTTAACTTTTTACACAAGCTTCACTTGAGCTAACGTGACGTGCTAATGATAGCTAGCTGGCTATGTGTTGGCTGCCTTGTCCATAGCCGTCTTCCTGATACTGAGTGATTTCTTTGTATTAAACAGGTATGAGCCCTTCAGTTGTATTTGCAGCTCTGTAACTGCGTTGTTATGACTCTCACACCGGGTAGGCATAGTTTTATACCATATGTTTGAATATGACGCTGTTGCATTTACATTTATATTGTGAATTCATGTTGAACGCAATAACATTTAAAAGACTGTTTGACAGTCAACAAGTTTTTCTTATCTTAAGAACATTGAACATTTTTGGTAAGTTTAATGTGTATAACACTAACAGAAAACACTCTTCATGTTTGGTATACCAATAAAATCAATATGATCACATTTGCAGAGTGTATGTTATAGATATTGTTTTATGATGACATAGTTCATCATGGTAAAATGAGAGAGGAAATGTCTCCTGAGCTGCAGATATGAGCCCTTCAGTTGCATCTGCAGCTCTGTGACTGTGTTGTTATGATTTTTAGACTAGAATAAAAAGAAGAGCCAGACCAAGAGCGACCTCTGTGTGACAGTGGCATCCCTTCACCATTAACACCGGGGTCAGAAACACAGCCAGGACTGTCCAGCAGAGAAACACAACCCGCACATTTGATGTGGAGTGATTAAGCTGCTTTGCACATCACCGACACACAGAACAGTCTTTTGATTTTAAAGTTCAGCAACGCTGTAGAACCCAAAATACCACAACACAGGGCTCCTCAGATGATTCTGTGTTGTTAATGTCGCAGTGGCAACTCTTTGTTTACTGAGGTCAAGCGAGCAGCGGATGTGCTGCTAAACTCAATATTTTACATTCTAATATTTATTTACTCTTCAGTTACAGGTATTTAGCCCCATACTGGAACAGTTATTCAAATACTGAATGAAAAGTGACAGCCCTAAGATGGACCACTCAATATGTGTCACTACAGTCCATAGAATGGTTATAGGGATAGGGATGGGATGATACGCTGTTTACACTTAAACTCACAATACGCTGCACCTCGATATGCCCGGATAATGATACGATACGTCTCGATACAATATCAAAAAAGTGAAAAAGACAAAATATTACTGTGTAATTACAACTTATTTGTTTTTGTTTGAGTTGCACAAAAGGAAAACACAAGGCCTAACAAGCCAAACACAAACAATAACACTCTTTCTAAACCTAGAGAGGTTAGAGGGAGTGTATGCTAATGAGTGGTAGGCTTGTTTTTGCCGTCTTTGTCTTTTTTAAGCCAAAATACTGCCAGACAGATGACTTTTATCCAGGCGGAGCGTCCTCAATTTCAACCTCATTCGACTCCATCATTCGGCTTTTTGGAGGCAAGGTAGTTGGTGCTAATGTTTGTTGTCGTCACTTCTGGTCACATGCGCTATTACCAGATGTGACGTCTTTATTTCACGATCCACTTTTTTCAAACTCGATGCATTTCGTCAAGTTCTGTATTGCGATATATTGCCAAACAATATTTCATCCCATCCCTAGCAGGTGACTGGACAAGCGCTCTGTCAATCACACTCACAGTGAACCAACAGATCATGTAGTAGTCAGGCGCTACTACCACAGTGCAAAATACAAAACACAAGCCACTTTATACAACAAACAGTGTGGAGTGAAAACATCCTTTCTATCCAAAGTTGCTTAAAGTTAAATTTGTTTTCATTTAATAAAGAAATGCGCTCAATACATGATAACTGTGCAGAAGTAGCTTTGTGTAACAGTGTTAAAGGGCCTCAAATTCTTAAAACGTCAGAGCTTCTTAAGTTATATTATTTTAAGTTGTAGATAATAAATCTTACTAGACAATTATCTGCTAGGACCAATGTTGGTCCAATAATATTGTCAATAAATTATTATTAGAATGATTGCCTTTTCTAGTTTACAAGTCATTTTAAATATTCTACTGAAGCTACAGGACGGTGAAAAGAGTTGAAAGTTAGGGAGAAAACATCCACTGTCAATAAGTACATCTGCTGTCATCAAATGAGTTTTTCAGTAAAAAAAACAACAACAATATTTTGGTTGTGTTATGAACCTCATCAAAGGAGTTATCCCAGCTATCATTATTATCAATTTAACATACCTACAAACTCATTCACATGGTTCACATGTTTTGTTGCTGTGCAGTAAAACACTCTGGCGATATAGCCACAGTGTTACCTGGTGACATTATTTTTATGTAACGGTGGGCTAATTTCTTAACTTAAGTTGGAAAAACTTAAAACAATAAGTTTAAGGTCAGGTATGATCAGGAAAGGTTCTGATTATAGGGTTCAGATGCAGACAAACAGCATTAAGTGCTGGACTTAAATTTTTCAGTTTTGGCCCAAAACTCAAAATCTAGAAGACAGCTGCCTTGATTTTATGAGTTCCCTGGATTTTTTTTAGGGTGTGTGGGAAGACATGGGGTATCAGTGTGGGGATGCATACATGACATCTGAGGGCGGCCTAGTTGCTCGTTATTCCAGGGGACCTTTCAGCTTCTATGGGTGGGCCTGGTAGGAGCTAAACAAGACTTTATAACACAACATTTAAACACTGTTGATTTTACTCTAGAGTAAGGCTGTGTGATATGGCTTCAAAATAAAATCACAAATCTTTCCCCAAACCTTATTAACATTTTTTTCTCTCTCAAACAAAAATACCAGAATCTAGCATTCCTTTAATTATAAAAATATATTCTGAAACTAAACCCAATTTCCCTCTTAAGTTGCTTGCTGGTATCTTTTTTCCTTAACATTTTGATAATGTAGTTTGAAAGTAGGCAGGTTTGTTGACAAGAACACTAAATACTGATCTATTTTCACAGTACATTAACATTAAACTCTCTGGTCAGTAGGGCTGGGTATTTCCAGCAACTTCACGATACAATATGTATCCCGATACACGGAAATTGTGAACATTCACTATGCTACAAGCAAAATTTTTGACAAGTTTAGTTTTTTCTTATAAGAAGAAAAAGAACAGGGATGAGTTTTAAGTGGTTCTACAAAGTGAGAGACATAAATTCAGACCCTCAAAAATGGCAGACCTAAGTTCAAATTTAGAACATATGCTTCATTATGTAGCTCGTCTTCTACCTTGAACTGTGCCACTGTTAACATTACCCAAAGTGTATTTACAACAACTGTCAAAATATTTAGGCCGTATCGATTCTGTAGAATCCGTATCGATACACGTATCCCAAAGGAGTGCGATACGATATTTTGCCGTATCGATATTTTGAGCACAGGCCTACTGGTCAGTATATAATTTCATTTAAAAACAAATTCAAGCCTAAACAAGTACTTTTGTAAAACCTGACCAGGCCTGCCACAATATAAACTGTACATATTCAGAATTTGTATTATCAATTTAACATACCTACAAACTCATTCACATGGTTCACATGGTTCACATGTTTTGTTGCTGTGCAGTAAAACACTCTGGTGATATAGCCACAGTGTTACCTGGTGACATTATTTTTATGTAACGGTGGGCTAATTTCTTAACTTAAGTTGGAAAAACTTAAAACAATAAGTTTAAGGTCAGGTACGATCAGGAAAGGTTCTGATGATAGGGTTCAGATGCAGACAAACAGCATTAAGTGCTGGACTTAAATTTTTCAGTTTTGGCCCAAAACTCAAAATCTAGAAGACAGCTGCCTTGATTTTATGAGTTCCCTGGATTTTTTTTAGGGTGTGTGGGAAGACATGGGGTATCAGTGTGGGGATGCATACATGACATCTGAGGGCGGCCTAGTTGCTCGTTATTCCAGGGGACCTTTCAACTTCTATGGGTGGGCCTGTAGGAGCTAAACAAGACTTTATAACGCAACATTTAAACACTGTTGATTTTACTCTAGAGTAGGGCTGTGTGATATGGCTTCAAAATAAAATCACAAATCTTTCCCCAAACCTTATTAACATTTTTTTCTCTTTCAAACAAAAATACCAGAATCTAGCATTCCTTTAATTATAAAAATATATTCTGAAACTAAACCCAATTTCCCTCTTAAGTTGCTTGCTGGTATCTTTTTTCCTTAACATTTTGATAATGTAGTTTGAAAGTAGGCAGGTTTGTTGACAAGAACACTAAATACTGATCTATTTTCACAGTACATTAACATTAAACTCTCTGGTCAGTAGGGCTGGGTATTTCCAGCAACTTCACGATACGATATGTATCCCGATACACGGAAATTGTGAACATTCACTATGCTATAAGCAAAATTTTTGACAAGTTTAGTTTTTTCTTATAAGAAGAAAAACAACAGGGATGAGTTTTAAGTGGTTCTACAAAGTGAGAGACATAAATTCAGATCCTCAAAGATGGTAGACCTAAGTTCAAATTTAGAACATATGCTTCATTATGTAGCTTGTCTTCTACCTTGAACTGTGCCACTGTTAACATTAGCCAAAGTGTATTTACAACAACTGTCAAAATATTTAGGCCGTATCGATTCTGTAGAATCCGTATCGATACACGTATCCCAAAGGAGTGCGATACGATATTTTGCCGTATCGATATTTTGAGCACAGGCCTACTGGTCAGTATGTAATTTCATTTAAAAACAAATTCAAGCCTAAACAAGTACTTTTGTAAAACCTGACCAGGCCTGCCACAATATAAACTGTACATATTCAGAATTTGTATTTTCAGAAACTGCAACAAAGTAAGGAGAGTAAGTAAAGAAAAAAATCATTTTAAAATCTGCAAATAATAATAATAATAATAATAATAATAATAATAATAATAATACTTAATTGCTTTTATTGATATGTTCAGCCCTATTCTACAGCACAACAATCTAAGAAGCTCCTGAAGCAGCACTACAGAAACAAGTGGCCAAAAAGTAGGCAGTGATAAGCCAAGCACCAATCACAATGTAGTTCCTCCTTTACAGAAACTCATCCTATAATATAATATTAAACAGCTCTGTGATACAGTGTCAGCTCTCTAAAATGCTACAGAGATGCTGTCCTTGGTGCTGAACATGTCAGTCATCTGGAATAAAAGATCCAAAAACCACATTTACAAAATGACCTTATGGATGAGCTGAGGAACAATCATTTCTATGTCTCTGTCTTATAACTCATCTTTAAGTAACATTTTAAAGCTGAAACATTTTCTCCAAGTTAAGCATGACTCAAAGCAGCAAGTATGGCGTACACACCTCTGCAGGTAAAACGACAGCCAATCACAGCCTGATGCTGAACACTCACATCAACAGTCAACAGTGGAGCACGTGGACGGGCTTACCTGAGGACTAAAGGACCCAGAAGCAGCCCTGCGCTCAGGTGATGAAGTCCTGATGAGGTCCCTGACGAGGGTCGCCAAATGTCGTCCATCCAGAATGTGGCAGTGCACATGCGCTGATGTCCCTCCTGGCTCGTGCGTCTCTCCAGTGGAGTTACCTGGTAGTGCTGATGGCAACACCTGTGCCAGCTAAATCTGCTGCAGCAGCTGTAACACCTACATCACTCACAGGTGTGTTGCTCTTTTCTGCTGTCTTGCTGTGTGTGACACTTTCTGTTTTTATTTTCTTTAAAGTTTTTGATTCAACTCGACTATAAAACGCGAAATTCTCTGGTTGAAGTTGTTGCTCCTGCTCTCAGCTGTTACCTGCCAACTCCACTGCGCGCTAATGAACACTTCCGGGAGATGATTTTTCAAAATAAAGCAATCAAATCACTCAATTAATTTTCATTTGTATAACGCCAAATCATAAATGTTATCTTAAAAAGCTTTACAGCAGGGCATGACAATCTCATGCGTTTCTCTTATATAATTTATTTTCTTTTTTTTTCAAGGTAGATTTAGAAAGGACAAGAGGCAGAGGACCCAATTTAAAATAAGAATTCATGACAGTGATACATTTATGGATGCCACATAAATTTCTCTTCAGCATATTTCTCTCTAATGAATGAAGATTTATTAGAGGTTATCCTCTAATAACAGTTTTCGTTAATCGACATTTTCATATAAATGCATGGGATTATAGCCAAGTGGCTAATTTCCATCCCCAGCCCCTTTAGCAGGTTGGTTTCCACACATTAAAAACAAAAATCAATAATAGGAATAAGACGCACGGAGCATATCAAAAGACAAGCAACACTCATTAAACGTAGACAACCTAAACATACAGTTAAAAACGTAACAGACCAGGAGTTGGAGGACCATGGGAATTACATACAATGAATTATAGTGCTGGAGTGCTGTTTAAAGTGTAGAGTGCTAAAGTGCAGAGTACTAGCTGCCTTGGAGCTCAGGTCCTTGTTATACTGCACATTGCCTAGTTATTGCACAGAATATAAAGTGTATTGCACAAGATTATAAAGTGCTCGACTGAATATAATATTGCACAATGCTCATAGTTGCACATGCAGATGTTTGGGTTCATATTGCACTAAGGTATCTTGTTTCAAGAGGGTTCTCCTATCCATACAGTTATAGAGATTATTATGGTGGTCTAATAAATAAGAACCATGGATCGAGGGATCAGAATCATCCGACTGGGCAGTTTTTGCTAATAAATCAACACATACAGGGAGTTTGACTTGGGAATCTGGTGCAAGAGACGATCAACATACAATAAAATTTGAAAATAAAATGTCAAGAAGAATGAAATAAAGTATAAAAACAGCTAAAATAGTGCACATTTAATTTGGTAGACATTAAAACATTCAAGAACACAATTGGCAAAAAAAGAACAAAAAAACAACACAAAGGTGTAAGAAGATTCAGTGATGTAGCTACAGCTGAGCAGGTGCTGAGCAGACGAAGGAAATGGAAATAACTGTAGCAGGATAGAGTATACAAGAGTATGAATACAGATATAAATATTTAACATTAACTGCATTAATGAATGTGAAGTGCAGAGGACTGATGTGAGTAATGGTCACAGTCATATGTGTGTCAAATTTGCAGAGACTGTTGTGTGTTTTAATTGACTGATCATTGTGAAGTGAAAATGAAAAATGCTGCAGGTTTGGTGAAGTGATAAGCAACCAGACACGACCCATATACATGCTCCTGCTGACCCGGGTTCAAATCCAGCCTGTAGGGAGTTTGCAGAGTGTCCTGCTAATCTGTCTCGACCCCTTTCATAAGCATAGTCACTCCCTCATATCTATAAAGGCACAAAATCCAACCCCCCCCTCCTCCTCCAAACAAAATAAAGCAAAAAACTTGTGATTGTTGTTGAAGTTATGGAGCTTCACAGCAGCAGACTGTCCACACCAGTGATGCAGAGCAGCTGACGAGACAAGAACAAAAGGAAATTCCTTTCCTCAAGTGTTGCTGTTTGTTTTTAATTTAATAAAGACATGTGGTCAAGATCTGATAAGACTGCTGCTGAAGCTGTTAGCATCTACAGTACAGGCCAAAAGTTTGGACACGCCTTCTTCTTCAATGCATTTTCTTTATTTTTATCGGTATTTACATTGTAGATTCTCACTGAATATTGATGGCCACTTGTTTCTCTTAGCTTAGCTGATTGGTTCTTGCCATAATATTAATTCTAACAGTTGTCTAATAGGGCTGTCAGCTGTGCATCAGCCTGACTTCTGAACAACACAAATGATGGTCCCAACCTCATTAATAAGGCAAGAAATTCCATTAATTAACCCTGGAAAGGCACATCTGAGAAGTAAAAACTGTTTCAGGTGACTACCTCTTGAAGATCTTAAAGAGAATGCCAAAAGTCTGCCAAGCAGTAATCAGAGCAAAGAGTGGATACTGTGAAGAAACTAGAATATAAGACATGTTTTTATTTCACTTTTTTGTTAAGTACACAATTCCACATGTTCATTCATAGTTTTGATACCTTCAGGGAGAATCTACAATGTAAATAGTGATGAAAACAAAGAAAACGCATCGAATGAGGAGGTGTGTCTAAACTTTTGGCCTGTACAGTATGCTAATCTCTGCATTAATAGTGACTTCCTGCTGTCATCTCAGCTGCAGCTCCCACGTCTTCTTGATTTAAAGAACGTTGATTGGGTGTGCCACTTTGGGCCGCGTATAGTCATTGTAGATTGGCAGGATGAATCTGTCTGATTACAGACATTTACTCAGGCTGATCCAGCTGCTCTACAAGGTTGAAAACTATGGCTGTTTTAGAATTCGCCTACTACATACTGCATATGAAAGTAGTATGTAGTAGGCACTGCATACTGCCTACTACACTTAAATGTGGTATGTAGTATGATTGTTCTCTTAGGTTTATTTTGTATTATGCTATGCTACGCTGGTTTCCAGTTCGAGCAAAGTGGAAGTAGACTACAGCTGATTTATTTCCCAAACTTAATTTTAATTGTACAAAACAAACAAACCATGAGTACGTGTTGACATTTCAGTTATTAATCTGCAAAGATATTGCCAAAAGCAGCATTTCATATGAAACAGTCAATGGTGGAGAATACGTATTATTTCGGAGAGGAATTATTTTATATATTTTCATGTGATGGCGTACGACTGCGTATTAGGGCCACTTAAAAGAAAAAAACAGTTCAAGAATAACATCACACACACAATACAGATTAAGAATGAGGAGAAGCAGGAACATTTAGGGTGGTGGAAATAAAGAGGAAAAATACAGAACATAACGGTAAAATGTCAGACTTGCCAGTGGTTTACGCTAATAATGCCGCAGGTATAGGACGTACGTAACACCACCGTTGGCCGTTACAAACCGTTAACGGAAAACATCAACAACTGACCTCTTTACAACTTATTAAACACTATTACGCGTTGAAAAGGTAAAGATAACAATTAGTGGCTCGTATATTTATTTTCGTGTGCTGCCGGTTGTTGAAGCTTTGCTTCAGCCGCTTTGCATTGTGGGTAACAGTAGGCGAAGCAGACTGAAATTTTTCCAAATCAGTACGTCATCCGGGTATATTTTGCATACTGCAACTTCACTTTTGTTCGCATACTGTATACTGCATACTACATTTTGGTCATATCAGTATGCACTGCTAGTATAGTAGGCGAATTCAAAAACAGCCTATGTCAGTTTTGCATGTTTTTATTGGACAAAGAAGAGCTACCAATGGGGAAAGTAAATTGTTATTATGTCAGGCTATCTGGTTCCCTGGCCAGTTTGGTTGTCCTTGTCAGCACTTTTTTGCCGCAGTCCTTTTATTGACGCAACAATTCTTTGAACTTTAAAAGTGGAGCAATAACAGATACGTTTCATTAGGCAAATAGGAAACTTAGAAATATTGTATGGATGAATTCACAGGAAGTGCTAAGACACAAACTCACACTCATGTTTTAGGACTCCTTCCTGCACCACTCTGTTATGCAGCGTCTGTTTGGGCCAGTGTTGTCATATTTTCCCTGGGTTAATAGACCTTCAAGGTTCTATAAATTCATAGGTCAAGATCATGTGGTACATTTTGTTTGAATTAAATTTGTCACCAGATCAAGACTGCTTCAAGAGTTAGCTTCAGAGCATTATTATGGAAAAACGTTTGAAAAAAGTTTGAAAATCCAGCCCAAACTGTTTAAACTAGCAAGAACCAAGAACAAATAATTGACTTTCAGAGAAAAAAGCAGGATGTTAAACCAAATTCATAATAATATAATTACTATTTAAATTCACTGAGCTCATAGCGATGCTGCATCACTTTTATTTCCCTCCATTCCTGATGGATCCCACACCGACCTCGTCTCCGTCGACCCGCCCGCTGTTCCTGATGTCATCCATTTTGTTGCAGTCGTGCTCTTTTTCAAATCTATGGAAACCAACTGGAGAGAGCGCCGTGTTCACCTCTCCTCTGCGGCCCCCCTCCTTCACCATAAATTGCAGCTTTTCATTCTCGGTCGGCCTCATGACTTTGACTTTGAGACGAGGGATGGGATTAAGGGTGCTGACAGGAGTGTCAGATTGATACTCTCTTCTTGCTGTATTTACTACAGTATTACTGCACACAATGACTGCCGCCGTGTTTGTGGATGTCAAGAATAAAATGTCTAAAAATAAGAGGGAATAAAAGGGAATATTGTTTGCATGTGTGCACAAATAAAGCAGGAGAGAAAAGAGGCAACACCCGAACACAGAAAAAGCTGAAAAAAAAATCACAACTGTACGTACACAAAAGGCACAAAGGCACAAAGGCTGCTCGGCTGCACCCAAAAAACCCTTTTATGTGACACTGCATTAAGAATGTATGACTGTGATTTTCATATAATGTGTCATATCACAAAGTGGCAGGTTTTCCAATTGTCCAATAATGATCTATTTGCCAATTCAATAGCACTGAGGAAGAGACAGCAGGCAGACGTAAAATGAATAAAACATTGAATGGCGGAGATTGTGACACTTCCATTTCAATCTCTCGTTCCTCCTCTTCCTCCTCTTCTTCTTCTCTCTGAAAGTCTCGTGTGCAATGGGGTAAAATCAGTACTTGGACGGTTGCCTGAGTTTGTGTGCACATTGCATTTCTCTGTTCTCTTTATCTCACTCTAGACGCCTACGATGCACCACTTTCACAAGTCAAAAAGCAAACGTCTTCTTGCATCTGTTCTCTGCTTTGTTGAGATAGTTTACTGGCAATGCTGTAGCCGTAGATTAATTAGCTCATGCCAAAGGAGCTCAAGGCCTAAATATAAAAATGGATCACAAATGTGACCCTTTTGATTGTTCTGTGCGCCACTAATGAGGAGCTAACAGATCTGATTATTGTCTTATAGGAGCTGCCATTGTCTTAACAAAGCTTCAAAATAGAGGTTTCATAGTCCTTCAAACTGAAATGGTCAAAGTAACCCAAAATGACTTATCATATGTGTTACATATTTTTATAAATATTTTTCTTGCATACTTACACAGGCTGGAATATTTCCTTTTATTGTCTACGTCAGGTAAAATAGTAGGAATAGGAAGTTGAGTTATAGAGCTTAGAGTTAGAGCTTCCATCACAAACACACACAGCACTACTCTTCCTAAGTTTGCATGCTCTTCTATTATCAACATTACACCTCTGATACGACCTCTTAAAGCTAGGGTTGGCGATCTGATTTAGATACACTTTTTGTAATACTGGTTAAAATGGTCTTTATGACCCGTTGGTAATCAACTCATAATGTGTTCTTAAAACAGAGCGAAAAATATCCGCTATCTACAGCAGGAGTAAAACAGGGAAAACACCAACCAATAATCTTGCCGGGATACCTTTTTTTACACCAATCAAATTCCGTCGCCATTCTGCGTGCCTGCTGTGCGTGCATTTTCCCGGCGTGCACAGACAGTGCGTGTAGCATGTAGCATGTAGCGTGTAGGGAACAGACTCCGCTGAAGAATGCTTACCTTTCAAGTTTTGTCTTTGAAAATAAGGGAAGTCCGCTGTGAGCTGTCCCACAACACCAACCAAGCTCCAGTATCCCTCACATTTTAAGACAGATGGACAAGAAATCTAAAATAAACTCTTTATTTTTCTAAGTTTGTTCCGCTGTTGGCTCTAATCTCGTGAGAACTGCCATCCATGCTACTGCAGGTGGCAGTTCTCGCGAGACTTCTTCTTCGGTGGTTGGCATCCATCATTTTAAAGCATTACCGCCCCATTCAGGCTAGAGACGGAGCTCAGTTTGGAGAGGCAGAGGAATGCTTTTATTATTATATTGTCACACAGGAGATTTACGGGAGAATACTGATACAGGAGGACGGGAGAAAAGAGGAGAAAATACGGAAAATACGGTAGTTTCATGGCCAAAACAGGAGATTTGACAGCTATGTGGAGAATGTCAGAGGAACTACCTATACCCCGATCAACATCGGCTGTGAGTACTAACTAACTTTACATGTTTGTTTGGTGTTTTCTTACCGCTGACAGAGACATGACTTGGTGTATTGTGAAACAAACACGTTGTGCTGAGGGTTTTGGAGTTGAATCAGTCTTCTGGATATAGATAGGATATAGTGCATGTGAGCGGGGGTTGGGGCTAGGCGGAGCCCTGAGGAGATGCTACTTTCAAAATCATGCTGGATTTCCAAAATCGCCAACCCCAGCTTTAAGTGATCAGGCAAATTCTAAAGTTCGAAAAGCCGGAACCATTGAGCTCAGTCTGCAGAGCTGTTGCTTGATCAGAATCATTTAAGGAGAAAGAGGCCGAGCTACAAGCATGATGACAACGAGAAGACTGTACAACGATTAGCATAAATGCTAGTTATATCTAGTTTTAGGCCTATGCGGTTATATGCAGTTATATCAGAGCTGAAAAACATGTCTTTATTGTATGAGGACCAGAGAACAACCCTCAAAGAATTTCTTGATTTTGGCAAGTTAGCGGTACAAGTTTGCTAAACTCTACTTTAACTTTCAGTGCAGCAATAGCATCAGCCTAATACATCATCTGATTGGCCCATGATGAACGTGATTGACAAAACGGTCGGCCAGTCTCTTTCTGGATATGTTTTTTGAAAGGTTCTGCCTCTCCAATGTTTTCCAGGGAGCTTCCAGATGGACTTGTGAGATACATGTTAATTGACCTCCAGAATATTATCATATTCTAAAAATGTGGGTATTATTTTTTAGGGCTGAACAATTAATTGCAAATTAGATTAAATCACAGTATGGCTTGTTGCAATTTTCAAATCAGAGACAGTGCAATATTTTTAACCCAAAATGTGTTCAACATTTTGGCATTGGATTGTAGTTTCTTGCAATTTCATGCCTATTTTAACCTTTTTTAACCCAGTTTTTACAACTTGATGCCTATCTTGCTCCCATTCATCTTTTTTTTGGCCACTGTCAGACCATGTTTAATCCCAATTTTGCTGCTATAATCAATTTTTCTTAGTCACTTTTGAATATTTTTTCCTTTTTTTTTTTTTTTTTGCAATTTCATACCTATTTTACACCTATTAACTTTTTGTGCTTTCATAGCTTTTTTTTTTACCCAGTTTTTACAATGTCATACCTATTTTGCTTCTGTTCTTCACTTCTCCACTTTTTCTCAAATCTTTCATCCTTAGATTGATTTCATGTCATATTGGTTTTACTATAAAACGATCTACTGCTTATGTTTGTTTAAGAATACATAAGGTGAGGAACATTAAAACAATCGCAGAGTAAAACGCAACTGCAGTATTGGGGAAAATTATCGCAATTAGATTATTTTCTCAAATCGTTCAGCCCTATTATTTTTACACACCCTATAACTATGCAAGACCAACTGCAATTGAAACAGTTTTATTAGGAATGATTTTATGTTTGATCTAACACCTGACAGCAACTTTGACCAGGTTTAAAGGAAATTGGGAGTCAAAAGCAGTGATGAAACTAGATGGCACTCGGAGAGCGCAAACCTCTGCCAATGTTGCTCAAATACTGCTGTTAAGTCTATGAGCAATAGTTCATGATAAAGTTACCATCATAACATGATTCATTGACCATGAAGACTCACACCTAGCACTCAGAATCATGTTGAAATCATTATTAGTTAGAAAGTTATTGAGCAAAAACAATCCTTCACTAATGGCGGTGTTCTAGATCACCACCAAATTTTAATCAGTTTTAAGTTGGGACATTATCAACATCTCCTGAAATGTTTTTTGCATGATCTTTCAAACATACTCCAGCAAAAACACAATATCCTTGGTGGAGGTAAAATACTCAGAAAGCTGAAGGCAAAATAGCTTTATTGCCCCATGTGTTGGACAGTAGTAACGGTGATATAGACAGATCTCTTTAGGCCAAGATGTACTTTTAACTGGGGAAAAAAAAATTAAACTAGTACTGACATGTTGTTTTGTGGAATTTAGGCACAGCCCCAGAAAAGTGGGGGGACTCCAGGTGGCTGGAAGTTGGCAAGAAGGAGAAAACTAAAGTAGCAGCTGCATATATGTCTAAAAATCCAAACTTCTTTTGTCATTACTGGTTTCAAAATCGAGCCCCCATGACATCTGTCTTACAAAAACTAGTCCTTGTATAATTATAGATGATCACCTCTATCTATATCTGAGTGTCTATCTGGCATGTCAGGTTAAGGTTAGGTTTTCTGGGTGGGTGCTTTATTATGATGTCTGTTACCTGAGCAGTCCTCCTCAAGTGGACACCCGAAGAACTGCAGTTTTTGACACTCTCACCTCCAGTTACCACATAGACTACCTGCACACATTCTGTATGTAGCACACTACACAGCAAGTCTCTTTATTAGTTGGTTTTCACAGCCTGTGCCTCGACTGCTCTGTGATGCATGCCAGCAGTGGAGCTCCAAACTGGTTCGCTGGAAATACGTGACAGGTCTGTTTTCCGCTAGAGCAGCTACAACTCTGCATCAATCAAGCAGATTGACCCAGAACAGGAAACCAACAGCTTAGAGCTTTCAAATCACTGAAAAATACAGCAGAAATAGTGAAACAATAAGGATGTCTGCTGCAAATCAATCTCAGTCAGGAAATAAAACCTGCTGTTTACTTGTTGCTCTTCTTGTTACCTCGTGAATTCACAATTACCTTGTGAAGTTTTGGCTGTGCTCCGCTCTGCAGCACTTTAAATACGCTTCCTATGGGCAAGGAAACCGGCCGTTGATATCAGAAAAGCTGCAGCTATGATGTGACACCTCACAGGTGAACTATGTGGAAATTTGAGTTAAGAGCCCTTAGTACGCTTTTTGAGTTTTTATGACCTTTTATGTGTTTAATGTGTCCAAAGTGAAGGTTCTTCTTTGCACAAGAAAAGCCACACAGAGCAGATCTGTGGGTAATGAGGCTTTAAAAGGCGGGGCACCAGTAAACAGATGGTCAGGGATACTTGGTGTATGAAAACTAGAAAGCTTTTGAGCATACTTAAGTAAACATCATATATAAATCTATGAACACAAAACATGGCCCTTTTAAACCTTGTTTAGCAGAGGAAGCAGCTCGTGCCAGCTAAAAATATTTTGTTAATGTTTTGACTGAGAGCTTCCTGGTGGCCCATTTACATTCTGCCTGTGTGAAAAAGAGGACAAATGAAGACACACGTGAACACACATTCACTTTTAAATTTTTTATTATGCAGGTTTGAAATAAAAGAAGCATTGTGACACAAACAGATACTGCTGGCATGAGGAAAATAAAAGAAGAGCAGCATCCAAAATGTAAAAAACAAAGAAAAAAAGTTGTGGTCATCATTTATTTTTATCAAACCAGAGAGAAAAAAAATAAGAATAAAAATACACCTCCATTGTAAGAAGCAAAATCCAATTTATCTCATAAATAAGAAAACCTGTCCAATGGCTGATGGGCAACTATAGCAAAAAAAGAGAAAAAAAAACAATATATTGATAACCATTTAAAATATTTATCATTACTGGCTTTACAAATAAAATAACTACAATTGGCAGGTTGTTTTTCATTTTCTTTTCTTTTTTTTGTACACAAATTAAATGTTATAGTTCCTGTAACAACTAAAACTGAAATGCTGCTACAGTAAAGAGATAAATACAGATGTCTTTGTCAGCAAAAATGCATTTCTGTTAATCACACAAAAAGAGTTAAAAAGATGATATCAACACAACCAAACACCATCTAGAAACTTATTTTTAAAAAATCACTGTAATGTGGATGTGATGGCTCCTATGGCCAGGGTACCGAAGCATAATTCACCTCTGAACCACACTCATTGGAATAAAATGCAAGGAAGCCAATCAAATTCTCGATACTGCTAAGAGAAAAAGAGAGAAGAGGGCTTTAAAGATGAGGATAAAGTCAGAAAAGGGCGATCTCGCTCTGATATTATGGTAATGAATATGGGATCAATCGGGACTGTTAAATGACAAGACAAAGCTATAATGTCAGAATAAAAACCCTGTTTCACTCTGGTCCCTGGGCTTTATTTAACATTAATGCTTTTTAATAAGAAAGAAGTCCCTTTTAAAAAGATTCTGTCCAAAAGAAAAAAAAGAACTGTTTTGGGATTAAAAACAAGAGTGAGAGGAAGTTGGATCGGTAGATAGATATAAAATGACTACAGTAATGATCAGACCACTGTTTTTGAGAGGACAACTATTGTTACCACCCGTACTATCAATAATAACAACAATAATGTTGATTAGTATCATTATCTATATTATTATGAATAATAGAAATAGCATTGGTAGTTGCAGTAATTGTCTATCTATCTATCTATCTATCTATCTATCTATCTATCTATCTATCTATCTATCTATCTATCTATCTATCTATCTATCTATCTATCTATCTATCTATCTATCTATCTATCTATCTATCTATCTATCTATCTATCTATCTGTTTTCCCTGCACTTTGTTCCAATGGCTTTTATTTGACATCATTACATTTGCATCCTTATCATGTTGATGACAATGAAAATAAAAATAATCTTGAATCTCAATGTGTCTATCGGTATTTTCTTTTTTTTCATTTGTACATTACCATAAAATCAGAGTTTATTGTCAGCATGTTTAATATCACTTTTTGTCAGTATATTTAAAAAAAAAAGGTAAATAAATGTATGGAGAGGCTTTTTGTTGTTGTTTCATTGCATCTGGTTGCAAAAATGGAAAAAAAAAACAGACAGAAAAGAAACAAAACAAAATTTGTTTCTTAGGCTTTTACTTTTATGTTAATTCATTTCAGTTTCTTGTCATTTGACTTTCCCTTTTCATTTTTGAAATTATTACAAGGTAAAATAACAACAATACTGAATGTTTTTCAGGGATTTGTTTTAAATGCTGTATTTGGGGTTTTGGTGAGAACAAAAAGACTTCTCTGTGTCCCTTACTTTGAGACAATGGGATCCAACATTAATTGGTTATTTCTATTTTTTCTGTTGCTTTTAACCAAAAATACTATCAGCCTGAGTGCCCAAAGTCAAAGAATGATTTAAAAAAAAAGCCCTGTGAACAGAGATTTTTGTTTTGCCATCCCAGTCTTTTTCTTATCCATTACCACAATGCCAAAACAAGTCAATGACAAAAACAAAATTAGACCTTCATTTTAAAATCATTATATCACTTCTTTTGTTTATAAGAAGACATTAGCAGAAGAGATCTCCATACTTCTGCTTCCTTATGTTGATTTAAAACAAATGAACAAGCCCATGACCAGTTTCCATGTTTACTGTCCAAGTAAATGTGGTCCAACACTTAATTATACTTTGGTACCCTGACCTCCGTTCACATGTTTCATTACTTCACTTCTGCATGTCGAGGAGACACAGATCAACATTATGGCGGGACAAAATAAGAAGAAGGAAGGAGGGAAGGTGGGTACAGTGGAAGAGGGGGGGGAGCATTTTGAGGCAATATATTTTTCTTTTTTTTTTCCACCTGCAGCATTATATCTCATTTTATCTCCCTGTTTCGTTCTCTTTTTCTTTTTTCTTCCCTCCTCATCTCTCACCTGGCTCCTTCCATTTAATGATCTGCAGGACACATATTGTGTATTCAGTTTTAGATTGAACTTTATTGGAAAAAAAACACACCAGTGAGCACAGATTTAATGCAAGAACGAGAGTGTGAAATACTCCTCTGAAATCCAGCTGCACAGGCCTGTTAAAATTCACGAGAAAGGCCGCGCTGCCGGCGTGTGTGTACCCGCGCACGCACGCACATACACACACACACACACACGCACACACACATTCGCACACACACTCAGCTGCATGAATGGGCTACATTCGAACGTCCAAACGCACACACTTGCACACAGAATGACTTACATGTAATATTAAAGAAGAAACAAATCTATCTGGACATCCAATTCCCAATTTGATCCCATAAAAGTGATATTTACAATCACACTGTGACAGCTCGGCAGACCCCGACCGCTCTTTAATATTAAAAAAAAAAATCTTGTTTTGTTTCTTCTCCCAAACTCGAGTCTTTTGTATTCATTCGCAGGCCCTCTAGCAAAGCTATCATAACATCTAAGCCTGCTACTAGAAGTTAATATTTTTCTACAGTACAGGGCCCGACGCTTTATGGCGGAAAAAAAGAAAAAAAGAAACGGAACAATTTAGCAAGCCAGAAATAAATAAAACAGCAACAACAACAACAAAAAGGAAATGGAAATGATTAAAGAAGAGGAAGAGTATTTTTGTTTCTTCTCATTCTAATTAAAGCTGGATGGGGCCCCTGAGGGGACTCTGATGAAGAGGAGAGCTCTTCGGCCCTGCCTGCATTTAGAGAGAGGGCGAGGACACACAGCTCAAGAGGAAGGGGAGGGGGCGAGGTGGGAAGTTCATAAGTGCTTGGCAAATTTTGAAACAGCAAGAGGACTGCTAATACATTAAGTGGTACAGACAGCAGTCATCTAGTCAAAAAAAATCTGCTCACAAGTTCTTCTAGAAACTGAGAGAAATCATAATTACACTGACAAAGAAAGGTGGTGGTGCTGAAGGTGGTGTTTGGGAGGCGGAGTGTGTGTGTGTGTTTGTGTGTGTGTGTGAGCATGTGTGTCAGTGTATGTTAGGTGTGACCTGTATGTAAGTGTGTGCATCAGGAGAAGGTCGAGGGGGAGATATGGGTGAGGGGGTCAGTCGAGGGGTTAGGGTGGTGAGAGTAGACTCCTCGGTGTCGTATTTGTCGACAGAGCATGATCTTCAGTTTTCAGGTGAGGTAGAGGGGCTTATCCCTGCCAATCATGCTGCCACTGGAGAGAGAAACAAAACACAAGAAGAACAGAGGCATGAGTTAAGCAGGGTACAGACTACAAGATAATCAGCAGGTGATGGGACGGATCCCCCTCTCTGACTGAATTCAGCTGTTTGTTTTGCATGGTCCAAAATTATCTGGCTAGGTTTTCCGTGATTTGAGATGTTTAAAGAGTGAACTTCTCTGCCTTGGGAACATTGGGACCACTACGAATTTAAATGTGAAGAGCTCAAATTATGCTTTTATTAGTTTTAAATGTCCCTCAGTGTGTTTTACATATCCCAAGTACTTCAATGCACAAGATTAAAAGTCTTCGGCATTGGGACTTTACCCTCTTCCCCTTTTAACGGTGCCAGTATCTGTATAAAACAGCTTGTTCTCCCAACCCTCCCTGAAAATTCCTACCATTGTGATGCCTGACATTAATTTGTCCCCAGTTAAAGGCAACTGGCTCAAGCCCAGTGCAGAGCAGAGCTGCTAGAATAAATACAGAACTGTTGACAACATGGCATCAAGCAGCAGTGAGCCTAACAATTACCACAGAGTAGATTAGTCAATCAACTAGGAGGCACTCAGAGCCACAGTAGCTCACATGTTGCAGCTGTTAGAGCTTTAAGCAATAGTTCTATGATAAAGTTACCTTCATAACATGATTTCTTGACCCTGAAAACCAACATGTAGCGCTTGGAATCATGTTTATAGCATTGCTAGTCAGTTACTGAGCAAAAACAATTGTTTGCTAATGGCGGTTTTCTTGATTACCACAAAAATCTAATCCTTTTTAAACTGGGCTGTCACCAACATTTGAAAATTTAAGCAAACCTGTCAGGGGGAATCGGTATTTAACAATTAGAAGGTTTTTCATATTGGTTATTGCCAACCTTCTCTAGCAGTTACCAAAACCTGACTTAAGGAAAAATATGGGCTCTTTAATATTCCTAGATCCACTATTGCGTTGCAAACACCAGGACAACTGAGGCAACGTTTTGGGGAATGTTTGGTTGACTGAAATGGTAGGTAAAATATAAGTGATCGGACCAAAGCCTGGAGCACATCAATATTTTTCAAATCTTAACCATAATTGAAACTTTGAGAGTATCCACTAGGCGTCACCTTAGACTTAATTTTTGATTATCTGTATCACAAGCATGGGGTTAAAAACCTGTACACAAACTGTAAGTGTGCATCTGAGTTAAAAAATACAGTTTTGCTGGGCATTAAGACTCCTGAAGTCACGAACTGCCCCATCAGACAGAGGACGATCCTGGCCACTCTTTGGAAGCACTTTGGGCTCCACACCAACAAAAAAAGAGTGGGCTTTGTTTTGATTATGTGCAAAACAGCTGGTCTACTCCTCATCTATGACAAATCAGCTGGCCCATTTGTTTGCCTTTTACTACAGTCCAGCAGCACCTCAACAGGTGCTCATCATGTCCTCCTCAGCCAGAGGCACAGAAAAAAGTGACAATGGACAAGACTGCAAGATTCATCAGCGATTCATTGGACTTGTGGCCCAACAGTGTGGCCACAAGAGAGGTAAACAGTAACATGATCTTGTGGAAACGCCTTGTGTCTAATGATCAGTCTGAGCACCTGCAACACGACTCTCCACTTTTTTAGCTTGTAGTCTTGTCTGATTGTTTTGTGCATACAAACACAAGCAGGAGGAACTGAAGCTAAATGTGATGCAGCTAGTTAATGAGGCTAAGGACAATATAGCTGTCACAATTTGGTCGAGATCCTCACCTTGCCAAGTTGGTTTTAGTATGTTTAATGGGACACATAAACTTCTGTTTTTGCATTAAACAAACCCAGAAAACAAACAAAATATTTCCCAACACTGGCACCAAAGCAACATAAGAACATAAGCTCATATACCCTCCAGTGCTGCAGGACTATCAACATCATCAGTAAAACTTGTGTGTTCATAACATCTGTTATTTTCTTTTTTCCACTGCAGTCTGACAAACGCATGACAAGCTCTATTATCTCACCATTACCTCTGCAGCTGTCTCGCAGAGCAGAGCTGACAATATCAACACTTATTTTATAAAAGCAGCCACAGACACGTCTCACATGACTATATATGCTTATTTCTTAGGATATAATGGTTCAAATTGGACTGTATTTATTAGAATATTTCAACCTGAAAAGCTAATTAAAGGTCATCATGGAGTCACACAGTCTTTACATCGCTTTACTTTCCCATAAAAGGTTTCTCCTTTTACCTTGAGTCCATTCGGTGGTTTCACTGGATGCTTCAGAAGTGATTTTAATGACAATGAGTCAGGCACAGCTCCTCATGTTCTGCCTGATAATGTATGTATATGGCTCTGGTTCATTTGAACATGTAGTTATAAATTTCACTTGTTATTCGTGTCTTGTAAGGGTAGTTTAAGTGCATATTTGTTTGCTGGATAGTTAAATTGGTTTCAGGACTTGAACTAGCAGAGGTGATTTTTTAAAAAACAAACCAATTCTTTAAGTGTCATCAGCTGAGACTAATGCAAATGAAAACCAATGGGAGGGTAATGCACTGGTGTCCCTACACATGATACAAGTTATCATTTAGACTGGATTGCTAATAGCTTTTTTTGTGTGTTTTTAAAGGCAGACGAGTTATGCTAATTTGCTTGATGTGGGGTTTAGCTTATTGACCAACAGAGATCTCATATGCTGGCTAGACCACTACTTAGGGAATCTGATTGTAAGCATCATTAGGACTAGGTGATTTTATGAAATAGACATTAATTAACTCTTTCACCTTCACACAGCTTTAAAATAGATCTTGTAGTGCTTTCACCTTATAGAATGAAGACTATCCTACTTCCAAAGATAATCAGCTTTTCGCACTTTAATTTTGGGACAGGTCCATGACTCTGTAATATAGTGTCATGTTTTAAACACCACCTCACACACCATCCTTCAGGTAAAAGAATAAAATTACTAATAACAGTCTTAGCAATGTTTAAAAGTCTTGTTGAAGACTGAAGTTAAAGGTGACAGACTGACGATAAGATGGATGCCCTACTTCGGGTCAACGCTAACTCTTATATTTAAAGGCTGAAAAGTGACATGTGGTTCCTTTGAGTATGTGCCTCATCTCCTGTCATTTCACAATAGCTACACTTTGTTCTTTCTCCTTATTCAGGCCAAGAAAGCAGACTACATCTGTCCAGTTCTGAGGTACTTACACTGACTCCATCTCACACAGGAAGTACTTAGAAATACATCAATCAGGCATAACATCATAACCACCTGCCACCCTGACTGGTCTGAGGCTGTACAGCCCCATACACAACAAACTGTGATGCTCTGTGTGTTCTGACACCTTCCTACTTTCTATCAGAACAAGCATCAACCTCGTCAGCAGCTCATCTGCTGGGTTGGACCACATTTCGGAGATGCTCTGATACAGTTGTCTAGCCATCACACTTTGGCCCTTGGCTTGCTCATTTCCTCACTTTCCCATTTTTCCTGCTTCTAACATCCACTTTGGGGACATGATGTTCACTTGCTGCCTAACATATCCCACCAACTAACAGGTGCCATGATGAGGAGATAATCAGAGTTACAAGTGCACCCATCAGTGGTTATAATGTTATGCCTGATCCGTTTATATTTTAGTTAAGCAATGACACATCAGTGACTCTCACTGTTGGGCAGTAATTGTTTCCTTGTATCATATTACAGGACAAATATTACTTCTCCCAGTTTTAAGTGGTGCAAGACAAAATAGTTTTTTAAAATGTGACAGTGTTGCAGTTTCTAATCGTCACATTCTTGTAAAAATAATCTTGCCATTAACCCATCTTAAAAATGACTGGACCAGTGATTGATCACAGAATTGGACAAAGCCAGAGTGACGCCAGCTGTTGAATTATCCAAAGTGACTCTGAAATGTTTGGAGAGCAAGTTTGTGGATGCCTTTGTAACCTATCTTTAGATCAACCAACTAACCGACAGAGAAGCTGAGTTGAGACAGGATTTATGGCTGACTCAAAGCACAGTCATGTGGGCTTAAATTCATGTCAGTTCTGTTCGTAATTATGCTTTTCAGGAATGTTTCATAAAATCAAAACTTGTGATATATATATATATAAAAAAAAAAAAATCAAACCCTGTACAGTGAGAGGCTATACGTGGCTGACTGCAAAAAGCTGTTTTGGAAAAGGATGTAAATATGTTTATTTTTTTAATGAAAAAATATTTTTTCCCAAACCACTATGAAGTGACTTCTGGCGTTTCTGCAGCCAGCCTCTGGTGGACGCCTAAGAAACTGCGGTTTTTGGCACTTCACTTTTGGGGTTAAATATAGCTGCGTTTCCACCAAACAATCTGGTTCAGTTTGGCTCAGTACTGCACACATTTACTGGTGTTAATGCTGTCAGATAAGGAGAATGGGTATGCAAATAACACAACCCTAAAGGGTGCTGAGCATCTTAACAAGTGAAGCTAAAAGTGCAGAAGTCTGTTGATCGGTCACAAAATTCCTTGTCTGCATGTAACAATGCCCTGAGGAGAACTGGACTGCTCAAGTCCTCCATTGCTGCTCTTTGTTTGCAACTGCACTGCAGACTGTTGCAGTGTTGGCGGCTGTGATGTCACGCCGTACGTAGCTACTGTGACCCTTTCCTCTCAGCTTACACCCCCCGCTACAGCTGGCAGTGGAAACGTAATCAAGATAAGAGTTTACAACTCCAAACTGAACCAAACTGTACTGAACCAAACCAGATCACCCTGTGGAAATGGGGCATATGGGGTTTATTCTTCTTTGGAGCTGGTCTCTGCTGGTCATACAAGGTACTGCAGTTTTTCAGCAAGCTGGCTTCATTTTCAACCCTTTTTAATCTAACTCAGTAAAAATGTTAAAAAGTCCTAACTATAGCTAACTTGATTTAAAAAGTCACCAAACGTCTGATTTCATGAGCTGCAGTTCCAAACGTTAATATAAAAACAGTCAGTGTGAAAGATATAAAAGTGTCCTAGTGTATGTTCTCACTGACCTGCAGTGGTTGCCACACTCCCGACTGCAGTATTCACTGTCCCAGTCATGGCTTTGAGCCACTCCTGGGCCTGGACCCGGGCCAGATGCTCCTGGAGACTGGGAACCCCCGATACTCTTCTGATACTCCGACTGAAGGTGGGAAAAACCCTGAGGTAAGAGACAGATTGTTAGCCTTCGATTTCCCAGCATAAACCTTTATGTATGTAAATGTATGTCTCGGTTTGTGTCTTTACCTGCTGCCCTGGAGGAGGGGAGTGAAGAGAGGCCTGCAGCCCCATCTGGTGAGAGATGATTGGCTGGGACTGGACCTGCTGCATGCGGATAGGCTGGTTGAGCAGCGAGCTCTGGTGCAGGGAGAGCTGCTGGTGGGGGTGCAGAGGGGGGCTGATCTGGAAGGAGGAAGGGGGAGAGGCACTAATGCTGGGCAGCATCTGCGATTGGCTGAGCGTCTGCGACAGTGCGTGGCGAGGGGCGTGTCCCGCGTAGCTCTGCAGGTCGGTGAGGGGGAAGGCCCCGGGCCCCAGGTAGGGCGACGACGGCTGGGGAGGAGGTGGCACGCTGTACAGGGGCGGGTTGGCTGGCATCATGTGTGGAGAGGCCTGGCTTGTTTGGGCATTTTTTGTCTCCACGGGGTCATTATATGTCTGAGGAGGAGAGTTAGATATTAGTATTTCTCATTATAAAATACACTTAAGTACAAGACATTATTTATATATTATATTATTTTACCAAAGGATCAGCAGCAATGATAATAAAATAATAATTATGTAGAAAAAAGTGCAGTAACATTTTAACCTTTTTCAAACAGGCCACATTTTACTGACGTTCCCATATATAAATACATGTTTTTGTCTCTTCAATTGGAAATTTGAGCGGTTGGGTTAAAAGAAAAGTTTTGTTATACCTGCTTGAAAATTAAGAGACTATTTTTTAACTTTTATGGCCCCAATTTGAAGCTGGGCCACAGAAAGCTTTCCCATACATCCCCCTTTAGGCGGCCTTGCCTGTAGTCTTGTATACGTCTATTCAGAAAAAACAACACTGACTTCATTTTGACTGCTTATGGTGGATTGTGCTGTTTATCACTTTCTAACTTAAAACAGGAGTATGAAATTAAATTATGGAGTGACTCATTTAAACAAACACAGTTAAGAGACTTATAAGCTGGAAGATAACAGGTGATAAATCTGTCAGTATCTAAAATAGGTCCACAAAACCACGCTGTAATTCTTAGCATCTACTCAAACCCCCAAAGGCAACCATCTAGAGGGATTAAAAATATTAAAAATAAAATTCAAAGCAAAAGAAAAGGAGCAGCTGTCATCTGCGCACACATTCAAAGACATTTTTTCAGACAACTTGATAAAAAAATGAAGAGTGACAGCTCTCTAATTCCAAAAAGAAATGTTCAGGGAGTGAATTCACCTTGAATAAATAATCCTTATGGGAGTGGATGATGTCGTCCAAGTGAAGCTAAACTCTAATTCTGCTGGTAAATTATAGTCCAGTGTTCTCTGATTCAACTCTGCTCATTACCTTCAGGACTGGTATTGTGCTAGCATTCCTGGCTAATGCTGCGAAAGGTCACAGCTCTGATCCTCTTTTTTTCTTTCTGTACCCACACAAACACAAACACACACATTCGCACACACATTTATTCCACAGATCTTTCTCCCCCTCACCCTCTCTTTTCACAGGGTGCCGTTTGTATGAAATACACCCCGTGTTTCTCATTAGCTGTCAGAGCGACTGGAGTGATGTGTGGTGGTCTGCTATTTAGTAATAGCTCACATCCATCGCTCTGAAGCCCCGAAATAATCAATGGGACAGGATAGAGGGATGGATAAAAGAGCGGGACGGACACATTTGCAGGGTCAAGTGGAAAATGAAATACTGAAGAAACGGAGTGAGAGGAGAAGAGGAGTGATATGTGAGCCGTTTTTTTATTTTGAAAGAGAATTTAAGCTCGTTTTAAATGCTGGCCCTGACGTTCCAAACATGACAACAATTAATAAAAGAAAAAAAAACAAGAAACAAACGAGCACCTTATACGAATCACAAAAAATACTTATATACTACAACATGACAATTAATAAACATAAAAACAAGACACAAAAAAGAGCACCTTATAAGAATCACAACAAATACTTACATACAACAACACGACAATAAACATAAACAAATACAAAAAATACACAACAAATAGGTGACACATTTGTAACACATTACAAAACGACAAACAAAATACACTCATAGAAAAAAATGAAAAAATAACAGCAACAAATAAAAGAAAAAAACACATGAAGACTTTTGCCTGCATGTTGTTTTTGAATTGTTGTGTTTTAAATTTTGTAGTGTTGTTGCTTACTGTTGTGATTTTTTTAAATAATGGTTGTGTTTTCTCATTTGTTGCTTTTTATTTTTGTTGTCTCTTTTAGTTCTGTTTTTGATTTGTTCTTGTGTTTCTTTTAAACAAAAGTTAGACTTTTTTAAAAGAGCTTTATGATTTTTCCTTGTGGTGCTTGAATATTTTTTGTCTTCTTCTTTCATGTGATGTGATTTTACAGTATTTGTTGTTGTGTCTTTATATACCAATTATGTTTACTAATTCAATTGCTTAATTGTTGTTGTGTTTTCTCATTAACAGCTGAACTTTCCAATATATGCCATGTTTTGAATATGTTGATTTGGATTTTTTTTATTAGCTATGGTGGATCTCGGTTTCTAAGCATTTGTAACTGAATTGTTGTTGTGTGGTCTTATTTGTTGTTTGTTTTCATTGTTGTCTTTCTGTTGTGCTTCTTGTCATTTGTTGGTGTGTTTTCCTCATTTGCTGGTATGATGTCACATTTATGTTGTGTTGCTGCTGTGTTTGTTTATTGTAAGTTTATTTTTTATTTGCTATTGTGATTTCTTATTTTTCTTTTATTGCTGTTGGTGATTTTGTTTTGCTTTTTTGTTTTCTCTTTAGCAGCTTAGCTGTCTCATTTGTGCCATGTTTCGGATTGCTGTTGTGTATGTTGATTTGAAGTGTATTTTTTGATTTGTAACTGTGGCTTTTGGTTTCAATACATGGTTTTGAGAGTTGTTTCATTATTTGTTTATGTGTTTTTCTGTGTGTTGTAGCTCTGGAATTGCTGTACTTTTTGATTATTTGTTATTGTTTTTATTTATTTGTTTCAGGCTTTTTGCTATGTTACTTTTTATTTGTTGTTTCTAAATTGCTATTGTTTTTTGATGCTTTGTTTGGTATATCTTTGATGCAGTATTGTTTTTTTGAATAATTTTCACATTTGTTGCAGTTTTCTGAGATCTGTTTTGTTTTAGTCCTGTGCTTTCATATTTGTTTTTCTTTTTTACTTTCAATGTCTTTTCTGTTTTGTTGGTGTTCAGGTTGTTTGTGTGTGTTTTTCTTTTAATTTGGTAACATTTTAGAAAATTTCTCTTGGGTTTTGTCTTCCCATGGTCATTATCTTTTATAATTTGCTACTGTTTACTCTTTTCACTTCACTGCATCTTATTTGTCGCTGTGTTTTGCACCTCGAGGCCACCACAGTGTCACAGAGAGACGACTCCTAATCTGTGAAATGAGACTTTATGATCATATCTGACAAACTTTTCTAAATGAGTCTGTTATCTAATCACGTTTGTGATTGGGACTTTTTTGATTCAAACACACAAAAAGAGAAGTACCATGTCATACAGAGAGAGGCAATCAGACTTTTGTTTTTTTCTCCTCTCCCAAACAAACCGGCGTACATCAGGAAACAAAAAGGCAACAGGTGCACGCTGAAGATGTGAATCCTTCAAATGATCCTCCAATTACCTCCAATTCCACCCACCCCAATCCACTTTGAAAAGACTCCTTCATTGGTAATTAAAAAAAGAGAGTTGCGTTGAATCACGAGATTCAGCCCTGCATTCAGATTGCCTGGTCCTGAATGAATGGGGGGGTTGAATTAGAGGAGGGGGCTTGCAGGTTTTATTTTTGCCAGTTCAGTTTTTTTTGACTGGCAATCCACCAACATATATTACCAATCAAGTCTCTGTATAGGAGCTCTGCCATGAATGTGTAATTGCAGTGAAGACAAGAGATGAGAATAGTCTTTTTAGTTGAAAGTATGCCACAGTGAAGAGGCTGATGAATTAACTATTCATGCTTTAATCAAGGTGCTTGTTTTCGGCCCATGAGTGTGAGAGGAAGTGTGGCGCTGTGCGGTGGGGGAGGAGGGAGGAGCGCGGGGGAGGGTGAGCCGGGGAGAGGGAGAAGAGGAGGAGCTTGATATATGCTAATGCAATTTAGACTTGTGTGCAGAAACAATGCCGAAAAAATGGAATAAAATTCACCATCAGACTAAAAATCCAGTATTTTATGATGCAAACTGCAGATGAAAGACTTTAACAAGCTGTCTGTGCAGTGACAGCTCGACATCATGAGTACATCATCTAGAGGAGGCGCAGTTTCATGTTCACCTGGCTAAAAATAACTAATAAAGGATTAACAGACTAAGAATCACAATCACACTTACTTCAACCCCAAAACAATCCACTATGCTTGAAGCAACAGTATAGAGCAAATTGAGGAGGTGTGTTTGTTACCCTCTGAAAGCCTTTAAACATTACCTCCCCCGCCCATGAGGCTTCACTTCCATCATAAAATCCTGGAAAACCTCTGCAGGAAACACACCAACGTGCTGCATATCCCTGCATATAACTCTTGCAATCTTATCAGTGATGGCCTGCAGTCACACAGGGCTGAACACTTGACAAAGCACCTCTTTCTCCTCCGCTGCCCTTGGGTAAAAAGCCAAATAATGAGCCCACAGATTTGTTGCAGATGAGGAGTAAGCCAGCTGCATTGCACATAATCCACAAGCAGACAGTTGTTTTTAAATTTTTCCATCCATGTTGTAGAGCCCCAAATACTCCCATCAGTGCTCCCCAGATGTTTTGGTTTGTTATTGTCCACTAAGGCTTTGTCTGTCATCAAATTTCACAAAATGCACCAACTTGCTCTTTAGAGATAAATAAAGTCAGGTTACGCAGAGAGCGCCCTCTGTTGAATCAAGTGGTTGGCACTGCTGCAGGTGTCCCGTTGTGCTGCTTGATTATATTTTTTTACATTTTTAATTGTACCAAAAAGTTTGAACAAATATTAAACTTCAGAGTTTAAAGTGACAGCTCTTTTGTACTCAGGTGCCCCTGGTTTCAGTGAGTCCTGTGCTGAAGACACTCCTGGACATTTTCTTTTGCTCACCGCCCTTTTGAAGGACACAGCTGTTTCAGGTAATGACTGCTTCAGCCTACATGTAAAAAGTAATTATCATGAGCACCTGTTTCATTGGGTAATCATACCTCTGACTATAATCCTAAGAAATCCCTGAATTTATGCAGGTGTACCTCCAAGAAGTGAAGCTGAAGACACATCAGATACTGATGATTTCATCTTTATCTGCCCGCTTACTTTGTTTCTGTAAACTGATTGAAAATGAGCACCTATAAACACTAATATGAAAACATTATTACTTAAATGATCTTTTCTAATCTTTGCACTGTGGTTTATCTACTATTCGCTACATTGAATAAGGCAGCAACAAACCTGCACAACCGTTTCACTGTAAACATAATTAGGGCTACTTACACACCATAAATACGGTGACAGTGACCACAGCCAGACATAAAGCTGTACACACTGTGTACATTTTATTATCCATAAATATATTTTTCTAAGAAATCAAATTGCTACAACGATAGAGATGATGATTTACCGTCTTTCCATTTTCTCCTCTTTCTTTCCTTGAGCTGAGCTTATTTGCTGCATCCACCCACCACCACAAATGTGATTATTTTAATGTAATCACTCACTATACCAGTCAGGGTTAAGACATAATTTCTGATGCTCATCTGTCAAGTCAGCTACACTGCAGTTTGTTTATTCATTTTCTGAAGAGTTTAATAGCAAAGTGAATACACATAAAGAAGTAAATATGTGATGAATTTGATGAAATCAACAGTAAGTGTTGAGCTCTCCTTCAGCTGCTTACATATGTTAAAAATAAATATAAGGAGCACATGACCGACAAACAATAGACTGCTGTTAATGAATATTCATCACGATATTAAGATGGATGCAGATGTTGTTCTATAGGAGTTTGATGCTGCAGGGAGATGCCAAATTAAGTTCTTAAAGGTTCGAGGGCGGTCTAAATTAATTAACTCATTTCGCCTTTCAGTTATCTATAATGTGGATAAGTTTGTCTTGCTTTAATCGTTTTTTTTCTTCTCTCTCAACTCTTTTTTCTCATGCTGTGCTTGAAATTGATGCGATCAGTTGCAACTTATATTAATTTAATACTTAGCTTCTGAGGTAAGTTGTGCCACTTTCTGTGGTTTATCTGAGTTATGATACAGTTTATGCTGCTTTGGTGCGCGCTCTTTCTAATTCTCTCCCTGTAATTGTGAATGTGCATGTAGACATCTAGAATTAAGGTGTCTCTCACGCAGTGTAATGGCTCTCATGTGTACGTTAAAGTTTCATCCTGGTGGCACCAATGCATAAGACAGTTATCTTGGTAATTTTTCAAAAAATGTTGAACAGTGCAGTTACTGTCATGTTTTGCCACTTGCAATCCACTTTTAGTCTCTTGTTTGACCACCTTGCTCTGTGTGCTTGAATATTTCATCTCATTCAGTTTAAACAGAGTGAAAATGCATTGTCCAAATGGCACATAAACATTGTTAACATCATTTAACTCTCAGTCTGTACAACTTTGCCTGTATGCTTATACAACAAAAAAGACCAACACTATGGGAGAGGGAATCAGAAACACAAACACCAGAAGAGATATGGATGGAAATATGTGAGACACAAGCAACTACTACAAACTCGAGATCACTGAGAGAGTTTAGCTGGAAGAATGTAGAGAGATTTTTTATAACTCCTAAAATATCAGCACTGCAAACAGGCACACAGAGCCGAGGCTTCTGTTGGAGACAATGTGGAAAAAATTCAGTTTTTCTGGAGAGAGGTAGCTACTGAGATTAATAAGATTTTTGGGGTGGATGTGGATTTCTCTTTTGTTACCTTGTATCTTGGTAAAATACCAGAATCAGTCTCACAGAAGGATAAATACTTATGGAAGATACTCTTGGTAAGCTGTAGGAAAGCTATAACTAGAAAATGGCTGTAACCAGAGCTTCCAACATTGGATCAGTGGCGTGGAATTACCCAAGAAATATACTGTATGGAGAGACTTACTTTTATGTTGAGGCTCCAGCTGGAGAAATGTACTAAACAATGGAATAAATGGACTGTGTACGCACCATGAATAATGTGACATTGTACCATGATGTATGTGTAAAATAATACTTTGATTTTAACTGTGACACCCATGATGATCTCATGTTCTTTGCACATGTAAATAATTAAATTAATTTTAAAAAAGTTAAAAAAAAAAGAAAAAGAAAAAGACTAACGCTCTGCCAAGACTTTTCTGCCACTAAAAAAAACTGCCCCATGTCACCATGTGAATCCTTGAAAATCCTTGAAAAAAAATGACTGGATCTACTTCTAAATTCCAATCACCACGAAAATCTAATCACTTCTTCCTTGTTTCATGACCAGCATTCTCTAAACATGTCTTCAAAACATGCTGATACAGTTTTGAGTGATTCTGTTTACAAACAAACAGTGGCAAAAACACTACCTCCTTGGCGAATTAAAATGCATCAAAATCTTTTATTTTACTCTTATTCACATTATGTGGAGCAAATGTACCCTCAGTTTTTAGAGTGGAGAATTTTAAAGATATGAGGATTACTAAGCTGACTATGGCACAGACTGACATCAATGCTGAAGTCATTAGGACTCATGATTAATCATTTTTCTTCATATTTTCTCTGTTTAAAACGCTGGTATCATGAAGACCCTCAGAACACATTATCTGCCCATCAGGGAGGACACACATGATACACATGATGTCCACTCCAACACGCACAGACTCACATAAATGTGTACTGTTACTTCTCATTTCTCCCCAGGTTGCAGATGGGGTGTGTTTGAGGCCTAATTTTCACTGTTCTCCTCTGAGCACACACTCACTCACACACACACTTATGCACAAACACGCTAACCCTCCCTCTCAGTGAGCGGACCCTTTCCACAGAATAAGAGTGAGAGGAATTCTGTCTAATTTATCATCCCTTATATCGCCGCTGACCCATGTATATCAAAGACGTGACCCCCGTGGTTACCTTGGAAACCAGACTGGCTCTGTAGGCGGCGAGGGCTTTCAGGTACTCCTTCTTAGCAGCCTCTGTTTTCCTCTTGTAGCTCTGCAGGAGCAAACACAACAACAACGATTGATTACAAGGTGATGCCAAAGGCTAAAATGACCCCTCGGTCCACTCACACTGATGTGGATGAGATTTTGGGGGGCTGTGGTGTGATTGTGTGACCTGAAGGTTTGCTCTGTGATGAAAAAAAAAAAACATACAAAATGCATTGCACAGTTATCAAGGGAGAGTGTTTGACCATCTGCATGATGTTGCTGCATTTAAATCATTTATTTCCTCAAACTGTCCAGAGTGAAAGCTGTGCACAGAGCAGAGGTAATTTTGCCATCTGAATATATGGCTATACATTTTCTTTTGGCATGACTAACTGCATGTTTATTACATTTCATCGAGCAAAAAAGACAGACATTCACCCTCAGGTATTCCAATTCCATGACATTTCAGCTCTACTTTGTTTTCACTAACTAAATACAAAAGCTGAATGAGTTTTGTTGAAACTCTTTGTCTTATTTTCTTCAAAATGATAAAATATGCATCATATTAAAGACTCCTTTTATGTATTCATAGTAAGGGCCCTGGTATCAATCATAATTAACCCAGTGAAAAAAACCCTGCCTCAGGAAGCTCCTCCTAATATTGCAACAATGGTCGCTATTTTTTATTTAACCAAAAAAAAAAAAAAGGCCATTGAGATCAAGATCTCTTTCTCTGCTATGCCACATTTAGACAAACCTCCCCAAAGACAAAGTCTGTTCAGTTTTGTTTATTTATGTACAGCACTTTGCTTCAGCTGTGGTGGTTTTTAAAGTGCTTTATAAATAAAGTTGAAGTGATGGTAAAATTGTGACCAGTTTAAAATAACTATACCGCTGTGCAAGTCCAGAGTTTTTCTCATCTTCTCTTCTAAACTGGAGATTTATCATAGAAAAAGTCTTTTTTTGGATAAGCACAATAACAATTTAATCCACTGACAATCAGAAAACATCTGTATACATGCTTTAAAGTAAGAGAAACCATATCTTATTCTGGTGTTTTTCTTTTCAAGATGCCAAAGCATCACATAATGACTACCATGTTAATGTTACTGCTCAGAGCATTATCATAATGTGATGTTAGCATTGTTATTTGTATTGTTAGCTTACTAGCATTGAAGAGGTCATGTTTTGCTGTAATTCAAATATTTGACTTTAATGACTGCTACAGTATGTTCACAATCACCACTGTCAAAGAACCATATCACCATATATGCCTTCAAGTGAGTGTAACATGTCTTATTCCCATGATGGAGCACCTCTATAAAAAAGACAAAAAGTCAGCACCATGAAGGCCTCTTCATGATGATTAGCGCTCCAGTAGCTGCCTAAAACCTGTTATCCTTCACCCTAATTAGACCTACATGTATGGCATCTTACCACTGTTTCATCATCAGTTTAAGCCCATTGGCTGGTGGTTGCGAGCCCAGCGAATAGCGTAGACATGAGAATGAATACAGAGCAATTGACAACATGGTGCAGGGCAGTACTGAACTGAGCGGATCACTACCTGTAACCAATCAGAGAGGACTGGACTAACGAGGGGAAGGGAGCCAGACCCAACAGAGCATCTCAGAAAGAGGGAGAATACAGCTGGATCAGGAGTGGTCCTTCTTCTCAAACTAAAGTTTGAGAAGTAAACATATGAACCTGACTTGATGCTAAATATGACCCCTAGTCTGTTCTCATTGGTTTACAAGTCTACTCTTTGGTAATTGGTCAGTTCAGCACAGGTTACTGACATTTTTAGGCTTTGCTTCCTTTTTCCAGTCTCTGCTCAGACTGGGATTTCTATTCTGAGCTATTGGGCTTGATTTATTAATGCAACTTTGGTATGACATCACACTGGTAGATCTACTGAGGGCGAGCAGGGTAATCAGCCATTTTGGTCAGTTACTGGTGCTATTTTCTTAACCTTGTGCCATCCCATGGAGGCTGAGCATCAGAAAGCTTCCCCCCTTTCCCTAATAGAAAACCATCCAGCAGTCAGAGGACCAGTACTGAGTATAATTTCAACTCCTCCTCGGTGTATCCCATTAATTTCATAGCAGTGGCAATGTGAAAACTTCACAGGGCATTTTAGGTAACCTAAATACATAACAGCACTCTTTACTGTTCAGTAAACAGGACTGATTTGCTGGACTCGCTGATAAAAGAAATCTACTAACAATTACTGGAGGCACTACTACTCCACCACACTGCCAGGCATTTCTGTCGAAAGACCATAACTTAGACTAAATCCCAAATAGCTGCAGAAATAACTGGCACAGAAACATAAAAATGCAGCTTGAAATATTTCAGAGCAAAAATAAGAAGCTGTTTGTAATTTTTCAGCCTTTTTTCCTCTATTAGGGCTGTTGCTCATGCCTTAATCAGAGCTGATGTCCCTGCAAATCATTCAGACGAGAAGGAGAGAAAAAAATAAAAGGATTGAAAACAGCATTTGTAAAGAGGCAATCTCCAGGCTTCTGAATGGACCTCAAATGATGCGTTAAGACAGGGAATTCGAGTTAATGTCATCACATGTCACTCACGGCCTCTTTATAGCTGCCACTGCCTTTTTGATGCTGGGAAAACAAGTCAGAGAAAGTCCAGCCTTAAATTGACGAGGACGACTCAGATCTGGGCTTTTCTCTCCCTTAATAAGACAGAATAATTCCTGTGTGTGTGTTAGTGTGTGAATGCAGCAGGTAATTACCCCTCCTCAGTGAGAGAGGGAGAGAGTTTGAGGCTGCATGGACGGGGGTCATTTCTTTCAAAGAGGTGGGGTAGGATAACCATTAAGCATTCATGTGTTGCCAAATGCACATAGGCTGGCAGCTGCTAACACATACAGTCAATAAACAAACAGACATCCACGCCGAACAGCAAACAAAGCTGGATGAAGACGGATACAATCTCATGCGCAAACAGCTGATGTTTATCCTCTCACTCAGCCCTATTTACAACATTTTTTATTATTTCCATTCTGTGATGCACATTCAAGTACTGTAGAGTAAGTCTAAATCATATTAACTGAATTAAAACGCAAGTTGTTTTTACATAAATTTATATACAGTAGTTTATTAAAGAAACACACCATAAATACTCCTCAAAAAATAGGAAACATTATTTATCCCCTTTAATAATACTGATTGTTTTAATTTCATATCTTTGGAAAGCCTAATTTTTCACCTTTATACAGCTGGGAAGGATTGTGCATTCATGGAGTGAGCAACGCAGATAAATGTGTGTGTAGTGCCCCCAAAAAAGTGCAACCTCCAACCTCCCCTGCAACTGGAGGCTGGTGTTCTGGTAAAAAAAAAAGAGGCAGCATTATTTGGTGTCAGCCCTGGTAACTTTTCCAAAATTAGGACCAAGCTGCGTCAGAGTGGTGAAGTCAAAGACAGACAGCAAAGTGGGCGTCCTAGGAAAACAATACCCCAAGATTGGTTCCTCACGCTTTACTAAGGAACTAATTTTCCAGGCAGAGAAGAGCGTCTGTCATGGTAAACAAACATATATCAGGTTTGGCAGGGGGGACATAAACTCAAAGCACTGTTCTTCAAGTCATCGTGATTTGTTAAATGAAGTTTTGAGGAAAGGAAAATATAACCTATTTTCTAACTTGAACTATTACATACTTTACAGGTCAAACTTATTACCTCCGCCAAGGAGGTTATGTTTTCGGGAGTTTGTTTGTCTGTCTGTCTGTGAACAAAACAACTCAAAAAGTTATGGACGGATTTTGATGAAATTTTCAGGAAATGTTCAGAATGGGAAAAGGAAGAACTGATTCGATTTTGGTGTTGATCCGGATCGCCGTCTGGATCCCCCATGAAGAAAAATGCTATTTTCGTGAATAACTACTGAACTAAAATAGGTATTATGATGAATCTAGTTGCTAGTGGTATGTTTTCATGGTCAAGGAGTCTAAATATTGACATGAAATAAAGGTAGGACTAATATTTATGGTAAAAATAACAATATGGGAGAGGACTGTGGTGGTGGTGGAGGTCTGCGCTCTCCAAGTGCTTTTTTAGTTTGTTAATGTTTCTTGACAGTTTTTTAATGATTTTTTTTTAAACTGAAAAATAATTACAAATGCCAGCATGAACTGAGATAAAGAAGCACCCCCCACAAACCACGCAGTCACTGATATAGATAAGCCTGTTAACAGTACAGAAATTCTACACAGTTACAAAGATAAAAAATAAAAAAATAAAATAAGAATGTAATCAAAAAGCAAAAAAAAAATCAACAAAAGATTAAAAAATGATATAATACAAAAGCACACACACAAACATATATATATATATATACATATATATACAATTACAACACATAAAAATCTGATATAATACTAATTCAAATAGTATAAAAATATAAGAAAACACCAACATAGTATATAACTATCAACAAAAATTTGCAAACACTGACAAATACACATTGACACACATAGATGTCATGTGTAAAACTGCACAAAAATATCACCAATACATCATAAATAATAGTAAGTAGTTTAAGCATTATAAAATACACTTAAGATATTTCAGAAGGACATATAAAGCATTTGAGAGTGAGTTTTTTTATTTTCATTATGTATTCTTAACTGCATCAAGGGTGTTTGGGAAAATGTTTTAGTTTTGTTTAAGAGTTAAAAAAAATGTTTATGAGTCAAAGAAAGCGTTTTCTCCTCAATGACCCCTTGCTGTTCTGGTAAAAACAATGCCTTAAATGCTTCAGAATAGAAAAGATTTTTTAAAACTGCGCCCCAATGGCCAAAGTTGTCAAATCCAAACCGACAACTGTGACCAAAAAATGAGGTACGTCTTTAGCAGTGGGCTAAGTGCATATTATATCCCTAACCATATGTTTTTTTTGTTTTTTACTTTCTTTTTGTATGGCCAATTCTGTCATGCTTTCTTCAAGTTTATGGTAAAACCGCTTTTCAGGCTGCACTGAATAAGGAGAAGTTCCCAGTTGTCCACTCCTGCTTTAGAGTGTGACTAAGTAAAAAAAGAATAACAAACAGGTAAAAGACACCACAATCTCTCAACAGCTAATTCTTGGGAAAAAAACCCCAAACAAAACAGTGTCAACCTTACCATAACCCCTTAAATATTGATAGAGCTGCGGCTGCCTCCTTAATGAACCCCAAACTACTCCCAGCAGCTTTAATTTCAAATTAATTTAACACAGCTAATGATTCGTGCAACGACGGATACTTTTAAATAAATTACCATGCCTAAGGATGTCTAATTATTCCAAAGTGAGTAGATTCATTAGCAATTGAAGCCGTCAGAGGCTGCAGGTCAGTATGAATTAAAAATAACAAAGCTGCAAGGGGAGAGCATATGCCTCCATCGTAATCCTGACACAGAGGTGTCCCGCCTGAATTAGCCCCTAATTGTACCTTAATGAAATGTTCTTGTTTGATAACCAGTTAATTACAGGAGACAATAACGGCGCGCCCCGCTGACACTGAAGGGAGTGATTACCCCGACGACCAAAACGCCGACACGTCGAGGAAGGCAAGGGAGGAGGAGGAGGAGACAGAGGAGGCGAGACATGAGGGAGGAGAGGGTGGAGACATGAGGTGTAGTGTAAGGCAGTGGGGTTTCAATTAGTGGGTTGGTACCTAAAGGTAAGTTGAAGAGTTGTCTCCAGTAGGTCCCAAATGTGTGCTGGGAAAAAATAATGTGGGAAAAATTTCTGAAAAATTGAAGCTCAAAGCAGCAAATCTATTTACTTTACGTCCACTGAGGAGCTAATGTTTTTGCCGGCATTTATTAGTTTCTTAGTTTGTCAATGAACAGGAAAACTTAAAAAGTCATATGTGGATTTGGATAAAACTGTGTGAGATGGGACAGTTTTTTCCCATAATCCTGACAACAAGTTGCCTGACAGTGTTGGAAATGCCTTGGTGGAACTTTGTTATGAAGCACTTCAAGTTTTTCACATGAAAACAGTAGATTTTTGTTGTTTTCTTGAGATCTTGACAAATTTGTTCTATTTCTCTTGAGTTAAGTAAGCTGACTTTCCCCTGATTAGTTTCATATGATCTTCGGGAGATAACCAAATCAATGTAATCCTGGCGAAGGGGAGTAAACATGTTTCCATGCATGGGCTCCTAACTCATCTGTAATTATATAATCTTAAACATAGTTGTTTTGTCCCCTCTCTATATTAAATCATATGTTTTGGACCATCTTCAGCTCCAAATAACAATAATTAGAGCAATCTGAGTGGAAGAATTTCAAACACCAGCCCATTCAAAGGGCAGAAGGGGTCCAGAGTTAAGACCACATACGGAAGGACATAAAAACTAAAGGTCACACATAAAAAAAATTAGGGGCTCCTGCCCTTTTAAGGCTGACTGATTTACAGGTCAGCTCCCTGGTAATTAGTCAGCACCATGTTGTCATCAACTCTGTATTCATTCTAATGACAGTGCCATAGACTGTAAAAGACTTGGACAAAGCCATGTGGCATTAAGGAGCCTTTTTGACACTGATGCGTCATAATGGGCGCTGCCACACTGTACCTCATCTCAACTGAACTTAAGCTCAACCTACTTAAAGAAGCAGAGGCCGAGGTGAGGCAGGGTTAAAGGTCTGCTCACCACAGAGATGTGCACTTCCAAACCTGAAATCTTCAATAAAATAAATACAGCAAGATATAAAAAAGTCAGTGAGAGCATATAGATATATTGTATACATATAGACAGAAGCCTCTTTTTTAACCAGACTGTAAAGATGTTTAATTACACCGTTAAAACCATCCAACTGATCATAACACCTCCAAGGTTCCTGCAGCTCACCTCAAGTAGACACTTGAGGAACTACAGCTTAGACATTTCTGCATGGACCTCCTTTTTCAGCCCTGGAGGTTGCTGCTTGGTCTACGCTCTGCACTGGTTGTGCTATCAGGAGTTGATGAGCTAAAACTGACAATGAAACAATGGAATAGCACTAGTAGGTCTATCTCCTTATAAACAGCTAACATAGCTTTAATATTTAGGTCAAAGCTGTTTGTTGAGTGAGGCTGTACATGTTTTTATGACTCATCTTTACCTATTTACAATCAAAGTTTTTGTACAGCTGCCCCAGGTGGACACATGAGAAAGTTCAGTCTTTGGTACTTTAACATTGGCTTCATTTTTTAGTACAGGCGGTTGCTGTTTAATTTAAAGTGGAAGTCCCTCACTGGAGCTTTAATGCTTGATGTATTCACAGTATTCAAGCTACATCTTGGGTATTTTCTTCAAACAAAAAGCAATTAGTGGAACTTTTCCTAAAATACTTTACGAAGCAGACTCTCATTAATGCTTTCACATCAAATCATGATGTTGAACATTGTGACAATGCCGCTTTTTCCTTTGAATTCATCCTTTTAACGTTTAAACTGCTGCCTAGGAGACTCAATTAAATAAAGCTGGAGTCACCCTCCCCCTTTTACCAGACTCCATTATCACCATTCCTCCCCACAGCTGTAAAAACGCAAAATTGATCTTAATCTTAAACAAGAAAAACAAGAAAAATGTTCTTATTGTGTTTCTGGGCCAGCTTTAACATGCAGTCACCTTGAGGAATAACACAGCCCAAATAATTCATTGATCTCGCACCATAAAACGAAGGCCTTCGGGAATTAGAAAAAAAAAAAAAACTTGTTATAGTGTGGCGCCTTTCGAAAAACATCTTAATAAAAAAGAAAATATGAACATAAACATGAATAAAGAAGAAAAGAAAGACTTTTTTGTAACAAACTCAAGGGCGGCACTGGAGAATACACAACAACTGGAGTAAAAAAAGAGGGAAACAGACGCACTCTGAAGCTGGAAAAAAGACTCGTAGAAAGGAACACAAATCACAACAATGGAACTTGTGATCGTTTCTTCAATAAAATACAGCAATAAAACACGCCGCCTTCAATGCGTTTATGTGAATTCTGCTGCGTTTGAGGATAGGTAATTGGAAACAGGGGCCGTGTTCTAGTTAAAACAAAGCAGTGTGTAGGGGAGGGGGCTCGTGTTTACATTGTGGTGCTCCTGCGAGGCTCCACAGGGTCTGACTGTGACATTATAGAACACACCTCATTGCCCCTATAGCATGACGTGACAGCCCGTGATGGGGAGAAAGAAAATGCAGAGGGACATTTACATCAACAGATCAAGAGCAGGAGGAGACACAGATTAAAGCTGAAAATGGAAAGTTTCATTTTAAATGCATTTCACTCCAGTGCACTATTATAATGCCCTTATTTAAAACCAAAGACAGAATTTTTAATCTCTTCAGAGTCTTAACATGCAGCAGCTGAATTGGTTCCGCTCTGTAAATGCACAGTTAACAAGTTTATTCATTTTGTTGTGCAGAAATAAGTGAAAGTGCCATAGTCGGTGAGAATAATTAGAGCAATCACAGCGTTGTTATTGCCCAGACAGGGGACTACATTTCACTCCGTAATGACATCATTACCTCCAGTTAATTATGGGACTCGCAGGGTGACACGTTCGATTAAACACATGAGCGCACAAACAAATCAAAAAATTAGCCGTGAAACAGCACAATAAATGGGTGGATTTATTTTAATGGTGGATTTGCCCTTTAGTTGGTTTGTCTCTGTTCCTTGTTGTGAAGGGTGAATGCATGAGAGTAACATTCGTAATGAAAATATATATTTACTTTTATTATTATAAAAGCAACATTTAATCAGCCTTTTTACTCTGTTATATTGTTTGCTCTGCAGATTTCCCTGTTGACTTGACTCCCCTTGGAGATGCCCATCAGAGGTGGACTTGGCAATTTGCAGGGCCCGAGGCAAACCCTGTCATTATGCCCTCCACATGGGGCTCTACAAACTGTACACAGACAGTGTAAAAAGCCTACTGGTTGTAAAATGTTTTCTTTAAACAATATGATATGCATACAAGTAATGAGGGTTTTCCAGATGTGGTTTGGACTCTGATCCACTCTGTTGTTTCCCAGGGACTTTGCACCTGGCACAGATTTTGCATCCCCTTTGGTGAGGTTCAAAGCAAGCTGGGTCAAGACTAAAATGTACTGTCTCTGGAATTAAACTTGTCTCCTTACTGTGACAAAAAGCAACAAACAAAAGGGGGCAGAAGCTCAATCTAGACTTTTCCTCCACTGTAATTATGAGGATTTCATGGAAGTTAGCTTCATGCTACTATGCTATAACAATGCCACCAGCCTTCACAAAGCACCATCAAAATGCAAACTGTAATGGTAAAAAACAAAAATAAAAAATAAATAACACAGGGTGCTGGTTTTGGCAGAGTTAGCAACCATGCACGCCCCATGTACTTGCTTCTGCCGGTCCAGGTTCAAGTCCAGCCTGTGACCAGTTTGCAGAGTGTCTTCCCCTACTCTCTCATCCCCTTTCAAAAGCTTATCCACTGTCTCTCTCCTATTAATAAAGGCACAAAATGCCCAAAAATACATTAAAAAAAATAAAAATAACATCACAGAGCCCATTTACCTCAAAAGGAAAAGCCCCATGTGAAACTGCTTTACTGTCATTCAAATGTCAGATCTGTTTCTGAGTGGTAAACACTAGTAACTCCATCTACACTCTAGAGTTTATTAATTGTGTATTGTTTTACTTGATTGTATACTGCAGTTTTCGGTATTGTATATGTTAGGATGCTTTCACAGCTTTGGCCAGGTGAACTCTGATTCCCATTTTGGGAGAGTTTGTTTCATCTGACCAAAACTGATGCTAAAGCAGGCAGCATCCATGCTAATCTCTACACCAGCAACTACTGTTTACAGGTTTGCTGCTGCTTCTCACTGTTGTCATGCCTGTAGCTCCTGCCTCTTTATTCACAGGTGACACCTGCTGCTCAGTCTGCTCTTTATTCTATTTGTTTCATATTTTTATTGATGTGTGTACATAAAGAACAAGGCACTTGTATACTAAACAAGTTTGTATACATCCTTAAATTTATTTTTGTTTTTTTTTTTAAGAACGAATAGCGAATACAATAATAAAACCAAACAGACAATATATGGAAAAAAATCAAAAATAAATTAACATATATTTCCACACTTGCAAACATCGTAAACATAAGAATAAATAATAAGTAAAAGTAGTAATAAACACAGGAGGAGGGGGGTAACATTGTTGTAAAAAAAATCCATAAATGGCTGCCATTTATTACAGAATTTGTTGAAGTTGCCCCTTTTTTAATGTCTGATTTTTCTCTATGTTTAAAAAGGACTAAACCTCATTAATCCATCATGTGCTGGGAGGAGCTATTGTGGGTTTCCAGTTAATAAGGAGGCGCTTTTTATCAATTACGGGTGTGAAAGCTATTACTTCTAGCGTATAAGCTATTACTTCATTACTGGATCTTTGCTGCTTTCCTAGATTGCAGTAGTATCATGTTTTTTTTTTTGTGAGTCCAAAAGAAATCCAAGAAACTGTTTCTTGACTAAACCGGCATATATTAATCTTGAGTCTTATAGGCACCGTAAGCTTCAACTGGCTGCAATAAAAGGTGTGAAAAGTATGACAAACTTTGCACGACTACATGAAGAATATTTTTTTTTAGTTTACTGTGAACAGTTCAGACAGTTGGGATGGGTTTTTAAAATCATGATTAATCGTGCAGCCCTACATCATATTACATGATTTGGCATTGTGTCACACCATATTAAATTTTGAAGTACTTTGATTCCCATCCGTAATTGGTAATACAACTATCACAATATTCATGCCAATAAAGCTCGCTGAATTGAAATTTAATTGAAAAACAAATTGAAATTGAAAGAGAGAGTGAGCAGAATCTACAGTGCTGAATCTAAGGTAAAAAAAAAAAAAGGCGCCGGGACTTAAAGGGTTAAGAAGCACAAACAATAACATTTCAGGAGCAGATGTCCTTGAGGCAAAACCAAGGACAAGGCAATTGCTAATCTTGTATTCCCAGCATGATCAAATCACCAGGCAACAGATATAAATAAAAGGACAGGAAATGAGGAATTCACATTCAAGGGTGTCAGCGGCGAAATGAAGATTCATGGTGAAGAGCCCCGGTGAAGGCGGCAAAAATTAACTGCAAATAAAAGGGACAGACGGCCTCCAAAGTCCGGCGTATAAAGTAGGTTTGGCGAGGGGAAAAAAAACACACATGCTAGATGGGGTTTGGCCGATGGAGGCTGGGGCTGAGGAGGAGAATGGGCTGCACTTTGTCATGGAGACAGGTGCTTTTATTTGACACCCAATGGGCTGCGGCCTGACTGGATATTCTAAAAATATGAGTCTGCGCATGATCATCAGACTGTCTCGTTTTCCATTCATTTCACACCATCATTTGTTACCAGCACAAACACACAGAAACCTCTTTGACTTTGTCTGCTGGTGGGGAATGTAAAATGAAATAGAAAAAGTGCTGGGAGGGAGGAAATGCTCTAAACTGCAGTAAATGTTAATGCAGTTCCATATGCACAGGTCAGGCTGTAATAAAATTAAATTGACTGCTGAAATATTCAGGGAAATGTGCTGATAGTGGCAAACTTTTAACTCCTTTCAATATACATGCTTTTCACTGCATTAGGACAGGATAATGATAGAGTCAAACCGGATGATTCTGTGCAGCTGGTGCACGTCTAATTCACAAATAACTGTCTGAAAAGGCTTCAGATACACGTCTCTTTCACAGAATAAGTCAGTTATATGAAAGCTTGTCACTATTTCCAAATGCTGCTCCATGTTAAAGTCCTTAATAAATACTGTCGAGCAGTCTTAGTAAACAAAAATCTTCATGATGCCTGTTATAGTAATTCTTTATTCTTTGTGATGTTCAGAGGACTGGACTCAATTTCATTTTGAAGTCGATTAATTGATGTGCACACCTTTTTGTCCAGTTAACGAGGGTCTGTTTGTTTGGTTGTTAGCAAGATTACAGAAAAACTACTGGATGGATTAACAAGAAAAGTTTACCAGAGGTTTAGTTTGGTCCAAGGAAGAAGCCATTACATTTTGGTGACACATATATTGGTGTGGATTAAAAAAAAATCCGAAACATTCCTAAAATCCCATAGCTTATTACTGGATTGAATTAAAAAAATCATATCTCTGCCGTTTCTCAAATTGCTTCCAATTTTATAGGATGATATGGGGACTCTGTCTCTATTGTCAACTTAAATTTCATCTTGATCCGATCCAGATTTGAATCACAATAAAACATTAAACTTTTGAAAGAGATATCTCATTGACAACATTCAAAAATTCATATAAAATCAAAATATGAAGTGATGTTCCCAAACTTGTTGTGCTCATACAGGATAACTCCCTCCAGGTACGTATGTGCTGAGTTTGGTCTGGATCCTGGCACTATTCTGGATCTGGTGATCCAGAATTTTATATTTTACAGGCGTTGTGGAAAAGCCACTGCTGGCTTCAGTCACCACTAAAACTATTTTCAGAATTACCTGTCATGCTTGTAAAGATCAGTAAGATCTGAACAGGCCAAATATTGGTTTATTCCAGTCCCAGCTGCCCATATCAGCTCACCTTCAGTAACTATGGTGATCTGCTCCTGCCATCTGACCTACTGTTTCACAGTGACTCAGAAACATGTAGCTGTAAAGTGCGGCTTTAAAACTGGCAGGCTGGTCATGTTTACATTTCTAACACTTACAACACCCAGCTCGCCTATTTGATTATATTTCCACAATGTTAGCTTGCTTACTGTTGTGTATTCTGAAACACCTAACTACATTTAACCCAAGATGCTGTTTTTTGGTTCTCTTTCCTTGTTTAGTTGTTGTCTACTTTTGATGGCTTTCACACATTTGGCAATACACAACTTTGGTCCACTTAACGTCAAACCAAGTCCCCCAGTTCACAAGCGGACTTCAGTTTAGTTCTTAAGTTTACACCAGAGTTAATTAAGTCTACCAAAGGGGTTATCTTTTAGTTGGCCTTTGTAATTTCGCTGATAAATTAGCTAAGTTGTCACTTTTTGTTTGAGCATATACATCATCTTAAATCAAATTAACTTTCAAATAAAGAAAACTAGAAATTGATTAGGGATTTAGGGGCAGGACATGACATCACGTATTAGGAGATTCGATGTTTGACTTGCTGGCCGTGACATAGCAATGAAAACAATGAGATTTTGAGTATACAACTTCACATCACTATGCTGGGGGTTGATGTTGCAACATCTTGACCTAAAAACCAGTGACAAAGTGTGTGGTGCTAATGGATTATTATTGAAATTGTGAGTAAGCTTATTGTTGTTTTAATGAAGGATAGAGCTCATGACACATACTTGGGATGGGCACTGATTTCTGTATATTCAAGATATACGTAAAATCAACATTTCAGAGTTGATAAACTACATATTGTGTCTTTAAAGAACAAACAAAGAAGTGAAGCCTGGAGAAACAACTTAGGTGATAAGAGATTCACATTTCCTCTCTTCACTTGATCCATCTTGCTGTATATTTTGAACATGTTTGATAAAATGGTCAACATAAAATGATTTAATTAAGGAAGAAGATCATTTCTAAGCTTAAACCAGTGAAGTTCAAAATCTGTTAGCTTACAAGTGACATTTTCCAATCTGGGTTAGCACCCATAATGACCTTATAAACTCAGGTGTACATCCTGGTCCATCTATTAGAATATTTTAAGATGTGCTTTTCAAAATAATTACCAGATATTACTGAAGAGGAACTTTTCTTCAATGCACATTCCTGAAATATAGTCCATAAACAAAACTTGTTTGCCTGGAAAAGCTACTTAACTGTATTGAAGTCACTTTAGATTTACCATCTGATTGATCGTTTAGGAATGTTAACGAGTTGGGAGGAGATAATAAGGTGAAAAGTTATACCAGTGCTCTTTGTGTTCATCTATGCAGCTGCATGAAGCATACTGATCTACAGTATTATCAAAGTCTCATTTAGCACACAGTGGTACAACACTGAAAGCTCTGCAGTGTTTACAGTACATGTGGTTAGCCTGACCTATAAATTTGCATGGCCACGACCTAAAATTTTTCTAGGCTTCTGGAGCAGGTTAACACCCCTGACCAACATCTGAATATTTTGCAGATGATTCTCCTGGTTGCGCTTCATGTGGGTAAATTTGTTATCCTTTTTGTCATGTTTGAAATACTACCACTAACATGTAAAAAGTAAAATAAAAAAGCTAAAATCAGTGCTGAAGTTACACAGAGGACTGTATAGCCACTTGCATGTTAAATAGGTCACTGGTAGTGTGCAGTACCTAAGGCATAACACCAACTGCAGTTATCATTTTCTGTAAAGCTCTGCAAGCCAAATTTCTGTGGTCTAAAAGCTTTACTTTGACCACAGCATGCAGCTGTTTCCAGGAAGAACAAGCTCCAAAAACTATGATAAACTTTTTTTTGAACATTGAATATCAGACAGAGATGGCAACAGTCTAAATTAATAATCAAGAGCATGTTGGGGGCTCAAATCCTGTTTATCTTCATGAGATGGTGGTGAAAGTCATTGACTCTTGATTAAAAAGAAGGCAAATGATAAACTCCAGAAGCCTTTCTGTGAAGGGGGCAAAACATCTTCATGAACTTTAAAGGGTGAGTTCAGTATTTTTTTTCCAATAGATTGTACCTGGGACTTCACAACAGTCAGTGAAGTGACTGAAAGGGCTCCCAGCAGCACTGTACCTTTAAGAAGAGCGAGCTGAGACTATGGTAAGACACACTGTTAGCAGGTACAGCTATTCCGGGTAATAATGTGAGTTTTACGTAAAAATGAGCTTAAACTATGTTGGGTTGATTGTATAAATGGCACTTTACTTTTCCTGTTCTCCACATGAGTGGCTACATGTTTTCCTTCTACCTTCTTCTGCTGCTGTTTCAGGGGGAAGATTACATAGCCATTTGCTGCTTCGTAAAATAGTGCCAAACACACAAACTTACCGGACAAAAAAACAAAACAAAACAAAAAACAAAGATCTGAATTATTTTGCCGGATCATACAGTACATTTGAACCAACATGGTTTGGTAGCTCTTTGTATGCGTAAAACTCACACAAATATCAAATATGCAAAATAACTGCATCCACCAAACAGCCGTGTACCATACTGGTAGTCTTAGCTTGCTCTTCTTAAAGGTACAGCACTGCTGGGTCCCCTCTCAGCCACTTCTCTGACTGTTGTCAAATACCTGATACAACCCAACTTAAAATACTGAACTATCCCTTTACCTAAGTTACCCTTTGAGTTTAACCCTTAACTGAAGCTTCATCTTTTCTTGCACTCTGAACAGGCTTGTATCATCAGTATTTTATCAAACTACAAAGCTCAGCTACAGCAGGTTTTTCAAATGTTGCATAAAACAAAAAAAGGCCACTCTACAGTTGAATGTACGAAGTGAGAGACAACAATCTGCATTTACCTGTTTCTGCTCCTCTCCCAGTCCATCCCACATGGAGGCCACTATCTTTGAGACGTCTCCAAAGGTGGCGTTTGGGTTCTGCCCTTTGATGGCCGCTTGGGTGTCTCTGAAGAAGAGGGCGTAGGCCGACACAGGCTTTGTTGGCTCATTAGGATCCTTCTTCTTCTTCTTCTTTTGGGGTTTGGGTTTGGGCTTCATCATCTCCGAAGACGGCCGCTTCTCACCCGTGATCTGGAAGAGCATCAAAAATACGCAAAAGACAAAACCATTTATTGATACTGCAGACATAAAGCCGACTGAATCAACTGCAGAGAAAGATAACAGGGCTTAAGCATGAGGACTTACAGAAGCATGTAGATGTGGTTCATTTAAATAGTCTGTTGGAATCCATCTATTCCTAAAATACTGCAGCATTTCTTGCTAAACTTTGACATAGTTTGTTATTGAAAGCTTTTTTTATCCTGCCTTAACTTTTTAGAAATAACATCTGTTAGTTGAATTTTATCAAACCTTTTCAAATCTTTATTTTTCAGTTGTTCAGCAAGTCATAAATTCTGACTTTTCATGCCAGGGGTGAAGGGAATTTTAAATCGTCTGCTGTATCTGCTCGGGCTTTGATGTGGTCTCCGAATGAATTTGAGCGAGCAAAAATGGAATTACTTACTGATAGGAGAGGTGGTAATCATTTTTATTCACACACACAGTGAGAGGCACAGTACATGGAGGAAACTGTATTTTTCTTTAACTAAGGGAACCCCTTTTTGTTATACTGCATCACTGTGGAGCCAGAATTTAAATACAAAGATGAATCTGAAACAGTTTGGATGTGGCAGATTCAATTATGCACCGAATCCCGTTCCCCCCATAGAAACAAAGCAAATCCACAGAGACTTTGGATGGTGGGTAATTTATGAGAGCAGATTTGGAGATTTACATAAACAAAATGGCTGTAAACAAGTGTCCTTCTCTTTTGATTAAAATAAATGAGTGAATTAAATGATGGTTTTGGGATTTTGACTTTATTTACCTTCAATGACAAACTGAGAAGGACACCTTGTTTCTGTTTTGAGTACAACTATCTCACAAATTATCCTTCATCTTTGCTGCTAAGGCAGTGGTTCCTTTATTTGTAATATATGTGCAACATCTGGAATATAACCTTGGATCAGAAGATTTCACTTTCTGTTTCATGTCTTTGCTTCATTTTTGTTTGCTTCCAAAGGTACAAACATGCACTTAAAACCAGGATTGGAATAATATTTATTGCTAAGTGCAATTACATCTGCAACAACTTTGTCTTAGTGTTTGAGTGTGAGGGTTAGATAGTAGTGGATTAGAGTCACATCAATGCAATAGCAGCAAAATATGGACTATAAATGACACTTGTTAATGTCTATATATGCTTGTCTTATGCTATTGATTGTGTATACAACAAATACTGGCACAGACACTACTAAACCAAACATAACAATGGATACAAAGAAAATGAAAACCAGACTTAAATGTTACCTCACCTTAACTTAAACCGGACCTTACCTTTCTTAACCAAAGCTATAGAATGAACTGAACCAAACCTCACTTAACCTGCTTAACAGACCTCTCCAAGTCTATACCAACCCAACCAACAGGACACACCAAACAAATGTTACCTAATGTAAAAAATGTTTCTTGCCATGTCTTGTGTGTTCTTGGGGAGATGCTATTGGTGGCTCGGTTTTCCGTGGGGATAATTAAAGTATCTAAACAACCCACTTACCCACTGAATAAACTAACCAATCTAACCAAATCAAAATTAACCTTACTGAATAGAAACAACACTAACCTTGTCCATCCCAATCGTGGAATGCTGGACAAGGTTCAATCCACCTTACCGTGCTAAAACATAAAACATAAACCGGAGTGATTGAACTTCGCCAAAACTTAATCTTACTGAACTGAACTGAAACGATCATAGCCCACATTAAATAAACAGAGCCAAACTTAGCATTACCTGTACTAACCTAATTAATCCTTCCCTAATCTTACATAACCTTCTCCAACTGAACCTGACTTGAATTGACCTGTCCTAACCTTGTTTCATCACCCAATCCAACCCAGTGCAACACAACCCATCATACGACCCAAACCAAAACAGCCTTACACAAAAGATATCAACCTAATCTAAACTTAACCTGACAAAACAGAACTTAATCCAACCACATGAAGTCTGATTCAGTCCAGGTTAATTCAATCCAAGGACTGAAAACCAAACCTATCTATCCGGACTGCTCTAGACTAAACCAAACCACACCTAACCCAGAGTTAAACTAATCAAACCAAACTTAACTTAAGCTTAAATCTGAGCTTGATCCAAGCTTAAACAAAATAAAAACAGAATAAAACAATTTGCAAGTCCATTCTTCTTTTTACTCAACTGAATAAACTATAAAGTCAAGAGATTTGTCTTCAAACTGGAACTTAATCGTTTTTGTAAATATAGACTCATTTTAAATCTGATGCCTGAAACACATACTAAAAAACAGCTGAGACAGCAGAAACAAAAGAGGGAAATGTGAGGAATGGTCAAAATAAACTTGTTTGGAAAATTTTACAGGTCAACTGGAAACAGGTGGGAGTCATGATTTGGTGAATCAGAAGACATTGGCTGTTGAGCAACTGAAGTCCATCAAATGAGAAAGAGTTCTTCACAAAGCTTCAATGATTGTTGTCCTCAGATGTCAAATGCATATTAAGTGTTGTCAAAAGGAAAGGTGAGTTAACAGTGGCAAACATGTGCCTGTCCCAGCTGTTTCTGAAAAGTAGTTTAAAGAAGATCTATGCAACAACAAAGTTGATCAGTTCAGATATTTAAGGTCCGGCTTTGTGAAATCAATTGAATAGAAGTCGGAAATGATTTGTAAGTCTGTAAATAACATGATGAAGATCACAGATTGTACCTGCTCTTTTAATTAAGCATACATTGATAATATTTTTCAGGACTGGTGTGATACAAAAATATGCATGGCAGAAAATTCTGTATTTAAAGGCATTTGAAGTATCATTTCCATGCTTTGTACTGAAAATATTCAATACTGCATATTCCCAATCATATGAAATAAAAATAAAAACAAAGGCTGTAAACATCATCTGCAGAATGTGGTACTTAATTTTCATCATAGTCTAAATATTTCAGATCTTTTCATGGTTCAACTGTTGACCCACACTCCAACACACCATTAGCGTCGCGAGAAAAAAAATCATGTCCTCAGTTCTCCTTTAAGAGCTAGAATTCTGCAGCCATGCAAGACTTCCAGCAGACCAAATATAAAAGCACAAGCATGACCTCCCCTGAATCCCTGCGCTAAAACACCCTCTTTCCCTGCAGTTTGCATGCAAACCAGCTCTAAAAAGCCCCGTCAAGCTCCTTTTTCTGCCTCCACTTCCTCCACTACCTCCACATGCCAGAGAAGCCACGTGAGTACCTTTGAGTGAGGATCAGTCTCCTCTTCCTGATTGGAGCTGGAGGGGGAGGGTGTGGCCGATTTACTTCCGGGAGGTGAGGGGGAGCCGTGAGGCTGAGCGCTGCGGCTGACCTGATGGTTCAGCTGGGACCGAGCACTCATGTGGTTGGGCAGTATCGGAGGTGAGCTGTTTATCAGGGGGTGGTGTTGGTGGTGGTGGTGGTGGTGATGGTGACGGGCGGGGTCATAATGAGCGCCGTCTGGGTGCTGGTGATGGTGTTGCTGTTGGTGGTGATGATGCAAAGCCATCTCCTGCATCTGGGGTGAGAGAAGAACACCAGCTTTACTATCTTCTCCTTGATTCATTAGAATTTGCCAATTAGCCAAATATGTAAGGCATTAGAGGCGGAGATGACAATTTTAGATTTTGAGATATTATGTGCGTGGATTTAGAAGACAGAAGGTGAAAAGGAGATTTTCTGTAATGAGGAAAATATGTCTGTAATAATAAGATACACAGACAAGCCCTCAGTATCTATGCTGGTGATGCAAGCTTCTCTTTTCTTGGTCAGGCAAAGAGCTCAATCTTAATGTGCGCTTGCCTTTAGTACATGTTTGGTATATGGTGTATGCATTGAGATCTGTACAGTGGTAGATAAAAGCTCAACGGGAGGAAATATCCTCCTGAATAAAGAAAAAGGAGACAACTCTAATAAACACTTTGAATAAACAGGGTGTAACACCACATAAGAGTTCACCACAAAGTTTGTTCTTTGGTTTTGGGTCAAAGCTTGATACAGTTGTGCGTCTCAAGGAAACAAAACTATAAATAATTTGAGATCTCTAGGCTCCTTCTAATCTATTTGGAATAACCATGGTGAATGTTACAGTTACTCATTTCAATTCAAAACTACATTTGATAAACAACTACTGTATGCTTATGTATTTTGGATGAATAACATGTCCAAATGTAAAGACAGATAAGAAATATACTCCTCAAAATAGTTTGACAACATTATTTTGGTTGGTTATTCCTCCCCTTAAAAAGTACAAATTTATTTTATATTGCTGGAAAGCCTGGTTAGCCACCTTCACAGCAAAGAACAAATTTTAAGGATTGTACAACCCTGGAATGAGCAACACAGCTAAATGTGTGGGCACCACCCAAAAATGTGCCAAAATCAACAACTGGAAGCTGGCGTTCCGGTACACAGAGTGGTGAAATTATTTGGTGTCAGCCTTGGTACCATTTCAATACTAAAAACCAAGCTTTGTAAGCCTGGTGAAGCAAAAACAGGCTGTGAAGTGGGCGTCCCAGGAAAACAGCATCCCAAGAAGACCGGTTCCTCACTCTCGCTTCACTGAGAAATTGTAGGCTTTCTTCAAGGTAACAGCAAACCACACTCTGTTACAGCTGTAAAACTTTAGGATTTCTCTGGCTTTGAAAGCTTTGAGAAACGTTTGAGGCACAACTTAAATATAAAAAAACAAAGGTTGTCATTTTTCAGGAATGTAAATTGGACATTTTAGTGTCTCTCTGCCTGTTTTTTATATAACCACATACACAGAAGTGGTACAAATGCAAGCCCACTCAAGGCCATTAAAACACTGAATTCTTGTTGGGGTTAAAAAAAAATCAGTTTTTGCTTTTTAAGCGTTAAGTTATAAGTGGGGAGGACTCTTAGCACCAGTGAGCAGCGTTCAAGCCCATCAGCCCCCTGCAGATGGATAATACTTGTGCTGTTAAAGAAGAAAACGCTACCAACCACCATGCTAAATAACACCTTTCTCAGATGGAAATAGAAACTAAAAATGGCACTTGCAGCTGGAGAGTGACCCCCAGCATGCAGAAAAACACATCTTGAGAGCGATTACAGAAGTTGTGGTCTTAAAAGATCTTCAGTAATAACTACATCAAAAGCTTTCCTGCAAGATTCATCAGGACAGAACACAGCGCGCGGACCAAAGGATGCTTTTAATGCGGGCATAAATGGGAATGTTTGGCAATTTACGGATCAGAAAGTGATGAACTAGCATTTGTTAGCTCGTTGAAACATTTATGAGTTGAATAATACATTACACATTAGCGAAGTGCTAAAAAGATCAAATTGAAAAGGCCCGAGCATATAAGGGTCTTGATAAACACGAGCGGAGGTTCAGAGATGAAGGCTCTGCTCTCTAATCATAATTGGTCCCAGTAGATCGCTGGAATGAAAAATAAAAAAAAAAGCACAACAAAGTGATGCTGTACGAGGCTCTGGCCTGCTTTGAAAAACTCATAATATTCACACGACATTAGATTCTGTGTTTGCCTCAGCAGCTGCTCACAAAAGGCAGCCGTGAACAAAGACATTCCTTTTGCATTTCAAATAACCAACCTTCCCCCCTGAACCCCCATCCACACAGCAATCTCCAACTTCCAATCATAATTCACAAATGCTACACTTCTTAAAAACATGAGAAAATAGCTCGGGCAAAAATAAGAAGTAATGCAGAAGAAGAAGGAATAAGGAATAAAAAAAGGAGAAAAAGAAGAGGAAATAGAAATCCATTAATTCTCCATTTTCCACAGGCTTGCTCTTTAAGGGTCCTCACAAACCAAGAAGCATTGAAAAACCAATTAATCAAACATGAATAGCCTATCATAGCTATGGCAGACGCGCTGCCATGGCAACAGCCTCCAGGCACCCCCTCCCCATCTCGCTCCTTTAATCTGAGCCACACCATGTTTAATATAAACAAGAGGGAGATGTGCAGAGCCAAGGAGTTCAGCGTGGCATTGTGGGTACTCGGCATCTGAGTCATGAGAGTAACGGTGGACAAACACCGGGTCAGTCAGCCTTTTTACACAAACATAAACCCTGTTTTTTCCAGAGCAAAGGTCTTTTGTGCAGCATGTTTACTATAAATTTGATTTATTCTCACAGATAGATGCCTAAGACTGCAGACAACCAAAGGGTGACAACAGATTACAAGATACATTTCCTTTAAAGAAAAACTGAGATAATTTGTTGAATTCCTTCATTTTTTCATGAATCAAAGGCTCATTTTAACAGCTTTTTAACGTTTATTTAAACTTAATTTTTCCATTTTATAAAAACAGTGACAAAAACACAAGACAACATCTTAAAGTATAGAGCTCTGTTTTAATTTGTAGACTGTAGGTCATTTGTTCCATCGGATTTCTTCTACAATGTCCAGCCAGTGACCATGTTCAGGTGGGTAAATTCTCCGCCCAAGTTCTTGTAATGGCTTTCTTAGCCGTAAGAGATAGGATCTTAAACAGGTATTAATCTTCTTTACCTATTACATTGTCTAGTAACAGTCCTAGATATATATATCAGGAATCATTAGGAATATTATAACCAAGAATTACACCCATGACTCTCAAAACTCAATCCCAAAATATCCGTATTTCCAAACATGACCAAAATATATAAGAGGTTGGCATTCAGTTGCCCATGTTGTCTCCACAGTATTGTTGTTGACCTTAATGTTTATCTTAAATTTCTGGTGCAATAAAAATATGTGTTAAATGTTTCCAACCAAACTCCCTCCATCTTTGAGAGCTAACTGATGTATGCTGGGTCTTACACATGGACTGCTAATCACTCTCAGACACTCAACCTTAAATTCCTTTACCATTTCATATAGCTTTCTTAACTTTTACATTTAATACTTAACTCAAATACATAAGTTGAGGATTTTCCAGAAAACTGAACATGTTTTTCAAATTAAGCTGAAAATGACAATGTCTAAAAATGCCTGTATCATAAATAGATTAATACTGTACCTTGAATGAGGACATCCATTGCTTCAAAGACTTGCTGAAATTTAGGGTAAAGTCTTAAATTCAATCATTTTCTGACTGCTGCTTGCTCTGAAACTCAAACTTGCCCTGTACCATGCACTTAAACTCCTCCCACCAATCCTCACAATAGCACTGCCACACTGACATTTCCAAGTCAAAACATGGGTAGACTCTGGTGTGAATGGCTGTCTGTCTTTATATGCTGTATTTAGCAGACTTTTTGACAGTTAAACCTTTTTATTTCCTTCAGATATGAACCTGGTTCATATCTGTATATATTTTATTACTTTACTATATTTCCCCAGAACACTGGAACACATGGGTTAACAAATCAAAACAATCATTTTAAGAGACACTTGCTGAGCACAAACCTCCGCCGAGGTAGTCTGCATATTGTTGTTACATGTATAAGCAGCAGTTCCATGATGAAGTGACCCTCACAATCTGACCCTGTGTTGCTGAAAACCTGCCCCTAACTCTTGGAATCATGTTGTTATCTCTATAAGTTTGATATTGAGTGAAAACGATTCTTTCTTAGTGGTGCTTACTAAGATCACCAATGAAATCTAATCATTTTTAAGATGGACAACTATTGACATGTCCTTAAAATATCAGCAAAATCTGTAGTAGTTTTTGTGTTTTCTTGCAAACTAACAAACAAACAACTGCAAACATGGTTTGCTAAATGAACACAAGCACTCAATGTCACTCACTTGCTGTCCACACTGTAACCATTAAAAGCGTAATGCCATGCTCTATGTTTGGACTTGTAAACAGAACTTAAAGTGCCTTAACTGTACATGTGGAGGAACTAAAAACGGGCAAAAATGTTGCACTGTGTCGACCAGCATCGTACTGTGTTGCAGGCGGGCAGTTAGGACATCACATGACTTAATATGATTAGACTGATTTTGATGCTGACACTTGCTCACACTGAAGGTGTCTCATAGATCAATTAAACGCTTATAGGGCTAAGTAGTGTCTTTTAAACCGCCTGTAGCTGTGACTGAGTCCCTTCCTGCATGTCTGCCCTGTGATTGACTGCAGACTTGTCCAGGATGTGACCCTGCTGTTGTCCAATGACAGCTGGGACAAACTCCAGCCACCACCAAACAGGATGAGCTGTAGAGATAATGGGTGCACATGCAGCTGTTTTTGTACTGAAAACTCGAGGTCTTGATTTTGTTTTTTTTTTTTAAATCTAACTATGTTGTGATGACATTCTGGATTTAAAGAGTACGTCTTTGCTGTTTACTAAACATTTGAATTTCCTCTATGGTGAGACATGTCAGTCGTTCACTCATGTCCTTGATAAATTAATATATTACCATGGAAAAACACAGCTGTTGATTGAAAATGATTAAATAAATAAGTCAAGATGGAAGTTCTTGCTATTAAAGGAAAATAAAGGTAGGTAAAATGAATGAATGCATGATCTTTTTCAGGCCTTGTATTTTTCAGCAAAGTACAAAAGATACAGATTAAAGAACAAGGAAACTTAACATTATACCTGCAAACCCTGCTTGACCTTATTAAAAGTAGTTAAAAACATCTATGTACAGCTACTCAAACACCTTCAGCACAGATGCTAATTATAAAAAATGATTCCCACTGTGTTAATGAAATTCTGCCTGTCCTCTTATTCAGTTGTTCATCAGAGTGATTTAAGTTCGCCAAAGTGAGAAGGAAAGAGCTTGAATTTATCACTCTGAGCCATCGAGTCCGGGCTATATAAAGCGGGTGGCAGACGGCTGTACAAATATTATGAAAGAATCTGACAAAGGTTGCTGGTTGCCATAGGTACTGTATGCTAATTCCTAATGGTGTCATCCTGGAGAGCGGGCTGGTCCAAAGAGGGGAGGGGGTAGTGGGTTTCTGTTTGTTACTGCACTCTGGTTTGACCACTGCTTCTTTCATCAACTTTTAGCTTTTTAAAAATTCTTTGAATACTTTCCCTCTTAGGAATTTTTACATCTGTTTTATAATATGTGTGTTATAGTGGAAGCAACTGCTCTGCAAATCTGCCTTCTGCTACAAATACAGACACCAGATTCATTAACACACATTGTCTAACTGTAAAATGGACTTTTGACACAGACACCAGGGGCTGTGCCAGGAATTCTGGGCCCCACAACATGATAGTACTTTGGACACCCCCATGAGTCAACCCTGCATCTCCAAGAAGCTGTAATGATCATTAAATGCTTCACAAAAAATGTAAAAATGTTCAATGACAGCTCTAATAAAAACTCCTGCTGCTCCAATGATGTGTGGAACTAAATGTACAGAGACTTTAAAGGAAAGATTAAAAAGAAAGGTAGCTACAGGAAAAACATGCAAGTAGACTACCTTGTCTAATTTGGAAATGTTGGAAAAATTCCAATATAAATGAAAGCAATAACATGTTGTTTATATATCTTTTGCATTAAAACAAGGTCCACACAAGTTTGACTTCAATCTGTGGTGATTAAAAACAATCATCTATACAATATCAGAAACCCTGGACATCAATTTTCTGTTGCTTCTGCATTATTATCATTCGTTACCCTGTCACTACAATTATATAAAAGTCTATACTTACAATTCTGTGTCTAATTTGAATATCTTAAACCTTGTATTACACATTAGAAAATTAGCTGTAGCTTACTTTAACAGAAAAAAATGTTATTTGCAATGTTTGGTATACATAAACACTCAAAATTCTAAGACAGGGCTGTGTTCTGTACAAAAAGTTTGTATATTTTTATAGGTTATGGTAATAGTATTGGAAAAATAGCTTGGAAATTTTAGTTTACTGAACAAAAGCACACAAGTTACAAAACAATCTGTTAATTTGTTTGAGAAATCCCACACTATTTTAGACAATTGAAATTAGAATAGGGGGAAAATGAATTAACAAATGTATGTCAGGCCCAAATTTCCTCCAGTATGATCTTAGCCCACTTTCTTCCTCCAATAACCATAGCCAAGCTCCTCAGTGTTTACATTATCCTGTTTTCTGGATGGATGTGGGGTAAGGAAGCTAGCACCACTGTTAGCCTTAGCTAACTCATAGCATCATTTGCTTGTATGGAACTATTTTTTCTTCTGCAACTGCATCTCCAACTATAAGCCAATACATTCCAGCTCGAGCAAAGCAGTGGCCTAAATTTGTATTTACATTATTTATCAAGTTGCATCCTGTGTTCCCTCGGGAATCGTCTTAGCTGTGTTTAACCTGCAGCAATTTTTGTTGTTTGTTGTAAAGCCCCAGGAGATCAGAGCCCTTCATAAACACAGAGGAAGAAAAGTAAAAAGCAGAAACAGAAAGAGGACACTAGAGCGCAGAGAGAGAGAGAGCTAGAGAAAGACATAACAAGAAAAGCTACAAAATCACATGACCTGAGTAACAAAACCCATTTCAAAAGTTAGCGAGGGGACAGCTGGATATTGCCTTTTGGTGATGAGCACCAGGCGGACCTAAACTGTGATGTAAAGCCAGGAAACTCGGTGTGAACGCGCTCCTCCGCCATCGCTGTACGCCTGTCGTGTTTGTATTCACATCTTGTACATCATAGTCAAATGGGAGTCAAATAACAAAGGCTTTCCAATTATGTGTAGCACATTGTGTGCGAGATGGAATATCACAAAGCCATTGTTCCCCCTGCTCCCCCTGACCTTACCTTTGAAATGGTTTCACGGCCGCTCCAATTGCCTGCACCATTTGATTTAGCTAAGGGGATTTGACCACCAGCACTGAGATGAGAGAGAGGAAGAGGAGAAGAAGAAGAGAGGCCTGCACTGCTGCAAGCAGACAGAGAAGAGGCTTGCACCAACGCAGAGGGAAGCAGCTAACCTTGCTCTATAATTATGATGATGATACCAGAGTGGCATCTGTTTCATCAGCTAAATAAGCAGGGTGATCACCATGCAGGGTTTTATTGCTCTGGCTTCATAATAAAGCAGATTGTAGATGCTAGAGGATCAATAAATGTTGTGTATATGTTTGATTTATTAACATGTAACATCATATTAGTTTTTTATTGTGTGTCTTGGGTTGTGTCATGACTTCTCTGATTGGAGTGGCCAAGCTGAACGACAAGACTGATACAAAACAAGTGTCGCTGACAGCAGTGAAGGACACTCGATTGACCGTTAGTGTTTATTATACAAATTTTCCAGAATACAGAAAAAGATTCAAGCTAAGAAATTAAGTGAATGCATTTTTACAGATGACTAACATAATTTACAATGGTCTATTTTTATGTGCTCCAAGCAAAATTGTTCACCATGCTTTGAGCACCAATACTTGAGTAAAAAATAAGGCAGCTGTCCACATACTTCATAGGTCCCCAACCACCAGCCTGCAGATGGTACCAGGCTCTAGACATTTGGCAACAGGCCATACAGAAATAAAACATTACTTTTATTACCCTTTTTCGAATAACAGAGGCCAATGGGTGTTTTATTTTGAAGGAATGACCCTATCATTGCATATCTGTCTTTCTAGCTTAACTGTGCAGACTTTACACACAGGCTCCCAAAAAAGTAAGACCTGAAGTAAACTTCCTGTTAGTCCTTGTGGTTGCAAACTCATCTCCATCTACTTGACTCTACAGAGTCCATGCCCAAGAGTGCTCTATTTCCTGGTTTGGACATAAACAATTCAGAGCTTAAAACTAGTAAATAACCCTTAAGTAATCAATAGAAACATTAGATCAGCTTAGACTGATGACGGATGGATGACACACACACCATCAGCACTGTATGAAACATGTAGCACAACATTTTATCATGCACTCAGAGGGTGTAGCAGAAAATAGTCATCATATTACTGTGGTAGTTAATGTTATTGTTAAGCAGCTATTACCTCTTTGTTTTAGTTTAGAAGTGTGCCCATGGTTCCCTCTGATCCTGCGTGTACTGTGCACAACATGTGGTGAAACAGTACAATGTCACAAAACAACATTTTGTGCATCATAACTATTATTTTTGGTTCTGTAACCTCTCCCTGTGAAAAAAAAAATATCCTGATGAACTGAAGAAACCCTTTGGAGAAAAGGCTTCAAGATCTAAACCAGTCAGTGTGGACACTCAGAAGTCAGAAAGGGCCTATGCCACCAAATGCCACCCTTAAGACAGCCCTGGATAATGTATCCTTAAATCACCTGCCCTCTTTACTGAGCTTCTTTAACATTGTGCACCATCAACTTTTTAATGTTCTGTTACAAAAATATGTGTCCATAGCGTGTCTACAAACCCATGAAAATATCCCTCTTCTCCCTCTGCTGCTTGCTTCACTATCCAGAAAACAACAGCTCAAACAGACCATTTAAAACTTTTCCCCTGATGATGTCACTGTGGGACACTCCCCACAGAATGGGGACAAACCCTGAGCCAAGGATTTGTTCAGTCAACAGCCAGCTTCAGTGCAGCAAACACATCTAGACTTGACTGTTTAGTTGCAGTATGAAAGCAAATGCAGCTTCTGCTAAGTCCACACTGAAGCCTTGTTCGGACCCACATATTTGCAACAAAACAAGACCTTTTTAGAACGTTGTGGGTGATGGCCACAGCCACAGGAGTTGGTTTCACAGTTTGAATAAAGCTAACTGACACCGTTGCCTCTGAATCAGTTTGTGAAATCACAAACATTTTTTAACAGCCAATCTGTGCTTCAAAACAAAGAAGGTGAATATGTAACATGGGGTTCATCTTTTGGTCTACAGCAAATGTTGAAGACTAATCTGCTGGTAAGGAATATTATAAGCAAACCTCATTTTTAAAGAGTATTTGTTCTGATTATTAGATAAAACACAAACTGCTTACATGATAAAACAGAACCCATATTTGAAAAAAAAAACAAAATGTAAGATTTCTCCAACCTCAAACCTATGACAGTTCCATTGAAACACAAATGGACAGCTCTAAAGTTTGAATTATCTAAATTCTTCTCTGTCAATATGGTCATATTTTTGCTGTTTTTTCTGTCAAGCCATCTATGAGCAAGATCATCCAAAAAGTTCAGGAAGGGACTTTGCTGAAATTTTCAGGGAATTTTGGTCATTGCACAAGACTTTAGTTTGATTTAGTTCTTACTTTAGTCCACTTGTCTCTGCTCAACTCCCTTCCTTTGCCTATGCACCTAACACAGCATTGTGTGGATTTGCTGTTCATCATGAGACTGGGATCTGCATTTACGATTTCCTGCTGCTAAACAGAGTTTTTCGTGATACCATGATGGATTCATGTTGAGTTTTGAATCTATTTATGTGTATATATGTATTGTAAATGTGTAAATGTATCTATGCATATACGTGTATCAATAAAACGAGCAGTTTGTCTTCAGCCTGCTCTTTTGTTAAATGTCTCGGGATAAAACTTGCTATGAATTAGTGCTGTACCAATAAAGACTGATTGACAAGACATTAATGCATTTGTTACTTTTTCATTTATGCTGTGCACAAACAAAGAAAACAACAGAAAGAGCATAACCCCCTGTTGGAGGTAATAAAATATCATTCAATTTAAAAACAGTAGTAAGAATTGTGAACCCTCTGCGGGTCCCTCCATGACTTCAGGACTCCGAAAGCTTACCCTTTCCCCCTCCTTACAGGCGGCCTTGCTTATTACTCTGACCTGCTCTCATCCACCCTCTCACACCCTCAGACGATCTCTGTGTTCCCTCCTTTCCTGTTTGAATACACTGTGATCAATGCTCCTGCGAGTCCTGCCACTCTTTATTCCCCTCCCTCCCCCCTCCCTCCCTCCTGCCGCTGCTCGACTGGAGCCATCTTGTTTAGAGTGATGGCTCACTCACACAGGTTCACGGCTGCTATTGTAAAATCACCCAGCGTTTAATTGAAACAAATGACTATAATAATAGAACATTATCCCTGCAGGCACCCAGCCATGACAGCTTTAATTAGAGGCGCGTTAGAGACTGATCCTTCAAAAGCACAGCCGCCGCGCGACACCACGGTAAACACGCCTTGAGGTGGGGGAGCCGACCGTGGGCCTCGCGGCGCTCCGAGCTACTTCTCATTCACCCTGAGGGCACCGCACTAACAACTCTGTTCCTCAAAGAGCCTCAGAGCATCACTCCCCCCCTCCTCCTCTCCTCCCTCTTTCTCCCTCTCCCTGCCTTCATCCATGTCCTCAGTTTATCAAGCTTATGTACACCCAGGAGGGTCATTTACACAAGCTGAGCAGAATTATTAAGAGAGTGGATTTATGAATCATACGCTACTTAAGTATGAAAGCAAAACGCAAAATGCAGCTTCTGCCTTTTTGCCACATCAGACAGATGCAAAATAAGGAGAGATGATGGGCGGCAGATGTGGATTTGTTCAGGCTTAATTGGATGTTTCTATGAAAAGTGCCCATAAAGATATTGCTCATAAAGAGGCAGCGTTTCAGTCAGATGTAATATGATGCAGCCATCCAGGTGTTTTCATAAGCCAACTGCATTCACCAACACACTATTAAAAAAGCCTCATTTCATTTATTAGCTTGGCTGCTGCTCCATGTTGCCAAAACAAGACACCGAAAGGTCACGTTCAATCGTTCCAATTACTCGCTAGTCGGGAAGAAAAAAAAAATAAAATAAACTGTTTGCTCTCGCACCTCCTGTGTTGAACTGTGATCAAGTAATTAATCTGGCAGACAAACAGCATAAAGCTCGCAAAGTCGCAGCGTAAGGAAATAATTAACGGTTTCAACACAAACTTTAAAAAGAGTGAAGGAGAATTCATTTTCCAAAAAATGTTTGTAAGTAGGCGCTGTGTTGAAATGGACTTTGCCACTTCATCTCTTAAAGCCAAACAGAGAGCAAGCCAACACATTTAAGAAAACACACTGTGGAAGAAATCAAATCTTTGAGAGTGGATTTGTTTTATTTCTATTCAAAAAGACTAAATTATACTTATCATAGGCCAGATTTACCGGACAAGTCCAGATAAACACCTTGTTTCAAGGTATAAAAAGCAAAAATATGGTCTTTTGATGGGTATTAATATACAGTATGCCAAGTCTGCTGCTCTATTGGCAGATATTGATATTTATTTCAAACAAATCAGCCTTTAATTTGGCTTTTCATATCTTAAAGTAAGATGTTTTCTCGGGATAAAGTTGTGGAAATGTTTGATACATTACCACAGAGGTCTCAAGTGCTGTCCACTTCTGCCATTTGACCATTCATTTCAGTAGAGATTCATGCGAGTGCAAACACTTTTTTCATTTTCAGTAGAGCAGGCAGCAGACTTGACCAATCAGAGACATCACTGTGACACGAGGATTCTGGGTAGTGTAGTTAGTTTGCCCAAAATCACGAATAAAACATGCTTTTTAAAAACAGTGTTAATAACACACTAAATTGTGTCTTCTCCAGGTCAAAATAACAATATTTCTTTATTTTAATCCTGTTCTACATAAAGACCAGACATTTCAGTCGAGGTCCACTGTGAGAGTAATCGTCCCCAAGCTCCTCCAATCAAAGTGACTTTGCTGTTGAACTACTTAGTTTCTTACATGAGTGCAGCATCAAACACCCCGTCCCTTCTTCTGATGTAAAACTTTTATTTACTCATTTAGATCATGCTGTGTCAAATAAAGAAAAGACTAATACATAAAAACGATCACTGATGTCACAGTGACACTCCAAGCCTCAGGGTAGTGTGGTGTGCTGATGGCGTTGAATCATGTATTTTTTAAAAACAAAGCTAAGAAAATACAACCGTATCTCTTTTACAGGAGCATATATCCTTATTTTACACCTCAGGAGCTTATTTTAAGTCTTCACTGGATGATTTGGCACTTTGGCCAGCAATTTAACACATTAAGTAACGTTGCTCTTGCTTTGGTTGATTCAGAGGGCATGAAAATGTGAGTGGTCATGTCGCATCCCTCCCCCTCCCACACTTTTCTGAAGGCATTTTGTATTATTTCAGAGCACATCCACCTCAGCGAGAGCTGTTACAGAAAAATATCTCATAAGACCTGAATACTTGACAGCAGGCTTAGGTGACAGGTATATTATCGACCATGTGATATGGTTTTATTAACTTCATTGTCCTTTTTGCTCTGTTCCTTTCAAACAAAGCAAAAAGGACAATAAAGTTATTTTTTTTTAAACTACACCATATTTCTATGAACCTGTCAGCCACTCAAACTAATAATAATAATGCGAACACTATTTGCTTTTTACTCTGGATAACATTATTATTATTGTTATTTTGATCTACTTCAGCCATTTATAATCATTACTTAAACTTTAAGTAATTGACGTGTGGCTGCCACCCAGACTCCGGAGACCTGACTTGTAACATGTTACATGTGACAAATTCTGCTGAGGGCAAAAGATGCTAAGTTGAGTAGTGTTCAGCTACTGTAATATCTAAACAATGATGCGACTAATAGGGTCAAAGCTAACAATATTTGATCAATGCAATCATAAAAATTAAATGTGTTAATTTTGGACATTCATTGCATCACATTTAATGTTTAAACTCTGACAGGCTAACGTCAGAGTGGCACCAAAATGAACAATTAATATTATTTGTATTAAGTAAAAACTTCTTTTGTTTTCGCAGCTGATTTCTTCATTAACATTTCATCAATCTGATTTTCAATTTCACAAGAATTTTGCCCAGAAGCATAGCTGGAAGTATCTGCAAAAATTGAGGGTGATGTCTCTACTTGTGACTGACAGCAGGGTTTGAAAAGTACAGTAGCACCCTGAACGCCTCACAGAGAGAATCAGTGGCTGGTTGATTTGCAGATAGTAATGTCATGATGTCCCCCTCGGCACCATCCTCCATGTTCCTCATTACTGCTAATGTCAGAACCTCCTTTGCTTTTATTTTCTCTCTCTTTCTCTCTCTCTCTCCTCTGCTCTTCTCTCCCCCCTCCAGTTCTCCCTCTTGTTCCCCACTCTCTTTTAGTCTCCCTCCCTTGTTCTCTCATACTGTCCCCCCCCACCCCCCGTCTCGCTCCCTCCCAGCCCGGGTGTGTCTCTGAGCTCACCTCACAAAGCCGAGCGTCACAGAATCAGAGCGGCGTCTGACATGACATGCAGCAGACGGCTGTGAGGAGCGGAGGGGACACACACCTCTTGACAGCAGAAGGCACGGCTCCTGTGCTCCCACTAATGAGACCCCTGACTGCAGTGTCAAATACACTCTGTGTACGTCTGCGTGTGTGTGTGTGTGTGTGTGTTAGTGTGGGGGCGTGCCTATGCCTGCACAACAAAAAAAATTTGAACATAGATGCAGGAATAATAAACAAAAACAACAAAAAGAAGAGTACACAAATAAAAAGCAGGTACATGTGGTGTGGTGTGTGTCAGGCAGGGGGAGGTCACACTGCGGTGAATTACATGTATACAGAAAAATTCATAGATGCTGGATTACCAAACAAATTTACATATTACTATTGTTATGGCAGCTGTGATCACACCTCACTCCATCACAGCTTAAGATACATAATGTATGAGAGTTTTATTCAGTGTTTTACATTAAAACTCATCATTTTCAGGAGGCTCCCATGTCCTCATACCATCGAATGTTGTGATGCACACAACATAACAAAAAAAAATATTTAAAGGAGGCATATATAGCACCCTTTTTACACTTTTTAACACAGCCCTCTTTTGTCTAAATGAAACATATGTATCATGATTTGCTCAAAGAATAACTCCCATCAACAACCAGAAAATGTTTTTGACCCCCTATAAACCAGCTCGGAGCAGCCTTCTTCAAAACGCTCCATTTTGGCGTGCACGTCTTTTAATGCAATTTGAGCTCCTTCTCATCTTGCTCCTTGTTTTCAGTGGATGTCCCAACGCATAACACAAGGACAGCTGTGCGCTTCCATGACTGTGAGTATGGATGGATGGGTAGAGACGCCAGGCAATGGTTAATAATTTCAGACAACAGTGGGCAACAAGCAAAAAACTGGGTTGTAGTTCTTTATATTTCATCCATCCATAGATGCTCCGGATACCAAGTGTACACACAACACTGCTAAAAAGGTGGATCTCCATGATAAGTCCCCTTGAAACATACAGTATGCTGACCCTGCTCCCAGGCCTTCTGAATCAAAGCAGTAAGAAACTAGAAGTGCCCCGGAGAGCTCAAACCTCCACCAAGTAATTCCCAACATTGTGTGGCAAGTTACTGTAAAAAATTTGGAAAACCTGCAACAACTCTAATTGTAAATAAATCCTTGCAAAAAAATCCTCAAATCCACAGCCGAATTTGGATCAGCACCAAAACCTTATCACTATTTTCTAGTACCATGAACAACATTCCCTGGAAACTTCATCAAAATTTGTACAGAACTTTTTTTACTCTTCCTGTCATAAATAATTTGCAGAGCTGAGCTGGCAGCTCTGCAACCTCTGCAGTTTACCTTTGTTAAACTGAGAATTCTATTAATCAAAACAGCACTCTACTGACAAAACAGCGAACCTCTGTATTTAATTCATGAAACAGTTTGATGCAATGAGGGAGAGTATCTCCTAAAAGTGTGCAGCAGGGTACTTGAAACATTGTATTTTAAGTGAGTCTGCTATCTATAATGAACTAAGGCATCCATATTTGTGAGCCTCTCAGTGTGCCATCACTAGTGGTGTCTAGTGAGCAGCATGTAATTAGATATTTATTTTATTCTTTTTTGTAGTAACCTGCCATAGGGCTAGGGATGGAAATTAAAAACCAATTCCAATCAAGAATTGCTAACAACTTTTTCAAGGAGCAGCAGTTGTTCATGCAGAACAGCAGATCCAGCTGCTGTGCTTGAAGATAGCACAGCATGTACATCCATATCTAATGTACATGAAGAGTATTGTTGATATGCTGGTCTCTGATCCTGCTAAATGAGTGTAACTAATACCTAAAAAATGTAAGGAATATTTGCTGTGTGAACCAGGGGGTTCACATTTTTGACTTCACTTTTACCTTTAAGCTACGAGTGCAAAAGTACATACCTATGTTCAACAACACAGATCCTTTCCAGATCCTAACAGATTTAAAACTGTGGGAGGCCACATCGATCAATACAGTCTACATCATGTCAGACATTAAAAGACTCTCTGGAGGCCTCAGAGAGTGTGACTATTATAATCTAAAAACACAAAGATATTAACTATTTATCTAATATTTACTATTTGCTATTTGGGAGGACCTGAAAATGCATTAGATAGGTGTAGCAACACATTTAAGTATAATTTAGATGGGGTGCTGGTTTGGCGGAGTGGTTAGCAACCATGCACGTTCCATATACATACTTCCAGTGCCACATCCAGCCAGTGACCAGTTTGTAGAGTGTCTTCCCCTACTCTTTCACCCCCTTTCACAAGCCTATTCACTGTCTCTCTCCTATTAATAAAGGCACAAAATGCCCAACAAAAAGATTTAAAAATATATATAATTTAGACAACAAGAGAGATTTTCATGCCAAATCTCTAACCTCATATTTGAACAAATTTTGTCCGAATTCTGCCCTAAAATCTTCTTCCATGTTACAGGCTTAGGTTCAGTCATTTAGAGAAAAGAATATACCCCCCTGTGCTTTAGTATTGTGCATTTGCACCCAATACTACAGCATTATCCAATGTATATTATACAATATCCCATCATCCATTTATTATCTATACAGCTTATCCCTTCAGTCATGCAGGCCTGCAGCCAATCTCAGCTTACAGTGGATGAGAGGCAGGGCACACTGGACTGGACACCAGATGACCACGGGGCCGACATGTAGAGATGGACAGCTATTCACACACCCACTGCCACCTCAGGGTAATTTAGAGTCACTAGCTACTTAAAGGGATAGCTCCGTTTTTTTTAAGTGTGGTTGTATGAGCTCCATATGGCCACTGAGTACATTAGATGCAGTACAAAGTTCTCCTCTTCCTCAATAAGCCACAATTTGTTCAAGTTTTTTACGCAGAGCCAGACGAAAACAAGTATTGTACCAAATACAAAGGGTATTTTCTCTGCCTCCAAGAACGCCCATCAAAAAATAAAACCACAGTTTAGGAGTACACTACCTAGAATTTTGTTTGAGTGCATGAACTTTTCAGAACAATAAAGTTTATCTGGCATCGTGGCAGCGCTGAGCTACGTGGAGGAATACGTGACGTGAGTCGGTTGGTTCCAGATAAACCAAAAAGTTAATGCACTCAAAACAATTTTTAGGTAGCTTCCCCTAAACTGTGGTGTAATTATTTTGATTTTGATTATTTGACTTGTAGGAGGAAAAAACACTCTTTGTATTTGGTACAATAGTTCCCTGTTGGGGGATAGTTCTGCACGTCAGACTGTGGCTTACTGAGGGAGAGGAGAGAACTTTCAACTGCATCTAATGCACTTAGCGACCAAGTGGAGCTCAACTGAACTATCCCTTTAACAAGCACGTTTTTGGTCTGTGGGAGAAAACTAGAGTGCCAAAAGGAAACCCATGCATGAACAGGCGATCATCTCATCAACTCCAAACTCGGGGGATCAATCAAAATCAAATCAAAATAATATAAAATTACTGAACATGAAATGGTGCAATGCAAAGAAATGGAGGGAACTTTGTGTTTGTTTGTTTTTTTCACCTCAAACTCAAGTTTTATTCTGTGGGATATTCCAAGTCTTTCAGTAAATCTTACATTTCCTGACATTCTTCCTACAAATCTAAATGCTTCATGATCTTTGCCTCTGTCTTCATGCATTTGCTTAGTTATTTTACTTTCTTATCAAATTAGGGGTTTCTTATTCCTTTAAAAAAAGATCTATGCTTATTTAGGAGAAAAAAGAATCTTCTGGTTGATCAAAAGCACAACAAAAGCTTAACTATAAAGAAGCACTTGTTACAGGTTTAGGAGTAAATAGCCAAAGGGTGCAGATTACACATAACATTTTATGTCACAAAGTGCAGATTGCTCTTGACTTTTACACTAAGCTGTCTGGCAGTTTTAAAGTAAAATAAGATACTTAAAGGTGCACAGTAGACTCTGAATGCCATCCTTACTGCCTGTATCCACAGTGACACACATACAGCTCACAGTGATCAGTGTTACATGAATACACGGTTTGTTTTTAATCACCCTGACTCAAGCCTCTCTCGAGCACACTATCACACAGAGCAGCAGTGTTGTGTTGGACCGGTGGATCAGCGGGAGAGACGTCCCTTTGTGAGAAGGACTCGGGGACGTCTCTCCTCGTAGACCGGGGCAGAATATTCCTGGTGGTGAACGCAGCACAATGAGCTGATGGATGGTTGAGATAGGGCACAGTGCAATATGGACACGATTTCATGGTGTGATAAATCTCAGCAGGGGCCTGTGGCTAAGTGTAATATGAAATCCCTTATCTATGTATCTGCTTCATAACAGCACCTATCTGCAGCGGCTGGATCTGCCTTTGTTTCTGTTCGCCTTCTCCTCTGAGCTTGAACGCCACTTTTGATCACATCTACAACAACAACATGTGCGAGTGATAACACATCTTTTAGCCAGTGTTTTTGAAATATGATGTGATGAATTATCTAAATTGAAAATTGTCACTGCAGAGATCCTCTTCTATTACCTGTGATCACACTGATAGGCAGCTTTATTAGACTTTTGCATAAAGAACTCAAAACACGCTTTACAACCTGGACTGTGTTCATACAAAGACAAGTTTAACCATCAGTGTATATTTATTTTTTAAATTATTGATCCATTTCATTTTCTAATATTGCATAATCAACTATTTTCCATCTACTACAATTGTAAAGAAATCAGAACCTAAACCATTTCAATGTCATTGGCTAGCAGCCACAAAGAAATACATTTATAACTACCAGTGCTGCTAGAGCATCAAACTCTGTCAGGGTATTTCCAAAATTGTTGGGTGCACTATTCTCAAAAATGTGGAAAACTGTCATATCTCACTATATATGTTAACAAATTACTGAAAATTTTTCTGCATGCACCACCAAACTCTGATCACTTCTTCCTTTGGGTCATGACTAACACTCTGGAGCAACAGAAGTTGAGTTAGAAAGAAACTCGCTGTACGAATTCTCTGTTGACCTCTGGGGATGAAATATGAGGTTTCACTCTGTAAGTCTTAAATGAAGAAATAATCCTATAGGCTGGAAAATGGTAAAACTATAAAGTTGAGACCTGGACAAAATTGAATATTTATGCTAAGAAATTACATGTTTTCATACTGAGGATGCCACATGGTTTTTAAATACAGCTTCTGTTTGGCCTGAATGGGCTTCATGTGATTATGTATAGCACCGTAACATGAGGGCGGCACAGTGGTGCACATGGCTCACAGCAAGAAGGTTGTCGGTTTGATCCCCTTGTTGGTCAGGGCCTTTTTGTGAGGAGTTTGCATGCTTTCCCAATTTTTTTTCTTCATTTGGTCTTTTTAACAGATGCAAAGATTTTACAAAGACAGATTTTTTAACACTTTGTTTTCATCCTTATTTTTTCATGATAAAAACGAAAACCTTGGATGCACAGATTCAATTAGAAATGGCATTATATCTTTATAATATCTTCCTTTAAAGGACATTCAATCAAATATTTAACACAAGAAGCAGCATATACATCTGTCTGTGTAATGCAGGGTGATCTGAAGCCTCATGCTCATGGTCTCCTGTCACATACGAAGGCTGTTGTTGCCTTTTTAAACTGGCCTGTGGCTCCTTTCCTGCATGTCATTCCCCTCTCTATCACACTCTTCTGTGTCTGATTCTATCCATTGTTGTACCCAAATGTAGGCATGAAAGCCCAAAATTAAATCTTCAGAAATAGGTATGGCTGTAAAACTGCTCACTCTAAATCTATCTTGTTTTATTAATCCTCTCATTTATTTTCCGTGTATTGTTGCACCTGCAGTGGAGCACTCTCCACAGTGTGAGTGTTATTCAACACCGTCTCTTTAGGATTTCTGATTAAAAAGAAAGAAATGAAGTCGCCCCCCTATCCTCTGATTAGCTTAATCCAATAGGTTAATTGACTTTATCAGGGCGCACCAAACAGACGAGCTGCCATCCCAGGCTGCAATAAAAATCCCTCTAAAATGATGAAATTGGAAAATACCCTATATTTCTTTTAAGATATTTCTTAATATACAACTACAGTTTCATATCACATTGCCGGAGAAATAAGGCACTTTCTCCCAGGAGATGAGAAAAGAATTGAATTTTTCCTTATCGGTCATCTATTTTTCCACAGAATGCTATTACTTGCTGCCTGCCGTTGCTTGGCAACAGGAAATATTAATAGGACCTTTTATTAGCTCGGCTTTACCCGTGGAGTACTAAAATGAGGAAGTGGAAAACATGAATGTGTTACATAAATCTCTGAACCTTTCAGGGTTTGCACAAGTCTCTGTTTGTCCGCTGATTTATGGCCGTGATGGTTCATTTATAGGAGAGGGGGGTGTGAAATGCCACATGGAACATTAGCCTGCGGGACAATTTGAAAATAAATAATCACAGAAAAAAGTAAGGAGAGAGCAGTTTAGGGAACGGATGTAATTTTTTCCTTTATTGTACTGCAGATAACGAGAAACCATCTAGGAGGGCTGGGTAATATATCAAGTGTATAGGAAATATTATATTTTGAAATGAGGTGCATTGTAAGACAAAATTGTTGATGTTGATATGATTATAGTCTTCTGACTTCAGCTCACCATTGCTGAGTGCAATGTTTTAATCATTTTATTAATGACCAGGTAACATGATTATGAAGAAGGGTGTTTACAACAACAGAAAAATTCTTACTGGCACCAAGTCAATCTATTTTGTTTTTCAAATGGGCAATTATGACTTTCTATTCAAGTCATTTAAGGAGTATCTAATTATTAGTAAAATAAGTCTGACACATTGTGCATTGATCCAGCTGCACTGCAAGATCATTAAACATCAGATCTGTGACAACATGTTGCTTAGTTTGATCATCATGCACAACGAGCTAAAACAAACCTTATATCTGTGACATAAACTAAGAAAACTCCAGGCCACACAAAGAAATGGCTGGGCCCCTAAAAAACACAGTAAGGACCCTAAGAGGTGTTTTAGTATAAATTAAACCCATGTGCTGGATCAGAAGTGCCAACATTTACCTCTTGACTTATCACTGGAGTCCTACCCTCTAACTGGTTAGGCCTTTTTTATCCTATTAGCTGACATCCCAACATTGATTCTGGTCCTTAAATGGGCACATTTAACAAATAAACATGTATTTTTGTTTCCTGAGGAATCGTGAGTATTTCAGTTAAAAGCAAAGTTTGGATGTCTCTTTAAACCTTTATGGGCCCCAATGTTAAGTCTGGACTCCAGGACCCTTTGTCCTTTTCGCCTTATAGGGAGTCTTGTGTACACTATTTGGTGGATAGGAGGGATTTTGGAGACAAACAGTATTTTTATTCGACTTGGGTGTTGAATTTATTGCCATGTATCAAACAGACATAAATACATTATGGCACTTCCCACTTCCTGGTTCACAAGCCTGAAATTATATGAAACTAAGAACACCAGTTACACACAATTGCTTGAAATGAGATTCCCAAATAGACACACACATCCAAGATTTAGGTGTTTTAATCTGAAATGATGAAATACACTTGATACTGACTGCTTTTGAATTTAAAGTGTTTTATGTTTTAAGGGATCGTTTATTGACAAACTGTTGACAAGGACAACAAAACAGCTGGGGGCTCAGCTGCAAGCATTTCTAATCTTTTTTAAAAGAACAAGTTCACTTATACACACTTTTGCCACAGCCATGAGGGCCAACATAATCAGGCCACTTCATTAAGGGGAAATTCTCCAACAAGAGGTACCAACAAGACGGTATTTATAGAAAACATTGTAGTCGCTCTTGAGTTCAACCGCCATGTTGTAGTTCCATAGTAACTAACATAGGTCCTGGCAATACCTTTATACTCTCAATGATAATATTTAAGCTTAAAAAACATGAAAAATAGGTTTGCTGATTAAGATAATCACAAAGAACAGAATATATAAGTTCAAAAATTAGATCAGATCTTATTATCATCAATGATCCAAAACACTAAAAAAATCGAGAGGACCAAAAAAGATGCTAAATTCTACCTTGAGTTGATAGAAATCCCAACATTCCTGCACTCCTCTGTTGTTCAGTGTAATGTATATTTTTGGGAATTTTGTGCCTTTATTGATAGGAGAGAGACAGTGGATAGGCTTGTGAAAGGGAGTGAGAGAGCAGGGGAAGACACTCTGCAAACTGGTCACAGGCGGGATTCGAACCTGGACTGGCAGAAGCAAGTACATGGGGAACTAACCACTACGCCAAACCAGCCCCCCTGTTGTTTACTTTTGACTGAAATTCTTTCCAATTTTGGAACTCTTGCAATAAAGTAGCCATGTCCTTTTTTTTTTTTTTTTGCAGGTATGAAAAATCACAATTCAGCCTTAAAATATTAAGATATGAATTTTTGTCCATTCACCCAGCCCTACCATGAAACAAGAAAGGTTTGTTTTTTCTGCTACAGGCATTGATTATCCAGAATCAACATAGGAATACAAGCCCTGCTCTATCACTGAGGCCTGTTGAACTGTGGTGAAAAGCAGCAGACGCTCCATCATTTTCAGCAGACGCTTTAATCCCTTTAAAAATGATTCAAAATGAAGGTCTTTCAGAGGAGAAATGGCTTTTTTCTTCATCTGAATGGAAAGGCAAAGCTTCAAAGAGCTGAGAGTCTTTAACGGCACAAATTTTAAAGTCCACATAGGAGAAGTCAAAATACGTTTCATTACAACATTCCTAAAAAGTCACCTCAGTTCAGACTCAGAATTAGAAGATGCTTTCTGTAAATGCATCGCTTTATCTCTAATCCACCTTCTTTCTCTCTGTTCCATGTTTATACAGAAGCCAGCAGGTGTAGCAGATGCGATAATACGTTTTTTCGCTGAGACCCTCCATCAGAGAGCGAACACATTAAAACACACCTCTGCCTCTCTTATCATTAATTCATTCCAGCTTGTCTGTGACAAGTTCAGTTGACATCGCAGCTCATATTTCATTCACACAAGCTTGGAGAGCGAGCACCTGCCAGGAGCACTTAATACCTAACGAGTAAAAAGTAAAGAAAGGGAGAAAGAAAACAAGCGGCAATTGAACATGACAATCAGGGTGGGATTAACACCCGATAATTAACCCCAACAACTACAAGATAAAGAGCCAGCGAGGAAAAATTCTCCCATAGAAATGTTGTGAACAAAAGAAATTAGAGCGTTGATTTGAATATGAATGTAGCCTGAAGATCTTTAAGGCTCTACATCTTTCATTAGAAAAAGACTGACCCTCATTCAGGCAGATTTCTTCCATTGTTGGAAATAGCAAATGAGATAATACCTGAGAGTTTGATGGAGCTGCATCCACAGCTCCCTCTGCTAATACAGCATTTTAAAAAAGAGCCCTGATCCCTTGGGTGGTTAAAAAGGTGTCATTTAAGCAGTAAAATAAAGTAGAGAAGTGAAACGAATAAAAGCCTAATGACTATATTATACACAATATTGTTTTAGAGCAGATTTTAAGATGGGAAGGGGGGGGGGCTGCTGTGTGGGCAGCGGCCAAAGCATTGAGAATTTTGAGTTGTGTGCCCAACATCTTTCCATCTGAATCTATGAAAATATAATGAATTTGGGTGTCATAGGTCAGATTAATCTAAGTAAACTAAAGTTCATCTTTCGCTTGTGAACACAAATAGTACTGCCATATGCCCAGTGCAAAATGTATTCAAGCACAAGGCGCAGGGCTCTTCCTGAATTTCCACCTGACACATGTGTCATTTGTACGCTGTGCGCTCAAACTGTTAAAATAGCAAATGATCTTGTGCGCCCGTTTGCTGTCAGGTGTGTGTTTGTCTCACAATAAGGAGAGGTCAAGGGCAAGTGTGCATGTTCCTTACTTGTTTGATCATTCTTTGCAGCCCCTTAAACATGGTCTTATGTATGTGGCGCAGTGTTTCTCCTATTTTCAGGATACACAAGAGAAATGGGCACAAATCTGTGAGATAAAAAACACACCTTTTACAAGTTTGTTTACTCAGATGGGACGCAAGCAAAAGACTTCCACAATTAAAGATCAGAGCATTTGTTTAAAAAGAAAGCCCTCCGAGGAGGGCCATCCATGTGCCCTCCAGTGCTCACAATACTCCTAGAAACAGAAAAAAGGTGCTTGCATGAAATTAAAAATGTTCTCAAAATAAGAACCTAAATTTCTCATATTCATAAACATAATATCGAATCTCACTGGTAATTATGCACATGGATAATAAAACAGGTTGTCCAGTGTGTTTTACATACACAATAGAGAACCAAGCAAAAGATTCCTACAGAAAAACTGATCTAAGGCCGACAAGTATTTGATGTATCTGATCTGATCTGACATGAACATAAACCTGCCTGATCCTGACAGTTTTAAGTACTGATATGAATAATCAGAACCACAATAAGTAATACTCTGTTGTTGTTAGTAATCCTGGAGAGGCAATTCAGTTGTTTTGTTGAAAATAATCTACACACATTATAGAAGTAAAAAAACCAAGATATAACATCAAAACAAGACTCAAGTGTGAATTTGAATGGAGAAAAGCCAAAAAAGCACAGCATATTGTTATAAATAATGATAATAATACTTATTATAGAAAATGTCACTAAAATATTAAATAAATTAAATAAAACAAAATCACATTTTGGGGTTTGACACACGTAAGTGACATTTGGAGTGGTGAGTTGTCCTGAATTAAATGATTAAATGACAGATTAATTAGTTGTAAATAAATGAGGTTATATTCATGAAAAAATGTCTAGCCTCAGTATAAAAAGGAATCGAATCTGAGAATTAACATATATCACACAGAACACTGTGTGTTCTCTGAATATAGTGGCCCCAAATAAAGAGAGGAATTAAATAGTCCAGCTGAAATTCAGAGAAATCAACTGAACCCTAGGTAAATGGAAAAATACCATCTGCTGGTGGATGGCTGGCAGAAAACTAAACAGACTTTTGTGCATTATATTGTTTTTAGTCCTTGTTTTACTTCGTAATGTTTTGTAGTGAAGCACTTTGTGGTCAGAGTGCTAGGTGCTGTATACAAATAAACTTTACTTACTAAATATGTCAAGAGCTCTCAAGGTGATCTTCTTTAAACTTTGTATGCATGCATGCTGTGACTTAAAGCAAGAAGTTTTTCCCTTGCTTGTAATCAGAAAATACTCTCAAAAATTTTGATAAAGCTCTTAATCAAGGAGGAATTGGGTAATGGTCAAGGTTGCTGAACCTCATGATTATCCCTCAATTGTGAACACAATATCTCAACAATGTATTCAAGGATTCTTTTTGTTTCCCAAACTTGCACAAATGACCACTTTAATGAAATAAATAACTGTATTTTTGATGGTCATGGGTCAGAGATCAAGGTCAAGGTTATGCTCTCCTCTTGCTTGTAACTGCAATATCTTGATATATATACATGTTAGTAGCATGCATTCGAGGAAATAAATGAGTAACAAGTTAATCCCTTTAGCTATGTGTTCTTTTATATATATTTTTATCAATATGATACATTTTTTTTTTAAAATCATGGTAATGTACTCGACTTTTTATATCTTTTTAGAAGGCCAGTGCTACATGAGCGTCCTTGGCATTGGAAGTTTAGGAGTGCCTGTGCTCATTCATGGCCATAATATAATAATATCCCCAGATGATTATACATTCATCATCTGTTACATATTCAAAACATCACACTTGAGCCAGTCTGATGGTAGCTAATATTGCATGCATCACTGAGGGACATGAAAAAAATGTAATCAAAGATAATTTATTCCAGTTGCCGGCGCGGGTCACATGAAATTGAAAAGCATTTTAAATATAGCGTAATTGAATATGGAGGCTCTCTGTTTGAACAGGTTTCAGATGTGGATGTTAAAGTGCAGGTGGATCGCTTATATAAATGCTCACATATTCAGCAGAGATAATAAAGAGTTTGGCTTTAGGCAAGTTTTGATGTAAATAAAGACACAAACAACAACATGACCACTTCACTTGTGAGGGCAGAAATTATTCAATAGCAGCAGAGATGTGCATCTTTCTGATACGATCAATGCAACCCGAGCACCGCTATTAAATGTCTAATGTGTTTTGGAACTTGTAGATGCAATGACAGAGTGAACATTAACAGAGAGAGAGAGAAAGGGAGAGAGGGAGAGAGAGAGAAAGAGAGAGACAGAGAGGGAGGGGGGCAGTGAAGTGCATCAGAGCGTCAGAGAAAAGAGCTCTCTGAAACAGATCAGGTTTAGTCAGGAGGGGCTTCAGACCCCAATGTAATAAGTATCAGCTAAAAAAGAAACAAGTATGAAATGAAAATGGCATCTTTACTAAATTAGGAGGACACAGTTAATTAAGACTTTTGAGTTTGGGGAGTCAGCAGAGGATAGCGGTTGGTTTTAGTACATTTTTATTCCTTGTTGACAAATTTAACTTGTTTGAATCTTAGTTTGGCTGTGGCTAAACTTCAACGTCAGGATTAGACTGTATGATTGCTATTCTCTTTTAAAATGGCACCACGTCTGACAATGCTATAAAAACCTTTCCTGCCTCAGCCAGCAGACTGTAACACACAGTTATGATCCTGGTCAGTCATTGTGTGCTGGCCACATGATGGCTCCTACCGTCTCACTACTGTGAGTTCATAGTCGTATGGCAATAGTATTTCTATATATAGCTTCCAGGTATCAATAACTTTAAATGTCTCAACTTTCATCATTTAAAAAAAGCTTTTGGTTCGACAGAAATAAATAAAATCACTCTTTAAATCCTCATGATGTTGATGTTGAGTCATTCACAGGTGAGGTCGACAGAGCAGGAGGGAGTTAGTAAACAAACATGGCAGCACTGGAGTGGGACAAAAGAAAGCACTGTCAGCTTTTGAATCTGTTGTGTGGACTTTCTTTGGAGTTTAAAGAGACATACTAGATGAACATGACATAGGGTTTGGAAGGAGTGTACCACTCACCTCAGTCGGCATCACCCAAGGAAATCACAAGCTAAAGACAGTAAAGATAATGCTAAGCTAACCCTGCCACAAACCCAGCCAACACTTGACATGCTTAGGTTGTCAGAGCTGCTGGCAAACTCTAAACAAGCTAAAAAAAATCGTACATTTAATTTAATTTTTTGTGCAAGGCCTCATCATGTCGTGGAGCTTTAGCTACATGCTGGCTGGAGCCCTGGTACATGCAATCACCTCTGCATTATTTATCTGGCACTGAAGGTAGAAGCTAAAGAGGACCTGAGTGCATGTTGCATTAACTTACTACTTGTGAGCTTCATTTTCCGTTCTAAGATATTATGTCCTGTGAATAGTTTCTTAAAGACAGTGATTTTGCATCACAATATTGTCTGAATAAGAACTAATTTCTTATTTGACCAATCATGATCTTATGAAATAACATCTAAGCTTTGGTTTCTTAGTGTGCATATTATTATTGATGATATTGTCATTTTCAATCTTTGTTTTCACTTTGTTTTATCCTTAAACCTCCATAATACTTGTTTGCTGAATGTATCATTTCCTCATTGTGAGCAAAAACAGGTACTGACCCTTCAATAAGCCCAACAAATGAATTTTATCCCACAAAAACATGAATTGTTCGGCTAACTTCTGTTTGAAACTACATTTCCCCACTGTAAAAGAAAACATGTTTCTTCATTACTGTGAACATGCATAATATCAATTTCATATTTACTCACTTGTAAACCTAATACATATCAGGAAATGCTTGCAGAAAGAATCAATACCTTTGCTAAAAACTGTATTTTCAGGAAGGTAATTATAAAGCCTCTTTTAAAGTCAACTTTCTTTCTTTTGTTTAGTTTTATCTTAGGTCTGCAGGCGCTGTTTTGTGGTCGATAATTTATTGATGTTCCTTTTTGTCTCTTTACTGAAGCCAATGATTTTAAAAGAAAGAACTTCAAAGTTTTATTCCTTAAATCAGGGATGGGGAGCTTTTTTCAACAAGCAGGCCACATAAAGTAAATACTCACTGCCAAGGGGCAAAATATGTACAAGCTGAAGAATGCTCGGAACAAGACGATCAATATGACTTGTTATAAAAAGGTCAAACATACAGCTTTCACCGGCATTTGTTTAATCACCATAAATATTTTCAAGCTTAAATCCAAAAAGAGCTCATATCAAAGAACTTTATACAGAATGAAAGTAACTTAAAAACTGTTTCATGTAATAGCCAGTAAAGGTATAGCCCATTAACCACTATTGTCAATGGTAATAAGCATGTTTGGGGCGAGCAGGCAAACTCCACACAGAATGGCCCTGATAGATTGATTTAATTATGTTGCTGTGAAGCACGTGTACTATCTGCTATGCCACTACAGCCATATTAAGTATGAAAATCTTAAAGTATAAAATTGCTACTGGACAAAGGGATCCAAACTTCAACGATCTTCTAAACCAGTGGTTTTTAACTGGTGGGAGGGTATCCAAAAGTGGGTCAAATAGCTATTCAATGTCTGTACACTAGTCACTACCAGTGTAGGGAGTCACTCAGAACTGTTATGAAAAACTTGTTTAAAATCAATCTATGTGTTACCTTTAACTTTGCTCCAAAAATAGGTGATTGCTGTGTTTTCATGTTGCTATACGTTTACCTCTGGCACAAACAGATACACACGTTCAAGATGAAGTTTGCCACTGACAATGTTTTTTGTTTATGTTAGTAACATCACATTTCAGAATTGGTTATCCATATCTTACTGGTTACTACCAAATTACAGTGGGATGAGCAGCACAGCTAAAAATCCCCTACAGTTGGATCGCAGTGGGGCAGCATTATTTGGTCTCTGCAATGCTACCAATTCCAAACTTAGGATGAACTCCTGTGAGACTGGTGAAGTCAAACACTGAATGTGAAGAGCACAAACAGGAAGACAACATCAGAAGAAGACCAGTTCCTCACCTTTGCATCACTGAAGAACCATAGGTTGTCTTTTAGAGGAAGAGGATTTTGGCAGACTGAACAATACCCACACTTTTAGCTTTGCTGCTCATTCCAAAAATGCCTGATCCTCACAAGCTGTACCTCATTGTAAAAGTGACTAATAAGGCTTTCCAACCATCTGAAATAAAATACCAATCAAGGTTACTAAAGGGGGAAAATATTCTTTTGAGGAGTATATGTTTACAATGAACATGTTGTTTGTCTTTTGCTGAGTGTTTCCTCCAGCGAAGGTGAAAGCCACAACATTTTTCATAGAATAAATATGACTGATTAAATATTTTCTCCAATTTTAGTCATCAGGTCTTATCAAAGAGGTGGTTGTTTGTCCTGGAGCTTGACCACTTGAGAGCCACTGCTCTGTGCAACATGAAGTTGAATATTTTACACCTTATGCACCATGGAAACAAACACTATCTCCTCCATCTAACAGCCCCCTTACTATGATAAACTGTGGCTATAAACCTGCTCTGCTCCAAATCCTTTTTGTTATACAATCGCTCTATTTACTTTATGTTTATATTGTTGCACCTGCGATGGAGCACTTTCCTCGTACTTGAATCACATAGAAGCACATTAGAAAAAGCAGGAGCTCTCAGCCTTTTGTTGAGGCAGAATAACCTTATTTCACTCAACTGAATTATCTCTAAAACATCTAATAATGAAATCCAGGAGGTACAGAAAAACTGGAGGTATCTGCTCATTTTTGAATACGACTTACCTCTTTTCCTCTTTGCAATTTCTTCTTGCTCCCCCCTACAATGCCCTCCTCTCTGTCTCTCTCTCCATCCTCACCCCTCCTCCCCCTCTTCATCCAACTCTATTGCACTCTTTTCATTGCCCAGCTCACGTATTGAATCTGCCTGATGAAAACAGATCTCACTGCAGCACCACAATAGAATGGCTGATGCAGGAAAGATGAACCCTAATGGATTTTTTTTTCAATGTGCTCAAGATTGAATATAAGGCCTGACCTCCAGATGTAGTGGATCCATTTCAACAGCACAGATATTGTTTATAGTGAGGACACGAAAACACACAGACACACAAACAGAAGCAAAATCCCACTTTTTATCTACATACATCACAAAAAAACTATCTCTCAGTCTCGCTTAGCTGCTAAAATTAGAATTAACCCTTGTTATTTATCCATCCATGTCAAGTGATGTAGTCATTATGATAGCATCTCATGTTTGAACTGCCGAGTTTGCTTAATTACTCTGCTCAACAGACTGTGTCAAGGTGAGGCCCCAATTTAATAGACACTCAGCTCTCAGCACAAATGAACCTCTGCCACGCTTTGCTAGTTTCGCCAGGCAGGCTATTTGATTTAGAAATTTCTGAGTTTGCTTTATATGCTGCTTTTTAGGGTGAAGTCGAAGAAGCAGAGCCGTGAAAAGACCTCCTGTCTGTTCAAGGGGCTTCTCTCCTCAGTCAGTTAGATGTTTAAAGGTTTGAGGAGAGGAGTCTGTTAGATTATGATTTTTACCCTTTAAATTGATTTAGAAATGAGAACCGGCTAATGCATGCGCTCTGTAGTTTTAGGTTGATAAAAGACAAACTAACTTCCATACATTTTTAACACTTTGTGCACTAAGCCCTAGTTGAATGTGAAAAGGTTGCTGTTAGTGCTGTAAGACCTGGCATAGTAGACTAAAGAACCAAAATAAAGAAGAGTATGGAGTGACATGCTCACCTGCTGTTAGCACTGGCTTACTTTTCCATCTATCTGAGGTCTATGACTTCTTGTAGCACAGAAGAAACAAGAAAATAACATTAAACCTTTATTTTCTATGTTATCTTTTAACTTCACAATTGTCCTTAAGAAAAATTTAAGTCACAATTAAACATTTGTTGGAAAACAGCTCTCAAGTTTCGTAAGCTTTGACAAGCACTATACCTCTTGCTCGCACAACACTTTAATAATTTATGATATCAGAAAGGCAGATTCTCATTATTAAATATTTTATGTTGTCCTCCTCAGTAGTTCCTCTATCTTCAATTCTAACTTGAATAATAATTAAAATTTGTGGTAGAAAAAAATACACACTTGGGTGGGGATATATTCCACTTTCTGTTCTGTTGTTTTCTAGCTTTTAAATCAGACCCATGTCTCTAAAGAAAAAAATACAGTATTACTTTACCATTTAATGACTCAACTCTATTATAAATTCCTAGTTTCCTATGGTTCACTTTTTTTGGCACTTAAAGGACTTCAACACAAGATTCAAATGAGCACTTTAGCTAGGTGAACCTGTCTTCATAATCAGCTTGCCTGACTTAAAGTCTTTTATTTGTCCAAAAAGACCAAAGGAGACACATTTTAACACTGCACCAATCTATTTGCTCTTTATTCAAATTGTTTAGTGACAGTACTTAAACTCTTTAATGGAGATACACTTTTCTCGCTTTGAACAGGAACAGTTTTTTTTTCTCTTTAGGACACCTCATGTATATGAAAAAAGCTGTGCAAAACTACCTTAGTTATTCTTCTATTAGTTCAGTTTTTACAACAAATTTGAAGTCAACATCTAGTAAGAAAAAACAAAGGAAACATAGAAAACTGCTTATAATCACTCCTTTGTTTTTGCTGGTGTCACATAGTTGTTATTGAACTAGTTCCTGGGCTGCTTTGCTGCTCACGGACAGTAGTCTACCTCTCTGTGTTACAACATTAAACCAATAACATCTCAGTCTAGACAATTTGGCGGAAACTATTGCCAGGCTATCTTAACTATCAGGCTGTATATAAAATTTAAAAAACACACAGTACATGAATAACTAGTTATTGGAATAATACTGGATCAGATGTAAAATGATAAAATGTCTTATACTCTCTGATTTTTTTGCAGGGAAACATTTTTAAGAAAATAAAATGGAAACATTAAAATGCTTCTAAAAAATAAAATATGTACATTAAGTGCTAAAAACCTAATGGTTGTCAAACACATAAGCATTAAAAGTAAAGTATGCCTTTTCTGTATATAAAGTAAATATTTCTGTCTTCCCATTTCAAGGGTGTTTAATCTATTGAGCCATCATGCTGACTATCCTGAACAACTACAAACACTGTAAAACAAAGCTTGAAAAATCAACTTAACCCTATAAGGCCCAAGACCATAGATTATAGCCAGAAAATGCTAATTTTTTAGAGCTGAAATGTTTGTTTCACTTTCTGCTAAAATCCATAAAAATCAAAATGTCCATAAAATTCAACATATAGATTTTTCATATCTCATTTGATACATTAGGTGTTTTTGGCAACTGATAATCCATTTGAGGACATTTTTATCATTTATCTGATTGTATTCAGATTTTTTTTGTAATTTGTTGATCATATTGAGTAGAAAGAGGTATTATAAAAGTATGTATCAAATGTGAAACAATTGGCTTTATAGGGTTAAAAAGTGGAACCTTTCCAAATAGAGGATAAAAGGTTTGAAAAGAAAAGTTCATCCTTAGGGTGAAACCAGTCCTTTTCAAGTTGGGAGCTGGACAGCTAAAAAGAAACTTGACATTTGAATAGTTACTTTTAATTGCTCCTTATCAGCTGGCTGGTGGATGTTTAAAGGGGCCACAGACTGTGCTCAGGTTTAATACTTAAAATTTTCGGCCAACTGGACGGTCATCCATGGACTACTTCAGGAAATTAGATGCTGTTAATTCTGAATTAACTACATACTTAGTTGGACAAAATACTTCAGACTAATTGTATGAAAGTGAGCAGTCTCAGATACAGCTTTTGTTGTCATTAAGCTGATAAATTAATAGAACAATAAATTTACAGGTGATTGGAATTTTAAAAAAAGACCTCATCACAGGTATACTACTCTTGTCACATGATTTTTCAAAGATCCTTGATGGCCTGTTTGAAAGTTGTTGTAAATATTGCTCTTGTAGAGTAATGTCCTTTTGTCTTTGTCCTGATTTAGCTGCCTATAAATTACTGAGAGCATACACTTAATGTGGACAATATATCTGACATTTCCAATATGTGCTGCATTCATGTTCATTCCTTCACTTTTAAACCTAAAACACCTTTTAATAAACCACAAACCCAAGGTTGTCAGAATACCAATCCCAGGCACTTACCAGCATATTGTAGCAAATGTGTTTTTATAATAAATCCCATCATGCATCATTTCAAACATTTTAAATCTCATGCATTTTTATCCCACATCCTGCAGTATTCAATCTATTAAACCGCAGACCGTGGGCCTCTGTAGCAGTAACAAATATCCTGACTGCGGAGAGAAAGACCGTCCAATCAACCACTGTCTCCACAGTAAAGGTCATGACCAAAATGTGAAATGAATATGAAGATAAATGACACCCCAATCCAATACATTCCAGCATTATATATAATATATAGTCTGTTTATATTTCAGATCTTTATCAGCATAGTTTGGCTGCATGCTGACTGTTGTTTATCCTTATCTCCTCTGCTTAAGATGAACACAATACATTACACTCGACCTAGATATGCATCTGTATGTATTTAATGTAGACTTTATATAATAGATGCTCTTCCTCTTCATTAACATACACACTGCTGAGTCGTCACATGTGATGATGCTTCAACAACAATATAAAACATGTGTTCAACATTATGACCTATTACATTATCAGGGAGGCACAGCTGTCTGTGTATTTATTATGTTTCAGTCAATGTGGATTAAGTTATGGGGCTGTAAAATTTTGACCTTCAAGCCAAGAAGCGTCAATATTGGATGGTAGTTTGGATTTAGTCTGACAGTGCTTTCACGCCTGGATCATTTAAAGGTGTTGCTTTGAAACTATCTGGCATTCCCCCATGGCCAGGTTAATTTGCACATGTGAACAAAGCAATTAAACTCACAACAACCAAGATGTGGTCACAAAAATGAGGTCTTGGTTCATTTCCAATTCAACTCTGTAATGTTTGAATGAAGTGTAAGTCCCATTGACCCAGCAACTAGAAAAAAAAACACTATTATGCAGAATTTAACACCAATAAAAAATAATTCCTGGAAAGTACTATCTACAGTTCTTGATATATCATGATAAAATGGTGGCTGTTACAACACTGAACTACAGTGGTTGTCAGCAGTTAATGGGTAGAAGAGGAGATGTTTGCATGAAATGTTTTTCTAGTTTTTTGGATTTTATACATTGAATTATGAGTTAATACCATCCTAATCCAGTCAAAACTACACAGTACTAAGATGAACTTATAGGTGATTAGTTAACATAAATCACCAGCTAAATCCCTGATGATCTACAAACTAATATCTGAATTTCATCCACCCTTCTCCAGTTGGTGCTACATGATGTTTTGCTGAAATCCCTCTCTGTCTGCATAGTTAGAGCCCTCACCCCTTTTAGGCCCAGTCTAGAGTTTTGTGTATAAAGTACAGCAGCAATCACTAAGTGTTACCCCTCTGTATTTAAAGCCAACACAGAAAAGCTTCATACTGCAGTTCCTCAAGCGTCCACTTGGGGCTGGTTGCACAGGAAGTGAAACACACACACACATCCTACATGAAAAAGACCTTTTGTCTGAATAGTTTATGTATTCATGTCCTCTCATTGTACCAGGATATTTTTTTATAACTTGCCAGTTTAAGTTTAATTTAGGATTTAAGGTTGTGCATAGTTAGGGGCGTGGTTGACAGGAAAACAAGCATGAGAGGGGGTCCTAATTTATTGAAGGTAATGTTTTTGTCTCTGTTAATGGCTTCTTGAGTCCTTATATTTTGTCTTTGCATGTGTTCAAATGCTTCTCCTTTTCAGAGCCAAACTGAAAGATGAATAATCATGTAATTAGTTTGGGTTAATGCATAACCAAAACTTTAATCAACACAAAATATCCTGATGGAAATACGTGCATACCTTTAATAAAAGACTGTGAGTTTTAGTGAAGAATTTGCTCTGTTGATTAGCTTTAAGTCATATGACAACCATTATTTACACTCTTTCAAGCATTCAGCCTAAATCAGGGGTGGGCAACTTTGATTACCAAGAGGGCCACATAATTATGTTTTTCAGTTCCTGGAGGCCACGCTTTTTCATTTTGTCAGGCTCTCTCAAAGAGAAAAACGTGTATAAATAAACAAAGCTTCAAACATAAAGCTTCATTAAGGATTATACCAACATTAGTATATTTCAATTCAAGCACGGTTAAAAATGTGAGATTTCATGAGCATCACACATAACTAAAGCCGATTTCAGCTTCTTTTTAATGCAATAAAGAATGAATATTAACCAATATGAAAGCACAAATATATATACTTTACTATTGTCCTCAAATATATATTTTTCCTAATACTACATAGGGCTGAACAATTAATTGCAAATTAGATTAAATCGCAATATGGCATGTTGCAATTTTCAAATAGCAGAAGGTTCAATATTTTTAGCCAAAAATGTGTTGAACATTTTGGTATTGTGATTCAGTTTTTTGCAATTTCATGCCTATTTTTTTTTTAACCTCTATTCATACACTTTTTTTTTTCCCACTTTTGAACAATTTTTACCTTTTTTAAACCCTGTTTTTACAACTTTTTGCCTATTTTGCCCCAATTCATCTTTTTTTGGCCACTGTCAGAACCATTTTGGGAATTTTTACATGGTTTTTGAAATTTAACTTCAAATTTAATTCCCAATTTTGCTGCAATAATCAATTTTCCTAAGCTACTTTTGGATTTTTTGCCAATTTTTCCAATTTTATTTTGCAATTTTATACCCATTTTGCACCTATTTATTAACCTTTTTCCGCTTTCATACCATTTTTACCCAGTTTTTACAATTTCATACCTATTTTGCTTCTGTTCTTCACTTCTCCACTTTTTCTCAAATCTATTATCCTTGGATTAATTTAATGTCATATTGGTTTTACTATAAAATGATCTACTGCTTATGTTTGTTTAAGAATAGATAACATGAGGAACATTAAAACAATTGCAGAGTAAATCGCAATATTGGGGAAACAAATCACAATTACATTATTTTCTCAAATCATTCCGCCCTAATACTACACACTATGTTTTAATGCCTCATATAAGATATAAAGAGATACAATCATAGCAAACTAGCTTTTTTTTAATGACTTGTAAAAAGCAAAACCTGCAAATCTGAGGTAAGTAGAAATATTTTATGATCTGTCCTAATTTGCGCTGTATGAAGTACTGGTTAGTCATGATGAATCATATTTAGCATGTTGTCGTGTTTCCTTCATATTTCCAGTTTGCTTGGTTTTTGGAAATGATTGGTGGGCCACATTAAGTGAGGTGGAGGGCCACATGTGGCCCCTGGTTGGCCAGTTGCCCACACCTGCCCTAAATGATATAATCATTAATACTTTTTTCACTTGGAAAAAAAGAGAAGATGTACACACATGTAGCTGTCTTATTTTGCTTTGGCTATAAAAAAAATTCCTCAATATGTGAAAAATTCATAGAATCTTAAATGCTTGACAGCCAATCTCTTACATTTCAGTCTCATTTTTCCTGGTTAATAGGATTATTCATGCATTTTGTTGATACATTTTTGGGCTGGGTTTTTATTTCTGTAATTGAAAAAGAGCAGCTGCTCAATCCTTCTATTCACAGCTAAGTCAAACGCACTGTCTTTATTGTTGACCATATGTGCTTCCTCTTATATAATAAAAGCCTCCACATCAGTCTGTATTTTAAATCTTAACATTCCATGAAACATCAAATGCAAAACAAATATAAAAATGGAAATCTATGCTGCTTTTTTCAGGGAGGAAAGCATGTCTTTGAACTCCAGTTTACTCAGCTCAGCTTTTCTTGCCTGGTAGGGCTGTATATGCACACTATAAGAGAGCCTATAGGCAGCATTATGTTCCATGCATATGCTTTACATATGTCATTTGTTGTGACAGAAACCTGCTCAATTTCCTGCACTTCTCATGAATGCAATTATGGTTTGGAGATGCTAATTTGTCGGAGGAGCAGTTCTACGTGCAGCTGAGGGAGTAATCAACTTGTATTCATGTTTGAAGCTTTGACAGATTGACCGATGCATGCTGTCGAGGTAGATATGATGCTGATGGATTTACCCACAATCCTTTTCTCCATGCATCAGAGCTGACATGGCAACTGCAACACCAGCATTCAGTAGGTCCCCCGACTTAAACCCCTTTGTTCATGTCTTGTGAAAACTGCATATATCTCGTCACAGGGGTGTAATATGTGTCATTTTTAAAGCTTTGTCACAGGAGCTGTTCTGTGTTAAGCAAAATCAAAAGGCTTACAAATCAAAAAGTCAAATTTCATATTGCTTCTTTTTCTGATGAAATAAAGACTCAAAATCCAGTGTACTTCTTTTTATCTCTTTTTTGCATATGAAAACATTTGTGTTTTTATTAGCAAACACCCACATATTTTTTCATATTACAAAATAACGTTTTATTCTATGTGATAACATGGATGTTTGCTTTGCTTTTCTATACAGTCTGGCTCTATTGGCCAATTCCACTGGTCCTTGTCTCAGTATTGATGGTTTCATGTGCAATGTGAATTCACCACTCTCTCCGCTTGTCTACACTCACGGAGCAGTTCCCAGTTTTGATTGTCCACTATTTCAACTAAGTTCATTTAAAACATTTTTTTATGATAAACGGAAACTGTTTGCAAATGGTCCCACCCACCTGTGAGGAGAGAAGCCTCTGTTATACTTCTACAGAGCAAAAAAGAAAGGGAAACAGAGAAGCAAATAGTAGATTAATGCTGTCAGATTCCCACTGTGTCTGTAGGTTATAGAGACAGCTATGTCGAATATAACCTACATATAACCTACATATAACCTAACCTGTAGGTCCTTGTGTAAACATAATTAAGTATTTCTCTCCCTTTAATACATTTACTGCCTCAAAAACTTGAAAGAAAGGAGCATCTGATAGTGACCCTCCCAACCATCCATCCATCATCTATACCCCTCTATCCCTTCCAGGGGTCACGGGGGTCTAAGTTTCTTCCAGCTGACATTGTGCAAGAGGACGGCTTCATCCTGAACTGACTACCATCCAATCACAGAACCACGTAGAGATGGACAACCATTCACACTTACAGTCACATCTAATTAACCTAACAAGCATGTTTGGGTTTGTGGGAGGAAACTTGAGACCCAAGAGAAAACTCATGGGCAGGGAGACTTAACACTTAGAGGGTCAAACCAGCTCTTGGTGTGAAGCATGCAAGCTAACCTTCTGATATCATCAGACAACATTAACAGTTTAATTCTATCCAATCACTAACCAGTGTTTTGCTGCTCCTCACTTTCCAAACAGCAGAGTCATTGATCCAAACAGATCAAACACCCATAAACCACCCGTAAATCTGTTGATTTTTTTCTAGCCGAGGTGCAGGGGGAAGGATTCTCCAGTATCACTGTATGAAAACATAACTTAATTGTTGTTCTGGTAAAGGATGCTGGCATAATAGCATTAAATAAGGTTTCAGGAGCTGAATAAGGGGTCAGAGAACTAAAATAGCTTGTCCAGTAGCTTCACAAAGTTGTCAAAATAAGTAGACATTTATTTGCCATCCGGACCTCCACCCTAATGGGACAGAAAGCTATCAAAAAAACACCTCGGGGGAATTGTTTCATTAACAGCGGCATACCCTCTTCTGCTACACTAGGTGGCAATATTACTCCCTTTCACCGAGCAACTACAGATCTTCCTGATGACATTAATAGCATTTTAACAAGCAGCTAACCAACTGTACATCAAACTCTGATTTTGGTTGTGGCTCCTTTGCCAGCTGTACTCGGGTTGGGGGTGTAAGTCAGGAGGAGAAGGTGGCACCAGCCATGTAACTGTATGACCTCACAGCAGCATGACACAGTGCAACATGCTAAAGTATAGCAGGCCTCTGTAAACAAAGAGCAACAATGACGGACTCCCAGCAGTCCAGAACACCATGGAGCATTATTTTGTGTGGGTGTTCTTTACAACAGCAGTGAACAAATCACTCTAAAGGGCAGTATGTGTTTTCATCTTAGATGCTGTCTCATGGAAATCAATGATTTCTGAGACCAATCAACTGACTGAATCACAAGCCTTCTTAACTAGCTCTTCTTAAACTCCTCCCCCTAGACCCCACAGTGCAGGTAACTGTACTCACCGAGGGCATTTGGCTGGAGACAAGGTGGCTGTCCTGAGCCAGCATGTTGGACATCATGAGTGTGGGCAGCTCCGGGTACGAGTACGGGTTGATGAGCCCGTTGTGTGGCAGCGAGTGGCAGAGGTAACCTGTGGAGTCGTGCTCCATCAGGTGAAGCAGAGGTGGCTCAGGGTGGTTGGGTGGGGTGATGGGGGGGATCTCATAGTCCTCATCCCCTGCTCCATTTCCACTACCTGTGCCTCCACCTCCGCCTCCTCCCCCGCCTCCGCCGCTCTGACCTGTGTAGTTCTGAGAGAGACAGAGAGAAATAAAGTTAGGTTTGAGGCCATAATGAGAATGTCACAGCTTCGTTTAGGCTACAGTTGTAGACACTTGCAGCCACATGGGGACATCCACAAATTTAGTGGCAACATCCTAAGTCAAAAACTGAAGCTCGTGAAAGAAACCTGCAATCCTTTGAATGTCCTCCTGAAGACGGCAGTGAACACTCCAGATGTAACTGTCTGTAACTATGATCACTGCAGCAGAAACAAACATGAATAGAAACATGATATCAGTCGTAGCTGTTAGCCAAGGCCAGTCTAAACTCAGGTTTAATGTCTGTTGTTGCAATGTGACTAAAAAAAACAAAAAAAAATCCAATATGGCTGCCACCATTGAGGGGTCTCATTTAGGTCTGTTAGATTTTAGCAAATATCCTGATTTTGATTATCTAGATAGATATTGACCAAAATTGACTTTACTGCAGGCACCACATGCAGCTTTTGGACTAAAATGCTCTTCTATTATTCCCACATCAAGAGTTTGTAATAATGTCCAATACTTAAGTAGGAGGACTTAAGTACTCCAAGAGCCAAATTATGAAACTAATCATTATTATAAATGTTTTAGGACAAAATGAGCAGTTCTGTTTTGCAAAAGCACTGCTGTTCAGGAAATAAAAAGCTTCTCTACAAATGAATATTGATTACAATGATTTTTTTTGTGGATTTATTCTGTTAAAATGTAATAAAACCCACTCACCAACATGGAAGGTGACCAGCAGCAGTTTTTATGATAAAAAACATAAGAAATCAAAACAGGAGGTTTGCTCCCAGCAGTATTGATATACGATCAAAGTCTGATCTTTTCCCTTAATGTGATCCATAGCCTGAACATAACATAACATAGAATACGATTATTCACTTAACCCTTTCATGGTGGTGGAGGGCTTAAGTCAATCCCAGCTGTAATTTGGTGAACGGTGGAGTGCATGCTAGACTGGTAGCTAGCCAATTACAGGGCGGACATACACAGAGTGTCAACAGTTCACACAAACACACCTGAGGGAGTCATCAACAAACCTGCTGGCACTGCTTTTGGTGTGTGAGAGGAACCTTTACATGCACAGGGAGAACAAACTACTCACAGAAAGGCCCTGTCTGATTCGGGAGTTGATCCATCAACCTTCTCGCTGTGAGGCAACAGCACGACCTGCTGCTCCACCTTGCAGCCTGTGATCAAACATGTGATTCTCTATTTCCTGCTAAGAACCTACTTTTAGTCTATTTTTGTCAGACAACCTGCTAACTGACATCTGCTCCACCATGTGGCACCCACTACTCAGGCCACTGCTGATTAATTAAAATCTCTAGTATCAAATATTAATGCTTGACCTTTCTATGAACTAAGGGCATTTATCTTTCAATAATAAATCTGTCTGAGTGAGGGAAACACTAGCAGAAATAGAATAAAGAAGAGTTGATTTCTTATTATGTTAACATCTTCATTTTCACAAAGGACTTTTAGTTTCCTTCCACTCCACAATGGGAGCTTTGTAAACTGTTTAAATTCTGATCTGTCATTTTGTTCAAATAGGTGTAATTTTGTTTCAAATGTTGAACGTCTCATTTCAGAACAAAAACTCAAAGCTCGGCGCGGGGTAATAAAGGCGAGCAGCAGCCTCTGCATTTGTGTGCCGGCATCGCGCTAACACAGTAAGTCCAATCAGATCAGAGTTCTGCACCAAGCAAGAAGAAAAGAAAAATAGCAGGGAAATTCAACGAGGGAATGAAAAGCAATTTTGTCTGAGACGATCCAACTTGACTCCCATTGTAATGACTGAGTCAAATTAATCATCACAAATAATATTCTGGTGTCAGCCATTCAAGGGTTTTTTAATAGAATTTTTATGATTCATGTCTGGCGGTATACATCAAACAGTCAGTTCTGCAACATTTCTGAAATCAATTCAATATCATCTTTGTGTAGGCTGTCATCCTCGGCAGCAGAGTGGTCATTTATCTCTCAAACAGATACTTTTAGAAAATAAGGGGCGCAGGGAGATGGAAGAAAGGAGAGAGGATACAGGGCACATTTTTTTTCTGTTTATCTCAGCCCTGTTTTATTATAAAGGTGAAGGTAAAGGCACATTCTGTAATACTGAGACTATATAAATAAATTCTCTGTCGGGATTTACAACAGACAGTGAAATGACAAATTAGTCCAGAAAAAAAACAGACCTATTAAACTGAAAAATACTCAATGTACTTCAAAAAAAAAAGAGCAGTGAGAATTATTCTTACAGCGGGTTACAGAGAGCACACAGGCTGCTGTTTTCAAGGCAGTACTGATGAAATTCAAAGTTCCTGTGAAATGTTTTTAAACACTGAGGAAACAGACTGAATTTAATAATGATGCCTCATGTTAAGCTCAAAAGTAAAAAATCTGCAGAAGGCTGGTCATTTCTAGTTGGTGATATTTAATGCTTGATGTCTACTGCACAATTGCTATAGTAGACATCAGATGAGAAGATTAATAAACGTCACTAAAAAGCCTGTTTAACATTTCTCTGTCAAAGATTTAAAGCTGCTTATATTTTGACGGGTGTAAGAATGTTGGAAGATGTTTGTGCTGTAAAATAGCGCATGCACATGTATCAGAAAAAGCTAGCATCCAAATAAGAAGTAATGTTTTATTTGGTAGGACACTCGGCTCAACAAAGACATTAGGGCCCTATTACAGAGCACATTGTCTGTCTGTTTAAGGTACAGGACATTAGCCTGAACATGAGTTCAGCACAAAGCTTGGCTCTACATTGGTGCAGATACAGTTGGCATGAAGGCTAAGGCTGTACATTGCTGCAAACTCTAAATAATTGAAAGAATTATGGATGCATGTAGGCTATAATGTACGGTGAAGTCATCAGCACTGTTTCAGGCTGATGGCATGTACCTCATACAATCCCACTTCAAAAATCCTGAACTATCTCTTTGGTGCACAGCAGTTTAGGATGTAAGCCAAGCAAAGCCAAACCAGAGCCCAAAAGGATGGGCTACATGCTTTGAATATTTAGCTGTGTTTAGGGCACAAGTGAATAAAAACAATCAGAGTGTTAGCTCTCGTTTGCACTGAATCAGTGTACACTTACTGGATGGTGGTTTTTACATGACTGATTTCACAGTTTTGTCTGAATTCTGCCCAGATCATTCAATTCAACTTTTTATTATGGCACTAAACACAAATACACACACAGATACAGTATGAAATGCATTATTGCTCATATTGAAGTGTTATTTCAACAATATCAGAAAACAAAACCACACCAGACTGCTGCATGATGCACAAAAAAACTATAATCCATAAAATAATTGAGGGATTATAAAAAGCTAAACATGCTAAGGCTGCCACCCTGAGGTGGTGGATCATGTTTGTCTTAAGCTTTGCTGTTTTGTCTCCTGTTATGGCGACAGCGACATCGATCAAAGATGGTCAATGTTAGGACTGGAAAAATACAGAAAATAAAGAACACACATGGTCTCTGGAGGGAGTAAATAAAAAAGACAAGTGACACTGTTTCATAGGGAGTGGAGGATTCCAGGGGACCCACGCTCAGGCTCTCACGCCTTCCCGGCCATTTACATCTAATGCTAAGCAGTGCTAAGTACTCAGTTCTTTTAAAACAAAATTTTATTTATAGCGCTGCCAGCTGCTCAACAAGGTGACTTCCATCACTCCTGTCCAACAGTAGGAACAGAAACAGGCATGAGCGACCATCTTCTTTTCCATTTTCTAAATATTTTGTTGAATTTCGATCTCTCTAATTTCTTCCTTTTTGATTTAAAATGTAATCATCATGCAGGGATCAAATTTTAAAAAGAAAATATTAAAAATAAAACCATGTAGAGCCTTTTGGTGATTTATTGGTGACCATTTTCAGGTTCTTAGTCTTATACATTTTCCTCATTTCTTGGACTGCAGCTTTGAGTGCATTAAAGAAAACATTAAACCGACAAAAGCTTCCAGCAAAGTCAAAACGTATTTAATGTATTTCAAAGGAATATTACTTGTTGAGAAGAAAGCAGCTGAGAGGAGTTTCATTAAGTTACAAACCAAACGGTGAAACATGTCTTTATTTTCAGCACCAAAAAGCACAAGGGGAATGTTTTACTGTGGAACAGGAATGCAGACAGACTCAGCTTTTATCTACCTTCATGTTACACCAAATAAAGAAAAAGAAGACAAGGGGGAAGTGCCATTGGCTCAATTTGATTTTACTTTGTCCTGAAAACGCCTGCGAGCCGGTTGATATTAATTTTCTGGCCCTGTCCTTTGAAGACAGATGTTTTTCTAAACCTGTGGGGATAATGTTATTGTTTGGTCTAATGGACAAGAGAACGAACATTTCCTGAGATTCAATTTCCCTCATAATTGTTGGAAGGAAACTAAATTGTCTGCTGTAAACATTGGAGCCATTGTGTGAAGTGAGTCCCTGTGCGCGTCTCCCTCTGTGCCGTTTGTAACACCGTCATCATTTTTACCACAACCGTGTTTGACCCCTCTGTAATATCAGGGCTGGAAAGACTACAAAAACAATGTGCTGGAGTAATAATAATACAGTTGCTTTGATAAAATTTCTCTTAAGTACAAGTAAGAGAAGCACCCTATGATTATAGTCATGTAAAAGTAGACAGCACTCTAAGTACTGAGTATCTATCTGTGTTGTGCAAAAGAGAAAAACAGCTGATTGTGATGAATAAATCAGTTATTTATTCTTGTGAAATCAAAGACAACGTCTCTTTTACTGTCACTTTCTGTAGTATACACAAGAAAAACAGAAAAATCATTTCTCTCTATGGTGCAACACGTAAGTAGAGGAAAAGTTGCATTACAAAAAAACCTTTAAAATGTAATAACAATTGACACATAATATAGCCACTGAGACACATGTTGTCCCAACATATATGCAAGTTTTATATAATAAATATATAAAGTAACAATAAAGAAGTAATTTAACCCTGAAACAATGTTTCTAAAACCAGAAGTCTTGACTAATAAGAATCTAAAATCTACATTTTGTGTCAGAAATTTGCATTTCATCAGCCCTGTTCAACTGAAATCAGGTTACTTGAATAAATGTTTTCTCTTCTCAGACCTCGATCGGTCCAAGAAGGTTCATCATGTCTAGGCTGATAATATGCATATACTTTCCTTTTGAACGGACAGGATTTTTTTTGTTGAAATATGTAAAGGTATGAAATAAAAAACCTTGTCTGTTAAAAGGAAAGTATAATCACTGTAGTGATTTATGTAGTATCACTACTTTTCATATTTTGTTCTGAAATTTAAGTTTGAAACTTCATTTTTGGTTGTTAAATTACATTTTTAAATTTTATTTGCATTTATTGTCATGATTGTATAGTTTGTATTTTTATATGTGTGTATATATATATTTTTATCAACTGTTTGTTATTGGTTTCTTGTTTCTTTTCTTATATATTTTCATCAGTCATCTTGATTTTTATTGTTAATTTTACCTATGCTACCCTGGTGGCATCCTACAAATTATTATTCCTAAAACAGTGGTACAGGACCGGGTAAATGGACTTCTGCTGAGTGTTTCTTGACCAAAAAGAAAAAAGTCCGTGATTATCGTTCTTTTATTTTGAATCTTTCGTCAATCACTTTCCTGCCTCCATGTGAGGCACTCTGATAGTCATTTCTCTGCACAAAGGAAAAGGTCTTCATCAGGACTTCTCCCTCTCCCCTGGTCTACAACCCCAGCAGCTGCCGTATCTCACACTGTTAACAATATCCTGGAAATAATTCCTGGATCCAGATCCGGATTCCGATTATTAGCAAAATCCAATCACTTCTCCCTTTGGGCATGACCAACATTATCTGCAAATCTAATCAACATTGTCATAAGTTTTTTGAGTTATCTTGTTAACAAACAAATAAATACCAGCACAAACCTCTTTGTTGGAGATAAAAGTACATATAGAAAAAGAAGCTGCTTTACTACAGTAACATGAGTAAATGTGTGTAGTTTGATGTCCACTGTGCTTGGTCATCAAGCAACATTTTCATCAGCCTTTGGTGTTCATGTGGTACTGAGGTATATTCAAACCACAGCGACATTTTCCATCCCCTGTTTGTTTTCTTTATTGCATAAAGATCTGAGGACAAAGGATGTGTCATGTGTTAGATTGCTGTGAGGGCTCATCCAGTGCCCTTGATGATAAAATGTAAATACCAAGGACGTTCCCAGTTGGATTGTGGCAGGATAAATTATTCATACCCCTCTATTCAGAATGAGCTTGCATGTTCAGGCCCACATGTACACTCTGGCTAATGTATACTCTTTGCTGCTTTAAAAGTAAAATCCAAACAAAGGAGAAGTATTTGATGGATCGTCCTGTATAGAGCAGTATGTGTCCTAGTATGGAATTGGCTTTTCAAACAAAAGCTTTTTTTTTTTCTTCTACCATTCGTTCTCATCATTGGTTTACTCTCAATAGCCAGCAACCAAAAGCTGCATTTCACAGACTCTATTTCTCACAGAAACATCCTTTATTTTCCTCCTCTGATCAATAACACACACTATAGGGAGCATTATTTCCAATACACAGTATGCTGGGTGTGCACAGCGAGAGAAACACAATCTGTAACATTTTAATTAAGAGACAGATCTCTCGACTGTAAGTGTTACATACCGGCACACCTTCCATTTGAAAGAAACAGATGAACAGACAGTTGGTCTGGGACTGAGAGAGAAAATAACATTGATTGGGGAGCTTTCCAGCTTGTCTTTTATTTTGGCACAGATCTCCGCCTCCCTCTGCAGCTCTGCCGGAGTGTTCAAGGCCTTCTGGAGATGATATTGACTGTGGCTAATGGCTCATTATCTGTACATTCGCTCTCTTATTAGATTATTGTTGCATTGCCTGTAGAATATCTGGATCCAGCGCGTAACCCAATTAATAACAAAATGTTTGTTAAGCCTGAGAAATGGCTGAATGACAAATAAGAGTTCAGATTTACAATAAAAAGGTGCAGGCTCATGAGCTTTGGTCACTTTTTGTATACTGATTCGGATTCAAGATTCAAAGTGTTTATTATTATTTGCACATTAAGAAACACATTTTCCTGCACAATGAAATTTCTACTCTGCTGTCCACAATGCCAGGGACGAGGTATAAAAATAATAACAAGATTCAAATAGCAGCAAGAAAAATACTGAATAATACTAAATAATAGCAGCAGGGAAATACTGTCCAAATATAAACAAGATAAAAACGGATTCCAACTATATACATGCATAAAAGATACCATGTTCTGATGAACCAGAGTTACATTTTCTTCCTCTTTTTATTATTTTTATTCAATATGAGACATTTTGACTCAGATACTTCCTCCATCCAGCCTTGTTAATGTAAGATATTGCTGAATTTCTATTTACTGCTGACTTAATATAGAAGCCAACTGCCTGAAAAAAAAACAGACATTTAAAGATGTAGTGCAACGTTTGATCATTTTAAAGCTCGGTGTGAAGCTTTTCATCTGTTCCAAATGGCTGACAAGTCTACTGGACCAAATCTGAAATATCCTGATAATTCTTCATTGATTGACCTCATTTCATCTAATGTCCCATATATGTCTACATTTGTGATGAGACTATTGATCATTGCATCATTGCAAGAGGTAAAAACACTAACTCTTCAAAACACAGGCCTATTTTATACTCCAGTCTCAGAGCAATCATCGATGGGTTGTCAACAGTACAGACCATCTTTGACAAACACATAAATTTACAACTGAAAATCAAATAAGATCAAACAGAAGAGGTTCGGGTGCAATGTGAATGTAATAGAAGGTTTAGTCAGTGAACAAGGAGCTCAAGGGGCAGAGGCAGGGTGTATGGTGATCATGCATTACTTAATTTTAGGGAAATTTGAAAAAAATGGGCTGTGAGTCCACATTTCTAACTGTTTTCTAAGAGTTCAAAAGCCAGTGCCTGTGTCGATACGGGGTGTGTTACTGCCCATGGCATGGGTAAACGGTACATCTGGGAATGAGCAACATGTACTGCCATCTAAGCAACCTTTTTTTGGAGATTATTTCGGCAAGATAATATCAAGCCACATTTGACACACTCTAAAAAAATGTAACTAAAAACATGGGACCAAACTGTCCTGCCTGCAGCCCAGGTCTGTCTGATGTGACACGTAAGACCCCGGACTGTTGAGCAACTGAAGTCATACAACAAGCAAGAATGGGAACATTTTTTTAAAAAATCAACTATTAGCACTGGCCTCAGCATTAAATGCTTATCAAGTGTTGTTCAAAGGAAAAGTGATGTAACACAGTGGCAAACACACCCCTATTGCAGCTACCAGTTTGAAATTAAATATTTTGTCTCTGTAGTGTACTCAATAAAATATAGGTCAAAACAGATTTGCAAATTATGGTATTATGTTTGTTATTTACATTTCACACAAGTCCCAACTGCATTGGAATCGTACAATAAGAACATATGTATATCTTTTACCTCAGCACTGTATTTTTAATTGTAAAATGTGTAATATCATTTTTGCCCCCCTCTTGTAAAACAAAGATTGACGAGGCTTTGAACATCTGAGATGCTCTGCCATTCAAATATTCACTGAAATGATATTTGCAAACAGGCAGCACAGTGGAGCAGCAGGTAGTGCACATGCCTCACAGCAAGAAAGTTGCTGGTTTGATCCCCGTGTCAGGTAGGGCCTATTTGTGGGAAGTTTGCATGTTTTTCCTGTGCATGCATAGGTACTTGGGCACTCCAGCTTCCTTCAACCAAAAAATGGTCATGAGGATGACTGGTGACTCCAATTTGTCTTTAGGTGTGATTGTGAGTGTGAATGGTTGTTTGTCTTGCTGTGTGGCCCTGTGATTGGCTGGTGACCTGTTCAGGTTGTACCCCACCTCTTGCTCAGTGTCAGCTGGGCCAGGCTCCAGCCCTATCCATGATCTCAAAAGGACTAAGCTGTGTAGATAATGCTATATTTTTCATGTTAAATAAGCTAGTATTTGCACATCGCAGTAGGCCATAATGCATCTCTAATAAAATGCTGATTAACACAGCTCTCCTTTGTGCAGCATTATTTTGACAGGTGGTCCACAAACTGTGTCCATTTCCTCTTCACAGTAATCAGTCTAAACAATAAGTCCCACAATATGAGCGCGAGTGCATCAGCATATTCAGGCCAGTTGCTTGTGATCCGCACAGACGCAGACTTTGGAGTCCCCTCAAGTCTGCGTTTGTTTCGAGGAGAGAGGGCGGCACAGACAGCTCGCAGACAGACGATGACAGATCTGCCTCACTGCTAATGTGCACTTATCTGCCTATTGGAGAGCTTTGTCACAGCAGTGATTTATGGTAAAAACCCTCCACACGCTACCACTTCCATCACCTGCGACACACTTCGTTCCAACACCTTCTTGTGCATCTCACCGCACGTGAAGACAAAGTCAGGCTGTGCTATCGTCCTTTTCCACACCGTTCAGTTTGTAAAGGGAAGGTGTGGATTTATCTTTGAGGAGAATTTCAGAGAATGATCTATTCTTTTTCGCTTTGGCATCACTCTCCTGGGGACAGATTATACTGTACTTTTATGAATGATGCTGTTTAGGAGCACACAGCGCTCTCCCTTAATCAGTAACCACACACAGGTGACTAACAGCACTGTGGTTTATAAAAGGGAAGGTAGGGAGCATTTAACCCTCCCACTATAGTGGCCTGTAGAAGATAGCACCACTGGTCAAGGAAGTACAAAACAAATGTGATGAGGAACTAAATCACTCTGTTTCTTTGTTATTTCTGAGTCCAACTATGTGTATATTTTTGACAATAATATATTCAGTACTCAAGACTTATATGATACATTGGGATTACACTCATTCATACGATATGAAATCATGCCCAAAAAAGACATTATTTAACATTAAGTCAAAAACTATGTGATATTTTCAAATCAAATAATCAATGAAGTCTTTCCAAGTTAACAAAGAGGCGTGGTACACCGAGACCTAGTCACCAGCCAATCACAGGGCTGACACACAAAAGACAAACCATTCAAACAAAACAATATAAGGTCAACCCAGAATCCTAAATAACCTAACAAGCAAGTTTTTAATGTGTTAAAAGAAACCAGAGAGCCAGGAAACCCAAGTATGCACATGGAGAACCCTCTTGCTGTGAGGATACAGCACTACTTGATGCACAAGTGGGCAGCCAAAATATGAAACAATGAAATACAACATAATCTGGTGTCATGTAATGTGGAGCTGGGCAATTAATCAAGTGTTAATCTCAATTACAGTTACCGTATGAAAGTACAATTAAGTATGAAAACTGAGAATTTGAGAGTTAGCATTTATAGCATTATTTTGAGGTGTTTGTATTGTTATGGTATATTTCTATGTATTGTCTGTTCTATAATGTTCGAATGATGCATGTTCATTTAATAAAGGCATATGGTGTGCATTAAAATCAGTGAGTAATCCTGTTTCATAACTGTGATCTCATTATCTACTAACTTCTTCATCTGTGTTCGGATCATCACCAAAATCTACTCACTTCCTCCTTTGGGTTTGACCAACATCCCCTGAAAATTTCATGAAATTGTGTTCATAACTTTGAGTTATCCTGTTAAACTGACAAACACTGGGAAAAAATAACCTCTTTGGTGGAGGTAATTACACAAGTTGTGCTATATCCCATGTCACATGTGTGCATGGATGGTCTGACTTTGTAGTTAAGAATATTAGTATAAGAATAAACAACAGGTGTAATCAGTGCCAAAATAGAGGAGCAGTATTGCATTTCCTCTCGACACAATGACCTTACAGAATGAAGTGTTATGTCATTAAGGGCTCTATTGTTTGTTCATAGCTGTAATACTCAGAGACAAATGAATAAATCCAATCATATCTTGTCTTTTAATGCCAAATCCTGCAGAAGTGCTTCCTAAAATTTCATCTGTTAGTGTCTGACATCTCTCTTCTCCCTCTCCTCTCCCTCAGTCAACTCAGGCTTAATTAAAGCCATAGCTGTTCATCTGCTACAATATCATGTCAGGGGGTATCAACACACCACAAAGCCGTCTCTGGCAGAGCCCAAAGAGAGGCAGGCAGGGAGGGAGGGAGAGAGAGGAGGAGAGATCCAGTTACAGCCACCCTACACCTCCACTCTCCTTTTCCTCTGTGAGCTGCCCAGGCCAGTCTACAGTCTGCCCCTCCTCAACCCAAGCAGTTCTGGTCCCTGTTCCACATCTACCCCCCTTCAATGGACCCTCATCATCACCCCACTCTCCCTCCATCCCTCCCCGGTGTCATCTCATCTCTCTCTACAACAGCCAGGCTGCATTATTTATCTGTCACTATGTTACTGTTTGGGAATCATGAAAGGGGCTGTGGGACGGGGCTGCTAAACTGAACCGCCGTGTGGCTGCTTTCTGTCCGGAGACTGAATAGTGTGAGAAGGGGAGGGGTGTCTTTAGCTACATATGCCCAATAAGAAAAAGGCCTTTCATCTGCTCTGGCTCAGGGATGGACGACTCTTGTTTTTAAAAGTGCTTTAATTCTTTATGCCTTCTTTGGCACTCTTAATTGGAGAAATATGATGAAGCGATATGAAAATAAAGCTTCAAAAGCAAACTTTTAAAAGGCAGACTAGGTGAGGAATTTTGGTAGTTAATCACAATAAATTACAGACTTAGATCTTTATTATTTTGTATTTAATACATGTTTTTATACCCACAATAATTTTACTGTTTTTACTTGGAAAACAAAAGAATGCAAAGAAATGTACATCCATCCATTATTTAAAAATATACCAAATGAGCATGTTTTTAGTCTGTGGGAGGAAGCTTGAGTGCCCAGAGAGAGAACCTATGCATGAACAGGGAGGACATGCAAACTCCACAAGACAAAGGCCTTCACTGACCTGGGGATCAAACCGGAAAACTCTTGCCGTGAGGCTCATGCACTAACTTCTGAACTTCTAACCCAAGAATTAAACTGGTATTACAATTAAATTTAAACAGCTGCACTTACACATGAAAGCTGTAAGTCCTAAAAAAGTTTGACAAAAGATCTAATTAATAGCATTTATCTGAATTTACTACATTAATATTTACATTTTATAACTCTAAAGCAAATACTGATGATTCATTTTATCATAGAAAAAGACAGAATAGTTAGTTTTCAATGTAATAAACAGGATTAGAGGGTACTGAGAGCAACCATGAGTAACTTTCCAAGCTTCCAGTAGGTTGTAAATTTAATCTAATGGTACAGATCGCTGCTATTACAGTAAGAGTCAAATATACAGACCTTTACATACAAACAGTTGGCAAAATAGAGGGTGTAATCAGAGTCACCGCACTCCTCAATTTGACGTTGGCTTTTGGTCTTTCATAACATTTTCCAGACTTTAACTGTGTTTGTAAACAAGTGTCAGCTGTATGAGAGGGGAAAGCAATATCATTATGTATATTTTACATTACTGCATTATACATGTGCAAAAGCACTGCAGCTTAATTCTGGTTCATTGTCGCTAGAGGAATATTTTCTACCCTTACACGTTTTAATTTTCAAAGCATGCAGACAGTTGCGAGTGAACAGCCATAGCTTAAGTTATACAAAAGAAGAAAATCTGGTGCAGCAGAAAGTGCTCATGACTCACAGTGAGAGAGATGCTGGGGTGACCTCCCTTCAGTCGCAGTCTTTCTGTAAGGAGATGCATGCTCTCCTGGGTTTTCCCCAGGTACTCCAGTTTCCTCAGCTAGATCAAAAACAGTCTCCCAGGCTGATTGGTGACTATAAATTTCCCTTGTATGTGTAAGAATGGTTGTCCATCTCCACATGTTGACCCTGTGATTAGCTACTGACGAGTCCACCTCCTGCCCTACGTGAGCTATGATAGGCTCTGTAAGCTGTAGCAGCTACAGTATGAAGGTAAAGGTGCAGGGATGGATGTTGCAAAGAGCTGGTCATGTCTATTGTAGTATCATTAGGAATTCAGGTGTCAGTAATCTGAAGAACTTTTGTGTTTTTCTTGATGTTTCAAGAGAAAATGTGACTTGTTGCGAGCAGGTGCCTTCTAGTTTGGCGACTGTTGAATTTTGTATGCTTGAACCCAAAAGAGGTTCCTGTTTTTTTGTCATTATAGTATATGAAATTGACTAATGGGCTACAATAAGTGAGAAGACAGGCTTTAATGCTGCCCACCTCTGTCCCATGATGAAAAAGAAAATGGGAAAGCCAATACCAGCTGTGCAGCGTCCGAAGATGCCGATGGCCTGATTCACCTCAGAAACTGAGTTGATTACTAACTAACCTCCCATTGACTAAAAGCAGCCTCCTTAATTGTCCCCTTTTCTTTTATGTCTCCATCCCTCCTTCTCCCTCGTGTATCCTGTTCCCAGCGCTCGTCTCACTTGTCAGTCAAGGTCAGGAGGTCACTTGCATCTGATCGTGTGTCGGAGCCGATTAGAATCAGAGCTTTTGTGCCATGTCATATTTCATTATGCATTTGACTCATCTCGCAGGTCAGGGGGTCAGAGTGATTTGATTGGATGACAGAAATGATATAATTTGTGTTTAACCCTAGGCTGTATGAGGCTCTGAGTGGCGTACTAATGCATTTTGCTAAGACGGGGCAGGGCCCTCTCCACGAGCGACTAATTTGAAGTGGCACACCGCAGAGTTGAAGGAGAGCCAGAGCTATTGCTCAACATGCCGGGGTTATGAGGGAGGCTTTATCAAATAATAAACACAACCTCCCTCGTACCTCTATTTATGTCTGTCTGTCTCTTGCCTGCTTTCTTTTTAACTCTACAAACTGAATCGAGTGCACAGGCGTTTTGCAACTGTCTCCCTCCTCCCCCTTTTTCTTTCTTTATCAATTTGATTCAGTGAAAATGTGTCACTGACCCTCTTTTCTCTTGTTTTTCCTCTTCTTCTCTGCTCTGTCTGTTTCTACCTCTCTGTCTAAGAACACTTGATATCAGCGAGAGAGAGGAGACTAATGGAGAAGTGCTGTCAGCAACAGCCACATCATTACTGCTGAACATTCAACTGGAACACAAACAACATTTAAATAGCTCCCAAATGACTACACAACATAACAGAGAAGACATACAACAATGACAAAATACTTCAACTAAGTTATTACTCTCAAGAAGAAAAGGGGCAGTACTCACTGCTTAATGGATAAATATGCATTTATATTAGCCTGATTCTTTTCATATAACCTCGAGTGGACATGCATCTTGACAATTAAGTTAGCATAAGTGTTAGCATTAAAGGGATATTTCAACATGTTTGAAGTTGGGACAATCATCATTTAAGCCTCTTAAAGGGGCCTCAATGGTGCTGTACCTTTTTTACCTGTTTTATGTTCATGTGTATTACGCCATGCATTTGTGAGTCAGCTCCGGCTAGTGCCACCACAGCTTTCACACCAGGTAGTGCATGTCCTGAAGAATCAGCTCACCTCCTTCTCTCTCTCTCTGTATATATCACACAAGAATTAGCTTCTGTTGAAACTTTAGGAAGAACCACGTTAATTCTTTCCACAAAGAACCTGATTCATCACATAACTGACCTGAGAAACCTGCAGAATGGAGGTTTTCTAACCAACAAAGGAAGTTTCTACACTCAGGAGGAGCACTAAGCACGGATGGGAAGTGTAAGTGGACCGTTTATCTTTTCTGTGACATATTCTACGGCTGTTGACATACATACCTATTGGATTTAGGTCAATAAGGCTCAATGTGTCATTTTAGGTCTGTTTTGGCTGGGAAATGAGCAAAACTCTTGGAAACCTAGGCGAGCCTCCTGTTCTTGAGACTTTTGGCACTAGAGTCATGAGGCGTGTGGCTCACACCCCTAATCTGAAAGTTCTGACTTGATAGCATGCACACTGAAATGAAAACACCCACGCACTGCAGCTGTAACACAGGTAAAATACATCCAGTGTGAAACTCGAGAATGTTCTCGGACTGCTGGTAAGGTGCACTGCTATGGTGCACGAAACACAGGTACAAATATTTTGCATAATTGTTTTTTTCTATGATATTAACAATTAGAAGTGTAGTTAATGACTGAATATATGATATATTATCATCTGCAAAGTATCAATCACCATGTGTACTATAAGTATCATGTAAATATTCAATTATCCTGTACTGTACTATTTCTATTTTTTTATATTCTTAATGCTCATAATAGTATACCTAATACTCTTAATATTCCTCATTTTTTCTTAACTTGTATTTGTATATAGAGATTTTTAGTTGCACTGTCCTGTAGTATTTTGTCTTGTATGTATTTTGTACTTATCTTGTCTTATAACTATTTTATACTCAAATGTTTTATACTATTTATGCTTGCCTTGGAAAAGTAGAAGCTCTCCAATCACATTGAACGTTTTGTACAAATACAATAAAGGGCATTCTATTCTATTCTAATTCAATTGTATCTCTGAGGAAGAAACACTAACATCAAACTTTTATTAACATGAAATGAAGACTTTTTTCATTTTTGTTTGACACAACTTAACTTTGCTAGCAAAGGTAATGTGTTCTCATTACAAGGTCAAGAGCATTTTAGGGAGATAATCTAGAAGTTGCCTTGTTAGCTTATACCTCACAGACTTAAAGAACACGATTTGTTACAGTGCAACACCAAACATGATGCCACCATCTTTGTTTGACTCCAACAACAGGAGCATGAAAACATTTGTTCTTGCCCAACACTTTTCAGCTCTTTCAGAATCACTGCTGCCAAACTCATAATCTGAATCCAATAAAGTGACTAATGTATCATTTGCTCTGCATCTTGTGTGCAGAGTTCAGGCCCCTGTAGCTGTAATGATATGCAGATGCTGAACAGTGTCAGTGAAAGGCTCTGCTGTGATCTCCATCAATGCGGTCGAAAAACAAACCAGGGGTACACAAGATCGCTCAGGTTTCCCAATAGTCATCTGGAGCGATTGTGATGCTGATACTGCTGAGGGTGGGGAGGGGGAGAGAGAGAAAGGAAAGAAAGAGAGAGCAGAGAAGAAAAAGAGTAGGGGGAGGGGATGGAGATGAATCCTACATTTCAAATGAGGACCATAATCAAACTTATTGCCTGACAGGGTGAATCTAGGATTACAATGTTACATTGGCAGACACGCAGGATTATTTCCAGAGTCCCCTCTTGTCTCTTCATGTTTGGAGCAGCCATGTCTCCTGCAAAGGGAAGCCTTTTTTACTTTGCCCCTTAGCAAACAACTGCCTCTTCTGCGGGGCTTAAAAACAAACAAACAAAAAAAATGTTACCCTTACTGTTGAGTAACCACCACAGACAAGCTGCCCAGAGTCAGACCCTCACAAAAGCCAAAACCCAGCATTTAGTCAACCACTGTTTTAATCTGAAATGACTCCTCTTTTATCTACTTTTCTACGCTCACTGTCAAAACCATTATTAGGACGTTAACAATGCTGTTTCTGAGTCTGAATGACAAAAGTAATTATTGTCATAAGGACAACTAAATGGACAAAAACAGCACAATAAAAGGTTGGTGGATCAGTACTCAGTGACTCTAACAATGTTGGAGATAACAAAAGGAGCGCTGATGGCGCAGTCATCCAAACAAATGTGCATTATTCTGAGAATTGTTAGGATCCTGTCACCCACAAATAACTCTGCTATACAACCACACACTAGGAGAACGTGTGTGTGGCAGAGGAATCTGTGTGTGTTTGAGTTTGCGTGCCATTAAATATATGTGACAAATGTGTGTATATATCAGCAATGAGCAGCTTTTGGTACGGAGAGAGACAAATATTATTTTCACAGCCAGAGGGCTACACTGTTGCAAATTGTCTGATACTCTATTGAATTGAACTGATAAAAGTGTTTATTTCACAACATAAAAATATATCCCGGAAAAATTAAAAGCAAATCAAAGAAACCTTGAAGCAATATCTAACTTTCCAGCCTTTGAATATTACAAACCTCAATTCCAAACATGCTGTGTAAAACATGAACAAAACGTAAGACAAAGATTTGCAAATATCATTTTAACCTATATTTAGTTAAATACACCAAAGAGACATAATATTTAATGTTCAAAACGACAAGTTTATTTTATTGTTTGCAAATATTTAAGTATTTTGTATTTTATACCGGCAACATGTTACAAAAACTTTGGGGTGAGGGCATGTTTTCCACTGTGTTATATCACCTCTCCTTTAAATTATACTAAATAGGCATTTGAGAAGTGAGAACACTAATTGCTGAAGCCTTGTAGATGAAAAACTTTCCCCATTCTTACTTTAAATTTGACTTCAGATGCTCAACAGTCCAGAGTCTCTGTTGTTTGGGCTTCATAATGCACCTTACATTTTCAATAGGAGACAGATCTGGACTGCAGGCATGCCAGTCTCGTACTTGCACTGTTTGTCTATGACATTTATCGTCCATGCTACTGTAATGGACCTTGTGCAACCCCTACAAAACCCTAACTATCCCTTTAAGACTTTTTAACTATAATGTGAAGAATAGTTTGCCCTCTTTTTACTTTTGGATTGCACTAATACTGCAACATGAAAATCCAGATTTATTAAGACTATTTATGTAGAGCTCTATAATTTGTACATACAATTGTACTGGTATCTCAAGTTAAAACATGTTTGGTAGATAATTGTCAGGTTTTCTTCATTTCTTGAGCTTGTAAATGTTTTTTAACCCTTTCATGCATAAATTATTAAATCACAAAGGGATACTTTTAAAGTTAAAAATCATGTTCATTTTGTTTAATGTTATATTTTGAGGGAGTTTTGCATCTGTCCACGACAGGGACATCATACATCAACGCTATAAATAGTCATTTAGTGGGATTTTGTAAAGATCCACAAACACATCTTTGACAAACATTTGTAAAGAGTAAATAAAAGAAAAAGAAAATCTGAAGTATATGTATTATTGCTGTTTAATCAGAATATTCACTTGTGAATTACACCAACATTTAAATAAAAACTATATTACCATGTGAAATCTGAAGACAGGCATACTACCCAATTTGGCCTTCGTCGGCTATTTTGGATTCATCATGCAATATCATGATATGGTAAAATGTGCAAAGATAATATTTTCATTAAACTTAAGATGAGGGTTTGGGGATTTACCACCTGGTACCTGGACATAGTACTGCAACCTAAAGGTTATAAAATGTATTCCAAATGTCCAAATGTCTGTCTACTGTAGTGGACACCATGCATGAAAGGGTTAATAGTTGCACAAAGTCCTTTAGCTTCCAGTTGCCCCCCTTGGGTCTTTATAAAAGATTATCATGGCTCTTTGTGAATATTTTCAAGATATTCCTGATTTTTATTTAAATAAAGACCTACTGTCACACACTGCTCGCTCTGTGTGTGGTATAAGTGTGTGTGTTCTTAAGTGTCTCCCCTCCCTGGTTCAGAGTCAATGAGGCTGTGTATCGGAGGCTGGCACAGCTGGTGGGAGCAGGAGTCTAACATCTGGACCCTCGTACTCTTGGTGCCATTGTTAATAAGAGGCTGGTGGGGAGTGGAGGGGAGTGGAGGAGACAGCTCTCCAGTGTCAATGAACCTCCCTGTCTCTCAGCAGTGCTCAGCGCTGCAGCTCAGACCTGATGCAGCACAAAAAAAGACCTCTAGCTTAGCAATATATTCAGGACTGAGATTTCTGAGATAAACATGGGAGAAGGAGCTCAACCGGCCTGGAGCTTACCTGGAAAGATTGTTAGTTGGTTGACCTTTCTAACGTTTTGTTATGGGCTGACATTTAACAACTATTTTGCTTTATTTTCTTTTTTTCTAATTTTCTTGGGATGGGGGGGTCATATCTGTAGATGATAAGAAGGACAATGTATAGAGTCAGGAAGTGGAGAGGGAGTTGGGGAAGACAAGCTACAAAGGGTGCAGGCCAGGTCTGAACCAAGGTCGTTCATGTTTTTAAGAGTCTGTTGACTTTCTTCACTGCCATGGCTGACATCAGAAATCCTGCCCTTTCTTGATGTTGATTTGCCAGTCAGGGAGAAATTAAAGTTTTATCATAGCGCTCTTCCAAAAGTAAAACTGTCTTCCAGAGAGTGCAGGCAGCTTCACAACAAAAGGAGCAAATGTAGAGGGTGAATTTTCACTTTGAGTGCAGACAATGCTGCACTTTATTACTTTTGAATTGAAAACAAGTGCTACCAGTGCATGAAGCAGCAGCTGTCCACACGGGTTCCTACTCCCACCGTAATTTCTGAGTATATGTTTTCAACAGTAACCCTGCACAGAATAATGTTTTTGCAAAGAATTACTTGGTTCATGTGACAAGCTGAACCTGTGCAGTAAATGTTAAAGAAGCAAATGTAAAACAGGATGAGTATGAGCTCTGGAAGATAGCGGGGTACGGGTGTTAGCTGATACATAAAAATCTGTAATCAACCAACTTTAGGGTAAAACTACACAAAAAACAACATTGGATGGAGAGCCCCCTCCAGGAAGATTTTCTTACAGTGTTTCACTTTTTCTTGGTACAGGCCCTGTGTTAGTCTATGATACAACATGTAGCCTACAAATCCTTCTGCTAGCCATGCACCACTACCGCTACTCAGCTCAGAGTCCTTCACTTGAGTCAATTAGCAACCACGGCACAAACAGATGAAGTTTATTTGTTGTTTCTTGAGGAGCCTGACAACCTGAGCAACTGATGGGTGCAGAGTAGCAACTGGTTGGTGGAAGGATAGGTAGATTTATACGCTAAATCACAAAACGGCCTCAAACACAGGGGCTCTGTTGACAAAAAGTGAGGCACTGTGAAGAATCTTATTGCAGTGTTAAGACCAGCCAGCATAGGATTGGTGTAGTTTTACTGCATAAGTGGGGAATTTATGCAAATTTTAGATGGTCCTACTGACTGCTATGTGCTGGCTAACGTTAATACTCAGCTGTCTACCCTCAGGATGAGAGATGGTCAGTTGCTTTTTTTTATACCTCCGCCAAGGAGGTTATGTTTTTGACAGGGTCTGTCTGTTTGTCTGTCAGCAAGATTGCACAAAAACTACAAATTGGCTTTGCATGAACATTTTACCTAGGGATGGGAATTGATAAGATTTTATCAAAACCAATGCTATTAACGATCCTGCTAATCGATCCAATTCTTTAACGATTCCCTTATCGATTCCAGTAAATTTTGCATGTGGGCAAAAGGTCTGATTTTCAGTGTCAACAATGCCAAACATACATCACAGTATAGATAACTGCTTCTGCAAGTTGCTGGTGTTTCCACTCACTTAAGGTTGTGCAGTAGGTGTAAATTAAGCCACAATTCTGACGCTTCTGAACCCTGTCAATTGAATGGAATTGATAAGGGATTTGATTAGCAAAAAGATTAATGATATCGATTCTTTGATGGAGCTTTTAAGGATTCTCAACTGGAATTGGTTTTCGATTCCCATCCCTAATTTTACCAGAGGTGTGGTTTGATTCAAGAAAGAAGTCAATACATTTTGGTGCTGATCCAGATTTAGGTCACAAAAAACATTGAAGTTTATAATGGCAAATCCCATTTATTTGCATAATTATTGGATAGTGTTTAATTTGCAACTGACTTTAAGCCTATGTCACTACATTTCCCAGCTTCCCTTGCAATGCTATCAAAGGAGTTCTACTAATAATATGGCTAACAATAGCCTAGTAGATCGACACATTTTTTCAGATTTTATAACTGGAACGTTGATAACTCAGAGATCAGGTCATTCACACTCCCCTCTTCCCAGTTCCGACGTAAATGGAACGTAGGATTCTCCACAAGGGCAGACATGAGCAGAGACTCGCCTGTCCAATCGGAGCGGATAAGCCACTGCTGTAACTGAGCTGTTCGGCTGGGGTCTGCACTCTTCTTTTCTAGTTAGCAATTCAATTTACCTGTGCCATGAGCAGCCCCATTTAAAAAACAAAAAAAACCGAACTAGACCTTTAACTTTGCCCATTACTCTTTACATGAGGAAAACAGACATATAAACACAATGTTAAGTACAAAGGCGTCTTTCCTGAGGCGTTTTGCAGCAATATCTCTGCTGCTCTTCTTAACCAGTTTAATAAGACAAATAAAATAACCTTATTTCAACTCTCCCTGGGCAGAGGAAATAAGTCAACATTGATCGATGTCAGCTTAAGGGGCTTTTTTGTACCTTGAAGATACTGCATCAATAATTAACCAAGTATTTCTGCTAATGAATCATGGTTCAATGGAACATTTTCCTCTCTAATAACCCATGGCTTTTCTTTTCCCAGCAGCCTTGAGGGGAAGCGAGTTCAAGGCAAACTTTGTACATTTCATCTTTAGAGGAGATAAAGAAACTGTGTGGTCGGCTGAAACAGACACTGACCATTTCAGGTCTTTTGTAAAAGTCTGGCATGTGATCGAGTGTTTGGTCTCTCATCATTCTCTCCAATGGGGTGAAAGGGCCTACACAAACACATTAAGGTTGCCATTAGTTTCATCTGATCACCTGGGGCAACAGGGGGACGGACAGCTTGGCAGAGCGAGGGCCTTACACAAATATACAGCTGTGCATTTAAACACGTCGCCATGTCAGATGACTATTTCAAACAGAGGGGCTTTTACGCAGGCCAAATGAGAGGGAAGAGGGTGAGGATGGGGGTGGTCTCCAAATGGCTGTAAAAAGGGCATGGGGGAGAGTGAGAGAGAGAGAGAGGGAGAGAGAGAGCTTTCCATCTTTCTGCTGCCGTGACAAATATGCCTGCACATCTTTTTGCATTGTCTCCGCTCCCTGCTTTGTCAGCGAACGGCTATAGAAATATTTTGGCAGGCCGCGCTTTGTTTTCCTTTTCACAAAAGATGGAGTGAGAGAGTGAGAAAGAGAGTGAGAAAACGAGAGCAGGACAGAGAGAGAGGGAAAGAGAAAGGGAGTAACATGGCAGAGCACTGGTTGGGAAAGGTGCAGGGGTGTTTTTGAAGATTTTTAAGGGATACTATAGAGAGAACACTGGAAGGTATGGATATGGAGATAAGTTTGAGAGAGCTGAAAGTAAAGTATAAAGCAAAGATGCAAGAACATGAGTGTCATAACAGCTAGACTTGTGAGTGACATCAGTCTGGAGCCACATTTAGTACCAAGTACAAAGCAATGCATTAATATGAGCCTTGGTGTATTACACCGTTAGGATATTTGCAGTTTTCGACAGTGCACAGTACAAAAATAGACGAACAAAAGAAACAGTGCACACAATGTACCAACAAACTTTATGGAGCAGTGACAGAGCTGCAGCTGAAGAACATGTAGTTTGTACAGTCACAGAAATAAAGGAAAAACTATGATGCACACAGGGGATATCAGTTTGGTTCGTTTCTTTATATACACTCCTAATAAAAGTTTGGAAACAATACTTTGGTCAATTACTTCTCCCTATGTAATAATACTTAATGATGTCGTATTTTATGGCTTTGGAAAGCCCGATTAGTCATCTTTACAGCAAGGTACAACGTGTAAGGATTGTACATTTGTGGAATAAGCAACACAGTTAAATGCACCCTTCCAAAAACATGCCAAAATCCCCTGACACTGGAAGCTGGTGTTCCGGTACACAAAGTGGAAGCATTATTTAGTGTGTTATTTTCTAACACAGGACCAAGTTTGGTGAGACCGGTGGAGTCTGAGACAGATGGAAGACAACACCCAAAGAAAAACTATAGGGCTTTTTTTTCAGGGTGAAAAGGGATTTTGGTACAGTTAGAGGTACAAATCAGTTGACAACAGCACAGAGCAACAGTACCAGCCAGTGAGCAGGGTAAGGCTTGTGATGATAATGTTAGCTATAGCTGGCAAAGGGTCAGTTATCTACTTCCATAGGGCTGTACGCTGCTGTCTTACTCAAAGCTAATGACATTTTGAGCTAGCAAATACAGAAAACCATGCATTTTTACGGTAATTTCTTTTTCAATTCTCCATTTCCTCGAAATGGATGATATTGTCGGACCAACAAGGGTGTCAGTCAATAAGCACCTTAAAAGATTATCATTGGTATTGGCAGATATGACATGTTCTGCTGTTAGCTACAGCTGACGGGTCAGCTGCACAAATCGGTCATAAAGATCACATTTTATTGGCCGAATGTTCAAATGTACCATGATGGTCCACCCCATCATAACTGAATGTCCACTTTCATCAATCAAAAGTGTCAATCATTGGATAATAAAAATGTTGTTTTTCTTACTTCACATCAGTTTCTAACACTTTTGTGTTGCTAACAAAACAATAAAATCGGTATCATATCAGTGTTAGTGATGAGTTTCAAAATAGCAGCATAACAGCAAAAATCCAATATTGTGGATCCTTACTATTTTCCTTTTTTGTGTTAAAAACTGTTTTGAAGACCAAGAACATCATAGCTGTTTTCTAACTTGCCACTAATGCAATCATAGCTGGATTTTTAAGAGGCTTCATTGACCTTATTAACCAAAGAGGCCTCCACAACAGAACAGTATTTAATGTCAAATCCCTGCAATTAGTTATGTGCTAATTCATTTATTTAATGTTGTCTAAGGCACAGAGATGGATACTGGAATTGTTTAAGCTACAAGAGAAATCAAAGAACTCTCTAGTAGGTAAAGGAGGAAGAAGCTGGGACTGGAGAGTAAGTCAAGAAACTGTGGTGGGAAATAAGGACTCAGAGGGAGCTAAATCAAGTGCAGTGGCATAAAAAGAGGGGCTGATAGGCGATTGGGAAGATTGGGGTGTCGAGCAGAGCTATAGCACAAAGTGGGAGAATCAATCGGTAAAGGAGGGGGGCAGGTGGGAGCATAAGGGAGGAGGAGTCTGCCACTCAGGTCCCCTGCTCCAGTCTAAACAGCGGGAGGAAGCTGTAAATCAGACTAATGCGGCCAAGCTGTAATTCAGACCAGCAGGGCCAGGGCGCTGGCGCAGGGACCCCAAACGGCGGGAGTTTACAAAACGCTGCCGTGAGGCTTTAATCAGTGCAACGATCCGAAGATACCGTCTCCCCCAATCAGCAGGCTTCCTGTCAGTCACACACGACTGAACCCAACCAATCAGGCTCGGCGGAGGGTCCAGACGGGCCGGCTGGGCTTTGGGCTGCTGCCAAACATGAAATTACTCATCTAAACTGGAGAGGTGGAATGGGCCTTTAATTCAGAGTGAAGAGGGACGAGGTGATAGATTTGTCAAAGGTTGGACATAAAAGACTCGGGGATCATGTTCGACAATGGTTCATCAGAAACATGTGGGAAGAGATTAGACTCACAGACAGTGTTGCCAGGTTTGCTTATTGTAAGCCACTTTGTGCTCTTTTTTCTGTGAAGATGATCACAAATACTGTCAGGTGGAAGTTTATGTTTCAGGGCCTGTTCCTAGAGCGTAGCTGCTTGTTTAGGATAACTTTGCTTCCTGTTGGAAGTGACGTCAGAATTTCTGAATAGCAAGGTGAAGAGAGAACCTACTATCTCTCTAACATTAAAGAAGTTTGACTCCATTAATCTGTATGTCCAACTTATTAAGTTATACCCCACTGGGCTTAATTTGCCAAAAGTTAAGTTTTTTTTTTTAATAATATCCCTTTTTTGTTCAGCGAGCTCAGATCAGCCTGGGGTGCTGGTTTACCTGAGTGGGTAGAGCAGCCATGTACCGTGTATGAAAGCTCTCACCTTGTGCAGGTGGTCTGGGTTAAATATTTGCCCAAGGCCTGCTTGCTGTGTGTCTCCCCTACACTCTCCCCCTTTTTGAGCCTGCCCACTGTCTCTCCACTACCAGTAAGGACCAAAATGCCAAAAATACCTTGAATAATAGATTAGCCTGTTGTCTGACACAAAAATCTTATGTGGTTGACAAACTGTTTTCTTTACAAAATGGAAGATTCACTACAAATGGATGACCAATACAGAGTATATACAGAGGAGGGTAAGCTTTACCAATTTACTTTCCTATGTTATAAACCCATCATGTGCAATATCAGAATTGACCAGTAAACAGTGACAGAAAAACACCCTCCAATAAAGTGAATAACTTGACTTTGTCCTCAGAATTGTTGGCTATAATTAACTGAAAGAAACAAGGTTAATCAAACTGTATTTTTACTGAAGTTTGATTAACCTTAAACTTATGCAGCATTATGGGTTAGCCTACCAGACCTCTGTCCACCCACTGGCGTTTTTAGCCCACCCTAATTAAGAAAGTGAAAACAGCCTTTACATGCTCAAACTTCTACTGATGTTTTCGGAATCTGAATGCAATTCACCACCTAAGATAGGAGCTGCACACTGTTACAGTATATAGTGCTGTTGCCTCACAGTACGAGGACTGTTGGTCCCACTTTCTGGGCTATTGTGGCCTTTCTTTGTGGGGTTTGTGCACTGTGGTTTCTTCCATCAGACCAGAAACATGCCTGTTTGTTTAACTGATGACTCTACACAGCCAATAAGTGTGTGTTAACTGTTGTATGTCTCTATGTATCTTTCTTGTGATTGACTGGCAACCAGTTTGAGGTGTAACATGCCTCTCATTTAAATCTTCTGTATAGCAGCTCTACTGGGTACCAGCTACAATCCTCTAACTTGCTGCTCTTCTCTGTACCCAGAGTTTTTACAGACCTGGGGAAAACTGCTTTATCTTTTAATGCGCCTTGGTCGTGGAATAATCTTCAAAAAGAGCTAAAACTGGATTCAATGATATCTCTTAATGAATTTAAGAGCATCATTAAGAATGTGGTGACAGAGGCATGTGGTTGTTTTTCTTGAAAGCCAAATGTGTATATGCTTATTTATTTTAAACCTGTTGATTGTGTTGTGTCATTTTCTATGTACTGTGACTCTGTACGGCTGCTATTTTGGCCAGGTCTCTCTTGTAAAAGAGATTTGTTAATCTCAATGGGAATTCCTGGTTAAATAAAGGTTAAAATAAATAAATAAATAAATAACAGCTGGGACAGGCTCCAGCCTTTCTATGACCCAGAAAGGTTGTTTTACCCTTTAAAAATGAAAAAAATATATATTTTAATTGCACTGACAGGCATAAAAGTCTGCCTCTGTAAGATAGGCTAAAAAGAGTTGTTTTAAAGAAGTACCTTGTTGGATATACAAAAGGAATCAAATTATAACTCCTAAAAAAACAGGCCCATATCAATTTATATTCTGGAGCTGTGACCTTTTCTCTTTTTTTAAGTGTTGAAAAAGAAGAATATGAAACTATGAAGTGAATTTGTGTATCGGATATGTACAAATCTAAGGAATAAAACAAACAGCTAATAGTCCTACTTGAACCATTGTGGGTCCTCTTGGCTCTCTTCCACCCGGTTGCTTGTTTCATTCACAAGATCTGGCAACGTTGAACATAGGTTTAGCTTTGGAGGAGGATTCATCCAAATTATCTGAAATATTAAACTAAGCAGTAAAATGTAAGACAAATCTGTTCAAATCTGTCATACTCCAATTCCCTCATTAAAACCTTTCACAATCACATAAAAGCCTCATTAAAAGTTCAGTCAATCTGTTTCATAAACTTAATAATAATCACATCTGCTTGCTGCCGTCGAGAAAACTTACCATCTATTCTGCAATCTGTCTCTTTTTCTCAGCCTCGCATATCTGTTGTTGGCACTCAAACACCTCTCTAATTACAATTACAACACCCAAGAGGCCTTTGTGCAATCCTTGCCAACAAGAAATAAATAAAAAAGGGAAACTAAGGCGAGAAATAGCATCAAACTTGGTGTTAAAACATCATTTGAACTCCCTGTGTGAAAAAAGGCAGATAAACTTTAAAATTACAGCTTTTTGTACCTGTGCTTTATTCAAAGAGGGAAAGAGAAGGGCAATGCATTAACTTAAAGTGGACAGAAAATGCAAATGTGGTCCACTTCATCATCAGGCATTCAAACTCAGCCTTTCAACTCAGTAATCCATAATATTTCTGCTTTGATGCTCAGGAAACGGCCACGTTTTGATGGTAAAACTGAGCTGGATTCTGCTCTAGTTTGGACGGTTTCACTGGTGTGACTGGCGGGAGCTACACACTCACATACACACACACACTGTGCATGTTAAAACCACATGCAGTGTCTTGGCAGCAAAGACGCTACAGCGGCAGCCAATCAATAAAACCTTGTTACGCTAATTGCAAGATCATAATCTCCGTTCCTACTTCTGCTGAATATCCAAACAGTCACTCCATTAGCCGAATTATTCCCCTGTGCAGTTTCTCCATCTCCCCTCCTCCTCCTCCTCTCACTACTCCTGCCACTCCTTTCCATTTCCTCCATTTTTTCTCTGACATATTTCTCTCAAACAGCAGTTTTTGCTAAATGAATTCATAAGTCAGGGAGAAAGACATCAAAGCGGAGCATTATCAAGGTAAAGTGCTGATGAAGTATAGCGTTTCTCTCACTTTGCCGCTGCTATGAGAAGGCATCTCTCTTCTGTATATTATCTTTGATCACATCGCTTCGCTTGGTACCGGCAAGAGAAATCCCACTGCAGGTGAAGGTCTTCAAAAAACCTTTAGAATAACGGATAGGGCTGGTGGTGATACACCTCCATGAGGTGTAAGGTAACCATACAGTGAGAGTACTGTGATAAGTGAAGAGGAGCTTGGGTGGTTTTATGCAGAATGATTTCTGGAATATTAAAGCGAACACAAAACCAAAAGACCTGTGGTCTGCTGCGCCAGCTATGTGCAAGTTCTAACTTTAGTTCTGGTATAAAGGCAACGCTAATCTCTTCCTTGAAACTACCTAAAGTTCAGTTGCACCACGGTTTATGTTCATCTTCACTAACTCCTTCCAAGCAAAATATTGTTGCAGATATGAAGTTCATATTAATCTGTCCAATCAATAAAAAGCATTTTTGGATTTTTTTAATGCAGTGCGGCCACATAATTTTGAGGCAAATGGAAAGCACCATATCTCAGGAGCAGACTAATCAGCTGCTGTATATGCTTTTGACAGATTCTGTCCTCACCAAACACTTGACCGATGAAATATACTCTTTATTTTATATTGTTTATTAACCGTGTATATACTGTGAATCTTTTGTGTCAGGATACATGGATACAACCAGTGGCACAACATCATGTCAAATGACCTAAAAAACAAAACGTTATTCATTTATATTCAGATAAAATTTGACTAGTTTCACTGAAAACTCTCAAAGATTTTTTTTTCAGTGATGTGTCTCTAAAAATTTTACCCTAAAGTCAAAGAATTAAATTTATCCTCCATGCACTCCTGAGATGTCAATGCTTACAAGCAGATGATGAACATGAGACACATTGATGTTGACCTCTAAAAGCTAATCCGTTTATTTTGAAGTCATTGGGCATGTTTGTGTAAACCACTGTAAAAGACAACCCTTCAAATGTTCTTCAGTTAATAACTTCTCAAGTAAAAGTTTTATAAGGGTCGATGACTTTGACTTCTACATTTAAAAACACATGGTTAATCTTTACATTGGAGAGGAAGTTTGAGAATAGCTTGAAGAAAAGCCTTGAAGCGTTTTGGACAAATCAGTTTCAGTAACTAGTGATGATTATGGAGTGCTAACACTTTGACTTTTTTTTTAATGCATTTTTTTGGCCATTTTGTGCCTTTTATTGATAGGAGAGAGACAGTGGATAGGCTTGTGAAAGGGGGTGAGAGAGCAGGGGAAGACACTCTGCCCAGACCGGCAGAAGTATGAACTAGGGATGTGCATGGTTGCCAACCACTACGCCAAACCAGCACCCCACTAACACTTTGACTTTTAACCTCCAAAATCTAGTGAGTTTGTCCCTGAGTCAGGGTAAATATTTGAGTACGGTTGGAAGAAAACGTATTGAAGAAAAGTATTCTGGAAATATTGTGCTCAGAAGCAACTTCAATTATTTTTTAAAACATTTTTTAATAGTATATCTGTTTTTCATTTATTGAGAAATTCAGACTTTCATGATGTGCTTAAGGATCGTACAACAAAACATGAGGCTCAATGATCCTGATCTTTGACCACCAGCCTCCAAAATAGAATCAAATCCTCTTTCAGGTTGGACATCTGCAAAGTTAAAAGAAAAACCTTCAAAGTATTTCTTTGAAAATTGAACTCACAACTAAGACATGAACAGGGAATGGATGCGAGCTTCAGTAATGCTTTTCTAGTATTTCTGACAACTCAAAGAGTGTAGGATCATATCTACACATTAAGACTCATTCACTCACTGATGACTGAAATTGCTATGTAAATTATCCATCAGCATGTACAAACATATCCTTGCCTTTTCATACCTATTTACTAGAGGTGTAAAGAAATTTCGTGCCACGAAATTTCGCAAAAAAAAAAAATGGCGAAACAAAATTAAAAGACGCATAAAAATAAAAGCACTAAATAAAAAAAACGTGAAGGGGCGCTGGTGATTTTTTACCCTCCTCGCCTACCATAGTAAACACTCTCTTCAGAATGGAGAGAGAAGAGGTCGAGGAATTAGCTGACACTCCTTCGTCAAATAAATCGGTTGTGTGGACCTATTTTGGCTTCCCATGTAAAAGACGAGAGAACGGTGAGAGCGGCGGACAAAACAACAACCGTGTGCAAAATATGCTGCTACAGTTCGCTGTATACTGCAGCGAGTACAACGACCAACTACTTTGAACTGGAGACAGGCAGCAACTGTATGTTTGTGTAAGTCTGCATAAAAAAACAATATTTGATTTTTGCATCTACTGTTGAGTTGACAGAATTTGATCATACTTGAAGATCAGAAGTATATGCACTGTTATAGGCTAAATATTATAGTTCACAGTTCAGACATTTATAGGTCTAAACTGCAGCTCTGAGGACTGCTATTTGTTTTCCTTTTCATTCAAGGATGTACTTTTCCTGATTATTACAACAACAAAGCACTTTTTATGGAGATTTTATGTTTGTATTTGCACTGTAGTCTAAATAAGGGGAAAAAAATACATTTTTTTTTTTTCAAAGAGCATTTATTCTGTACTGATGCAGCAACGTTATTTGCGGTCTGCATGAGGAAGAAAATGAAGAAAATGAGATTTTTGCACAGCTTCCTAATGTTGGGGGTTTTCTATAATCTTTATTTTGTATCGTGAGCCCTGTTTTGTATTTCGTATCGTTTCGTGAATAGACCATTTCGTTACACCCCTACTATTTACACACCACTGACCCAGTCACTCTGGGTTAAGTGTCTTGCCCAAGGACACACTGACATGTGGCAGACAGAAATGTGTTACCAGACTAAGCCACCGATGTCCGGAGTGGATGTAAGGCTACATAATCTTTGACAATAACCTGTGATCTCCAACACTAAAGGCATCCATCCTTACATCAGAGTGGGCATTTGAGCAGAGTCTGATCCTTGGATGAAGAGTTTACAAGACTGGCCCAGATGTAAAGCATAACACACCTTCGACCTCAACACCGACCCACCACAGGGCAGCCATCTGCATCCCACTGTAAGGGGTTCGTCCTCACTTTCATGTCCAAGGAAAGGATGAAATGCTCAAACAAGCCCTTGTCAACTTCTACTCTTATCTACATTGTTGCCACGACAATGGTCAGTGGCCACAGGGGCAGACAAAGAGCTTGTTGATGCCAAGACCAGGGTCCGTGACCTTGTCTTTGTATCACTAACACTTTGTCACTCTGCTGCAGGGGGAGAGAGAGAGAGGGAAGAGGACTGGAAGAAGGAGTAAGGAGAACTAAGCAGGGTCAGACTACGATGCTCATGGGAACATCGATATGACAATGGCGCTGACCCCATTTCCTTGTGACTCATCACGAGAACGTTACCCGTCTAAGCATGTCACTATCTGATGCTGTAACTTGGCTGGAGTTACTCAACAAGGGCTTATGTCTTACGTGATAGCGCCTTATGTGGGAAATTTATATAGGTGATCCAGATTTAATAGAGCGATAAAATGAGGAGAGTGAAGTGAGAGACACACTTTCACACAGTTTGGAGGTGGAACCACTGACCCAAATGCATTTAAATTCGACGGGGGGTAAGACAAAGGAAGAGAAACATACCGAGAGAAGAAGTAAAAAAATAAGACAAAGGAGAGAGGAGTGAGGAGAGATAATAAAGCACCAAGCAGAGAAAAGTGAGCTTAAGGCATTTGTTTTTATACGAGACGGAATATATTGAGAATAATACGGCTACTGTATATATACTGTTTCTTGAAGAATAAAACTAGTTAATAAAAAATCACCCCCGCAGCCATCTCATTCCTCTGTTATTCAAACCAAGTCCATATTTTATCACAACAGCAACACAAGCATAAACACATTTACACTTCTTTAATGTGTTTTGAGCTTTACTTCGATCAATCAAACACTACAATGGTAAAGAAAAATACTTGCATAAAGTATGGACTAAACAGCATATTTATCCTCATAGTGTGTCTTTTAACACACTTTGAAGAACTTTCAAGCAGGTGTTTATGGAAAATTATTTAAAATATACATTAAATATGAAAAAGTAATGTAAATGAGAGAGCTCTTTCTTTTTATGTCAGTTTAAAAAAACATGAAAAACAATCTCCTCATAATGTAACCCTCCACCACAGTCAAACTATTTCCCAAAAGCATGTGATTTAAACAAATTTCAATCTTCAGGAGGCTTTTATTAAGCTGACTAACTGTTAAATTGGTTGGATGTAGGATGAGGATGAGCTTGGAAAATCATGCAGTTTGTTAAACAATAAAAACACTCTTTTTTGGAGATTTAAATCAAAATGGCTGACTCCTTGTTAGGTTGTAGTTTCAGTTTTTTCTGGGTCTTGACTTGGTCAGTTTACATGTAAAATGTTTCTTCTCCATGTTGGAAAAGTAGTTCAGAAGGACCCCTATTGAAAATACCAAAGCGAAACCTTTAAGCCAATTTCCAAAGATTATCTGCTAAAAATAAAGAATAAAAAAAGCCAGCCTGATGCACATGCCAAAACTGCTACATGAAGCATGTTTTAGCTTTGAGAAAGAAAGGCTTGGTGAGTGCTACTCATATTGGTACAACACACTATTTTCCAGAAAACTTCAGCTAAACAAAAATCAAACCTTAACCTTTAAGTCACAGCATGCAGGCTAAAAAGCATTTAAGAGTGTGATGCTGATGTTTTATCCCACAGTGTGCTGCACAAATATATTGTGATGCAATCACAGCTGGACAAAATAATGGTGGGTGGTTGTGAAACAACTCCAGAAACAGTTTGGAAAGCCTCATGTCTGTATGTTTTTTTATATTTCATCATGTACTTGTGTGCCGATGCCTGTCGCAAACCAAATTTCCTACAGGATGATAATAAAGTTAAAATTTAACTTGGGATACATTTTATTTTATCAATAACTGTCAGATAAATTGGTTTATATCCATCATGTTGAATGGAATGACTTTGATATTAAGAATGGGGACTTTTTCCATCTACAACTTCAAAACATGTCAGCATAGTGAAGATTATGTTGAATTTTCAAGAAGAGCTGCTATTTTTTCTTTGTTTGATATTATCATTTTCCACCCTCTTATCTACTGACCATAAAATATGGATTATGTTACGTTCTATGAAAAAAATACCTTATGATAGTTAGTGTAGAATTAAATGTACCTGTAACCTTTCTGAAAAAATCTATCTAATTTAAGTAATTAGTCATTAACAAGAAGCTTAAATGACTTTTTGTGCTTAATTTAAATTCAGCATAAGATTAAAATAGTTGAGCCTGAGGTTTAAATGCTTGATTTTGATGTGCTAAGTCTTTTCTGATTGGGTGACAGACTGAGGTAACTTTCACAGTGCCATGTTTTCAATGGCTCTGATTTCTTTTTAATGGACGATGCTAGGCTTGGTATATTGTGTTACAGTGGTAGGATAAGCAGCCAGGGGAATCAGCTGTTTCAGGTAGCTAGCGAAAATACACGACCAAAAAAATCAAAGGATAAAAAAGGATAAAATGACCATTTTAGCTTTATATTTATCCCTTCCTTAAAATTAAATTACATTAAGTATGATTGACAATTTGAGAGAATCATACATTTTAAAGAAGGCTCTCCAAATAAAATCACACTGGTTCCATTAGTGGCCAAAGTTACCAACAGCTGCATTACAGGATCCACAGGTACCTGAATTATGAGGCATTTTTATTTTTCACATGACTTATTCAGAGGATTCGTAAGTGTCTACTTGAGTGTAGACACTCCCCGTTCATAAAATCTGCGTAAAAGCAGTGTGTGGTAGAATTAGGGCACAGATGAGGAGGTGTATTTCAGTTCCTCTTTTTTTTCCTCCATTTCTACGATGCTTTGTTGTCCACCCCTCAGGCCCTCCCTGATTCTAGCTGTCAGAGGGAAGGAGAGGCTAAACTTGGTGAAGCGGAGAATAGAGCAAGGCACATGTCAAATATGAGAGGATCTTGAGTAAACAAAGTATAACACAGAGCAAAGCAAAATCGTCTCTCATCCCATCACCGTCTTTCACGCTATTTCTCCCTCTGACTCTTCCTCTCTCTCCTCCACACCTTTCTCTTCCACACTCCTCTCTCTTCGTCTATCTTCTATGCCACATTTGCGATGTTTTATCTGTCCCTCAGTAATTCAGCAGAAAACATTGTGCACATCAGCAGGACTTGTAATCAGTCAATCACTACTGCAGTAAAAACTACACGTGCAGAATCAAAATGGGAGATAAAAGCAATAGTTGTTGAGATTTTTTGGACAGCCGGGTACCAGAGCATGAGGAATCTGTCAGACAGCAGCACTATCCTCCTGAAAATCACTCGGTGGCAGACATAGTTGTTTTCAGTTATCTAAATGAACCCGAGGAGTCGTGTAAAGAAGCAGCAAAAGCAGCTCTGGTTCTGAGTCTGGGCCTTGAGCCATTCTTTAACAAACCAGAGCATTAAGAAATTAAGCAAAGGAGGGAAAAGCAACAGAAACACACAACTGCTGCAGCCCGAGGGTCGCTTCTAATAATTGCAATCGACGGGGACAAATTCTCTGCTCTCCTGTGTATGTCAGATGGGCTTATTCCCAAACTCCACAAATCCCCCTGTCCAAACACAACCATATGGTCTCCCAGTTGTTGAGACCAGCTGTGCTACAGTGTATTTGGCACTGTTGCCATGTAGTGTTGAACAGTGATGACGGACTGACTCCCTCTCCGTTCGGACTTAATAAATCTTCTGAAATAAAGCCAGAGCTCACTCAGAGCAAGGCAGCGACTTCTGCTTGGCTTTTACAAAAGTGAAGATAGAGTGAATGATTGCATAACTGGAGGAAGACAAATTAGAGGAGGTCATAGCTGTTTGTTTTTTGGATGTTTTCTGCTGATTTTCACTTGTGTGTCAAAAAAATATCTGACATAGCTCCAGCAATCTGTCAAGGACATTTCTATTGTCTGGAGCCAAATGCTTGCTCGGCTGACTCTATTTTAATACGAGGCCAAATTTAAGTCCAACTTAAAAAAGAAGATGTAAACATTCCAAATTAATCTTTTTAAAGCCCCTATGAGAAGTTTACAGCTGATTAAAAACTTAAACTGGCTGAAATTATTATTGATGGCTCAAAATGATCTATCAATAGCAAATGAACCATCAGGTACTATGCAGATTACTTCTATTAAGCTATTTTGAAAGTTTGAACCTGCTGCCACAAGATAGATTTGACATAAAAGAAAATATACCAGGGTGTAGATTTTCACATTTCAAATTCATAGATATTTAGAAGTTGGAATCACACAATGTGGAGACTTTTTTGGGAGGAAAATGCAAGAACATGGGTAAGAATAAAAGTAGATAAAAATTCCTTGTCTAGAGGACACTTTCAGGATAAAAGCAGAAAATGGAAATAAAGACTAAGTCCTCATATAAATAAAGTAAAAAAAAATACAGTCGTCATGTTTCCTAAAAAAAAAAACATAAACAAACAAACATCAAACAATAGACACTCACTGATGAGCACACTAAAATGGAGTGAGGAGATATATAAACTTATTTAATCCCAACTCTTTTACATGCATTACTAATTGTTCATTATTTTTGTTCCTTACCTGTACAGAAATGATTTGTTTTGGTTATTCTAACACCTGGTATTTACACTCAGTACTGATAAGACACACTAATATTGACTTATACAAATGGTAAAAAGATAACAATGGTCTTTATACCCTCACCAAAACTTAAGCTTTTTGCCAAGAGATTGTACTATGTAAAATTTTTGACCAAAGACATATATTAATTTTTATGTAAAAGCAGGGGTAGTCCAACTATGAAGCAACAATAATCAAGCGCTTACTTAAAACACACTAAACATGCTTTTGTATAAACATTTTACCTTAAGAGCAGCAGATGAGCTCTACACTCTTGCTGTCTCTAGAAGCATGTATGGGAGTTTGCTGCCTCTAGAGTGAACTACACTCATATTTCATTAATATATGAGCAGCATTCATTATTCATCAGAAACATTAACTTTTCAATGTACATATTAAGTTTTCTTGTGAATGGGGCAACACCATTCATAAAGCACTTGTACAGCTTTGGGAGCAATTTTGAAACAAGCTTTTAAAAGATGCTCGGGAATTAAACCAAAAACCCTCTGGTTTATGTAATGAATGACTCAACCACAGCTGCCAATCAATGTAATGATTTGTTGAGCTAGTCTTGAGCCTTTCTTGTTTATCATTCACTCAAAATTGAATAACCTCGAACAAAATAATCGGTAAGTTAAAGTAAATGTTTTTACAGCCAATGTTGTAGAAGAAATTCATTCTTATTTTAACCAGTTAGACTCATATTTACTGCCCTGAATGTTTCAGTCATACAGTGCAGACTACAAAGAGGAATATTGTGGAGTACATGTCAGCAGCATAAACCCTGATGAAACATTTTCTAAAGTCCCTTTGCTTTTCAGCTGATGTAAGCTGATATACAGCTCTGGTTGTTTCAGTAACAACAATTTGTCAGCCGTCCTAACAAGCCTGAATGATGGTGGAAGGAAAATGGCTCTGCAACAACTCAGAAAACGAGCACTGTGCTGCATGGATGAAAAAAGAGTAAAGAGTTCTCTTTATCCATTAGGGGTAATTCAGACTCACCTGGTTTGGGGGGAGAAACTCATGGTTGTTTTCATTCATGTACATGTTGTCACCATCAAACTGTGGAGAGAGGAGACAGAGAGGGATGAGAAAACAATGGCAGCCGCACGAAAACAGAGATTTCCAGTCAGTCTTTGGAGATAGGGAAACTGCAACACAGAGGCCTAATGACTGCGAGTCCTCGGCTTGTAGACCTCTTTGCTCTGGTGGATGTCAGTAATTACAGTTCATTAGAGACACGTATAATTAGGCCCTGTCAAAGCTCGTGTAACTCGCACTCTTCGTCTCAGTTTGCCTCGCAGCCCCAGACTGTAAGTGTGCGCACACCTAACTGCTGTGATCCCAAGGGTGTCACAAGGCAGCAGAGAGTGATAATCACAACACTGAGAGCCCGACGCTTGGCCCCGACGGCTATCTAGTTAGTATGTGGGCTAACAAGTTGGCCGGTCATTTCAAATCAAAGGCAGCGCTTGAATTATCAAACAGCCTATGACAGGTAAGTCAGCCAGGAGTTGACCCAGAAATTGATTTGCCGCGCCGTGCAGTTTGCAGAGACTGGAATTTCCTGGGACCTACTTTCTGTGTTTAATTTAGACACAAAGACAAGTGCTCCAGATAATTTCCATGAGAATGACATTTTTCAAACTGTAAGAGGCTCATGTTTCTCAATGTGGTCCACATCATAGGGCAGGTTCTCTAATCTATTACAGAGGAGATCATCACAACATAATAAGAGAGAGAGGCCAGTTTTCCTATCACTATGAAAATCAATCAGTGGGTACGAATGAAGTACTTATTCAAGCAGGCCCCCCATGCTTTACAAACAGTACTCAGTTTGAACAGTTTTCTGAGTGTCTTCCATTTGACTATTTGACTTGTACAGTTGGGTTTAGTGGAATTTTAAACATACTCCTCAAAAATGTTTGGGTATGCTACTGATGTGATTATAGCTTCCCTTAAATGATACCAATTAGTATCATATTTATATTGTTGGGAAGCCTGATTAGTCACCTTGGCACTGTGAAAATGGTGAAGTCAGACAGACCACAAAGTGGGCATCACAGGAAAACTACGTTCAGAGAAGACCAGTTCCTCACCCTTGCCTCACGGATGAACTGTAGACTTTCTTAAAGGGGAAAAAGGGATTTTGGCAAATTTTTTGGTGTTAGTGACATGTCTAGCTTTGTTGCCTTTCCACTAACACATGGTACTTACAAGTTGTACCTTATCGGAAAAGTGAGTAATAATATAATGTATTTTTTTTTTATTTTGCGCCCTTGATGGGAGAGATGACAGTGGATAGGCTTGTGAAAAGGGGTAAGAGAGTGGGGGAAGACACTCTGCAAACTGGCTACAGGCTGGATCTGAACCCAGGCCAGCAGATGTATATGGGACGTGCCTGGTTGCTAACCACTCCACCAAAGCAGCAGCCCTAATCAGGCTTTTTAATGATATAGAATATAATATACGTTATAAATGATTTATAAAATACAACACCAATTCAGGTCAGATATGGGCGAATATGTCCGTTCAGCACTTTGTCGTGTTAACCTGTCCCTATATTGCTCCAGCCTCTTGATGACCTTCATCAAGGCCCAACTCTTTGGGTAACCTCTGAGCTGACCCCTCTCCAATGCACGCGGCTGCCCTCATGGCCTAGTCCAACCCATTGGATCCTGGGCACCCAGTATGTGAAGAGTTGGATCCGGTTTGGTAAAGTGTGCAAAGTGCCTGTTGAGGCACAGCTGCCACTCCTATCAAACTGCTGACCTTTCCCATTCAAGACCAGAGGAAACAGGGACCTAAAGTCTCTGACTTTCTTCCTAGTGTTCATATACCGTAAGCACCAGACCACCTTGTCCAGTGGACTCATTGCTCCATAAGAATGCCAAATGGTTCTATCAAAGGGGAGAAATACTCAAAGTAACATTTCCAAACTTTATTAAAGGTGAGTACTTGCTAAAGAATATTCCTAATATCAGTACCTGACCCAACCTATAGCAACAAATATATATTTGTTTTTTTATTTTCTGAAAATAAGTTAAAACACACAGGGCCTTTCTGTGTGAAATTTGCATGATCTTCCTGTGCATGTGTGGGTACTGTCTCGACAGTCTAACTTCCTCCCACATACCAAAAACAAGCTCATTTGGCTGATTTGTGACTCTTAGGTGCCCTAAGGTATGACTGTGACCGTCTCTCTATATGGCCCTGTGTATTGCTTTTATTGTTTTCACCGCTTTTATTGCTGTTATTGTTTTTATTTATTTTAATTTTTTTATTTGTTGTTTTTTCCTTACTACCTATTGTAAAGCACTTTGGTTCACCGAAAGAGGTGTCATAAAGGGCTGTATAAACAAAGAACATTTACATTTACATTGACGGGTGACCGGTCCAGGGTGTACCTCGCCTCTCGCCTAACGTGACCTGTGATCCCGAAAAGGATAAGCCGTATGGATAATGGACGGATGGATTGATGGACTTTGCCACCATATTCAAATATCAAGACAGAGCTTTTTATTTTTTTCTGTACGGCAGCTTTTAATCACTAACATTATGAAGATATGTTGTCATTCTAAGTATTTTAAGTACAATACTGTTGAATGGAAAAATAACAAGGACTTAGCCAATCTATAGTATGTTATCACTTTAGAAAAACTCTGAGATAAATATCACAAAACCTTAGTACAGACGTCAGTATTTTAAATTTTGTGACGAATACCCATAAGTTAAAAAGCTTTCTCCTGCTAGCCTAAAGTGGTTCTTAAGTGACCAATAATTAATGAACTTTTTCCAAACCCCGCCACCCAACTACTCACCCAGCCAGTGATCAAGCTCACATTGATCCAGAGAGGTGAGAACTGCCTTTAGCACTTTCACACTGTTCCAGAAATGAGAGGACAAGGAATCCCCGCCAATTCAGACCTCAGAAACACAGAGCTCAAGACGCCTAAAGGAGAGGCTTATAGGACTGGAAGAAAGGTGACAGTTTGAGGTTATGGGAAAGGAAAAGGCAACGATGTACCCCCGAGCTAATAGTGAAGGAGTGGGGTAGGGATCATGTGTAAGTGGGAGGTACAGAAGGAGAGATTCTGGAGAAATAGAGGGATAAAGAAAAGGAGAGAAATGAAAACAGGCAGAGGACATCGAGTATGAATGAAAGAGTCAGAGGGGAGGAGAGGGCTGTAGCACCAGCAGCAGCAGCGACGATAGAGCCTGTGGTTGTTCTGGCTGTAGTGTGATTAACACTGGGGTCACAGCCAGAGGCCACAGCTTGAAAGACACGGGCGTATAAACATGCAAACACACACACACACTCCCAGAGGCCTTCTCTGCTGCCCTAACTGACACTATTTGGCACCGGCCATTTATGAGGAAACTAAAAACACCTCATGACCACTGGAGGAGGCAGAGATGAATAACCACAGCTACTGTAAGGCAGACTGAAGGGATGTGTGTGTGTCTATTGTAATTTATGTGGGGGATCGTGTTGTAGACAGGGCTAAAAAAAAGTAGTCAAAGATTTTGTAAAGACATTTCTGCTGTACAGAAAGCCAGCAACTTGACTCTACTTTCATTTTCATTCTCAAGCCAACAGCAAAAGCAGCTTGGTTAATATATGAAAACCACTGGTCTAATGACCCAGTAGGATGGGCATACAAGTTCTTGCCAACTTTTTAAAGATTTCTAGTAGTTTTGAGAATAACAACCATTTCCAGCTTGAGGCCTTTTGGTCTGGGGAATGAAAAAAAAAGTCCCGCTGGGGTAATGCAAATTGGTGACTTGTCTTACTTAATATGCACTAGTAGGCAAGTACTGATGATTCTTGTACTTAAATTTAAAGATACTGTCCTTGCACTTCACAGGAAGACCATCATACAAGTTTACAATTTTATAAAACCACCCAGCTTTGTATATTTCAATTTAAGGCCAAGATAATCTTTTTTTACTTTAATTTTATCTTCTCTATGACACAAATAAATATAGCCTACATCAGAAAAAGAACAGAATTATCAGTCTCCAGGCTTCCAAATGGGGATTTGCATGGCACTGCCTTTAAACAGTGTCCTAATTGGTCCTACTTATACTGCTACCAAAGACAAAAATCATCAAAGTTAATAATAACATTAAATTCTAACACTTCATGATGAATATAAAAACACACACATTTACTGTTTAGTATGTCTTTGATATATACAACACATAGAGACTCTGTGACCCTGAAAAGGACAATTGTTGGAGAAGGGATTAATGTAGTGACTCAGGTATTCCAATCCAAGGCAAATCTGAAAATATAATTAGGAATAAAAGACAGAGAAGAACTTCAGTTCTGATTAAACTGTATCCCACTATGGAACAATAACTGTATGGCATGTTCATTAAAAGAAACATGTACATTTTTATCATTTTGTTGGCTTCTGTCACTATGCACTTCAACTATAACATGAATAATGAACAAAAATCTTTTTTTACAGGTTAGAGAAGAATTTATTTGCTTTGACAGAAAGGAACAGCTTCTGCTTCTGTTGTATTGAGTTACAATTGTAAGAACAGCTCCGAATGATAAAAAGTTTCTTTTTTGATTAATTTCTGGAAGCATGTATGCAGACATTATCACGTGTCCATTTAAAACAATTCCCACTCAAAATGATTTTATACTTGAGAAATATTGCACATATGAAAATAGCTACTGCAACATCCTTTATTGACCAACTGGCTGCGTCACTCAAGTTCTCTCTAAAACAGACATTTAGATCAAGAGATGAGGGTATGTAAGTTTTAACAGAGCAGTCAACAGATCACATTAGTAATAAAATAAACAAGAAATTCTTAACAAAGTCGAATTGCTGCTTCAGGCTGACAAGCAATATATAAACACTTATACACTTTGTGTGTCAGCACATGGTTTGAAGTCAGGGCACTTGAGCCAACCGATCAGAAGCAAGCTGTAGTGCAGCAGTAATGCTCCTCACGCTCCCTGGTGGTGAAGATGGCAGAGTGAAAGGATCATGTTGGTTGATTAGGAGGGTGAGGTTGTTCTTAATGTCTAAAAAATGGCTCCTCAGACCTGAGATTGGTTCATATGATGAGAAAACCGTGTTTACAAAAGACTCTATCATCTGAGGACTTAGGCAGGAGACATCGAGATGAGCTGTCTTACAATCAGCCTCAGTGTCTACTATGTAACAAATTGAGTAATATGCAACTGTGCGGTATTTACTTAATTTGTAAGTCTTGTACTTCTCGATCAAACGATCCAGATCGATTAAATACAAGTCAATAGCTGCTGAGATTGCAGTTGCATAGTCTGCTGGATTTTTATCACTCTCAACATTCAGTCGAGCCTCGTGGATCAACATCTGGACATGGAAGGAGGCTCCGTTGACCCATATCTTGAAACCACGGGTACTCATTTGCCCATCTAACAGCAGAGAGTTTCGAAGAACAGTGAGATGGCGATACAGTTGTGCCTCCAGTCGTTGTACTTCCCTTAAAAGTCGTCTGTCGTCTTTCATGAATGTGCGATGGCGCCCCAGGTACTCCGACATGGTGTCCCTTACAGCTGAGGCTTTTTCTTCCCCAAAAACACGGCGGAATATTTCGTATGTGGCATCCTTTTCACGACCACTTTTGATGATGATCTCTAGGATGAATGAAATCACCAATGCTCCAAGTCCAACGGCATTTGGGACTGAAGTCAGGGAAGCCAAACCAGATCCAAGCCTGTCAGTGAAGTCCGGCACCATGTCCAAATGCAGTCTGGAGAAAGCCTGCAGCTCAGCATTGGAGTCAATGCCCGAATATTTCAGCAGGGACTCATCTATGCCAGCATCTGGTAGAAGGCATGGCTTCTGTAATGCATCTTTATAAACAGAAAGACCATATCTGTCAAAGTCCTCCTGTGACAATCCACCTCCCATGTTTTCACACTCAGTCTGAGGGTAACAGTGAAGCTGAGCCAAGACCAGAACAGACTGAACTCCAGTCAATCCAAGTACAGTAATAAATGACCAAATAAAATCAGGAGGACAGCACTGATAACCAACCAGGACTCTGGAAGAAGAGGCGTTTTTATTGACTGTCAATGTCCTCTTTTGACCAAGGTCCAAAGTCCACTTGTGCTCCCTGTCTTTGTTTAATGTGGTGTTCAAATGCAAACCACAAAAAATACCCATGGAGTGTTTTCGATGAGAATTCTATATAGTTCAAACCCTAAAAGATCCCCTAGAGAAAAATGCAACATCATACTGTTGAGAATTTTGGACAAGTTTCATTGACATCACCTGTTTGATTACTATAGAGTCCTCCTGATATAATGCAGCAGCTGCCGTATTCAAGCTGCTGTCTCAAACTGTTGTGTTTAAACAGAGAACATAGTTACAGACATGCAGGTAGAGTTAAGATGTGCTAAGCCTCGTGACAAACTATGACAGACTAGGCATGCACAATACTTGATTTTAGCTTATCTCCAATGTGCCACTATCACAGAGCTCATTATTGCTGGTACAAATTCTGATATCTTTTTCCAACCAGTTTGGCAAAAATTGACAAATTCCTGTTATGTGACATTTCATCTGTGTGAGAAATAGATGTGAAACAAGAATGACCATGTTTAATTTCCTTATTAATCAGGTTGATGATGTTTAAATGTAACAATTAAATGACAATAAGGTGACATGTGATACAATAATAAATCCTGCTGATTACGACCCATATGTGTAAAGTTAATAAGGCCAAATATGCGCAAGACATACACAATGGCAATGGACATTGCCCAAAGTTTAAATATCCGCCAAAACAGAAAAACCAGTCATACAGATATTAGGCAAATGGTATTATGCATACCCAGATTAATACAAGATGGCCTGTAATAATATCTAAGTCTTAAATTTTGGGATGCAGAGTATTGTATATATATATATATATATATTTTTTGGATTTTTTGTATGCCAATATCTCGGAACTCAGTTTTCCAATACCCAATTCAATATTTTTATTTTTAGTTAAATGATAAGTTAAGTTTGATTTTATCAATTGCATCCAGATATGTATGTTCAAAAACTCATATCAGGCATGTTATCACCTGATTTGACCATCATGAACTTCGCTTAATCGCTTGCGCCTTCCAGACATGTTGTGGGACTGTGTTGACCTTTCAGCTGAACTGAAGAAGAGCGCTGTATCACTCATACAGCAGTTTTGTGCAAAATGGACAAATATCTATAGGATGAAGATGTTGTGGAGAAGAACTTTGAATATGATGGGTGTCTCTTAAGTTTTCGAGCCAGAGAAAGAGTTTGAGGATGATTTCGAAGAAGGAGGGAGTGCAGCCCAGTTTCGAGAGTACAGGCGCCGGATAATAGAATATTGGTGAAACTAATGAGTTTTTGGATAATTAATGCAGTTTTAGGAGCGGTGCTGTATGCCCTATGTGCTACCATTATACTGATGTCCGCTGCTCGATTTTGGATCTAAATATCTCCCAAAGCACTGTTTGGATCAGGAAAGTCTTCTGGGTGAGTATATTGTTCTACTTCATTCTATAAACAATGTGAAAGCTGTAGAAACTGAACTTATCCTAAGTTTATAAAGCCTCCACTTCACTAACATGCACTTGCTCCTTTTATGGTGATAGTGTATGTGTATTAGAAAGAGGTGTAAAGAAAGAAGAAACATGTTATTCTTTAATACATTTTAATTTTGATTAATAAAAGTGCACATTCATAGATGATGAGGTAAGTCATTAAGTTACATTGGTATGTTCTGCCAATATCACAGCTAATGTTTGAGACGTGTGGCCACTCTGACCAAATTTCAGCTGTAAATCAGCAAAATGCTCAACAATTGAGGCTGTTATCTACCAATACTGATATTTTTTCAATAATACCATGCATCCCCACTTAAATGTATCACTCAAAATACTTCCCAGAAAGAAAGGATTTCTTAAAAGATGGACAAAGAAATGAAAAATACGATCTCCGTAGGATATCAGATGTAGCTCTGTTTCCCTCCCCTTTGGAAACACTTAAAGCTGAGGGGGGTGGGGGAGCTACAGGAAGCTATGATTATGAGCTCTGTGTTGATCAGGTCAATGAGTAGACTTTTAAACCAACATGGCATCCGTCTGTAATGGGTAAAAATTACACATGTGGGTGGCAGCTGTAAAGCTATTAGATAAGAAACCACAAGAAGTACAAAACAGAGCGTTTGTCTTGATAGTGGCATGGCTCATATCTCTTTCAGCGAAGAGTTTAGTAAAAAGTGTCCTATTCTTCTGCTAACCAACCCCTTTTAACAGCATTTAAAGCAAAGAAAATACAGGTTGCAGGAAAAAGGACCTTTTAGATTTGTCTATAAGCTTTACTTTTACCATGTCACTTGAATGTGGCCTGTTGTAACGTCGACTTGCACTGTGCTTGTACTTGGCCATATATCAAAATGTGTTGATGCCACAGCATATTTGGGTGTGACACTGTTTGGTATCACATTCTTTGTTTAAAATAAATCCTCTCCTTGTACAGTAACATTTTTAACATGTGAAATACAGACACAGTCTTCTTCAATGAGTTTATCTTTCTTTTCAGCTTCTACTTTTGCTTGTTCCACTCTGAACAGCAAACATACAACAGTGCAGATGCCGCTCTTTTCTGCATTGTTCAATTTGAAGCACCATTGCTATCTCCACATTATCATTCAGCCTGTGATGGAACAGTTACTTTGAGTGCAGTGATTTCTGCCTGATAGCACTATTAGCTCGCTGGAGGAACAATCATTGTATTCTTGCAATAAAAAAAATGAAATCACTTTCTCTATCTCTTATGGAAAATGATTTGACATGCTGTCCTAATCACATGGTGCAAAATGTGATGGTGTCTGGGAATGGGTTATGTTTGCACCTGCAAACCAGATCTCCAAAAAGCAGAGCGGGGTAAAAGAAGAAAACAATTATACAGAATGTCAAGGAGAAATGAGGTCTGTGGTGGAGTCGCAGAGGCCAGAGTTGTTAGAATAGCAAACATTTTCTAAATCCAGGGGAAAGGTAAAAATAACTTCTTTTATGCCTCTTTGCGGTTAGCAAACTGGTCAGTGAAGCTCGGAGTACTGTATTTTTACTGCAGAGCAAATGAATGTGAGGTCTGAAGCTTAAAAACTCTGGATGACCTTTGTGCTGCATTATCACTGCCCTGATTTAAAATGAATCATCTCACTCCAGAGTGAGGGGTCTAAAAGACATTCAAGACTTTCTATTTATGTTGTCATCTCTCCTAAACTATAAACCTACTCTCGGGTTTGAGGGTGCACTGATCGGAATTAGGTGCAGCAAAAACCACCCCAGCCCATCTTGCTCTCCCTCTCCTGTACCTCATTCAACAGCATTTGTATACCTTGCAGATCAAAACTGCCAGAGGTTGTCCTTGTTACTAACGTTGGATGCCATGGAAGCTCTAATTAGAGGAAAATAATGGTAAAAGTGGATATGCAGCGCCCTTGTGAAGAGAAATGAGGAGAGAAACGTTCTTTTTATGTGCACTTTAAACAGCAATAACAATGCACTGAGAATAATAAATGAATAATGCACAAGGCTTAACAGCAATGGTGGAAATCAATAGGGAACTTTTCCTTTTACTAAATGGGAGATGTTGTTTGCAAAGATTACACTCAGTTTGATATACAATTTTTCTCTTGTGAAATCTGATTTCCATTATCTTTTTGCAAAAGCCCTGACGTACCCAAAGTGAACATATGAGCATTTGACGTCGTAGAAAAAAGACAGGGTTTGTCAGAGAAGGGCGAGCTAGTCGTGTCTCCCTCTCTCTGTTTGCTTTCCTGAGGCTTCGAGGTCATTAATCATAGCGGTCAAATCTACAGCAAAACAATTGAGCAAAGGAAAACACAGACGGAGAGAGAGAGAGGGAGAGGAGGGGGGTGAACTAGGAGGAGGGAGGAGAGGGTGAAGGTGAGAGAGAGGAGGAGAGGAGAGGGTGGGAGTCATGTTGAGCGTGTGGATACGAAGGAGAGAGGCGTTGGGACGCATCGTGGCTCAAGACGAGAAAGGGACAAGTGAGGCCCGAACGACTGACGCACTTGACACCACAGTCCTGTTTGCATAGAAGAAATGCAAATACATGAGGAGAGAGAGAGAGAGGGAGAATGGGAGGGAGAAAATAAAGTGGGGAGAGAGAAGCTATAAATAGGCTAGTGTTTGCGTAAAGCCAAACCAATGTCAGTTTGATGCAGGAAGTGCAGCACAGACACTGAGGTTAGAGAACAACTGTTGACTGAAACACAGCAGCAACAAAAATGTAACTTTTCAAAGATGTCAGACAAGAAGTCACTTCTGTAGTGACAGAGAAAAACTTCATGACTCCAGTCAATAAAAGGAATGTATTCTTATTAGAGCGGGGCAGTATATGGTGTTTAAAAAGCTGAAACATTTATATTAAAACAACATTGTTTAAAACTGTCCGATTGGTACTGCTGCTAAAACACTTAAGACTCTGTAAAACCATTTACATTTTTCTTTTTATTTTTTGGTAAAACAATAATGTTAGTGATATTATTATTTAACTTTTAAGCTTTCTAGCTTTGAAATATAGTTTTTAACATGGTATATTGAGCATTTTTCTGCTGAGCCCAAAAAAGCCCTACATAAATGGAAAAAAAAAGTTCTATAAGACCAACAGTAATATGTTGATAATGACATGATAATCAATACAATGTGTTAAGTCTTCAAGAAATGACCATTTCATTGACTTAACTTTTCAACCAATTAATCAATCAATATATCCTCATTAGAATCAAAAACGATCAAATCATAAGAAATGTTTTACTATGGGCTGATGACATACTCCGTTTTTATAAATAATTATTAAATTTATTTTATTTTTACTCATTTACTTATTTAATTTCATTTAACATGAATCCACCATTAGTGCAGCACTTTACCTTTAGAAAAGTTGATGCTGAACTGTGTTAAAATGTTCAGCTTTAGCCGTGTTCTACTCAAAGCACTTGCCAAAATAAAAAATGCATTTTAAACTTTCTGGTTTAGACAAGTACCTTGGTTTCTTGGTCTTTTTCACTAAAGTTTATATTTCTTCAGTTCTGACAACTGGGAATGTAAGATGTTGGATTTTGCAAATATTCAAAATAACAATATTTATAAGGTCATTATCACCAAAATGGAAAGTTGTTACTTTATGAAAAATGACTTGTTACTTCTGCTGTGAAAGTCTGTTTGTGTAAGAAACAGATGTAAAAAGAGAAAATAACACTTAACTCTTGAAACATGGTACTTTTGATTTTTACTCATGCAGTGATGATAAGGTGAAGCATCATGGTACATTTGTGTATTTTGCTGATATTACAGCCAATATAAGGTGTAAACATGGTCAATATATTGGATGTAAATATCTGCAATGATTACTATCAGCCAATATTGTAATTAAACTTTCTAGGCCGATATCTGCTGATCACAACATTTTACTAACATCATGCATCTATGGTGAAAATCTTTTGTTGTTTCATAATAAAAGAAAACAACATATACTGCAAATTCTGTGTATCACCTTCATGAACAACATCATAATATGATTTTCAGTTTATATCACACACCCCTATTTCTTGTGACCTCTGGAAAAACATGGAAAATAAGTAAACTTTCAAATTTAGATAAAATCCATGGTGTTGTTGGCAATATTCCATGCTTCTCATTAATATTAGATCATGTGCTGCACATATCTATAATCTGTTTTTCTCTTTGATTGTGGGCTTTGATGAGCACTGCTTTGTTGGTGGAAGGCTGCCACTGACATGGAAAACTGTCAACGCAGAAAAAATCAGCAGCGTTCATGTACTGTTAAATCTCCTAATCTTGAGAAGAGTGTAGAATCTGAGCAAATCAAAACAGTTTCAAGAATATGTTTGACATAAACAGATTGTTGTGTAATTTTACTGGCAGACAGAGCAGTATGATGGTATAGAAGATAGAGGCACCAGATGGCTTTGTTTGATGATATCCGATTGTATTTTAAATATTATATTGTCACATTTAAACCATTTAACTGAGTTAATATTGTTTTATTACAAACTTACAAAACCAATAACTACACCTTACAAGTGGAGCAGCTCATATTCTTTTATTTCTTTCCAGGAGCCACTTTCAATATTGAAACTCCGGCTTTCAGCCAACACCAAGTAATGAATCATAGCCCTCTTTCCCAAATTTACAATCTATAAAACCTCACGATGCAGAACCTTTTGGAGTAAAATAATTCATCATCCTGTGACACTGCTCTATGAATGGAGTCACTTGTCTGATTTATAGGAAGCCAAAAAATTTATAGTGACATAGCTGCCTAGTATTTAAAAATATGAAAATAAAAATGGGAAAAAATACATTTGCCAAACACAAAATATTGGAGGCAGATTGTTTTATGAAAGAAAGGTTGTATCTGACTGAAAAGGCAGTTATTAAGGAGGTATCTCGCTGAAAAGGCAGTTATTAAGGAGGTATCAGCAATAACAACCATGGAGAGAGCGCAAGGTTATACTAACAGCTATATTATTAGTACGTGGAGAGTTGATGTTCGATAATATGGCAGTTTTTAGTTAATTTGCAATAACATTTGGCTAAAATAAATATAACCATTGTGGTAGTACATTTTAGACAATTAAGAAAATTCTTTCCCCAAGAGCTGCTTAATTAGAGTAAAATATCATAATCATGGTTATTTTGATAGATATTGTGATCATAAATATTGACAACGATTTTTCACTGATTTCACAGCACACAATACACACACTCATTTAATTAAAATGCCCCGTACGCTGTAATCCTGATCATCAAAGAAGAAGCTATGGCAGAAAATAAATTCAAAACATGAATTTTTCTAAAATAAGTAAATAAGTACATGCTATAAGACAAAATAAGTATGTCATGCTCTGTGGCACAGTAATGTTTAATATGAAGTATTCTGTTTTTATAATTGTGTGAGTAAATTTAATTGCAAAAGCCCCACTTTGTCCTGCAGTTTAAAGCATCTTGTCTTTCAAGAAGGAGCTGTCCTTGTCTGGTGGAGTTAAGCCAAACTTTCTGCTGCTGTGGTCCGCCATGATACTGCTGTTGAAACAGAATGCTGCAGCAACACAGCAGGTCCTTAAACATTTATAAAATGTATACGGATGGTAGTATCCTCACCTTTTAGAACCAAAAAGTTGACCTGAAACAAAAGCCCCTTATTGGTTCCTCCAATATTGTAAACTTGTGCCAAATTTGATAGTTTTTTTTTTAAACCCAAGCCTTCTTTAGCAGGTGTGCATGTTTATCTGCTACTTCAGCAATGTGAAAAACAGCAGGGTGCTGGTTTGGTGGAGTGGTAAGCAAACAGGCACGACCCATATGCATACTTCTAACAACCCCGGTTTGAATCCAGCCTGTGACCAATTTGAAGAGTGTCCTCCCTCCTCTCTCTCTCGTCTGTCTCTCCCTCTCTCCTATCAACAAAGGCATAAAATGCCCAAAAACAATAATAATAATAAAAAAAGACTCCTTCAGGGGGAAAACAGTAAAGACACCTGCCCTGCACACCAGAATGCTTTTGAGGAGTCTTTGTTTAAAGAGCTTTATTTTTCAATGTAACTTGCATATTTGGCATTACAAATTTGATGTTATATGAAATCAGTCAGAGTAAAAATTTATTCAGCCATAATGTCCCTCAGGAATGTATCTGTGGTGGCAGTTCAGTATCTAATTGATGGTAAAGTGTCTGCATAGTTCTTCATATTTAGGAATTTATCAAGCTGGTTCACCATCCTTTTTGCTTACTGCTCTCAAGTCAAGTATCAGCTAACAAATGTAATTTTATAATCCACTTATCCGAGGTCAGCTGTTTTCAGATCAGTTTAGTAGCATTTTCGTATTCCCACAACAACCGTTACTTTACATTCTGCGCTCCAGCGCCGCTAACCTGCATTGATCTACGACGAGAGGCTTCTCTGGTAAGGTCGCAGTGAGCCCAGCTGTGCTTAACTCTTCGTACTGAATACCAAATCACAGGAGTGGCTACTGCAGCCGGAGACGTTTTTAGATGTAAAGAAGGTGAAGACGGGAGGAAAAAAAGGACCCAAACCCCCTTCTTCCTAGTCTTTTCATGGTTACAGTGTGCACCTCCCCTAGTATTTCACTCCAGCGTATCTAATCGCATGTCAGTCAAGGTGCCGATGGAAAGAGGCAGCAGTCAAAATACTTGTGTCAGGACTGTGGTCATTAGAGCATTCAGTCACATACACATACATATATATATATAGCCAAAGCGCAGGGAGAGTGGGGGATGGTGTACTGTAAAGCAGATATGGATTGCCTGTATGTTTGTGTGTATATATGAATGTGCTGCATGTGTATTTCACCTTTATGTGTTCCTTATGTGTGTGTGTTTGCATACTGTATAAACAACCCTGGCTCTGAGTGTGTGCACATTGCATGCGTGCCTACGTGTGTCTGTGTAATGTATCCTGTCCAATAATACACACATTGATCCCCGCCAGATAAAGATAACAAAGTTAGACCTTCCATAATATTTATTTTCCCATAACAGACGTGCTCGGCCACGCCCAGTCATATAACTCCATGCAGATGAAATATGGTCTTCATTACCTTTAAACCTCAACAGAGAGAGAGAGAGAGAGAGTGGTGAAGGGAAGGATGGAATAAAAAAACAGAGATGCCCTTCTTTCTCGACTGGAAGAGCAGAAAATGAATTGAAGCAGCTGTGATTTTTTTTTACATTACCATGACAAATACGACAAAATGGGAAGAGAAAAGGGAGAGATAGCAGGAGAGAGAGAGAGAGAGAGAGAAGGGTGGGGGGATGGGAGGGGATGGGGGGGTTGAATGACGACAGACAGAAAAGGGCAGATCAGACAGAGAGACCAAATTGTGTGCGAAAAAAAAAAAAATCAGCTCAATTTGTGCCCGACTGTAAGCCGCGAGCCGAGAGGAGAAATAAAATAAGGCATTTAGCTGGGGATCATGTTAAACCATGCAAGTGAATGAGTCCCCAGAGGAGAGTGTTGCCTCCCTCGCTTATGATGGACTTAATTGCCTCTATCAGTGTTAAGATATAACATTCATCTCAGGTTTATTGCACGGCTTTATGGTCCTGTCCATCACGCTGAAGGGTTTCAAGAGGGTGGGCCCACTCCTCAAATGGCACCCTAAAATAATGAGACAGATTACAAAGCAACAGATTGGGGGGAGGGAAATGGAAAAAGCTGAAATATACGGGCAAAATAGAGTATGCTAAAAGACGTCTAGAGAGTGAAACTGAGTGGATTACAGCTTTGGTTCTAAACTGGTACTGCCTCTGGACCATAACCTTTTTAATGAAAAACTACAACCCAGTATCCACAAGTAATTAAACTGTTTCAATATATTAAAGAATAATGTTGCAGTTTCAATCATAGAAGCAAAACAACTAACGCTAGGGATGCTCAGATAGTGCAAACCTTCACCAAGGGATGCATGACATTCTTAGACAAGTTATTACCAAAAATGAGGACAACTACCCTATCTCGAAAAGTTAACAAACTCCTAGATCCACATCAATGTTTGGATCACAACCAGATCCTATCAGCTCTCCCTTGTACTAAGATTCACCAAAAATCAAACCACATCCTTTGGGAACTTTTTTTTTTGTTTACAGACAAAACCACAAATGGACAAATACTGAAAGAACGTTAAATTCTTATTTTCATTTTAGCTTAATTGAAGCCTCACTGCGAGCAAGAATCTCATAAAGAAGAGCGTCCTGCCCAAGACGAGCAGCAGAACAAGATACAGAAATAAAACAATTACTAACACAGATGAACACAAAAGAACTACGGCTGGATATCCAGCAACCTCAGGATGTGGTTGAACCCCGATACAGAGGCCATGATATGATACATATCACCATATGAATCAGAATCAGCATTCTGACATGCATACATTTCTGACATCGACTTCACCTTTTATGGAAATTCTAAACAACATCTGTTCCTTTCTGTGAAAACTAAGACTGCAAGCACAATGTTTCAAGGATCCAAAAACTAAAAACACTTCAGTGCCAGGTCTTCAGAGACCTTAGAGGTAAAGTAAGATTTGGATTTTGCACTTCTATCATGTCGTTTGACTTCTGCACTATAAGTGAAATATGTTCTACAACTGTTCCCACAGCGTTTAGGGCCATTTGGTTGTGTAAAATCTCTAAAGAGTAGGTAACGATATTTTGTCTTATTGATTATTTAACCACAGGCCAAAAGTGAACCAATCAATTCAGAGTCACAGAGCAGAAAGTCAACAGTCCTCCTGAACGTAGGAAATAAATTATTTAAATGGACAGTATGTTTTGACTTGGTGCTTCTGTATGACTTCGAATATTTGTGACCACTTTCTTTTTTTCAGGACTTATTTAAAGCAACTCTGAGGCCTGCTTTTGAATCCCGAACCTCCAGTTTTGAAACACACATCTACATTTTGTGGTTTTGTGAGATTACACGGACGACATTATCACTGAGGAAACCTGCTTTATTAACCAAAGATAAAGAAATGAATGAGTCAAAATCTTAGAGAACAACAAAAACGTTTGCCGCAGATAAGGAGTACAAATGTATACGTACGGTTGTTATCATAGGCTTCATGGTCACAACGCTCACAACCTACTGAAAACAGATCTGCTGCTGGCTCTGATCCATGAGTTAAGAACAATGGACGTAATGTTCTCTTTCTTTTTTTCAGAAATTTCTAAACTGCTTTGTTATACAAAGAAAATAATCAGAAAAAACACAATCCTGAAAAACAAACACTAATGTGACGAAACAGTGTCACATAAATGTGCTTCTTGGTGCTTTTGTATGCAGCCCAGTCCCACTTTAGGGCCCTGATCCACTGCTTGAGAACCACTGGTTTAGCTGGTATTTTGTATGGATTACTCTTTGGTTCTAGGTCTTTCAAAAAAGCATGGCTGGCCGAGCTATAGGCACACACATCTCCCCCACCTCTGACCCCGGAAAGCTCTGGGTAGGTGTAGAGTTTCAGATGGCCCCACAATCGTACCATTGTGCTCCTGTTAACACAATGAAAACAAAGCTAACACATCGCTGCCATTCAAATCCCCCCGCAAAGTCTGAAAGTCTGGCTAACCTTGACTTCCAACACGACCCAGGTGTAACAAAAATGAATCATCAGGCCATACAGGCAGCCTCAAGAGCGCAAAAACAGCACACCAAAGCATAATAAATGAACACAATGGACCAAACAATGAAGGAAATATGATAAAAATATCAAAGCTTGGCATCCCACTGGAGGACACTGACTTTTCATTTCATTTCTTTAAGATGTGGTTCTGATCTCTTAAAAACAGGCCGCTTCTCATCACACGAAGGCTCCGAGAAGCATGTCTGCATGTTCCATTAAATCTATTAAATCCACTTGCATTATATCATAGTGCTTACCACACAATAGGAGCCTTTCAAGGGCAGTCCCAGAGGAAGCCAACAAAGGGCCCTCTCTTTCAGGGTCTAGTCAAGTAATTCAGAAAGAGCCAAACACGATTTTTCTGTGTGTGAGAGAGTCTGAGTGTATGTGTGTGGATCCTCACCACCAGAACCACAAGCTGCAAATTCACCAAGTCAAGAAAAAAAAAGAGGAGCAGGAAAAAGACAGCGGCGAGATACCTGTTTCTATTCACCTTACAAGTGTCTTATTCAAATAGACACTGGGTCTACTGGAGAAGTGTCCTTCCTCAATGAACAGACACTTCACACGAGAAAAAAAATCAAGATTAGAAACCTGACAAGGAGCCAGTTAAGAGAAAATGTGGTTTGATATCTAATGCTCACTCGTACTTGTATATTCTGTTGTTACACTGACCTCATTATTTCACCTCTGTCCGTGGGTTTGACCTCATAAAACCTCATTAGCCTAAATTTTAAACTCACAAATTGCCAGTGTTTGTCCCAGTCCCAAGCATTAGCTTTTGATATGCTGTCTTTCTTAAATCACTGCTATAACTTTACACGTAAAAACATTAGGCTATAGATCATATAAAGCACATCTTAAATGCAAATGTAGAAATATCTGTGATAGGACATAAATGTTCTCTTTCATTAAATAAAAATGTGATCCGTGGAGGTCTGACCTCCCTGCTTGGCTTTATCAGTAACTACAATTTTACTAAAAGCAGGGAGATTTAAAAACAAACAAACAAAAATTATTATAAGTACATTAGGAGCAGTAGATGTTCGTCAGCTCAGTCACTCTGTAGAGGGTTTGCACATGAGCTCACAGTCAGCAGTGAGATGAATGTTAGCCACTAAGAGGCAAAGAGCACAGACTTACAGCATCAAACAGTTAGATTCTAAAATTCAGTCAGGTTTTTAATGACGTTGAAGCCCCAATGTTCTTGTGACTGGTATTATATAATGGAGCAAACATGCACTCAGATTATCATAAACATAAACTCCATTTTTTTTCCTCTGGTTTTTACTTTGCAGTAAAATCAGGACATTTAGAGTTTTGTTTCACACCTAACATATTTGGTCTGGACCAAACACACTCTGATTCACTTTGGTGTAAAAGCTCACACAAACTCTGATTTGGACCAAAGAATCCAACTCTAGTCCACTACAAAAACAGAGGTCCCGGTTCACCTCCAAACGGACCAGAATTTGGTTTGCGGCGGGTGGGAAAGTAATCTGAACCAAACAAGGCAAGCAAACAAAAAAGGGATTGAACTGCGGCTTGGATTTTTCAACAGAAAAGCTAATGTAGCATTTACCTACAATATAAAGCATAGTGTAGCTAACATTAGCACTGCTAGCACCGTCAGTTGTGTATTTCTTGCTCATAAAGCAACAATAGGCCAGATGGCAGGAACAAAAACAACAGCTACAGTCCCAACCAGTGGCAGGAGGCAGGATTACACGACATTTGACGGGCTTGGGTCAGTCTGTCAAGGTGATGACAATGATAATGATGTTGCAACTTCATTCCCAAACCAAACTGGGCCCGCTGAAATTTATTGGAAAACCTGCTGAAAATTTGACAAATCAATCAAAAAAATAACCAATAATATCTTAAATGATGAGGCACTGAGGACATTAGATTATATTTTTTTCTGCTTTTTGCCAACATAAAACCCAAATATCACCATTCATAATGGCTGGTTTGATAATAAACTATTTAACAGCAGTTAAGTCAATAGATTTTACCACAAATTGTTGAAATTATAAAAAATAAGACTTCCGTTATGCAAATTATTGACATTGTTTTTTCATATGTGAAATACAGATTTCCAACCATCAGATGTCCTATAAAAATAAAAGGCAGCAACAGTGAGACAAATGCTAAGTCTGGGCGCACAAGCTCATTCTGGATAAACACAATCACAAATTACACAGATACATACTTACAGTCACAGCAGGGCTTCATCCTATGGCTCAGGCTTATAAATGCCGCATAATAAGCATACTTTTATTTCTTAGTCATTCTTAAAACATAAGTAAAACTAGAATCTACATTAGGACTTCTAAAGTAGCATGCTAGGCTATACAAAACCCAGACAGTTGCGTTAGCTACACGTTGTTTAAGCTCTACAGCTCTAAAAGTGTCTTTCTAACTCTAAAGAGAATCGGTTTCATCGAACCACCTTCAGATTTATTTTAAGGATTTTGCGCTCAACAAACACTGCTGCCAAAGAGATTAGTGACATACATATCACACGGACATGTTATGCAGTCTGTCCAGCATGTCAGGCTACATCTCCCCTTCAGTAGAAAGAAAAGATAAAACATGAAGCTCACTCACAAAAAGATACAAAAAGAGAAGACAGCTAAATAATTATTATTAGTTCTTTATACTTTGGTCCTAACACAATATTATATGTATTTTCCCATGCCTTATTAGGATAATTCTGTAAAATGTCTGTGTTAGTTTTGCTCCTAAAAATACAAAAACAAATTTGGACTAAACTTAGTAACAGGTTTGACCATTTACAGACAATAAGCTGAAATAAGCTAGTATAGAGTATTCAGTATTAACATTTCAGCAGCCATTAAGGATTCTACTTTTCTACTATCTTTTGTCAAATTCCAGAAAATTTTAAGTAACAAAACATGAAAAGTAACAAGCAAACTAGTTGAGATTCAATGTTTTAGGAATTTAAATTGCAAAAACTTCCAACTTTCCTCAGATTGAGCTTTGGTCTCACAAAACTGGAAATTCTGATAACTTTTCGAACATTCCTTGGACAAAAGAGTAAAAAAAATGAAAATAACCATAGCAGATTGTCATTTGATGAATATTTATGCAGAGTAAAGTCTAGACTGAGATCAGGAAATTTTGAACATTTTGTTTTATTTAACCAACAACTGAGGAGGACTGTGCAGCCTTGGCAGAAGCAACTCCTCTCTGAACGCTCTCTGACTAAGGATGCCTCTTGGAAAAATGTTTTCCCAACCTGTTCAGCTTTTAAATTTCAGCACACAACAACACTTGTGACCTTCTCTATTCAACACTATTGTCTCCTGATACTCTGTGTGGCAATAAAGCAATAACTTCAGCTTTTAAAGATCTGGTTTCCCAAGAAACCAACCTGGGGAGCACCAGTACAGTAATTTTGAAAACACACAATGTAGCACCATGAGGAAAAAAAATCCCCTTCTTTCTGTATTTAGGATTGAAACCTTGTACTTAAGTCTAAATGCAGCATGGCCTACGTCTGTCAGTGAGGCTCAGAATAATTCACTGTTCTTTCATTCACTGCCGTGCTGACTCCACATCCAGCCTCTGCCACACGAGCATCCAGGCAGAATTTTTTATTACCAATCTAATTGCACATTCCACCCTGACAAGAGCTCATTAAACCTTAATTATACACATGTTGTTTTCTACAAACATCTCCATTTGGGTCTCTCTGCCTTGTAATTGTTCAGCAGGGACAACCAGTTGAGATTTCGCAGATTGAGTGAGTGAATAAGAGAGAGTGCGAAAAGAGAGAGAGAGAAAATACCAGAGAGAGAAAGAGAGAAAGAGAGAGAGAGGGAAAAAGAGGGGGGGAGGGAGAGAGAGGGAGAGAGAGAGATAGAGAGAGAGAGAGGAGTGTCTGGAAGTAGGTCATGCCTCTCCATAAACAAGGCATGGTTTCTAAAATAATATACCCATCCAGTGGAAGTAATGCTAAACAACTGAGCGAATGTGGAGCTCATGTAATATTTACAGAGCACTAATACATAGATGGCAGGTCTTTTTCTCAGCAACCACCACCAACCCCCCCTCTCCAAAGCCAGAGGTTTCTCTTTTTTCATCTATTTTTTTCCTTTTGCCATTTGAATTTCAGAGAAAGCCAACTACACTGATGTATCTGGAATGGATGGGAGGGAAAGGGGGGATCTGGGAGGTGTAAAGATGTTGAGTCTCTCTCTTTCTATTTCTTTTTCCATCTTTCCTGACTCTCTCTCTCCTCTTCCTCTTTCCATTGTTCTCCCTCACACTGGCATTGGCTGTGATGTTCTCTTGCACATTTGTTATATTTTAGTATGGGGGGAAGTAGGCCTTAATCCAGACCCTTTGAGGCATGGGTGATGATATTACTGTGGTGAATCGGCCTTTTAAAGACTTCTTTAAACTCCAGCTGGTGCTGTAAGGTCACCCAGCGCTTGTTCGACGTCGCGCCCTGCATGATGCTTCTGGGGATTGGGGGACTAACCGGCTGTGTCGACTGCAGGTCGGGCCATTCCTGCAATGTTACGGCATGAAGAAAAGGCTGCAGGAGGGAAAACCTTCAGCATGGGTAAGGATCTAAACCAGAGAAGGGCAACTGGGGTCCATGTGCAGCCCTCCACTTCACTTAATGAGGACCCTGGTTTGAAAAGTAATTCTGAAAATAAGTAGAAATTTGCAAGTAAGTATTTTAAATTTTCAACATGCATGTCATGCATTAAGACCAAATCATTAAAAAATTATAAATCTAAGCTTTTCTACTTGAAATTAATGTATACAGTCTTCCTCTTGGAATAGCATTATGAATATGAGGGCCTGACAGGTCCCAGTGACATAAAGTTATACAAATATATCAATTCTTTTGAAAAAAACAAATAAACAAAAAAACATTACTAAATCACAGCTGATGCCTGGCAAGCAATTTGTTCATTGTACTAAAGGAAAAACCAAACCAGGTTATATCCCCAGATTACCTCGTTCCTTTAAGGAAAATAACAAGCCTTTTAATAGCTTTTGATAGATAGTGTCCCCTTATAAAAATCTGTACAATTTTGAATTTTTGTATTTTATAGTTTCAAACAATTTGGCACTCTGCCAAAGAGAATGGTATTAATGTTGCCCACTTTGTTACAAAAGTTGCCCATCACCCCCCTAAACTCAACGTTGAAAACATTGCAAACAAGAAACGCTGCTTGTTAAACCTGTTTTATAGTTATTATTTGACCACCTGCATTGAAAATCTAAGATTTCCATTACTCACCATAATTGACTGCTGATTTTAAAATATTCCAAATATCTTTAAAAGCATTATTAGAATCAAATATCTTGGGCCATTTGGGTAATTTTACGGCAAAAAGAAGGGAGTAGGACGGCATTAGGAAAACTCTTCAGCATGTTGAATCGTCTAAATATCAAACAAAACATTTCTATTTAGCTTCTATCAGCACCAATGAAACATTATGATCTCCCATTGCTCAACATACCGGACTACTTGATCTCATATATTACAAACATCTTCAGGAGCACTAGATATGGATTCTAACATGGTCAGATTTACTCATGTATTGAGGTACTTCCACAGTGTTTCTTGGGATGGCTGTACTGAACAGCTGCATTGACTTCAGGTCACACCATTTTGACAGTTTTTCAGCAAAAGGGACAGGACTGCAATGGGAGAATTCTTCTTTGGCTTGTTAACACTGAAATTTTTCCTCTTAATAAGTTATGGTGGTATAAAATAAAATACGATGTACCCACATTCTGTCACACAGCAGTATCTTGTTGCACTGACTGTTCTTTACAGAGTCTCTGCATGATGTCTTTGGGGATCAGGGAACTAACTCGCTGTAATGATTTCAGGACAGGCTATTCCGGCACTGCTACGGCAAGAGGTCAAGGGCTGAAAGAGGGAAAACCCTCTTCAGAGTATCCTATAAGAAACACTGCAAACAAGATTTTTTTTCCCTTTTGAGCCTTTCCACACTGTTATGATAGAGGATTCACAATTACATGGTATCCACCCTCGTTTGTATCATGACAACTCCCTAACACACTTTATTATTTTACAGATATCTATGATAACTTCAAAAGCACTGATGACGAGTGAATTCTGGTCAGGTTCAACTATGGCAGATGATTTGTCCACTTCCCGGAGTGCTTTTTTGATATCATGCCTTATTTTTGGGATTGTGGGACAAACCAGCTTTGACAACTCCAGGTCAGGCCATTCTGACAATGCTAAAGAGACAGGACTGTGAGAGGGAGGAGCCTCCTCAGCTTGTTTGAGGGCTTGAGTCCTGATCAAAAAGTGCTTTTAAACCAGACTTGTTTCCTCTGTTATGACACTCACATTAAAATACTTGATCCGCCTCTTTCTTGAGATAGCTGTTTTTTCCCCAATATCACGGCTACCATAAAAGTTTTGGAATTAAATCAGTTCCTACTCTTTGCAAACAGTATGATTTGCCTGTCTTATCTAGCACTACCTTGTTATGCTTACCCAACCTACGGCTAAGTGCGGTTTAAGAGGGAAGGACTGCAGGGAAAACCCTCGTCAGCATGTTGAGTCCAGTGAAGGGAATACTCTCAGCTGATCATTGATGTACCCGATAGTTGCCCTCCTGATGGGTCCTCCACATAAAGAGATGAATTTTTGGATGTTTGACACATCTTTTAAGTCATAATCAAAATCTGCAAAGAATAATACAATTAAAGCAACAGCAACAGATCAAATGACTATTTTCCTTTAATTTAAAGATTTTGTGTTGTACTTACAAATTTGTGTATTTAAATATGTCATTATGACAGGGTGTCAACACCTTTAAACTTGTACTTAAAAAACAAATAAATATTAAACGATAGAAATAAAATGTAGTCAAAGCCCTGTGAGATAATATGTATTCTACTTCAGGAAATAACAGAGCTCAGTGGATTACCATGTCATTTTGTGTTCATCATTGTTATAACAAATAATATAGAAAAATCATTTAACAGTCATTATTACTTACTTTTCTTTTTTTAAGATAATAATGCTGTACTTCCTCTAAAAAAAGTTAATTACCTTTAACTTGATATTTTCCTCGATTCCATTGTTTGTTTGTTTTTGGATTAACAACACAAGTTTTCCAATAACGGCATCACTGATCTTGTTCTGGTATAGTGGGATGAATCTCTAAACTTTCCTGAAATGCTTAAGCATTAAACCTCAGAGTCAAAAAAAGACTGCTGGCTGCATTCAGAACAGTAAGGCAGGTATACTGAAATATAAAAATGTCCATTTTGAAAGCAGAAATAAACATTATGCAGCCTGGTTCAAAAATGACCTTGATTTTTTTTTATGCATTTACTGGCGCATAATGTTTGGAAAATTAATCTATTTTATATGAAGAAGGATGGGATTTATGGATAACAAGGGGAATGACTGATGAGACAACCTGTGTGTATGTTGTAACTGTTTGCAGAGAGGCCTAAAGCCTCCCTCGGCTTCAGTTTTTGTTTGTAGATATGCGATTTATAGAAATAAAACTTCAGAAAAGAGCCCAAATTCATTGCAGAAAGAATAAGCATATTTGTATATTCATTTTCTTTCTTTCTTTTTCAGAGTTTGTGGCAATTCTAAGAAAATTCAAAGATTCTTTGATAGGGAGCGCTAATGTTAGCTTGATGCTAACAGAGAACTAAAGTTACCATTAACAAGATGACTGCTTCTTATAACTGGACTAATTGACAGTACTGAAAATGTGATGATTATGTTTGAAGTTATGAGAGGTGACATTAGCTTCTTTGTACCTTTATCATCTGTTATGCGTCAGTTTTGTCAAAAGGTTTCACTGTGTCCTTTCTTTCTGCCATTTGTGCAAGTATGCAGCATCCTATGTTTTGCTATGACACTGCAATACAAGCTGCAAAACTATTTTTTGTTTTTTGTTTTTAAATAAATGACTGTAAGAAGACACGCTTTGGATTTTTAAGCTGAACCATAAAATGCTATTAGCAACTCCATCACTGTCATTACTCTCATTCAGATTTTATGGCATCTACAATACGGTTCTCCGTTGAATCAACTTATTGTTATTCCACTGTGTTTAACTTGAATTAAAGTGTGTTATTTGCCTGACACCTTGATTTCAGACACTCCTGATGATCTGTGGTGGCAGGAAATTATCTGTCTATCACAGACTGTCCTGTGTCACCACCACTTAGCACCCAAAGTGCATCAAGTGTCCCCGCCGAGCCTTGGACCTTCTCAGCCAGTCTCTGTCGACACAAACTGTATGCATTGTTGGTAGTCACCCAGCAGCACAAAATAAATAGCCTGCCATCAGATCACTCCAGCTCTGCAATATTACAATTATCTTGGCAGCGTGATTTCTTTTTTTTATTCCTCTTACAGCCGGCATTTGTTTAGTGTTTGTGTTTTGTTTGTGTGCTCAGATGGTTAGTTAAAATATTCCATTCTTAGCACAATTACAGCAAAACATCACTCGGTCCTCGCCAACATCAAACACACTCACAGTACGGTGTGATGTGAGCCATGTCAAGATAAACAAACATGACATATTTAACTGGAAAATGAGTCACTCTTATTATCCCGCTGAAATAAAATCTGGAGAACACTAATTATAACAACCTGCTCCTGATCCTGACTGATTCACCCCAGATCTCTGCCTGTCTCTGTATATATATGCATGTACAGTATGAGTGTGTGTTATTGTGTGAGTTTAATGTGTGTGTCTGTCACATTTTTCTCCTGCTGCCGCCTTAATAGGCAGTCTCTTAGATATTCGCTACAGAATTGCACTCATGCAATATTAATATCACACCAAAAATATGGAAGCAGGAGCCCCCACTCCATCTTTCACTCCCTACATAATTGACTATGCAAGGCTCCAAATCAGCTTGGAAAGAGAAAGAGACAAAGGAGCGGAATAAAGAGAGAGAGAGGGGGAGAGAGAGAGAGGGAGAATGAAACCAATGGAAACAGAAAGAGAAAGACTGAAATGATCCTGTCATCTTTGCACTGTAGCACAATCTAAACTTTCACCCTATGCATCACTGTCAAGCCAGCAGAGCCAACACAACAACAACTACAACGATAGCACAAACACTTTGACTCCCCACAAAGAAAACACTGATGCTCACCCAACCGGAGCTTCAGAAAAAAAAAAGAGGAAAAAAGAAAACAGTCAAGCTGCCTTCCAAGATAGTGCACATTCATTTAGTTATTTCATTGGATTTTACTTGTTAATAGTTCCAGAGTTACCCATCTGATAGATGACAGTGAGTTAAAGTAGGACATACTCAATCAGAGAGAATTTCTTTAACAAAAGGTGTTACGTTATGGGATCTGTCATATTGACATTTATAATATAGATGTCGTTCCTGCTTTAATGGACTAAAACAGCTATTGATGAGGATGATGCGATTGAATATTGGCTGTTAACTTTGTGCCTGCCATGGATTTAATAGTCTAAAGATATTTACACTCATTAGTAGCAGCAAAAGAGTTACAGAACATAGCTATCTCAGTAATTGTCTGGTTGAGTCATTTACATTTAAGTATCACACTGAAACCTCACTGGCAAACTACGGCGGAAACAAAGGCTCCTGTACGGAGACACATGTACAATTAGCCTGGCTGGCTGCAGGTAAAGGTTTGTACCAGCAGCCTTAACACTTCTTATTTAAAGTGACAAAACCTGATGCATTTGGAAGGAATAGCTGAGGAAATTTGAGTTGGGATTGTATGAGGTACGTGGGATTAGCCTGAACACTAGCTATAGTGAATGAGATCAGCTTTGCATCTGCACAGAAATGGTTGGCATGGGGGGAAAGGCTTTTGCTGCAGATGGTTGCTGCATAATTACCGATTACCAGGGTACATAGCACTGCCTGCAGCCCTTTCATCACTGCTGTACTAACCACACATGGTCCGACTGTAGAACTGCAGAGCACAAAAATATCACTACAACACAAACAAATATTTTCTGAATCTATGAATGTTTATCCTCCTGATCATGCAAAGTACATTTGATTGAGTGTGTTTTCTACCTCAGTTTATCTCCTAAACAACAAAGTGTTTTTTTTCAAGATAGCTTACATTTTACTTACACACATTGAAACCATGGCTTCCGTCCTTACTAAATAAGCAGTAGAAGTTGAATACTTACTTTGTAGAGAAACTTCCATCATTCTCTCCTCTTTTCTCCTAATCGTTGTTTAATCTGGTCCTCAAGCATAATTGTTTGTTACAGAAGGGAGGCTCTGTATGACGAGAGCTGCAGACTGCAGAGGCACGCTGGTATCCTCTAATCCTGAAACATCTCAAAGTGACCTTGCACAGTCACACTCTTGTTTGATTCCGTTTGCCAATATAAGCTCATGATTTAAAAAAATGTATCAACAGATAACGTGGGTTACTCAGGTCTCCAGATCTCAGAGCTGTTTGCTCCATTATTTTAGTTCAGATCTTTTGTGCCTTCATCTATATAAAATGTTCCTCAAGTGAGTAGAAGTGTTCCCAAGTGTCAAAGGTAAATGGTTGTCAAAAAACATCAATTTATCCAGTTTGGTAGCGGTTAATTCCTTTTGTGTGGCTTCCTGACTGTTGCAGTTTGAGGCTGCTGGCAGGAGGACTCGTAGGCTGTGCTTTGTAATGAAGTAGTACCAAAGCAAAAACGGGCAGCAAGTAAAAAAAAGTAGGACATTGTTAATGTTCTGACTACAGTGTGTGATCACCTGTGCCTGTGTCACCTAATTTTTTTTTAATTACACAAAGTTAGTGGCACCATCTGCAGCAATATATTGCCCTTGATTCCATGCAGTTTCTATCTGTGAACATGCGGAACTGATCTCTGTCACTGTGGCTAACGCTTATGTAACTCAGATAACTCCACTTCAACTATCTCAAACTATCCCTCTAACTTTAGGTGAGTGTCCTTGTTAGTCAGGATTGGAGCAACAATGGTTGTTTAACTGTATTTTTCAGGATGTCTTTGCTGCTTTATATTTACTTTTTCTTTTCAGAATCCTTTCTCTCCTTTAGTACTATATATTTGCCTCCATCAGTCCTATTAAAAAACACTGAATTATTCAATTCACTTATTTAACATAATATTTAGCACAGATTCATGCCTGAGGGACACTGTATACAGTTTTATTCTGAATTCAAAGATGTCTATAGTTATCAGAAACACTGAATGAAAGCTATTTTGCATTTAAAAAGCAAAGATTCTCCTTAAAGCCACTAGTATAACAATTATTCCCACACAGATACACACATGCACGCACACACAGGTTGGCAGGATCACAGCAGAGTACCAGGGGTCATGCCCTCTTGCTCTTGAGCATTTAGAAAAAAATGAACTGCAGGCATTTAGAGCCATAATTGATGTTGAAAGAGAAGAAAAGGAAAAGGTTGCGGGGGCAGAGTCAGTGGTTGGGGAAGGGGGGGGTCGGGCAGTGCACCTTGACAGGAAACACAGAGGTGAGGAGCAGGAGTTGGAGGTTAGTTTGACAGAGAAAAAAGAAGTGCTGGGTGATGGTGAGGGGGCTGGGTGCTGCGGAAGTGCCAAGCCCACTTTTAACTGAACTGAGGGTGGTGATGGTGGTGGTGGGGTGATGCAAAGGGGGGTGAGACAGAGATAGAAATCGTAGGGGGGGAGGAATAAAAGGAGTTTGCAGTGAGGGGAAGGAAGAGGGGAGGAAGGAGAGGAAGGGGGTGAGAGGAGCTCTGGGGTGAGAATGAAAGAGGGAGGGGGGAGGGAGGGGGGACCTTGTGCACCTTGACACTTGCTCTCACCGCAGCACCTGATAAGTGCAATGGAAAAACGTCTGGTTTCCTCCTGCATGTTAAGTGGTTTAGATTCTCCTCCTCTCCATGCAGCCTGTAGCTACAGTGTGCTACTGTTCTGATGCTACAGTACAGACGGATGTGACAGAAAACCAGAGAGAAAATAGAACAGTGTCTCCTTTCATATTGTGTCTGCTCCTTAAAACATGAATACTAATCTGTGGCTCTTCGAGATGGAATCTGTAAATTAGTGTTGAACAAAGTGATCATTCTCGGAGCAGTTTTTAGACGGACAAGAAAACTCATCAGCTGAGATGAAGTGGCAAAAAAGAGAACATTTATCAGAGTGTACGGAAGTAAAAAATATGATTTCTGTCTCACAGATTTACTGAAAAATCATTAAGATTCAAAAAAATGAAGAGACAGAAGATAAACTAAGAAAAGGGTAAAGAGTAAGAGGATGACATGCTCCAAAGGGCCACAGGCTGGCATCAAACAAGTTGGTTCCATAATATCTGGTAAATACATGCTGCAACCCATTCTGCCATACTTCAGTAACGTACAGATGCCCAAAAGCTGTTCAAAGTTATACACTTAAAGCGGGGTACATATCACACAGTCTTTGGCACAAGTTTCAGCTCAGATCTCCAGTTCTGACCAAAGTCAGCCCCTTGACCCTAATGATAATCTTACCTGATAATCTTGTGGTGTGAGTTGTGTTAAATGAATTTTTTTGCTCTCAGAAGAGGATCAGGACTGCCCCAACTTGAAATTATAAATATTATACATGTTCAATATTTACAACCAGAAATCCTGATGTGTGGAGTGCACCAAGGACAGCAGACCGTATCCTCTGTGTTTTGTCAAATCCGGTGGGACAGAGCCAATGAAAGAGCAAGCTGGCTGAAGCAGGAAGGTAACCTAGTCATGGAAATGGTAGTAGAGGTGAAGTATAAAGTTAGATGTCCAAAATGGAGGCCCAACTTGATATAAACTTTTTGAGAAAAATATACAACTGCCTAAACAGAGTCATAGGAAGCTAACAGCTAGCTGCATTCAACATGGCAATTCTATCTGACGTTGTCTGCCATTAAATACACCTTTGGTCACATGAGATTAAAAACTGCTAGAGTTGGTTGTTGGTGAATGAGTCATTTGATGTGTGGTGTACTATGCAACTGTCTTTGCAGCATCCCAAAAGAAGAGAACTATTAAATTTTACATCATTTGCCTTCTTTTGCGGGCTCTCTCAGACCAGGTTTGGGAGCATATGCCAAGCCTGCATTTTGTCATTCATCAATCCTGACAACTCGTCTGCACTTCTTTCGTAGGTGTTTATGCACATCGAAGTTTAAGGCCCCAAGGGTGCACAGCGTATGTTCTGAGGCTTGGGAGGCAAGGATGATAATTCCTTCAGCTGTGTTACCTCCTGCCATAACCTGCAGCAGTGCCCCAGGAAGTCGGCTTGCATCTCCAGCTACCAAACCAACTTCCAAGCACGGTTTGATCAAGACTTGACCCATCCTCTGGTCCCCAGCCTAAGCCCTTACGGACTGAGCTACACTGTTACCCCTGAACTTTAAAGTAGGTCAAGATTTGAAAAGTCTTTAAGAGTGTACCAGGCCTTAGTAAGCTTATTTTGCTGGTATCCACAGCTGCTTTAGATAGATCCACACTTGCCTCTTGTCCTTCTTTTTAGTCTGTAAAACTAGGCAAGTTTTATCCAGTGCTGCAAAAGTCATACATATATTAACAGAGAGTCGAGTCCATGAAACTGGCAACGGATGGGAGAATAGTCCAGAAAACCAAAGAATTAGAAAGGGAAATCACATCCAGATATTCCAGCAAATAGACAAATATATATATGAGTTGGTGCTGAAGTAAATCAACCTACACAATTAAAGATTCCTTCCATTTTCAATAATGTTCATCCATAATTTTAACATCTGTATTTTATAAACAACTTCTGCTCAGAGATTTAGCTGCTGAATTTAATTTATCCCACAGCAGATCAGATGAAAAGAGGAGATCTATCTTTACTACCTCATACATGTGCTGACAAGGAACTCATTCCCATGATTTGTAAGTGGCTCTCTCTCTGTCTCTCTCTTCACAGAAGCAGCATTAACAATATTCACTTCAGATAACATATGATTCTGGGTCCTCAGAGAGGATGGCTTTCTTAAAAATGCTTTGTTAGCACTCCTGTACTTCTTGATAAATGATTGAGAACATGTGGCCTGAGACATCAATACAATCTCTTTTGTAATTAAAAAAAGGTGCGTCCCAACAATATTACACTGCTTTCTCTCTCTCTCCCTGTCCTTGCTCGCCCGCTCCTCCTCCTCTCATCGAGCCCTGGAGCAGGGAAGAGATAATTCAAAAAGCACTTGCATGGAGTGAGACATGAAAAAGGGAGACATATGAAATTAAATTCTCCCTTTTCGCTCCATTGTTCTTTCATTTTCCCGTCCTTTGTTACATAAATGCATAAAAGCTAGACAAGCTAGATTCTAATTATGATTTTCTCAAAAAAACTATACGATTTTTTATTAAGAAAAAGGAAAGAAAGGTGTCACAAACAAAGTAGACTCACTGCTCAAGCACTTTGTCAAAGTCAAAGTTCTGCAAGTGCTGCATCACTAAACTTCAATAAATGTAATCTTTTTCCTTTTTTCTTGTCCTCCCCTTGAAAAATTATATAATAAAATAATTGAAAAATGAGACTTTGATGTCCTAACAGGACGGCGTTACAACAAAAGAAGCCCAAATGAAGGAAAAATTGCAAGAATACTTTAATTTTCACACTTAATCAACAGTTCCTGTTCCTTTTTTAAGCTAAAGTAGGTCAAAGCTTGTATCTTGAGGGTCTTTGTTCTGTGTGAACACAAATACAAGCAGAAGACGGTTGCTTGGTCTATCAGTAGAAGCTAACTGAGAAGCTAGGAGGAAGACACCGCACAAACCACAGTCAGATGGGTGCTTTATTTGGAGCCCTGTGGTGGCTCGTGATGGTTTGAGGAACAGGCACTGGGCAGGTTTATTAGAGTTTACGTGTGAAGAACAATGAGGTAAGAATTGGAGACAGTTTGAAGGTGCTTTGTGAGGTTAAAGGTGAAGAAGGCAGGGTCTTATTTATAAACTAAAAGGAAGAGGGTTGAAAAAACAGGTCTTACCCCAGTGGAGGGCAGTCTTTTGCCGTCAGGGTTTGGGCGCATGGGCAAGGAGCTGTAGAGTCTCACACCTCGATCTGCAGGACCGTATCTGCTCTGGAGGAGGAAAGAAGAAAAAGTTTGAGTATATATGCTGTGTGACATAATGAAGGAAATAAAAATAAAACTACAGTCAGTGAATTGAATTCAAAACTGAATTTTGTCAATGCAACAAGTACAAAGAAATTGCAAAAGCCCTTCAGTCAGTGCAAACAGTGTGAGACAGATACGATAAAGTACGGTGCAAACATAACTTTAAGGTTTAACAAGCACACAACAAAGTTCTGTGTAGTAAAAGAAAAGAGCACGCACAGAATCTTTTTGTTCTCAAAAAACTGAGCATGTGTTTGCATTCACACAGGACAGTATTGTGATGAAAGAAGTGTTGCACACCATCAAGAAGGTTTAACACTCTCAAGCCAAGGTTTCATTAGAAAGGTCAATGAGCTCACAAGTCAGCTTGACTCACTTAAGAAAGTTATGTGCTTGCAAAAAAGTGCTCTGGCTCACATGAAAACTTTACATATTAATAAGAATGATGAAGGTTCTCATGAGAAAGTTTGATGTGATTAAGTGCAAGTTTTACACGTGCACAAAAGTTTTCTATGCTCAGAGGTTTCAGTGTCCTCACAGGGAAGTTTCGATTCTTAAAGGGAAGAGTTTCTATCATCAGAAAAGTGCTGTGAACCCAAAAGAAAGACAACGGTTAACAGACAACATATAGACAAGAAATCTTCATGCACTCCGGTGAAATCTTGTGAAAAAGTGATTTCTGCTCACAAGAAAACTGCATTTTTTATAATATTGTACATGCTCTTGGGAAAATCCAAGCAACAGAAAAAAGTTTTATGTGCTCATGACAACTTTTTTGTGTGCAAACAGAAGTGTTATGCGCTCACGAGCAAGTGTTACATGCCTGAAAAGAAAACAGTCGGGTCTCATGCTGTGTTTTAGATGCTTACAAAGTTTTGGGTGCTCTTCAGTGAGCACAATGCGGAACAGAGAGATTTTTTTTTTGCTGGAAAAAAAAAGTTTAGAGTGGTTTTGAATGCTCACAAGCATTTTCGATATGCTTGGAACAAAGTGATGTTTTCACAAAATAGTGTGACAAGCCCATGAGAATTTTTTACATGCTCTTTAGCTTTACTATATGCTCATGAGAAAAATGTAATACACCCACAAGAAAATGTTTATGCACACAAAAATTTAAACTCAGTGTTGCAAATTCTGTACAAAGATTTACATGCTCAAAAGTGTTATGTGTTTGCAAGGTCCATGAAAAAGCTTCATGTCTTCAATATTTATGTGCTGAAGCAATATGGTCAAAAATGATGGAGAAAGCCTTGTTTTTTTGCTCACAAGCAAAGTCTGACATGTTAATTTGCAATAAAGATTTACTGATAATAATATATTTCTTTATGGCCAAAGACTGGACTGTTTGCAATCCAAAAAGTTCAACATAATGCATACATATCGTCTTTTAAGCACAGAGAATGTTTAAAGGTCATGATAGTCTTTAAATAAATTAACTCATGGCCACGACACTGAAGGGTAGACAATGTGATCTGAGATATGGCCTGCGAGATAATTTCATATGTCTGTTATTAATGGCCCTTTCTAAAATAGCACTGCTACTTTTCATACTACAAATCCCACGATGCATTGCAACAGCTGCCTTGCAGAACCTGTGCACCAGCCCCTCCACACTCTGAGCAGTGGTCAGTGCTTTTACAGTGACTCCTATGCTTATTTAAACTTAAATATGCTGTTTAGATTCAGATTTTTGATTTAAATACCATCATTTTTAGGCATTTACTTACAGGAGAGACAGTTGGTAGGCTTGTAAGGGGGGCAAGACAGAGAAGGGGAGATACTCTGCAAAGTGGCCACTAGATAGTTTCTGCTCGGTAAATGTTGATCCTGTTCGGCCCACATCTTAGGCTGTATTTAAAAGTTTGGCCCCTGGTATGATTGAGTCTGGCACTGCTGCTTAAACTTAAAGATAACCCAAAAAGAATCCAAACATCTGTGAGGTGAAATCCAATCATGTCATATGTTACACAAGGTTGGCCTGATATCTGCCTGAACTGAACTGAGCTGCTGTGTTTGGTTACCCTGCACTCGGCTCCACTGCCCCCTCAGAGACTCTTTCTCTTTACGTTACACCACTGATAATTAGACTGAAGTGGGTTTTTATTCTGCCGGCTCCTCCCTGCACTCCCTCTCCGTGTGGGCTTTTTCAGCTCTGTAACAGCAACAACATTAAGAGGCGGCGGTGGCGAAGACCCTCAGTAGTTGGGAAGCTAATTACTTGCAACAAGTGGTCCCTGCCAGGAACGACGGTGCAGCTCAGTGGGGTTCACACCGTGGCCCACAGGCACAGTGGGGGGTTCATCCCAGGATCCACTTCTTCTATCTGGCTCCTTGTCTTTTATCTCTGTGCTCACTTCACTCTCACATCTCACAGTGATCCTTGATTTTCTGTCATCCTCAGTCGTTGGAAACATCTGGTCAACAGTTTACAAGCCGTTCCTGTCATGAGAACCTACTGCTTGTGTTAATTGATGATCTCTCAGGTGTTGTAGGATCTATTTTAACTTTGTCTGTGCTGCCTGCTGTTAGAATAAATGCTAAATGAATGGTGTGGAAATGAGAAAATAACACATGAGAATCAGAAATGAATATGGCTGCTGCCTGCCATGTGAAGTGCTTAATGGCTCTCTATCATTGACACGATACATTGAGAGCATTAAGGGAAAAACAAAATGTGCATATTAGCAGTAATGGCCATATATACACTCTCTGGGTACACCCATTCAACAGCTCAGCAACATAAGTAGCCTATCAGCAAACTGCATGGCAGCAGCTCAATGCATTTAGGCATGTACACAGTTACGATGATCTGCTGAAGTTCAAACCAAGAAATGGCAAAGAAAGGTAAGTTGACTCTGAACATGCTTGTTGGTGGTATGCTACTGCTGATCTACTTTCAAGCACTCCTGGGTTTACAGAGTATGGTCTGAAAAAAGAGAAAGCATCCAGTGAGCAGCAGCTCTCTGGATCAAATTGCCTAGCTGGAGCCAGGGCTCAGAGGAGAATGGCCAAGTATTTTGAGATGATAAAAATGCAAACATAGCTCAAATAAGCTCTAATTACAACCAAGATAAGCAGAAGACCATTTCTGAACAACACATACCATCTTAAAGCAGATGGGCTACAGCAGCAGATGGCCACACTTGGTACCATTCCCGTCCGCTACAAACAAGAATCAGAGCCTACATCTTTAATAGACTCACCAAAATTGGATTTCTGCTGCAACTAAAGTTGGTACAGTTAGAGTATGATGTAAACTTGAAAACGTGAATTTATCCTGCTTCGTATCAACAGCTCAGTCTGCTGTGGTGCTGCAATAGTGTGGGGGTTAGTTTACAGGGGCCAACTAAGCATTGTTTGAGCCCCACAGCCTACCTAAGCAATGTTGCTGATCATGACCATCCTTCTATGACCACAGTGTTCCCATCTTCTCATACTTACAGAAGGAAAACGTCTCATGTGGCAGCTCAGATCAACACAAACTGGGTTCAAGAACATGACAATGACTTCACTGCACTCCTATCACATTTGCTAGATCTCAATCCAATAAAGTACCTTTGGGATGTGGCGGAATGAGAGGGTGCCTTCCAAGCCACCTGTAACCTGTGATTTACCGGCAAGAAGTGGGAACTATAGTGAAACCTATGAATTCATGCCTGTTAACTCCACTATTTCCATTGTGCAACATATATTACCACGTTAAGTGTATGAAATGACCCCTTTATACATCAATATAGGTATATAGCTTATTGCAAGGGAAGACTGCCTGGAATGGTACAGTTCATCGTGATTCAAGGGTCCAAACCGCCGGTGGAAAGCAGTCATAAATGTATTACTGATAAATATGCAGGAAGTGTGCAATGCTGTCATATCAGTATGGACCAAAATCTTCGTCAGAAAACCTACCAAGCAAGAGAAGGAAGTAGCTTCAGCTAAGGGTGTTCAAGAGACTTTGAAGCCTCTTTTTCCTCTGATGTTGGTCATTACAACCTGGTATGACCATGCTTGATCCTTTTTGACTACACTATAAAAAAGGAAAGTGTTTTGGGATGATCAGAAAGTGAGACATAAAGAATTCAATCCTAGGACTGGGCAATTACTCGAAAAATAATCGAAATCGACATTAAGACCTTATAATCAAAGTAATTTCACTCATGACAGTTATTTGGATTTTTTTCCCTGTGTAAGTCACGTGACCACGCTCCCTCCATTTAGTCTTCGTTCACTTTCGCCAAGAGCGAAGGACGTGCTGCCAACCTGGAGAAGACAAGTGCCAATCTATCAGAGGACCTTGTAGTCAAGAAAAATACTGTCTACATTGTTTGGGCACATTTTGGATTCTGTGCAGAGGACATCAAGCAGAAAGAAGTTAAGTGTAAATACTGCAGGAAGACCGTGTTGACGGCCATCGGTATCACCACTAATATGTTCCAGCATATCACAAAATAATCGTTAATTAATCGTAATCAAGGTAAGACCTTCAATTAATCGATATTAATATTAGGGTAATATCGTCCAGCCCTATTCAATCCTATTTGAAAGGAATGTGCATAAACCCCTTCACCAATCAGAGTAGTGCCCTGACCCTCCCTTCTGCTCAGAGTGCCAGTGTACAGGCAAACACACACATGAGAAAGGGAAGCTGAAACCTTTACTGTGATACAGCCGTAAACTCACCTTTACAGTTTGTGTTCATGGGCTCAAACTCACACTGATTACCCCTCAGTGAGTGTATGCAAGAATCTTATGTAACGCACCATCCATGAAACATTTTAAAGAAGTTCCGGGCTCAAAGAGCATGATTTATATATCCTATCAGCAGCAGCTCTATGCAGAGCAGTGTACAGTATGTACTAACAGATCTAATGCTGTAGACTGGATATACAGTGCAGGCAGCTTCCCCTGAGGCTCACAGAGAACTTCTTGCTGTGTAAGGTTTTGATTTCCTGTGCTCATTATGAAAGGTGAAAACAGATGAGTAGACAGCAGTGGCCATCTTGTCGATATGGTTCGCATAATGATGACACAGCGTTATTAAACAGAGTTCTCATTTACAACTTTTTCCTCCGTGCTGCACCATCCACAAAGAACAAACTCAAAATTGCAGAACAGCCCTGATATCCTTCTTTTTGTTAGTGGGTTTCCTATACTTTCTGCAGCACACCAACCATAAAGTTTTCAGGTGCTAACATAGTACCTTTATTGATACTTGCAAAAAACAGTTATTTAATGGATCACATTTTCAAAATGAGTTCATTATTTAACTCTGATTCACTCCAACAGTGTTTACCTTGTAGACTAGTATGGCAACCAACAAGCATCAAGATGTATTTTAAACTATTTGACTTTGAAATAATACATAAAAAGAGCGGGTTAGTCATTATTTTTACTATACATGTTATTAACATCCACACTAGTTAATCAGATATTCTATATCAACAAAATGTTTCTTGTCAGAATCTGTTTTGAGAAGGCTAACTCGCTTATCCACCACATATGCAAATAACAGCCGATGCACCACTTCAGTACCATCATAAACCAGCAGGTGGCAGCACTCTTCACCATGCTCTTGAGAGTATCTTGTCAGCAAGAAAGGCAAGACAAACAGGATTGCCCTGACATGTAAATTTTGAGTAACAACAGTAGCTTTTAACCAAGATGTTACAGTCTGTCTCCTAGTTATACAAAACCAATCGTATAATCAGCCACAACAACAAATAACGACATGAGTTCAAAGATCACAGTCATCTCCTTTTTAGCTTACTGGTGGTCTACCACAGAAAATGTCAGCTGTAGTGGTTATATTTGAAGTGTTTAAGACATTGCCACAGCAATCTGGGAAGAGGTATCCCATATCACCTCAGAATGCAGTATTGAAAAATTAAACGGTCATTTGTGCAAACTGAGGAGCATTTAAACCTAGCATTAGGGCTAACCACCTGGTACCAAGTATCCCAAAGGATAAAAAGGATCAAACTACATCATAATAGCAAGTACTTCAAGATAAATGACAGTGGGACAAATTTAGACATAAGTAATGTAGACATTTTCATTTCAAGATTATCTTGGCCAAAACATTCATGATATAATATTTCATCAACGGTTATCATTCAACAAGCATAGGGAGAGTCTGAAGCCATAACTGGAAAAAAAATAAATAATAAAGCAAAAATAATCACTTATTAATACCAAACAGATAAGCCACTGAAACTGCATCGGTCTTGCAGTGAGGCACAAGCGCTACCTGCTGCACCACTCGTCAGCTATTGTTGGACATCGACAGCCCAAAAGCTTAGGGTCTACTGGCAAGTGAAGAGGTCTGTTGTGTTTCCAGCTCCTTCTTACAATCATGTTGGACTTAAAACAAATGAAACATCAGTTCAAACATACACAGAGTTGATGTTTTAGCTGTTGAAATGGAACACTGGAAGAGGTGAATTTATTGCAGCACGTATGGTGCGGTCCATTTGATCTTGAAAGTTTATGTGTCTGAATAGCAAATTAGATACACCACTTGAAACGCCCCCCTTACGACAAATACCCCAACTTTACCAGCTCGTAACTGGAACGCCTCTAACTGGGATGTGACATAATCCCAACTTCCCTATGTACAGAGGCAAATGTAAGAAAATGAATATTCAGAGTCAAGGCCAGACACACAGACAACAACGCTCTGCACAGCTAGCATAGCTATCTTGCTTTTATTTTTGCAATAGTCTACTGTCACTCAAAACAAGCTCAGTGTTAGTGGAAATGGTGCTGTGTCATCAGTGTGTCTTGCTATGCTGTGTGTGAAAAACTGATGAATGTGTGTGTCACAAATCACTCTTTTGCACTGTTTTTGTCAACCTTCACTGTGTCAGGAGGTTTATTTTTGGCACAATATGATTATTTCCTTATTTTTAAAGACAACATCATAAGTACAGCAGATATACTGCGACAGCCCTAATTCATAATGTCTGCCAAGGCATTTACTCTCGATCTGCATGGACCCAAAAACAAACATCTTCATGCATTTTCAAAGCATTATTGATATAATTAGTAGTTATTCCCTTCTTCCTTATCTCATGACTAACTTTTCTTGAAAATTTAATAAAAATCTGTTCATATTTTTTTGAGTTATGTTGCTCAAAGACAGGCAGTCTCCATAACTTTATTTGTGGAGGTAATAGCATGGATCTGAATTTTTGAACTTGCTTCATTGAAGGAGTTAAATCTGTACTTCTGCTTTCTTAGATTTTGGTTAGTTCCAGTTCATTTCCCTGATTTATGAGTATTAAAACTTATGCCATCTCTGACTGTAGGTCTACAAGAGAATATTTGTCCTCATATCTGCCTTAAATCTGTTCATAATCACTAGCAGGATTCCACTAATACATGCTTAATCAGGCACATATTTTTCTCCCCACCTCTCAGAGCAGCTACTGTACACTAACCACGTCTTTTTTTTTCTTCTGCGGCTTGTTAGGTATCTTGCCAGCATCATGGGCTAAATGAATGCCTCAGAGCGTTGCAGCCTTAGCCAGCGGAGGAGCCACAGTAAGTGAATGTTTGATATTTCTCCAGTGTGCCAGGCTAATCTGGCCCTGTGGCATGCCATTACGGGGCTAATAACAGCTGTCTGCGGCCTGGAGGGGACACAAGCAGTCCTGGCCGCGCTAACTGGCCCTGACAGACTCATTAGGAGCGCTGGCACCCGTAACGGCAACAGCCCAAACTCCTCACATTTCCTCGCTGGCTCACCACGGATTCGGGAGTGCAAGAAGCATTGTTCTCTACACTTGTTCTCTGACACCTTCCTTTTGTTTTCCAGGCCTCACTTCAGACGCTCTCACCCTCGTCACCCCTCTTTCACTTGCTGGCTGACTCTTTTGGTTCCTGCAATTTTTTTCCACCAAAAACAGATGCTGCCAGCCGTTTACCATCTCCACCCGACACCTTTATTTTTAACTTTATTTTTACATCCTGCACACCCACACTCTAGATCTGACCAGCAGAGAGCAGAAAGCAGAGTTCACTTGTTTGCTCACGCTACTCTCCAAGGAAAAGTAAAGGTAAAAAAGAATTCATGAATAAATAATGGCATAACTCACTCTAACTTTCAGACTAACTTTAAATGTGAGTGCAGCCTGCAGGAAGATGCAGCTCTGCAGCCTGCAGGAAGAGGACTGCTATCCTCTCTGAACTCTCTCTCCGTTAGGGTTATCCGATGTTTGAGGACAGAGAGAGGGACTTCCCCACGCAGACAGCAAAAGCAAACATTGTGCTGTCGCTTGGCAGGGTTGGACGAGCCAATCGGTACGCGCCGAGCAGACAATAAACACAGAAGGCCAATGACGGCCGTCTGGATGGAGAAACATTAACAATGGAGAGAGGAGGGGGGTGGGCTGTGCTTTCTCTCATGACCCCAAACTTTTAATCAAATCTACAAAATGAACATGACAGTTTATTAGGCAGAGTGATGTTTCTCAGCCAAGTTTGAGATTATTTTAATGCACTTTTACACCAGTCCCAGTTTGACGGCCTTGTCGTGTCTGGTGAGTCTCACTCCAGTTTATGATCTTTCTGATGATGGTCTTGCTCTTATCTGTGTTTGTAACTCTATGTAAATACGTCATATAGGTCTATTCCAAGAAGCAGAACCTGAAAGTTTCCCGTCCAATCTTTCAAATTTTGCACCTCTATCATAGATTAAAGGTGTAGTCAGCGATGTGGGAGAAAACAAGTGGAGAAGTTGTTTATAAACGAATTTAGACCCGCCTCTCCCTTCATACCTCACCCCTCACTCCACCCCCAAAAGCTGATGGACGTGCATCGTCATGGAAATGGCCGTAGAAGCTGTGTAGCTGACCAACGTAGCTAAGGTAACCCTGACTCGTCAGACAACTCGACAGTACATTCTGGCAGATTAGACAATAAGATGAATGCCCGACGGCTGTTACTGTTATGTGAAGCACCACAAAACTAATGTTGCTTACCTATCCAGCAGAAAGACGGTGACATTCGCGTTTGTTTTCAGGTCTTTAAATTCGCGGAGTTCCCTCCACCGTCGGAAAGCAACACCAATGTTGACCTGGGTCTTTGCTCTTTCATGGTCATAGCCCTTCTTTTTCACTTTTCACTCCTCTGACCTTTTTCTTTTGGGCTGTTTTTCAGCCATTACTACTGCAACTATTGTAGCTCTCTTTTACGCTAACTGCACACGCTACGCAACCTACGACTCCCCCTCGCCCCTCTGTCTGATCTGCGCATGAGTATGATGGCCCACTGGATGTAGGGGGTGTACCCTGTTTTGGTGACTCGGCCTGAGCCACAGTATTTACCTGCTGAAATTCAGAGCCAAGGCTGTGTATTCAATGCGGACAGTTTTTTCAACATGCTGTCAGTGGTGACATCTTGTGGATGGAGAGGAGAAATACAGTGATTTTGACAAATAGTGCATTAGATTAGAAGATTAGAAGATCGCTGACTACACCTTTAATACCTGAATCACTCTGGAATACACAATATAATTTTATGTCTGAAATGCAGCGTGAGTGTCTTGACAATTTTCCACATGACATAAGGGTCATTGTACATGAACTTTCATTTGAGCTCTGGATCCATTCATCCATTATCTAGAACACTTATCCTTTCCATGGTCGAGGGGGGCTGGAGCCTATCCCATGACACTGGGCAGTCACACTCAAACCTAAGGGTGATTCGGAGTCACCAGTCAACCAAACAAGCTTGTTTTTAGTCAGTGGGAGGAAGTCGGAGTGCCTAAAGGGAACCCTTGCAGCATGGGGAAGAACGTGCAAACTCCACACAGAAAGGCCCCGACTGACATGGGCTCAAACCAACAACCTTCATGAACACTACCTAGTGCACCGCCTTGTCACCCTAGAGATGCACAATGTTATCAGTATAGATATTGGTCTAAAATGTTGAATACTGTACTGGCTGATATTTAATTGTTTGTGGATATCTACAGCCAACATAGCAGACATACATTACAGCCATAAATGGCCCTTGCATTGGCTACAATATTAGCAAAATACAGAAATTTACCATTATCTTCACCTTACCTTCACTTCACTGATGTGGATTCAGAAGAATTATTTCAAGTGGAAGACTATTCCACATTTTGACAATTACTCACCAACTGTGTTTGAAATGCCTTGGTGGAGGTCTGTGCCCTAGAAGAACTTCTAGTTTGTAGAGTAACAGTCCCACCATTGTGTTTGTTTATTATCTGCTGCTGGACTTTGAGTGCTCTCTTGTAAACTATCATTTAATGTGTCCTGTCACTGTATATTTCCCTTACAAGCATTTGCCTTGAGGTAAAGTGCTCATTATAGAATATTTACACAGATGTGCATTGATTATTTGTTGATTAATGTGCTCATGTGCACTGTCCTAATTCGAAGAAATTTAATGAGTTGCCCAAACTCAGCCTTTTCCCTCCCTAATAATGTTGGCTTTAGCAAGGTCTGACAACATTAAAATACGAGTAAAAGAAAAGATTGATTGTTTTTAAGAATCCTATTATTCCCAATTCCAAATAAAATCCATTATCCCGTGAGTTCTATTATCTCATAAAAATACATCATCTTTATTTTCCCTACATCAGCAGCAGAAAGCACTGTGGGCACTTTGATACATCTACTCATTAGATATCAGCGCTGCCTTTTTATAGGCGGGGTGGGGGCTGGGGGATGAGGGGGAGGGGTACTTTAAAGCCTGAAGCACAGCTGTGGGGGTACAGTTACCTGAAACGTTAGCTGTTGCATGTTATATTATTTACGCAGATCTGGACTTAATGGAACACATGTGTGTCTGCAGCCCGCATTCTTCCCAGATTAGCAGAAAGGCCGACACACATCAGACTGCCCCGATGAGAGGAATGTAAGGCCCCGAACGGCTTATGAGGAAACTCTATCACTCATCTGAAGTATACTGTAATGCACACACACTCATACACACACAATCATGCATGTAGTGTATTTAAACACTATGGAGACAGAGCGTGTTTGTACAGTGTGCACCAAACAATACATGAACACTGGAATCATCCGTGTTTATTTGACTGCTATTTTGGATTCAGTCTTAGACTGTATTTGAAACTGCTACATGCTCAAACATACTTACTGTAAACTTTATACTCGGCCACTGGTGAGTGTGCTGTTAGACCAGACTAAAAGGCTAGAGGTCCCTGGACTGTGGAACCATCATTTAGGTACTTCAGGCCTGAGCTTTGTTAGCTAAGTGGCCATCAAGCTTATGGTCTCTGATTGAAATTGGACAATGGATAAACATGCTTCACTGAGGTACCTATGTTTCTGTTTGAGTTTTATCCAAATGGTTGTTGCATAAAGTTAAGTTTATTTTTACGCTGCTTGTTCTCTACCTGCTATTAGACAGTCTATGAGCCTCAACTCTTTGAGGCCAGTGTTGTAGGACTGGTGTGCCCGAGCCCCGCTTCACAGATTAAAAATCAGGCAGATCTTATATTCAGCAGATTTGTCACACACAAAGCTGCACACATGTTTAAAAAAGGGACTTCCTGGTTTGCCTCTCATAGTTAACGCTATGAGCTCATAAAGCATTCTGGGCACACAATGTGGGAATCAGGAAGTCCACTTTCAAAGGTGCTTTTTTCTGATATTTGTCCATGGAGCAGAAATGAGTCAAGTCTACATGAGAAGTGACACTGAAGGCAGATGAAGGAGACAGAGTATCTATTTACAGGAAATGGGGAGGAAGTTTGGGTGAAATAACGGACAGGAGGCAGAAAGTAAAGGTGGTTCATCAGCAGCCCTGTATGTGAACAGGAGACAGAGACAAAACTGCAGGAGCAGCAGGCTGTGCTGACTTGGCCTGCAGCATTGCATGCATTAACACATGCTGCCATGGTAACAATAAACAAATGGTCCTCATTATCCGGCCATGTCATCTATATAAGTAAGAATTTAGGTAAATTTAAGAAAATATGTGGACAGGTCAGTTTTCTACTAACATATTTAACAAGGAATCTTTTAATTTAGTACAAAAAACAAAAAAGATTTTTCATGCTGTACATCTAATCATTAAATTTAGTCAAAACACTGTCTTTATTGAAATATTCCTCAAATAATGATGATTTAGATGTAAACTTTTATAAATCCCCCACTGATAGGTTATCAAATGTTAGAAACCGAGTAAACACAAACATATTCTAAATATTCCATATTATGCAAGGGTTTCATACAAAAATTTGGGACCACTATCTGTCCATAAATCTTTCCCAAGTGAGTAAAATCCTTCCACTCGCTCTCTCAATCACTCTCCCTTTGAAAATGTGCTCAAACAGTCCATTTAACAGTTAAAAGAGTGTGTCTATGGAAGTCTTTGAAGCCACAGAAAACAGTAGAGCACAGTCCTGGAAAGCTTAAGCCACATCCATGTTGTTGGAGGGACATGGCCTGACACAACAAATGGTGATAAACACAGAAACAGTTTTGTTTGGGGATGAAGCAGAGGGGTTTAAAGGTGTGCCATCGAGGATTTTGTTACGCTTGTTGAAAAGAAGTAAAATATGTGACCATAAAAGGAAGAAATTGAGCTTATAGTGCAGCATTTTTAAGTATTCATTTCATCAATAAAATTACTTTCATTGATAGTCACAAAGCTTTCTGATTCCAGCATTGTTTTTTTTTTAATTTGTGAAAAGAGGCGATAGTACATTTCAAATAAAACTCATTTTTGAGTGTGTATTCCTTTGCAAACAAACACACATCTTGACAAAACAACTGAATTTATTCAACTGTCTCTCCAATGCAGCTGATTTCATTACTAGTTTCAACATTAGGTTATTATTTTTAACTACAAAGCTGTTAAACACAGCTGCCATGAGTGGATGAGTAAGAGTTTTATCCCACGGCAGCTCCGCCATCATGTGTCCGAAAGCTCCTCACTTCTATTAAAAATGCATCAATAAGATTTTATAAAAGCCTGTAACATTTTAGTCTTGTCTTATCTGTTTATCTCCATTTTGTCAGAATGTTTCCCTTCAGTTATCTAATTTTCCAGCCTCTCATTTCTTTGCCACAATAGGAAGTTATTAAACAAATATTTTTAGCCGCACTTTATCACCACAGATCAACATAACTAAAGCTTTTCCTCGTTGAAAACGGACATTGTTCACTCTGCTCCCTGATGTTACTCCTGCTAAACTACATGATCATGTCCATGCTGTTGCATAAACATGTTACATAATATCAGAGTGATTTGAAGCTGCGGTGGTCTAACAGTCAATAACAGAGTATGAATCACTTTTTCAGTGGTTTATACTCACTTTATTCTCAGAAAAGGTATCTGCAGAGTGCTACTTTGGTTTGCAATTTGCATCATAATGAATCATTTTACATTTAGCTCTAAATGTCATATTGTCTCTTTTGACAGCAGATTATTCAGTTATTATTTAACTGTGGTTTCAGACCGACATAAAACATTTTTCAGACATATTTTCAAGACTTGAAATCAGTTTAATTTCCATCTCAGCTCAAGAATTTTCTTTTTAAAGCAGCTTTCCCTACAGACTTTACATTTTCTTTCATTTAGGCTCTAAACTAGAATACTTCAGATTAAGGATGTGAAATTACTAAACGTTGGGGATTCTGAGATTGTCTTTGTATTGCTGATGACAATAGCTTCAGCTGTAATATGGGTGTGACTAAAATAGTGCTGAAACGTTTTATTCTGGTAACATGTTTCTCATATTATAAGTGAAATTAACTTTATTTTCTAACATAATGGCTTTATCCACACTAGACCTTTATGCTAGAGTGGTATTTATTTCTCTTATTTAGTAAGTCTGTTTTACATTGCTTTCAAAAACGCTAACTGAATCAAGCATCTGTGAAAACCTCATGTTTTTTTTTAAGTGTCTCAAACTCATTTTGAGAGATCAAAGTTGATTCTACCAGACTTTTGCTTTCACTATACGTTGAATATGAGTTACAAATGTGCAAAACAACAACAACAAAACAAGAAAGTACATCAACAGTTGCTCCTATAGGGTCCTAAGGTTTTGATTTGTTTCTGTCATCACTCGAGTTCCACATTTTAGTTTAATAGTGAATATTCATAAACATTTTCTTGATGAAACTGCCTTGGCAAACATTGGATGAAATTTCAGGGGACAGTAGTCATGGCAAAGGAAGATGTGATTAGATTTTGGTGGGAATCTAAACCCAGATGCAGATCCAGAGCCTTGGCAGAGGTTTGTGCTCTCAGGGCACTTCTAGTTTTTTTTCTGTCATCATCAGGATTTATTTATCAGTGATATGTCAAGTGATGGGGAGCCAGAAACCTTGTACTTCTGTCTGTGCACTAATGTACATTGCCTCTAGTCTTCCAAGTGGACAGCACAGGTCTAAAATTTAGCCTGTTGTTAATTTCTGTCATTCCCCACTCCCTCTCTCTCATCTGTTTCCAAATCGATCCACAGTCCTACCTAAAAAGTGCTGATATTAAACACTGATGGTCTTTCTGGACAAGAAAAAGGTAAGTTAGGACTAGAGCTAAAAATTAAACATGGATGTGTCCTTTCCATATGCAAACGTTGGCTGTGCTTCTGTGTGACTGAGACACTTTTCCTTAAGGACACAAATATTTCCTTCACACTTTCATGTCCTTTCAGTCAGATGTAGATTTTTATGTCTTGATCTACAGTTCACAAGAATAACAGAGACTGCATGGTTATCAAACAAGCAGTGTCAAAAGTCATCAACGATTAAACACTCTGACGACCTGCTCTCAATCAGACGACATTTACAGTAAATATTAGACCAAAGGATCACTTTCACTTTACAAATACAGCAGAAAGCTAACTGTATAAATAGAGAGACAGCTTGCATTCAAATACAGCTCAGGTTTCAAGTATAAAACGATGTTTGCGGTCTATTTTGAAGCCTGTGCTTGTTTAATAAAGTGAATCAATACAAAGTATTGATCACTATAGCATGAAAGCAGCTGACCTGAATTGCAAAAGCAAGTTGAACTACATTGAATCAAACCATGTTTATGTTTACAGCTGTGTTTGTTTGGATGTGTCTGTTTAGAGTGGCATGGTTTTAAATCATAAAGGTATAAAACTCTACGCGGTTGTATTTATATGTTTGTTTGTTCATGTTTATTGCCAAGTGCCGGCACAAAGACACATGGATATATATTCACTGTTTGTTTATGTGCATGAAAGAGATGTCATCCAAGGCTCAAGCAGTTCAACCATAACCAGGACATGAACTCCAGGCTACCTGCCTCAGGCCACGGCTGACACTCCCGACTACTGATCACACCTTTGGGAGTATCAGCAGAGAGGTTTGAGCTTCTGAGGGTTATTTATATCCAACAACAGCCTCTGCACACGCTCTCCATCCATGTGTGTGTTCATATGTACAGTACATGCCTATGAATGTGCCTCTAATGTGGGAACAAGTGATTATATAATACACACTCTGATATAAATTTATCCTAACACAAAGTGCCTCTGCAGCATGCTTCATATCTTCTCCTGTCCTCTCCTGTTGGCTTCACCGTGGCCCCTCTTTTACTTGCTGTCGTATGCTTTGTTTAAATTAATTTTGTCTTTTTGTAGCTGTGCTAGTCAACACATATTGTAGCTAAACAAAAGTGTGATCCATCCAGATGAGAGCTCTTTCCAGTTGCACCTCGCTTTTGTCCAACTCAAAGTTTCCGCTTTTTTTTGGACATTTTCCTTAAAATAAAAATATAAACGTCTAATACTCCTTTAACTGTAAGACCAACGCTAACAATAATCAACTATTAACTGGTTTAAGCTAATACACAGAAGTTGAAATGATCAAAAAGGTTATTTCTGACACTGTAGCTGATTCTCAAACCACTTATGGCTGTTGCCTTTCGAAACATTCTCAGTTTTATTTGCAGAATAAAAGGTTATTTCCTATATCCTGCAAGACACTTTTCAGGTGTATAAGCATAATTATTGGTAAAAAAAAAAATCACATTACTCTAAATATTGACTGTTTTAACCTGCAATATCCTAAAAGTCATCTCATCGAAAGCTCTAAAAAGCAAAACATTGAGGGAGAAATTACTCACAATAACTACTGCTACTGAAATATCCATTATTGAGCACACATGTATTATTTGATGATAAATTAAATGAGATAAAAAATGAAATGACCCATATGAAACTATGTGTTGGAGAATAACTGGGTGAAAATTATATAAATGTAATTAATTAAAAGTCATTTTCACACATTTGTTTAACATCTACAGTGATAATCGTCAACAAGTTGTTGTGAGACAAAAGGAAGCATTACTGAGAGATTTATTAATGGACAGGACAAGGTTTAGTCATCTATACACATTGTTAGTTAAGATAAATTAGATGTTTTTGACAAAAAAAAAAGGACAATTTTAAATGGTCCAAGAGCACAAGTCAACTTTATCTGGCCAGTAATTGCAGAAAATGAAGGAAATTTCCATATCTGCGAGCAAATCGAAAATGTTCCTGGATCCACATCCAGATTCAGCTCACCAACACAATTGTATCACTAGACTTTTGTATCGTGATCAACGTTTTTTGAAAATATCACTAAAATGTATTGAGAACTTATTGAGTTATTTGCAAAAATGTGAAAAAAACAACCCAACCTCATGTTGTTAACTGGCTGAAAAAGGTTCCTGGATATTGTGTTTAACTAAAAAATAAAGGCTACATTAGTTTTGTAATTGAAGCATCACACCATTCTAAACTACTGAATACTTATGTAAAGTTATTACATAAATGCAGCTAATACGTCTATATTTATGCGGCGAGGTACAAGAGTTTCTGGCAGCGTTAAAGTTACAGCCGCCACCATTACAAGATTCTCCCTCCACCTTAAATAGCACTGAAAAAAACCACCTATTGTATTATGTATTCAATGTTCAAATGAAATCTTGGCTTTATAAAAACTTCTAAAAAGGGCTTCTCAGGTCTGTTCTGTAGTCTATGCTCAGCACACGGCTGAGCATGTGTTCCTATAATTGACAGATAATAAGATACACGTGACATGTTTCTTTTTTAAGCTTTCTTTGAGTGAATGGAGCATGACTTTGTATTGTAGCACCTGAATTGAGAATTGAGTAGAACATTACATCCCAAACATTTCAAACTGTTGATTTCCCTCCACTAAATCCAACTTTTCCCTCAAGCACACTTGTTTATTTTCACAAATATGTAAACACATAAAACTCAATGGTGGATAAAATAGAAATGTTACATGTCTGCTGCACAGTTTGAGTTCCTGACTTTTTCTTCAGTTCTCAAACTTTTGTGACATTAGGGCCAACTTTTTTGTTCTTTCCTTTACTTTGAGTTTCTCCCCACAGGTTCAGAGGGCTGTCAGAGTTTAGATCCTGTACTGTAAACAACAATGTAGAGTTTGACACTTAGTCTTTCAGGAAGGTACAGTACATATATAGAAAGACAACAGCGGCATCTGAAAACCACACCAAGGCCGAGACGGTGTGTGCAGATGGCTGAAGTATTGACTGATACCAACAATCCTCCATGAAGAGAGTAAAATTAAAGTAGATGATCAATGGGTGGTCATTTAAAGTCAAAGTCAACTTTTCTTTAACGTGGTACAAAACCAAAGTCACTCCGATGAAATGCAAGAAAATAACAGACTTTGTCTTCACTTTATGTTAAATTATGTTCAATTTTCACAGTTCAAAGACTCTTTCAATGTACGTTGAATTTAATAAAGATTAGGGCTGAACGATTTGGGAACATAATCTAATTGCGATTTTTTCCCCCCAATATTGCGATTTACTCTGCAATTATTTTAATGTTCCTCATCGTATGTATTCTTAAACAAACATAATCAGTAGATCTTTTCATAGTAAAACCAATACGACATTAAATTAATCCAAGGATAAACGGTTTGAGAAAAAGTGGAGAAGTGAAAAACAGGAGCAAAATAGGTATGAAATTGTAAAAACTGGGTAAAAATGGTATGGAAGTGGAAAAAGGTTAATAAATAGGTGCAAAAAAGGTATGAAATTGCAAAAAGAATGGGGAAAGATTGGCAAAAAAATCCAAAAGTGGCTTAGGAAAACTGATTATGGCAGCAAAAATGGGAATTCAATTTGAAATTAAATTTCAAAAACTACGTAAAAATTCCAAAAATGGTTCTGACAGTGGCCAAAAAAAGATGAATGGGGGCAAAATAGGCGTAAAGTTTTATAGGCGCGGTTAAAAAAAGGTAAAAATGGTCCAAAAGGGGGAAAAAAGTGGATAAATAGAGGTAAAAAAAAAACATTGAACCTTCTGCGATTTGAAAATTGCAACAAGCCATATTGTGATTTAATCTAATTTGCAATTAATTGTTAAGCCCTAATAAAGACTAAATATCTTAATTTTTTCATGTTTAACAGTAGAGGTGATGATGGCAGCCTCAGTGGCAAAAACGACATGTTTATTGTTGTCATGAAATCAATGGATGTGTGAGAGAGTGCTTCATAAGGAAGTGGAAGCTGCTTCTAAAGGCAGCTGCTCTATATCTGCGATGTGTCACAATTATTGTCAGTCAGCTGCACATTTTGTCACCCAACCTACTCCCAACTAGGGATGGGAAAAATGTGGCTCAGGGTCCACATGAAGCCTTTCTTCATGTAATGTAACCTATTAGGTTATTTGAAAGATGAATTAATTGTAATAATTAAAAAATGCAATAAAGAAAATATCATATATGAGAATGTATCCATAACAACCTTTGGTTATTGTAATCTATTTAATTCTTTGTGAGAAGTAAGTGGTAACTACCAACCTTCTGATTACTGATGATTCATGATCTTTAAATACAAACTGAATGTAAGAAATCCCAAGGAGGTTAACAACCTTTCTCTTTTTCACATTTAAATTCAGTTACAAATCCTTAAAAGACCTCTAAAACACTTCACCCCACCAAGGATGGAGCTGTAGACATTTCTTTGCTCAGTCTCATTCTTGTCATTCTCTTTTCTTTCTAACTCACACAAACACACACGCAAACCCGGCCCTTTGTATCAGTTTTGACACAAAATTGAGAGAGATGGAGCACATTAATAAAGTGCAGTCTCTGCCCTTGCTCTCTCTGATACTGAAAGAAAAAAAAAGAAACTTTTCATTTTCATTTATCTGTTTTCCTTCCCCAGAAACCCTCATCTTTTTTTATGAGGCAGTTTCCTGAAGGCAAAAAAAACAAACATGGTGTAACAACAATACAACTTACAAAAAATAACCGACAAGCACAAAAAGCCTCTTTTGGCAGTGTGCAGGCCACAGCCAGAGTGTTATGGGCAGAAAACAGATGGTTGGGAGAAGATTTAGCTAATACAAAAACAGGGGATTTTCTCTTTTTCTTTTTCGTTTCATTCCACAGGAGGTACACGCAAAAAGGCTCGATTATTTTAATGCAGCCTGCAGAAGCTGAGGAGGATAATTCCTTAACAAATTGGGATTGCCGAGACTCACGAATGTCAGTTTGCATTTGTCTTCTGATTTCATGAGAATTTCTGTGACTGTGATAGAAATGTTCTCATGTTCCTTTTAACACAAAAACACCATCTGTGCTGCATTTTAAGGCTTTTTAGCAGCACAGTCCTGCTGCTAACAAGACAGGAACTGAGCAGTGCTGAAATGATTTATATACTGGCAGAGGACATTTATCAATATTGGTGATAAAATGATCAACTGGCAGTTTATTTTCACAACATGTCAAATAATCTCTGATCATTCCAGGATGTCAGTTGTGGTTATTTGCTTATTCTTCATTTATTACTGTACTTAATCCACATTATCTTGTTGGTGGTGAACATTTTTGAGTCTGTTCAGCCTTTGGAAAATATTATTAAGCATTATAATTAGGTAATGAGATAATAAACCAAAGGCCTGTCTTCCATTGCAGGATTATAAAGTCTTTTGGCTGGATGAAACATGGACACAGTCTCACTGAGGTCATTCACAGCTGTCTAAAGTGGAGATATGAGACCAAACAATGATGGTCACCATGATGGAAATGTTATCTCAAAACTTTTGGTGCTTTTTTATTTTTGGTGTCTGTTTAGCAGAGTTCGACTCTGCACAGTTTGGATGATACTTGCTCTGGTTACCATCAGGGCCACATGTGTTCTGCCTTTTCTGCTAAAGGGCCACATTGTGGCAATTGTTGGATTCTTCAGTCTTAACATTTAATTTTAGCTTAACAAGATAAACAAAATAAAAAAGGAATTGTAAAAGCGATATATTATGACTCAAATAAAAAAAGTAACACTTCATTCAGCTCAGCACAGAGTTCAGGCCTGTTTAACCACTTTTAAAATAATGTTGTGAGTGGTTATTTTAGTAAAGTAGTAACTGGTTCTTTTAAGGGTTACTGGCCCATTGGAATTTATTTTACTGCTTATGAGTTTGACAGAAACATCTGCAGCCACTTGCAGCTCCATCCAACAGAAAACATTGTTTGGCTGAATGTTTTTATGACATAGTCTCTTAGAGTTATCAAAGTACAACTAATTTTTTCATATCTGATACTGATTGAGGGGCCACATTGGTGGGGCATGTGGCCCCCAGGATGCCAGTAACCAACCCCCTGGTATAGAAAATTTCTCACACTTCCCATCATTATCACTGTAATAAAATAGAATACTGCACATTAAGTTTTGGGCATGAGGCGCAGGCCTACATAAAGGTAGAATTTGGGCCAAAATAATCAAATCAAACTTTGACGATTGATTGGTTAATTGTCATTTGTCAACTAAACATTAAAAGCAATATTATATCACTTTTTTATATCATTCAGTTTTATCAAGTTTTGTCCTGATCAGCTTTTGTGGCCCTCGATCTTGATCTGATCTTTTCATAATTAGTATCTACATCATAGTAGGAGGGCTGCTGGTTCAGACCATAGACTGTAAAAAACATGGACGTCATGTCGCTGGGCTTTTGTGAAGTCGCCACAAAAACTGCTCCCCCTGGTGACTGGCTGCAGTATAGGTCAACTCTCCGTCTCCCTCATTCATCTGAACGGGCCGTAGTGAAACTTCAAAAAAATAAATACACCTCGTAGAAATATTTCTCCCATCCGTATTCTGTGGTGATATGAAAGTATTACTGGGCTGCGTTTTTTCCAAGTCCTCTTTTTTCTGAAAAGTTTCTTTTTCATCAGTTATTAGAGTCTAAAAAATAAGCACAGTTTACCGCAGTTTCACAATGATTGTGTACGCTGTATGCTGCAGAGTTTTGCAACTGTTTACGACAGCTGCGTCCAGATATGGTCCAGATTCTCTACTGGCTGCACAATGGCGGCGCCCTGACAGAGGATATTATGGCTTCAAAATCATTACATGGTAGAAGGCGGAGCCACGCTATCCAGTTCTTATAATACATCCATGGTTCAAACCCCTTGTTGGCGGTCTTTTTGTGAATTGAATGGTTGTATGTCTCTCTATACAGTCCTGCAATTAGTCACAAAGCTGCTGATGCTACATCACTTGCTCTGTGACATTGTGATGACATCAAGCTCAACTTACAGAAACGGATGTACACTGTCAGGATGGGGTGATTAAATCCTGATCCCTATTCAATCAAAAATGCTTTGGCGGTCTCAGATCAATACTTTTACCAATACTGGTCCTAGAGCTGGGTAATTAATCAAATTTCAATTTCAATTACGGCCATCCACAATTATGAAAACAGAATAACTGCAATTGAAAGATCATGATGACAAATTACTTGTTGAACTTTTTTTTGGCCTTTTACCATCAAATATATTATGTACTGTTCTTGAAACATGCATCTTCATTAATTTCTTGTTCTTTAATGTTCAGAAGATAGTGGTGCTTGGTTTGTAGCAGGCATACAGTGCATGCTGTAAAATCAGCAAGTCATCATTTTTGCTAACTGTGATCTCAATATCCATCAAAATAATCAAGACTTTTTTATGCTATACTCCATCAGCTCTAAACAATACATTATCAAAACATCCCTAATTGCAATGATTCATATCCTACACCATCATTATACCCCTCGTTTCATAGGGGCTGCAGTAAATGAAATCATTAACATCCCAAAACATCCTTTTAATCTGTAAAACTGAGCAGTTTGAATGCTGCAGATATTTGATTTCAAACACATTTACAGGACATAAAAGTGCTTCTTGTACAGGCTGCAGAGGAAGTCACTGTCTATGTAAGGCAGTCTTATAAAGTAAGTCAGCTTTAGTGACATATTTAGAAGTTCAATCACACACCGGAGGAGGAGAGAGGGAGAGAGAGAGAGAGAGCGAGGGGGAGAGAGAGGCTGTGAGGATAAGTCAGCAAAGGCACAGTAAAGTGAGTCAAAGTGAAGAAGTGGAGAGAGAGAGAGAGAGAGAGCGATGGATAAAGATAGAGCGATAGAGAGGGAGAGTTAGCAGAGAGTTGATATGCTGACTACAGGCAGTTGATTTGGTTTCAGAGAGCATTGTTACGGTGCTTTGAATTAATGCCTCCCAAAGAGTCCAATTGTGATTCTTGGGCTGTGCTGACAGAATATTTGACAGCCCAGGGTGAGCTGCTGATCTCAGCCGAATCCTCTGTTCTGTGTGTGTATGTGTGCACATGTGTGTGTAAGTGCATGTGTGAACGTATGGCTGATACCCGACATATTCACACACATGTTCAGATACGTGTGTGCTAGTATGTGGACCGACTCCCTCACACATACACACAAAAGCACATAAAGACAGAGTGGACTGTATATGACACCGGAACTATAATTACAAACACATAAGTCCAATCAAAATGACTCCAAACTAAATGCAAACACAAACAACCTGTACGAGCAGGTAAACCGAGCACAGTCACTTAATCAAGAAATAAACCAAGTCCCATTTTTTTCTCTCCCCTGAAGGAAACATGTCGTCCCTCTGGGCTGCAGGAGAAAAAAAACAGATGAGCCTGGAGCTTCATTATTGTGAGGGGAGGAAAAAAAGATACTCCATCAAAATAAACCCTCTGCACAAAGCTGCTTCACTGTGACAGCATGGAGACATCATGAAATATCATTAGTGAAAGAGAGGCTCACAAACAGTCTGAATACTTCACATTAAAACTGAGCTAGTTTTTATGTTTTAATGGCATTTGAGGGCTGCACGATGTTGCCTTATAGCAAGATGGTTGCTGGTTTGACTCCTTGGTCGGGCGGGGTGTGGAGTCTATGTGTTCTCCCTGTACATGTGTGGATTCTTTAGGTACTAGAAACATGCGGCTGAAGTCAGGTGGTGACACTAAGGCCCTCCTTTACATTGAAACAAATATGGCTGAAAATAGAAAGATTTCATTGCATTCTTTAAACAAGTACAGTGCCCCTGAATCCACAAGCTTTTGAAATCTGGGTCCAGAGTGGAAAAAACATATTTGTATCCGTATCCATGTAGATGAGATTCAGCGTTTCACAACAACAGCTTCTGTCATACCCGGTAACACGTGTGCTGTTTGCTCTGCTCGGTTTGTTTTCCACACAAAACTATCCAGACAGATTTGCTGTCCTGGCAAGAAACTCCGGCGTATTTGTGCATCCACTTGTTGTTGTTTGTGAGAAGTTTGTCTTCACGTGAAAGCGTACGTGTGTTCAAGCATCACTGTTTCTTGACAAACCTAAATCGCCATCTACTGGCCTGGCATGTGCACTGCAGTGTTTTTAGTCGTCGTGTCTCTGTGTGAACACGGGTCATTTTTGCAACACAAGGAAAAACCTTTTTGTTTCTGGTGAAAACGTTGTCGTGTAATCGTGGCCTAAATTGCCCTTGAGTGTAAACGGTTGTTGGTGTCTAGATGGCAGCCCTGTGATTGGCAAATGATCAGTCCAGGTGTACCTGCCTCTCACCCAGTGACAGCTGGGATAGGCTTTGGCCCCTGTCCACCCCCTTGTGACCCTGTGATGAATGGAGCTGGACGGAAAATGGATGAGTGTGTGGGATTTGACAATGAAATATCATTATGACGCCCCACCTGAACACAGTGGATGCAGGCACCTATCATTGTTGCCAACATAGCACAGCTTATACTTATACTCTTTGAACTGTCTATGTGTCTTGCCCTTTGCAGACGTAGAAGACAGTAATGATACATAAACATGTTTCATACTCTACTGTCAACACTGTAAAGAACAGAAGTTACATAAAGTAGAGGAGCAGTATGATAAAAGAAAAGGAGGAAAATAGCTTTAGTAATCACAACAATATAAAAGAAATATTCAAAGTACAAAGACTCACATGTAAGGGATACAAAAACAAAATGTGCCGTTTGTCTCTGCATGCTTTTTGTAAAAGCCCTTCAGAAAGCTGCAGACTTCACTTTTTCAACAATAAAACTTTGCAAAATAAAAGCTCTTCTAGACTAAACTGTGAGCATTTAAAAAACAAGAACATTAAGAATGGACACTCTTGAGACTGGCTCTGGCTCTCCACAGACTTTACTTGAGACTTGGAAAACAAAACATTCAAATACCAAAACAGGAAAAAAAATGAGCCAAAGGACTGAGCAGGCTTTGAATAGAAAACAGCAGTTCAACAGAGCACAGTTGATACTTAAACTGCTCAGAATTTAAGTAATCAAAGGATCGTTAAGAAGTGATCCTTTCTGCATCTGTATTTTGGTATGTGAGTCCTGCACAAACTTGACTCTGCATAGAAAGGTCCTAAATCATTGATATTTGAATGTGTATGGCTACTTGCATAAGCCCTGCTTTGACTGAAAATTGTTTATGTTCAATTAAATTTGGGAAAGTCTAAGTGTTGTCTTTAATAGCCATTTCTTGTGAGTGTTCATACTTGTCAAAACTCATGAAACAAGAATTTAGATGAATGAAAACTTGTCATATAGAAGGTTTTTTTCTTATGTTTACAATCGTAATGGGTGGGTAAATGCTCAATATCTTACTTTACACAGTAGTCAGATTTTTGGAGAACATTCAAAATGTAAAGACCCGTTTTTTTTGTAGGAATGCACAGTACTGGATTTTTGCTGATATCCGATATATTTTTATTTTTAAGTCATTATCACTAATACCGATATGCATAAATATTGTACATTTGTCTAATTTGCTGATATTCCAGTCAATCCATGGCCAATATGTGAGGCAGAGATATCAACTGTAATATCTGCGAAAAATTCCAATATCAGCTGATATCTGTATCAAACCAACAATTTGGGGCATCCCTACCTGCATGCCAACTGAAATTGTTAGCATTTGTGTAGTCTATTAAAGGATAACAAAATATAATTTACATGATTAAAAGAGGAGAAATTAGTTCTGCCTTAAATGCAGAGTAACAGCTACAGTTTGGTGAAAAGTAGATAAGATTGATTTCTTTAATTATGAGAAATCTGTGATCTGATCTAAATGGGTTTAATACACTGAAACACAAATAGAGATGCAACTCAGAGAAGTGCGAATAAGACGGTAAAACAGGAAACCATATCCCCAGCTACATTGTTGAGGCCTTCATTACCTCCTGTAGACTTGAACACTGCAGTTGCATCCTCTATGGTTCATCATCCAAATCCTGCATAAACTTGTGTGAATCCAAACTCTACCCCCCACCTCCTCACTCGCTCCCCATCCTGCGATCATACCCCCTCCCCAGTCCTTCAAACTGACACCGGCTCCTTGACCTCCTCCACCGTCACACTCCTGCCCATAACCTCAGATCAACCATCCCCCTCACTCCACTTCTCTGGATCAAGCACTAAACCCGGGGAGGACCAAACTTTTCATCACTGCTCCCTCCCTCTGGAACTCTCTCCCTCCTCACTTAAAAACCTGCTCTGATCGAGAATCACTCCTTGGTCTCATTTTAAAAAGGCTTTTAATGTGTGACTCTGCTGAGTGTATGTGTGTATATGTGTTTGCTTCTGACCACGTATTTGAGTGTGTATTTCTTGTGTGTGACTATGCTGAGTGCTTTTGCGTCCATTAATGTATTTTGCACAAAGACAGCTTAGCAGGGCTTTTCTCTTCCCACTGTAGCTGAAAGACACCAGTTGTGGCAAAGTGCTGTAGTCAAAGTGGATTAACACTGGCTTTGGATATATATTAATGTGTATTTTTACATGTATATATACACACACATATCTGTATCTATAAAATGAGGGTATGGCTTAGACCTCCTTTATTGTAAAGCTTTATTCACAGAAATGGCAACTTGATTTTTTAGAATAATTTTCTGGGTTGATACTGTATATCTCTTCTCTTTTCTCCTGAATACTGTAACACAAAGCACTTGTTGTTTTTATAGTTTTTCATTTCATTTTATTGGTTTTCATTGGATTTAATATATTTTAATTGGCTTGATTATGCTTCTCTGTGTTACATCTGATTTGTAATTTGTGTTTTATTATGAATTATCTTCATCTCTCTGGCTGTAAAAAAGTTTACCTTAGAGTACAACATGAACCATAACAGTGTGTTTGAAAAATGTATCATAAAAACAAATATATTTTATTATCAGTACTTTAAAAACAACTTATATGGTTATGAGGGAATTTCAGCTGGTATTGTGATTTAGAAAAAAATTGACAAACTTTTCTGGTTAAGAATTTAAAACATTCTTTGTCAGTGTCAACGCATTTCTGTTTTATGATCAAAACTTATTATCCACATTGTAGTCCACAGTTATTTTCTGTTTTCAGTCATAACCGAAGGTTACATGCTTCCTTGTTTCAATGCTCCCCTTACACTTGTGCCTCAGCTTAGATCAACTGCAGATCTGCAAAATGAAGATATTTGAAACTTTCAATGTGCTACTTAAAGACATAAAAAGATCCCTAACCACTTAAAGTAAACTCCTACAGCATATTGAATAATGAAACATGAGTTACTTTCATGAAACCCCCTAAATACTCATATTGCATGTGTGGCTGGCTGTAAGTTATGAGACAGTGGCAGTGACATAAGCAGCACGAGTCAAAGATATTTATAGTTTACACATAGTTCTGGTCATTCCCCCCTACTGTGTGAAACTGTCATTTTGCTAATTTGAGAACTTTACTCATCACAGTATCAAGAACAGTTTGGTGTCAGTGTACGTGCTCAGTTTACAGTGAGGCTGTCTAAATGAAAATGACTTTACAGCCATTCTAAGAAAAGATCTGGCCTTGAGCACGATGAACCTTTTAGAAGATTTCTTCATTAGAAAGTTAAGAAGCCAGAAGTTCATTAAAATTAACAGTAAAAGGCAGAGAAACCTGAAACAACAAGAGGAACAGACGGCAGGAAACTCGCAGCCAACTGAGGGGTATAATTGTGATGCAGGTGTTGATTTCGTGGATGGATACTTCTCTTTCTCTCTTTACCTCTCTATCTTCCTCTCCTTCTCTCTCCGTGCCTTTACATCTTTCTCTCCATCTTGAGTGCCGTGCCTCACCCTAATTAGAAATTCCCCCTCCGACCAACTGAAATTGAATTGCCCATCATTTGCATAATGATAGCTCACCGGGCTGACGGCCGATTTACCGTGAGATGAAATGTAGCAATCACTTAAGAGAGTGACCATGAGGGAGTGAAGGTAAGTGAGGGAGGGGAGGGGGGGAGAGAAAAGGAGCGAGGATGAAATGGGATCACACAGATAGAGTGAGGTTAAGAAACAGAGAGAAAGAGAATGGAGAAATCCGACAGGTATTTAGGTTATTGTCTTATGGAGTGATATTGCTGGAGGGAAGGCTGTGTCCTCAATATGACAGCAAATGGACACAACAAGGACACGTAAGGACATTTATGTGATGCCGGTCCTCTTGTCAATGCAAGCACTTTTCTCTTTCAGCTTTAATTATAGGAGGGCATGCCTTATACAACGCTCTTCTTCTCACCGCAGAAATCAGGAATATCCATCAGATATAAAACATTTAAATCCTTTATAGTCCTCAAACTGATACCAATATAAGAGCAGTCCAACACCAGAGCTAATCTGTCCAGGTGAGTAGAGCAGGGGGAAACATGGGGGCAGAATGCAGCCCTCAACCTCACTCAATGCAGCCCCTAAGACACCTATTTTTTTTCTAAATAAGTTTAAGACGAACTGGGGTAGAAATCTGCCACTTAAGATTTAATATAGTTCCCACAACCACTTCCACACTAACCAAACTGTTAAAATACGCCAACGTTTTTCTACATAATTATCACTTTCCACCATAACTTATATAAACCGTATAACAATAAATGCAGCAAATTAAACATTTTTACAACAACTCATCGAATGTAATTGTCTGGGCCCATTCATGTAACACCACTTTGTTTGAAAAACAAAACAAAACAAAAAAAACATCTGCATTTGCAAAAATTCAATGCAGCTTAATCTGCACCTCACTCAATGTGGCCCCAAAGTCACTGTTAATTAAATCTAAAACAGAAAACATGAAGACTAATGCATGTAAAAATATGTGATTAAGATTTTAATGGGGCTTCCAAACTCATCTGCATAAAACCAAACAATTAGATTATGCTAATTAAAGTTTCAGCATTTCTACAATTTCCCACCAGCATTTCTATGAAGAATTCTTGCATTATTGCTATTGATATTGTATTGAATAATTTTTTTTCAATAAATGCTATTGTCTGGATTTGTTATCACAACACTATTTTATAAAGAATTAGTATCTGCATTAGCAAAATTATGTGGTCATTTGGCAATCAATGAATGTTGCATTACATATGAATCTTAAATATGTTTTATTTCTATCTTTAGCATGTAAAGTCTAAAGTCAAAACAAGACTACAAATACTGATATATTGTATCCTATATCTTATCTCTCTTTTGTTTAATCATAAACACATTCAAGAGTATTGTCAATGTTTTCTAAAATTTGAACAAATTGGCCTCTGGCAAAGAGAAAAGTATTTATGGGACCCACCACATCGCCAAAGTTGCCCATCCTAGGTGTACAGTCTTCATGTGACTGTAGGGTTGTTAAAAAGTTAAAGGAGACATATCGTGCTTGTTTCTCCTTTTCACTATGCCAGACTAGGATGCCTGTAAAGCATTTCTGCCCTCAGTACAAGTCATTTAGTTCCTTCATTGCCCCACAATTACGCTCTCAAAATCCTCATTTTAGGCCATTATCAAGCTCTCATTGAAACACGAGGATCTCAGGATGACCTACAGTTACCTCGCAACGTCACAGCCCTTTGTGCTCTGATTGGTCAGTTCTATCGGGGGTAGAGCCAGCCTGTCCTTCTTCTTCTACTGTATTTTCCGGCAGGCTCAAAGCAGCGACCGCGTATTGAGTCCCCCTACAGGCCAGAGCTGGTAATGAGTGAGTGTGAGCTAGAGATCTATATACTGCTGCTGGATGAATGTGTTCCTCGGTGACGGTTTTGTGGCTAACGGACATCACAGAGGAGGAAGTGTTTTATCAGATTACTCCAATAAAAAGAAAGGTACCTCATGTCGTCACGTTTTAAATCTCGCGGACATCTCGCAATGACCTATTTTCAGAGGCATCAAATCTCGTTCTAGGAAATCAGAAAAAATACAATATCTCATTTTTTGAAAATTAAGGGGGTTTAAGGTCTTGTTTTCAAATTTATTATATTATATGTAAGTATTAAATCATGCATCAGCATGATATGTCTCCTTTAAATACTTCGGCGTATCCTAAAAATATGTGAACTGAGATTGAATTTGAAAGTTGGATCAAACATCTTTTAAGATTAAAACAAAAATCCCCAACCAAAACTCTATTTACAGGCTACGGGTGCAGAAAATACACCAGCCGTTAGCTTAAACTACTTTAGTGTTCACAGCCTCAGATTATCAGTGATGACAGTTAAAAACTTTTTTGTCATTGCTGATGCAGTCCAAATATTTTGACTTCTGAAAGGACATCAGTCACTATTTCATGGTTAACAGTATGAATGTATTAATCCGGGTGGCGATTAGGACCAGGAATGACTCGACTTTGGTGCTCTAAACTTTATATCACATGACTTCAGCTGATCAAGACAATGAGGATATCATCATAACTGATACAAGAGACAGATGCAGAGATTTTGCAATGCAAGTGCATTAATTTTTTAAATGTGGTACTCTCTAAATGTTCCTTATGATTTACCAAATTTTACAGCTCTATTTCCCCACAGAGCTTTTCAAAGTTTTGATGAAGTAGCTCACTCTTTCTTTACAATAAAAACAAATAGTCTTAACAAGGCAGGAATTCAACATGTTTTTCTCTTCGGCTTTTACATAACAGTACCTTATTTTTGGACTCCAATCTACTCAATCAACAACTTTACAAAGAGTCAGCCATCAGCCTCTCTAACAGCTGGCAGCAGCTAGCTGGTCATGAAAACATTCATGACAGCTCATAATATTTATGCCCTGATTAATTCTCCTAGTGACAGAAAAACAACAGACACTCCTCATTTAAGACGGAGCAGGCCGTAGGGCTGTAGGGTTACGTTGTTGTTTGTACCTCCAGAACAGGAAATATAACACTTAAAAACAATGCATGAATGTCAGTGGCCTCTATTGTTGGTGTAGATGTGAAGCTGCTGTGCTATTTTTAGCCCCTTAAGTAGATATTTGGCACGTTTTGACTTTGTCACTGCACTGCATCAACATGGGGAACTTCTGAGCCACCCACTGTTTATATGAAGTGGTCAGGCTGACAAATACGTGGCTGTCAGAGAACGCCCCATGAATGTGACAACTGCCGCAGCGTGCACAAATTCCTGTAATCAACAGTATGATAATCATCTCATCTCATTGTCTTGTCTCTGCTGTGGCACTGAGCTCCAATTCCACCAGGCCCTGAAAATTAGATTTGTTAAGAAATGTTGATAAATCCAGTCTGGGTGATGTCACGTATCTACAGAAAAAAATTAAATAATGTCACAAGATCAGCTCGAAGAGGCAAAAGGACGAAGGAGAGGGACCCAAACTTGTCACCGAGGGTTATTTTTTTAAATCCAGATTGCTTATTCATGGCAGTGAGCGGGCAGAGGAAAGTGGCATAGAGGTCATATTTGTTTCTAATAGTCACAGTGATATGTTGGACTATCAGGTTGGAAGCTCTGCCCGGAGTCTGATAAGGCCCCTGTTTATTGTCCAACTTCCACTCTTTAACCTGAGTAACCTCAGACTCTCACACACACGGTACTTTCCACTCCTTAGCCATTACCTCAACACGTGTGTATGTGAGTGTGTTGTTTTGTGTGTCTACACAAGAGAGAAAGAGAGAGGCAGTGCATTTAGATAGTGTAAAACAGCTGATTTATTGTGTTTAATGGACCAAAAATGAACTTAAAAGATGAATGTAAACATAACTACAGATAAGAGACTTTGTTGAATTTCTCCCTACTGGATGCACAAACTTTGGCAACATGATTGTGGATCAACTTACTCTTGCATGTGCTGATCTCAGGGGGGCCCTGACTGACCTAAGCATTTTGTGTCCCCATTACCCACAACATGTTTTCACAAGTTGATTCTGTGTTTGTCTGCTTTCTTATACCAACATTAAAGTTTAGCATGCGGCTTAATAAGTCAACTAGAAACAAACTACTTAAAAGGAGGTTAAGTACTAACCATAACACGAAGGTTAGACTTGATTCAGTATTTGGATGAAGGTAAACAATATATTGTATCAAGTCAGATCCAAAATTGAGGTCAAAAACTCTTATCTGTACTAGACAAAAGCTGCTCACCGTTAGCATGCACTGTGGCTCCTTTTAAATGCTTCTGAGATAATGCTCTACAATACAGATGTAAACAAGCATGTTAAAGGGATGGCATCTCAAAGACCATTACACAGCAAATTAAAAAGAGTTTAACTTTTGGCATTCGTAACATTTCAGCAAGTGCAGAGTTCATTACACTCTGGATGGAGCCATTTCCCTTGAAAGTTACTCAGTTGAAAAGTAGCTGGTGTAAAAACCAAGTGTTAAAACGATGTTTCGGTAAATCCTATCCATATGTGTCACTGTGTGGTCTTAAACTCTAAACTGTGAACCTGCTGTTGACACTTGTGAAGGCTGACAAATGCTAAAATCCCATGTCATTAGAAATTACAGAGTAACTTTTTTTGTATGTGCTCTTACCAAACATGGTATCTTTATTTCAGTTCATTTCCCCTGTTAATACACAGTGAATAAATACAGCAATGACTAAACTTTGCAATGTTAGTACAGAGTTATCACTTCAGTAGTTAAAAGTCATACTATGAGAGGGTGCAGTCCTGACATTACATGGAAGTGTTGATCAAAGTCACACTATTAAATGTTACACAGTTTTAAGTCTTAATCTCAATTACACTTGACAACAGTTACAGCACCAACAAATTAACAAAATGTGTTGGGGACCCATGTAGATACATGGGAAGTTCTATTATTAGCCTTAAAGAGTGTTAATTTGTCTATGCAGATTTGTCTGTGCATAGTCTGTGCAGAGGCTGTCAGGGTTTATTAGCTCATATCCGCTCGACTGAATCTTCGAGTAATCACATTCAACACACTGCTCTCTAAAGTCCCACTCGGCTGTCCCACTGGAGTTGCTGAGATTACATGTTTAACCACCGGTGCTAACCCTTGACTGTTTTCTAGGTTTTCTAAACATAGTTCAACAGAATTTGAAATTGCAAACCTAAAGCATCTCTTAAAACTTACTGTTACTTGTTGACTTTTCACTCAGCCTGAGGGTTGTGTGGTGTCTATTGTGACTTTCATTCTCTTAAGTTTCCTTTTATTGTAACATATTATCTGTGTTTATACATCTTTCATATATTTTTATAATCTTTTTGCTTTTATCATTTGGTGTTAATTTTTAGTTTTCATTTATTTAATTGCCAAAGCCTTTAATTACCTAAGCCGTTATATTTTTGTTACTTTCTGAAAAGGATAATTAAAAATGTTATTAACAGCTTTGAAGTTTTGCTCATAGCACAAAGAAGGAGTGATAAGATTTTGATAGTGGTGTGACTCTGAATGCACATCAGGGAATTTCTTAAGTATTTGATAAAATGCAAGATTGGATCTCTACTTTTGTCAATACTCACGTACTCTCTCTTTTTCCCTCTCAATACAGGCACAAAAATGTCCATAAATAGTATTTAAAAAAAACATATCCTGATTAGCTGTGCATACAAACAAACTGAAACAAGATGTTTGTAGGTCTGCTAACAGGTCATTCATCTTCAGTGCACAGTCCCCATTTGTATATCAACTGTGAAAGCATTTAATAAGGTCATTTTAAGATGTGCTGTGGTTAAAGACCTTCAGCTTAAAATTTCTTCTTGTTCTTTTGAAATGACTAAACGCAAAAGCCCCATTCAGTCAGTGCAGCACATTGGTCCCTGGTTTGCATTGTGGACAAGTATGAGTGTGTAAGCATTAGTATGCATTTTTATATTTTTGTGCAGCATCTTTGGCTCCCATCACAAGTCTTGACCCAATTAAAAAGTCCTGCCACTGCGCGATAGCTGACAAGTCATCAAAGAGCACAAAGATGCCGCAAACACATGAGCACAATCTGCACTACGTACACACACATCAGTCAGTGCTCAAATCTTTTATTCACTTCTCCAATCTTTTCCTCTGTCCATCTCTACATAAGCGATCAGTGATCACATGTCGCATGTTAAAGTCGTCCGGCCCAGACAGGAGGGAGTTAAGTCCCTTATCTCTCCTCCCCAGAAGAAATTCCTACTAGAGGCCTCGCTCTGCTGGTTTCCTGCCTTCTTGCCCAATGCCCTATTTTTACTCATCGGGGCTCTAGAATACCAGGGGCAGCTTTTTCCTTGTCACTAACATATTTCCTGCCATTCTCACTCTGACATTTCTCCCCGCTGCACGCTTCGCTCAAATCGTTCCCCCCTCTTTATGGGTCATAACCTTTCAGTCGAGGCTGTTCATATTCAAATGTACCTGCCGACGTTGGAGTTGCTGCAAGCTTACCTGTCATTCTGGATGGCCTTTTTTCAAAGTGTTCTTTTTTTATTTTTACATCAGCTTTTGCTAGGTGTTAATTTGAGATCTTTCTGAGTGCTGCCAGAAACAATCAGGTCCACTCAGTGCTGTTCTGCCAGGCTGAATAACTCAACACTGTAATGGCTCGCCACAAAGCCATTAACTGTTTATATTATGAATTAAATGTATGCGGGGAATTGGTGTGACATTTTATTGCTTAGGTTAAAAAAAGGATCAATGCAGTTCTAATACGTGAAAAAAGACTAACACTGAAATATGGTGCTGCTATGCTAAAAGACTAAAAACAAAATCTGTTCAAAGCTTAAAGGTCCCATGTCTGTGTTTAACTTTTAAAATCATGGCTTGTGTGTCTATTAAGAAAGGATTTGATTTAAGATGAAAAAAAATTGAAAATCTCATCTCTGTAGAGGATCAGATGCAGCTCTTTTAGCCTCCACTTTGAAAACAGTCAAATATGAGGGTGAGGAGAGGCTCTGATAATGATTGGTTGGCCAAATAATGCCTGATGGGAGGGTGAAGAAAGAGTTACAGGCTACAGGCTTTTAAAAAAAGTCATGGCGTCTGCAACAACTTCAGGGGTGTAAATGGTGGCCCCTTCGGAAGTGCCAAATGCTGTAGTACCCCGAGTGTCCACTTGAGGCCACTTTGTGAGGGGGTGAATTTATTCATATCACACCTGCTTTTCTTCCATTAAGGATTTCTGTTTTTTGAAACGCAGTGTTGCTACCGGACGGCATTGAGTCCTGCCTAGACACGGCCTTTCTGCCTGTTAGGAGGTTTAGATAATGCGTGTGGTATGGCATTTAAGGGCATCAACAGAAAGAGATCTCATACCTGTGCACATGCCACTTTCTATAATTTCCTATCCTACCCACAATTTTTTAATTTAATGCATGAAAGTTATAAAGGTCATTAAAAAGTCAGAAAATGCAATTGATAGCCAGAAATCTCCTCTAATGTTCATCTTTCAAAAAAAAAAAAAAAAAAAAAAGATTATCTGGCCTTATTTTAACTCTGCCATAGACGTCAGGCTCCTGCAAACATTTGTTAGCTTGGTTGTTGGTTGATTAACAAGGTAGCTCAAAAAGTTAGGAACACAATTTAAGGGAATTTTCCGGGAATGCTGTCATGGCGTAAGAAAGAAGAGATTATATTTTGGTGGTGATCAAAATACAAGTGTGGATTTAGGAACTTCTGAAAGATACTGTATGTTAACATTGCATGATAGGACAGTTTTCTACATTTTCACTAGTAGCTCCATAAGTTCTCGACGGATTTTTGTGACATTTTCAGAGAATGCTGGTCATGGGTCAAAGAAGTGATTAAATTTAGGTAGTGATCTGAATCTGGACAAGTATCCAGGACTTTTTAAAGTATTTTTGATCAGTGCCAGATGGAGCAGTCTCCCACATTTTTGAAAATAACTTCCTTGACAATTCTGCACTTCTAGTTTTAGATTTGTTTTATTTACTTTAGTTTCATTCTTTTAGTAATGTGCCCTCAGGAAAACAGCAGACTGCAGATAATAATTTCCTACTTACTCTTTCAATAAGTCCTAGTATTGACTAAATGTCTAAAAAGTCAAATCAGATCAATCAGACTGGTTGGTTACATTATTAGCCATTGTAACTTATCTTCTCAGGTATCCTCAGACTCGACTCTGAATCAGCTCTCAACCTTCATAACTGATAAGTATTTTGAAACGCTGAAACCATCCTGTCACAGCTACAAACCAAAAACCTACAGTAAATTTTCTACTTGTCTTCTTACTTTACTGAAGCATTTTATAACCCGTTTGAGCGGCAAGGTGAACCTGAACGTACCACTTTGCTTACAGTCACTAGAACAGAATGTGCAGGTAGAGAAAATTCAAAGTAAGAGGCCTGAGGAAGAGAATGAATGGCAGTTTAATGAATGTCTGGGGAGACATGATATCAGTGACTGGCTCTTACAGTGTAGCTTTCATACTATTCATACGCCGACATGCTTTAAATGTGGCTGGATCGATGCTGGTTAAAAACACTAATGGCACAAAAAGCGAGTACACTGCTGCTGTGTTTCTTTCCTACCAAGGTCTGATTGCTCCAGGACTGTTACTGGAATGCAGAGAGTACCCAGCCAGGTTCAGGTGAAGAAAACGCTCTATTGTCTAAAATTTTCAAGGATACTTTCCTGCAAAGCGAGGAGAATTTGGCCTTGTGCTCATTTTTGTACTTATAAACGAGCTGATATTCATTTTGATGAGTGGGATATCATGAACCAGAGATGGTGGACACCTGCGCTTGAATCCCACTCCATTGTACGGCGTATTTTTTGTCCCTTTCAGTGGGTACATTTATGAATATCAATATTATTTCACAGTCGGAGGTAAATGGTATTGAATGGTTGCCAAGCTGCTGGAGGGAAGACTGCTCAGCTGACTAAAAGAGCTATTCTCCATTTTATCTCTCTCAATCAGAGTGTATTTGTGCATGTGTGCATGTGCCTGAACACAACGTGCATGCATGCATGTGTGTGAATGTGCCAGTGTAAATGTGTGTTTCATTTGATGAGGAGCAGAACGAGCCAGAGCTTGCCATGTGAGAAAAAGTTCACGTGATGCAGGCAAATACAGCCGGTCTTCAGCAGGATGGAAAGACTGTAATCAAACCATAAATCAGAAATCACTGAACTGCCATCCACCGACCCAGCCCCCCTCCCCCCACCCTATCGCTCTCTCTTTTTCTGTCACTACCCTCCTACATGCACAGCTCTTTGTACTGTGCACTAAAGGCATGCTTATAGTGCACAAGAGAATGTTGGAGGCAGATCAGGATTAACAATGCATATTTTACTCTGTTATGACATCACATTGCTGGATAACAGCTGGGCTACAACTAAACATGCACAAGTAGAATAATGATCTCATATGATCACAAATCTTTAGATTTATCTTATCTTAAAAATACTGACTATAAACATTAGGACAGTATTCCATTTCTGCACGATGCATTTCATGTATTTACAGCATGTGCAGCAGTGATGCAAAATAGACTTGATAATCGAATATCTGTTCAAGCGGGGGATGAAAATCTAAAATCAAACTGTAAATAAACACTGTGATATTAAATATTCAGCTTTGCAGGACATTAGGGGGTCTCGACCAGTGAAGCACCAGACCCAACAGAGGGCGCTCCCGTCGTTAACCTTTAAAAACAAAGATTAACCAACAACAACACACTAAGAAAGTCCTGTTTATAGTTTTAAAACTACTCTAAACTAAAGACATATTGTTATACTACTAGAAATAAAACATCAGTAACACATTCGTAGTAAAGTCAATAAGTTAACCTATTATTTCAGCGATATAATTTTAATCATTAGCAGATCCTACATTTTGTTCTTTGAAGCCATTTAGTCATTTTATTTTTTTGTTCTCTATTTCTGAACTCATTTTTAAATCATCAGACTGTGGCTTCATGTGCTGTGTTATTTGTTCCAAAATGTGAGACTGTGAGAAGTAGTTGATGATTTAATGTATTATTGCTGAAACAGTTAAATAAAATCAAAACAAACAAACCAAGGACACTACAAACTCAAATAATAACCTGAAGAATCCATATAATGATACTCCAGGAGTAACTCAAATATGACAAGCAGGCAATACAACACAGAACCCCGGGGATGCATCCCCAGCAACATATAATGAGGCCAGGAGGACCCACAACAGAAGATGATAAAAGCAATAAGTAAGATAAAAATGTAAAACAATAAAAGGGGATAAAAAGAACTGGGCCAAAGTAAACAGGAAGAATAGGATGATGCAGTGATAAAGTAAGAAACTAACAGCTATTAAAGGTCCCATGTCCTGATGTTTGACTGTTTACATCACATCTTAATGTCTATCCAGCAAGGATTTGATTCAAGCTGATTGAAAGAAATGGAAAATTCAACCTCTACAGAGAATCGGAGACAGCTCTTTCCCCTCCCCTTTGGAAACATTTGAAGAGAAAGGGCTGCACCTGCACCTTTTTAGTCTAGCTTTTACCTGAATTACCTTTTAGTGTTTTTATTTATTCTAATTAAAGCCCACTTTTTTAAAAAATTATTTTATGTTATTTTATTTTGGATTTTTTTTTTTATTTTTTTTGTATCTTTGCTATCTTTCCTTATTTTATTTTCTAGTTTTTGTATTTTATTTTTTAATTTAATTTCAATTTATTACTTATTCTTATTATTTTTTTCAATTCTTTTTTCTTATCTTTTTATGATATATTTAATTTTACACTTTTAGCCTAACCTCCAGTGTTATCTCATCTTTAAAACTTTAAGATGGCGTTTCCTCAGTGCATACTGGGTACATCGATGTGCTTTATTATTGTCTTTTATTTATGATGCTTTTTATCATCACTGTGCATGGATTGCTGTATGGGTGGGTTTGGGTCATAATTCGTTCATTTAATTCATTGGTCTGTTTGTAAAGCACTGTGTGCTACATTTCTGTATGAAAAGTGCTATATAAATAAAGTTTGATTTGATCTGATTTGACCTTACATTTCTGAGCTTTATGTTTAAAATTAGGTAGCAGGATTTTTCACTGCTGGAATTTAACTGGCCCTCAAGACTCTTTGCCCTTCTCCACCCCTCTACTTACTTACAAGACAAATTGCAGGAAAAGTTCATGTTGTGAGGGCAAAGGTTAACAAGAAGGTCAGGAAAAGTTCTTGATAGACTGCCAAGACATCTAAAGAAATTTTAAGGTAGAGGGAAGGCAAACATGATGCATTTACTGCTAGTTATTAACTGGATTTCTCCTGACATTTTGACAATTTATTTAAAGTTATAGTTAATTTTCAAGTTAACCATGCCCACCTCTGCACTTATGCTTAAAATATTCAAAATCTGTTTAACAAGATTAATAGGAGAGTGACACAGAGTGTAGGCAGTCAGGTTACAGGAGAGTGCAAATCTTTTACAGTAAAAAAAAGGATATATATTTAACATAAAACAGACTATACTGTATTTGCTGTGTGTATTAAACTCCCTTTCCATACCTTAAACAAACAGCTTGATGTTCTTTTATTTTTTTTCTACAAACACTGCATATATTTGTCTGTCTGTGACTTCCACAGAGAGCCACCTGGTGTGTGTGCTGTAATATCAGAGAACAGAGGGGTCATTGTGGACGAGCTGAGTGATATCAAGGAGAGTGACCCATTTAGAGCTCGGCCTCTGAGCTGACAAGCCTCTGTTATGTCTAGGACATCTGGAAGGCCGGATCCTCTCACTAACTCTGTAGTGCATACATGAGTCAATGCTTCACAGAGTAAAAGATGTTGATATTTCACACACTTGGGAGTGGGAGTCATTGAAGATGTGAAGGCTGTAAAATGATGCAAAATCTGGCAAAGATCTGAGAAATCTGGAGAGGATCCAAACGATGTTGAAAGCTTGTGGGGTCATCTTGTAGCGGCATGTTCTTATCTGCTGCTTAGCAAAAGGTTTCCCAAAGGTCGAGTGATGAAGGTCAAGTTCTGTCTCATTAACGAGCATCAAGGAGAAGTTCTGTCCTATTATTCCTCAAGCCGATACATACCTGGGGATGCACGGTGTTATCTGAATCATATTGGATGATGAGATAGCATGAAAAAGGAAGTAATTAAAATATATGTAATTACTAAGGGCAGACTTATCAGCTTCAGATACTCAAATTTCAGCAATTGTACAACTGGACAATATTCATAACAATCACAATAATAAGAGCTCTCAGAGCATTTCAGATTTTTTCCCCTCAAACTCCAAAGTGATTCCCATGGACTCCAGTTTTCAGTCTGATTAGATTATTTTGAGAATGTGTTTGTGTTTTATTTCCAGGCACTTTGTTAGAATAGTCACAGGGAATTACCCTGTGAACCATGATTCACTGAAATGAGTTCTTCCAATTTGAAAGTCAGTTTCATAAAAGGGGGGTGGGCACTTTTTCCCTTTACACTAATGAAAGATTATGATGGGGTGCTTGCTTTGAGGCTGCATATCTACCAGTCTATCTGTCTGTCTGGCTGGCTGTTTGCTTGTGCAGGGTTTTGTTGCACATGTTAATTTCAAACTTTACACAAATGTTCACACAGATGTAAGAAAAAATGATTAGATTCTGGAGGGCATAGGTCAAAGTTAAGGCCATGGGGCATCTTGTTCATTCCTTGCTTGTGAACATGAATCACAGATCATGGAAACTCTTTTCCAACTCTGTGCAAATGTCCACTCTGACTCAAGAATGTTATTTGATTTTGGATGTCATACTTCAAAGTTCAAGTCATGGAACATCATGACCACCATGTGCTTGTGAAGAGAGTTATTATAGTATTGTCTCTGAAACACTTCAGGGGATTCGTTTGACTTATAAACATGTGCACCCTGTTGTTGGGGTTTGGCCTGTGTTGGTCCTCAGTCATTCAGGTCATGGTTATCCACAGAGATCTGCTTTAGAGATGAGAGTTGCAAATTAGCACGCACTCTAAAACTCTGTGATACTTACATGTGTCCCCAGATTGTCTATGCATGCTGCTAATGTCCCTATCAAATAAAAAATACATAATCTAACCAGAGTGCAAACTTCAGCTCAGAACTGAAGATGCCTTTTCAGATGACGCTGGAAACATTTTGCCAATGTAGAAAGTCCGGTGCTGTTCCTTGAGCCTTGGTTTCCCAGCAGACTCTCCTGAAATTGGTATAAACATCCCAGTCCTCAACAGCTCACAACTACTAGTAACCTTACTGTGAGTCCATTAACGTTACAGAAACACGGGCAGCAGCTCTGTTTGTTCACAGTTCTTCCAAACATGCCGTTTAATCACTTGAAACAAGGTTGCTGATAATGTCAATACAGAAACAGCCCATCATAGCAGAAATCTGTGTGTGAGTATAAAAACCTAACCCTCAAATTCCACATACAGCAAACACGCAGCGCACCAAAGCGCCGTGGTTTTGCTCCGACTGACAGGCTGTCAACATCGCCCACTGTGGCACACAACATCATCTGCACAAGCAAAAGCAAACTAATTCAGTCAACAAGACCCACTACTAACTAGGTCACTCTATTGGATTATATTCATATCAACAATAACCACACTTTTTGCAGATTGATATTTTTTATTCCACATTGTGCGTATACAATAAATGTTGGACTATAATGTTCGGTGGAAATCACAGTTTATGGTTGGAAGTGAGCTGCTTGGTGGAGGTCTGCGCTCTCAGAGTGCTTTTCTAGTTATTGTGTGTTTTATTACTCAATGTCTATATTTGCAACAGAATACAAGAAATGTTTGTCTTCAGATTTGCTTTCTGAAACAATTGGACCATTGGAATCAGAGTAAATTTTAGTTCAGGATAGATTTGGTGTTCCTTACAGTAACACATATACTATATATAATTGCAGCTGTCTTTATGAGGAAATGGGGAAATCAGTTGACTGGATAAGAAAGAAATTCTGAATTCAAATGAAATATTTCTCCTCATGTACTGCTCACACTGATGTTCAGAACGACTGAGGATTGTCCAATGAAGCTGCAGAGCTCTGCATTATATAAACGAATACATGAATGCATAATGAGGGGCCAAAATGAGCCAAGGAAAGCACACTGAACAAATCCCCTTGGGGAAAGAAAATTATTCCGAGGACACAATTCATAATAATATTGGGAAGGAGAACTTTCTTTCTCTCTTTATTTAAAAATGCATGCTTTGAATGTTAAACCAGGTCTACTCTGTCTTTTGAGTGGTTTAGTTTAGTGGTACAATAAGGGCTTTACGTTGAATTCAAAGGGGCCGTTTTCAGATGACAGCCTGAGGTAAGATTTACACGTATATGAAATATAAGCTACTATTTGTGCACTTCAAATATGAGCATTTATGCACCACACAGCTGGTTCAAAAGTACAGTAACAGCTAAAAAAATGGAGTTATTCTGCATATTTTATTATGGGTTGCCAAGAAAACTGTAACTGCATATTGGAAGAGTGTGAAAACACCAACGGTGGAAGCAGAGGTTGAGACAAGTGTATCTCATGGAAAGAATGACCACATCATTACAGATGAAAATGGACCTTTTTGATCAGAGGTGGAGCATGGTTGGAAAGTACCTGATAATGTGCACTATTTGGGATGTTGAGGTTGCTCTTTAAGTATTGGAAATGGGCCCTGACATGAAGTGAATAGGTTTATTTATTTGGACATTATTATTATTATTACTATTTTTTTAATGATTTTTTTAATTTTACTTTATCTTACTCTATTATCATTTTTTTGTAATGTCATTAATGTATATTTATGTAATATACTGTATATTCGATATACATTTGCATTATAGGCAGAAATATTTATGTATGCAATATGTTTTGTACCTTTTGTTTTACACCTCTGACCATGTCTCAGAAGAAGTTCTATGTTCAATTGAAAAAAAAAATCGAAATAAAAAGATCCAAAAAAAACAAAAACAAAAAAACAAAACACTGGAGTTAAACTGTTTTTGCCTCAAGACCCGCTAGCGCCTTTTCAATGAGAAATAGCAACCCACATTTTGTGGAACATTCAAGCAATCACTTTCATTGAAGGGAAATGAGAGGTCTCCTGTTTCTTGTTATTTTGTGGTCACAGGCTGAAAGGTAGCCGACACACCTGACGGACTGTTTCACATTTCCTTTGGACATATTTCAAGCCCCTCTGGGCAACTTGCCATAACAAGGAGCGGCGAAAGGGCAGAACCTTTCAAGAAAAACTAAATGGCAATTAACTGGAATTTGGGAGTAATTAAAACAGACTGTATCATATCCAAAAATAAATATAAGCATGTTGTCACAGGCAGACATCCATACTAAATAATTCAATTTAACAAAAATACATTTCAACAGTTGCATTATTATTTGTAAGCAGAACTTTATCAAATGTCAATTATTTTATTGATATTTTATTCACTATAATGTAGTCGATAGGCTCAAATGTTTGTCTCAATAGTTCAGGGTTCGAGAAGCATCTCTGCATGTGTTGGAGAACTGCACAGTGCACAGGGGTGCGTTCAATAGCCCTGCAGCAAGCACTGCACTGCTTATTGTAACAAACACTGCACTTTCATCTTCTCGTGCAATAACTATTAACCATACTTGTCACTGACCTTCCTTCTTCCTTTGTGACCTTTTAATGTCGTCTAGTGTTTTTTTATACTTGTACTAAAAGATGGTTTCCCCAGCTAAATTAAAATCCTTGTTCAAGGTCAACCCTCAATTTTGTGAATTCCAGGTTTATTCACATGTATTTTTTATTGATTTCCATAGAAAATTTCCAACATTGAAAATTCCAGGAATTTTACAACCCTAGTAGCAACTGCTCTGTCGTTCCTTAAGGATCCTATAGAGTCCGGGCATTTTCTGACAGTGAATGATTGTTTCACTCTGATGTTTTGTAAGATGGATCTACAGACATAAAAACAGGCAAACCCAGCAGCTTTACAATGTTAGCTGAATTCTTTTGTAAAAATAACAGTCGACCCATCCATTCATCCATTACCTTTAATGGCTAGGAATGGAAACCAAAACCAGTTCCAGTTGAGAATCAATAACAATTCATCAAGGAATCAATATTATTAACTCCTTTGGTTATTAATGCCCTCATCAGGTTCTTGCATTTTGTTCTGCGTGCCTTGCAAATCAACATCATGCTCTCATCAGAGGCTTCTAATAGATATGATACAGAAGTAAATAATCATGACAGACAGGAGACAGAAGTGGCTAAATTGTGACACCAGCAGCTTGTATAAGAATTTATCTATGCAGCACAACATTAAATATCAGGACTGTTTGACAATGTTGCCACTGAAAATCTATGAAGACAAACTTTTGCAATAACCGGAAATGTGAAGGAATCGTTAAAAAATCAGATCTATATGCAGAATCATTAATGGCGTTAGTATCAATAAAATGTTATAATTCCCCATCCCTAATCCTAGCCAACATAGAGAGGGTGTAAGGGTACATCTCAAACTGGTCACCAGCCAGTCACAGAGCTAACAAATAGAGACAAACAACCAGACGTGCTCACATTTATGGACAACGAAAGATGCTAACTGACCTAACAGGCATGTTTTTGGTGACAGGAGGAAACAGATATGAGTCTTGCTGCTGTCTCTCTCCACAACCAATTAAGGCAAAAAAAACCCTCCAAAGTAAAATAATTGTATACAAAATATAAAGGACAAAATCAGCTGCACAGTGGCTTTACTGAGGCCTTTTTTTACATATGCAACCTTTAAGCTACAACAGCCAGGAAACTGATAATACCGCTGTTTACAATCCTGTGTTGGACCCTGGATGTTGTGTTGAGCTGTTAAATATGTTGAGAATTGTTGCCTTCCTACTAAAAACAGCTGCTGCAACATAAACAATGAAAGCTGTAAAAGGACCCCACTGTCATTTGCTCTTTTGTATCTCAAACAATAATTCTGGATCATGAGGTAATTCATTTTTCTCTGGCGAAGCAATTGGCTGCAAAGATTGAATCATCGGCCCTTGTTTCATTTTCCATGTAATTAAATCAGCTTCTGGAAGGGGGAGGAAAAAAGCGTTGTAAGCTGGCATACAATTTGGGGAAAATTAGCATTTTTAATCACAGTACATTACTTTAATAACTCAATAAATCTGTGGCAGCTGGAGCATCGGAGAATGTTGTCACAGCCACTTAGCTCCACGCCTGCAACTAATACAGTCTGATGAGAATCCGCCAACAAGAGAGAGAGGGGAGGGGGATAAAGAAAGGGTAAGAGAAGCAGGAGAAAAGAAATCCAGCAGAGTGAGACAGAGAGGAAGAGGATCCACAGAGAGGGAAACAAAAGCATGGCAGGTGAGGAAGAAGAGCGAGGACAAGCAAGAAGAAAGAAAGAAGCGGCGTGCCGTGGAGCAGTTTTTGGCACAGAAAGAGGCTCAGCACTTGTCGCACCTCGTTCAGTTATTAACCGTTAATCCCCAATTAGCTCATTCGTCACCTCCGTGTCGTACATGAGACCTGCTTAGCCCTCGTGCTGCTTTGTTGCTCGGGAAGATAGCGTTTGCCAAAGACACAAAACAAGCCTGCAGAAAATGTAATTTTAAAGTTAAGGGATGTCACGAGAAAACAAGAACCCACCTCTGAATACAGACGGTACTCGACCAAAACTGTGAGAGCTACTACAAACCAAAGCTGATGTTCAAACTTGTGACCTCGCCGCAGACGCAGTTCAACCTCTTTACAGTGAAGAGAAAGCTGAAATGTTTTTAAAATGATGAAAAGATTTAAGTGTTGCTGTGAGGTCAAGTACCAGTTCATGGGTAACTTCCAGATATCTACATGTTTGCATATTTTATATTTTCCTGCTTTTCAACTCTAGAGGCACTTTTCAGTCAGACAGAGAAAACTTTGATGGACTTAATATTCTAAACATACCCTCTTGGGAAACCAGGGAGCACCAGTCATTTGAACACAAGATTAGAAAGTCATATGCATTGAAAGGTTTACTCTATTAACTGAGTGTTTTTCATTCAGGACTGCAATAAGCTCGAGCCATCATGCAGATTAAACTTTATTGCAACACTTTATATATTCATCCTTTACTCTCTCTCAACTGACTTGTGGAAGGAGTGAGATATTATAGCCTTAAAATTATAGACGTCTTTAAATCCATCTATGAGCCAGGTGAAAAATAAGAGGTCTTTCAAATGAGAGTTGAGACTTCCTCAACAGCTTCAATTAAACCCTTAAAGATCAGGAATCCTAGTGGCATGGCAGGTTAATGCGCGTACCGCAAAGGAAGACGGCTGCTTGTTGCACTCCTTGTGTAAATGAGGGGTTATCATAATTAAAATCATAATTGTTTTTTTATAGATGTTAAGATAAAAACACATCACATGCTTTCCTTGAATGTAGAATGTCCCCTTTCAATGGTTCTATTATTTTATTATTTCATGTTTTACTTCATTTCAATTTCTTGTTATTTTTATTTTATTTACAACATATTTAATTTTACACCTAAACTTCCAGTATTTACTCATTTTAAACCTTTAAGATGGTGTTTCCTCAGTGTGTGCTGGGTAAAACAATGCCCCTGTTCCACTGCTGTCTTTTATTTATGGTGTATTTTACCAATCCTGTATATTGATTATGTGGTGGAGTGGGTTTGGGTCATACGTCCTTTTATTTCTTATCTTATTTAAAGTATCTGTCTATTTGTAAAGCACTTTACGCTATATTTTTTCTTGTAAGAAAAGTGCTATATAAATAAAGTTTGATTGATATGCTTATAACACTATCATTTTGAACATTAAAGACCAGGCTGTAAACAGAAATACACTTGTAAAACTAAAAATACTGCAATACACTGCTGACTATATTAATGAAAATTAGCAAAAATGACATTAAACATGTCATGTGGTACATTAATCTTTTAGTTTAGATCACTCAGTTTTCATAATCGTGGAAGATGGACTAACAACGATGCACACACTCACATCTACAGGGGATTTACGGTCATCAGCTAACCTAACAAGCATGTTTATGGTTTGCGGGAGGAAAACAGAGTTCTCAGGGATTACCCGCACATGCACAGGAAGAACATGCAAAGTCTGCAGAGAAAGGCCCTGACCAACACAGGAAGTCAAATCAGCAGCCTTTTGCTGTGCGGCACGGGCACTCACCTGCAGTAACACCGTGCCTCCCCGTGATCAAAACCACATTACATTACCATTACATAATCACTAAGAGCTTTGAGTCCCCGTCCATAAACAATCCGAGTCAGAGGATTGAGCTTACAGGTCTGATTTTGCATCACTTTAAACTGTGTGATAGTGCTGGTGAAGTACTGATATATCTTTAAATCAAAAGAATATACCAGTGCCTTTAGTGACATTAGTGTTTTCTGAGTGAGAAAGTTCATTTAAAGGCCCTGGGAACTTTCTCCAGAAGATATTTATGATCGTATATTCCTGCTATCAGCTATTGCAATTTTTTGGACTGATTATTACAGTTTTTAAGGTATCACAAGGTATGTTTTGAGTGTGCTCAGAAACAGCATGGACAGAGGGTGAGCTAAAATAAAATAAACACCAAGTCTCACCCACTTAAAAGCAACAAAACTACTTTATTCACATACACAACGTAGTAGAGATTATGCAAACACAGTCCTGAGAAATCATCTTTACTGTGACATAAACATTTTAAAAACAAGATATTTTAAACTTAGAGATGATTTTCCTCTCTCAAATCTTCATGGATGTTTAAGGGCGCATGTTCCCGGAGGCTTTAATATAAGGTATTACAAATAATTTCACATATAAATGATGTATGATGAATGTTTTTGTAAAATCACCCTGACCGATTGTACAGACCGAGGGTTCTCGATAAATTTAGACCTTACAACTGGACTATACACACGCCACCACAATTTCTGTCACTCCATCACTATCATACTGGATTAAAAACACTCTGACGATTCAAACGATGAGGCCTGGTGTTATTATTTCACGAGTGTTGACTGGTGACCCATGGCCACTTGCTTTGTGGTTGCTGTGGTTACAACAGCTGTTGAAACCAACAAGAGTGCCCATGAAAATGTTTAACAGGACTTGATTAACATTATTAGATTAGTCTCTAATTGAAATGTTCATTAAAAATGTTTACTCCTTTGCAAAGAAGGTGATAAGCAGCATTGAACTGTGCATTTGTGTTTTTGGAATGTTCACAGGGATATTTGTAATAAAAAAAACTGGGGGGAGTATCTCACCATGTTTAGACATAGCCTGAGAGTTGATCCAAACACCTGATTGGCTCATTCAGGTATGAACTAACTGACAAAGGGTGGTGACAGTTCAAAAAGAGAATCCCCCATATTGGTTAAATCAATGTCTGATGCTGTAGGATTGTTCACTTTGCGTCTGCAGTGAAAATTAGAATTAAACGTGTGCAAGTGCATGCGCACAAACAAAACTGAGAGCTGGTCTCGTGTCAGCACATGCTTGTGTGGGATACTGTGTCTCTGTGCTACTTGATACTATCTATATTCTCTTTTCCTTTCACCTCTAAAGTTTTCAGAATTGCTCATCAGACCTCTTTCTCTGCTCACTAGATAAATCTCTATCTCTCCATCTCCTCCTCTTTTCTGCAGATGTTTGTTTCCAACCTCTGTGCACAACTTCGAGCTGCAGCGGCAGAAAAAAAGTGCATCACTTTAAAGCTTAACAGTGTATCCTTAAGTCTGAGCTTCAAGAAACGCATTTCCTCACATCTAGGTATCTGGCAAAGCACACAGCAGCAGACTATATAAAGAAAAAAAAATCCTACGCATTATTGAGATGTGAGTTTACATCCGACATAGGCTGAGGGGGCCCGTGAAAGCATTATGGCACACAATCAATGTCCCGGAGGTGTATTGGCATGCGTCTGCGCCCGTTCGCTCTATCTCCTCAGCTCCATTGAGGAGACTGAGGAGCCTTGTTTCCACTGATACACAGCTTTTTGATTCACTTAGCAGGCTTTGTCATGTGCATGTTGGATTAAGCCTCTGACGGAAAATCAACCGTGCAGCCCGAGAGCGCACCGACCGAGCCGCAGCACTCACAAAACCCACAAACAGCCATTAGCACCCTGGCGGTCGACCCCACTGATAATTAGCTCATCACCTCTTTGCCTCAGAGCGGGGTCTGTTTTCAAAGAACGCTCTCTGGAAGTGTCACAACGACGGGCATACAAGAGTATTTCCGTGTGTTCCCGGGGGACACGCAGGGACACACTCTGGACTTGTAGTTTCCTCTATCGACTGTGTGACTAACGCTAAAATAGCACCGGGAGAGGCTAAGTTGATTTGACAGGACACGTACAAGGAAAAGCTATTATAACGCCATGCCAGGCTGATTTTGTAAGAACAGCTCCAATGGGCAGCTCCATCCATTTGCAGATCGGGCAGCGGTGGATAAGATGCATGCAGCTGAGCTGTTTCTTCTTTGGTTTACTTTATTACAAACACCACAGCACAGCACACATCTTCACCAACTGAGTCAAAATACAGAGCAGGGATGGATAAATCTTCATCACAGAGGCTTGCATTGAGTCTAATCTCACTGCCAGGTTTTAGCAAATTGTTAATCACTCTCAATAAAACAAGAATGATCATGTCAGGATTTAACAAAAGGGACAAATATAAAGTATTGTTAGGATATTGAGTATCGTTGACAATTCCAGCTCAGATGCTTCTGATAATATTTAAAACGGCAACATTTAAACCCCAAGTATAAACAGCTGTTGAATTTTTTTCTCATGTTGTTTCTTGTTTGGTGTATGCATTTAAGTGTACTGCATCGTAAATATCTTGGCTTGGGCTTGATGGATGACGATATAAATGGCAGAGTGGGCAAAGGCAAATGTTACCCAGGAGATCTGTTTTATGAAGTAGTAAAATGTTATTGAACGACCAAGACAATGATGGTAACTATATGAACTAAGACTGTTTTTGATTGATTAAAAACACTGTTTACTTGTTATGTGGGCACATTGATTATACAAGAATACCTTGGTAACTCAATAAAATAACATTTCAAAAAGGGAAAGTCAGAAATATGCTCCAAAAGTGAAACGTCTTTACCAAAGGGTGGCATCAGTACTTTCTGTTGTGCCTGGCTTCTTGCCTTTGTGTCCTTTGGTCTTAGCCTTTTTATTGTAGAGCAAGAGACAGACTAATTTGTGCCTTTTTTTAGCCAAAGGCTGATGTGAAAACTATTGCACTGCCCCGCACACTTACCCAGAGAGAACCATGGACTGCAGCCAAGCAAGACACTGTGAGCATGTGACCTGCTGCTCTGTGGAAAAAAAAGCTTCAGCTCCATTTTCCTCGTTGAAAATTATCCTGCTTTTTAACAATACGCTGTCCTTTTAAGGTAAAATGATATTTTTCTTCATTTATCTTTAATGAGTTCAACAACAAAGTAACTGAACCCCTGTTCTGTGTGATGAACCAGTTATTAAAGAACAAAATGCTTCCTCATCAGTTCTGTTCACTTGTTTTCCTCAATAAATGGAAGTAAGCAATGATAATTGTGGAAGTATATTTCCCACATTTTTACTCTTATTACTTTGTTTTGACTCAGAGGACCTGTGTCAGCAGAGAAAGCAGCTGCGTGTGTCCCTGGGTCAGCAGTTGCCCACCCCTGTGATAGATTCTCCTGGTAAGTGTTGGGCAAGTTACTCTGGTACTGTAACAAGTTACTTTTTACTCATTACTTCATTTAATTGTAATAAAACTGCTTTACTTATTACTCAAAATAATTAATTGATTTACCTTAAACATATAATAGAACTGTCAGAGCAAATCTTTATTATTTGTAGTTTAAGCTTACTTTGACATGAATGTTTCCCAATTTTTTTAATGACACAGAAATTTTTTATGTTTATAGTTGTACAGCCCAAACGATTTCATGGCCTCCGCTGTAACGACTGTTTGACATCATTACCATAAAACACGTATTAATTTGGCAAAGACTGCTGCACAAGCAAGTTGGTCCTGCCTCTCAGTTCTGAAAATCTGTTTTAATTTCATCGCTTCATGCTCTAACGGACCATCATTATTCTCTGAGTACTAATATGATGAGTAACTGTAATATAACTAAGGCAGAGTAACATTTGACTGGTCACAAGTCAATCCTGGGATCAGCCAAGCCAAGTAAGCAGTGTATGTCACAGTTTGGAGTTACCAGTTAACCTAACAAGCATGTTTTGGTCTGTGGGAGGAAGCTGGCAGGCACCCAGAGGAACGTGCAAACTCCACACAGAGGAGCGCTGACCAGGAGTTGAACCAGGAAACTTCTCGCTGTGGGGCGAGAGCAACACCAGCCAATCCTTCCTTTTTTTTTGATATCATAACCAAACCTACGAGCTACTTGAAAACTGACTGCCAAAACTTAAGGTATACGATTGATTGGGGGCAAGCGTTGTCAGGACATGTTATTTTTCAGCACATGATTGCTTGACTTGATTGCACAAAGTCACTCATGCAATCATGTGTGATTAATACGGCAGTCTGTGGCCAAACAAAAAAGCCCTTCAGCTGTCAGCTCTGCAAACCTGTCTGCTAATGTGGTTAAAAATGTCAATCCTATTATGTATTCAAATATTAATCCCTGTTGATCTACATGTTAAAATCTTTGCTGACTGGGTCAACAGGTAGTTAGCCAACTCAATGAGGTCATGTAGTGTTGTGTTATGGCACATCTGCAGGTCTGTCAGTGAAATGACTATTAAGAGAAACATTTATGTTCCTTTAGGTGTATTTAAAATGCATTTAAAGTCCAGGTGGTCGAGTAACTTTTCAGAAAAGAAACGCACTGTTTGATGAGTATCTGTGATCAGTATCTGACAGAGGCATCCTTAAAATATCAGAAATAAAATAAAATGAATATTAGCTGGACATGACTGTGTATAGGGCTGGATACCGAATTCAGTACTTTAAGAGGTACCGACCGAATTCTGTAGGTACTACCGAGTACCGATTCTCGTAAAATCAAACTGTGCCATGTTTAGGTACCTAAACGCATCCTTGTGACTGTGAGGGAGTGGAAGAAGCAGGCATACTATTGGGTAGAGTAGGTGAATTTCCATACCGGACTTGAACGCAGCACACCAATAGCGTAATGACGTCAGCAGCTGCAGGCTCAGTCAACAAAGCAAGCATGGCTGAGAGAAATTGCTCGAAAGTATGGCTCCACTTTATTAAATGTGATGGAGATTATGCTTGCTGCAATATTTGTGATGCCAAGTGTAAGGCCAGTGGCGGAAATACTTCAAATCTGAGGAAGCACCTGTGGCGCATAAAATTCTCCTTAAAGCTGAAGAGTGCACAATTTTTGATAGCCTCAGATCTACGACCACAAAGGATTCATTCGGCACTGTTAGCACGCCTGTGTCCAATGGCGACTAGTCGTCTGCAGCCAGAAACACAGGAAAAGAAATGGCTTTAACATTTGGTGATGGCAGCAAATGTGAGGAGGAGGATACCTGGTCCAGGTAAATAAGCCTCGTGTTTAAGATGGTATTAGCTTGGCATTTTAATGTGCGTCAGTTATCCTTATCAGTTTGGTTCCTCATACTTAGTAATGTTAATGTAAATGCTTTTCTTTTTACAGCTCTATTGGACACATTGTTAAACTGCCCTAAAGTTAAAGTGAGGGCTGCAGTCAGTTTATTAAGTTGTGGTTCATTTTAGTTACTGGTTTTCATGTTGAAGACATTTTTGGAACAACTACAGTGTTACAATACAAACAGTTGAATGTTGTTTTGATATATATCTGTCAAATTTTATATATTGAGAAATAAATTTACATTGAAAAAATTTGAGATCTAAATATTAAACAAATTAATATTTATTATCCCATAAACATTGGTACTGTTGAGTACCGATACTTATTCCCAGGTACGGGGTATCAGTATGGTATCGGTTCAAATGTGAAAGGTACCCATCCCTAACTGTGTACATACTTTTTATTTATCTGTAAAGACTGTTTCCATCCAATAATAATTTAGTCGACATATTCAAAAACATTGAAGGACCTTGATTTTGTGGCCTTCATGTCAACATCTCTGAAAGTCCTAAAGTAAATTTGCTTTGTTACTGTTCACCAAAAACAAACAACACCAGCAAAGCTCAAGTTTATGGCTCTGACTTTATCTCCTGGTTCCTCTTTCTTCTCTCTCGTCTGCACTGTCACTTCTAATTGTACTTTTCAGGACTTTTCACACTGATTTGACGATCTAGCCTGTAATTCTGCAAAAAAAAAATGCCTCAAATGAAACCACAAAAGTTCTCTGAAGAGTGAAGTACAATTTCCCCAAATGTTGAGCACAAGTCTGACAGCGTTTGTTGTCTTTATTGTGGTTCATTATGCTCGGGGAAGAGGAAGATCGTTTTCTTCTCTCTGAGAGCCCAAACAACCTCAAAAGTCGATTACTGTTAGACTTAAGACAGATAATAGGATGAAAGTGATAACAGCAGGGTTTTTCTCTGCTGTTTGGTTACTTATTAGTCATTTTACCAGATGACACATTTCTTTTTTAAAAAAAACTTATCAGCACAGATTTATATCTTTGACCTACATCATTATTCTCAGAGCCGTTGTTACTTTCATTGAAAAGAGGGGAAAATCTGCTTATCTTCTGCAGAATTGATTTTTGCAAACACAGAGAAAAAAAAAAATCAGAAACTACCTGTAGCATTAATCAGTTTTACCCCGGTGTCAGTGTGAAGTCACTTCACTTTGAAAGCTCAAAATGTAGCAGCCGTGCTGTTCATCTCCTGAAACTCCCATGTGAGAGCACAGCGGCCTTTCTCGCTCACACTTTTGCTGAACATTTTCGACTTTAACATCCCACTAACTAACAGAATTACGATGATGCAACCAGAACGTGGGTGTTACCTGCATCAGTCAGCCTCAGTACATGTATCAGGTAAGGCACAGGTCAAATTCACCAATGAACAGCAAAGTGAAAATATACAGTACATAGGGCTTTTCATATATAGAAAAAGAATAATCATGATTCATTTGATAAATACTGAGATCACAATAATAGAGCTACTCTACAACCTGAGCCACTTGCAGTTATTAGTGTTAAATGCTCTTTCTGCATTCAGTTTGACCATTAAAACATGAATAAACTAAAGTAAATGTGAAAAAATACAAATAAAAATTAGAGATAGATGGAAAAGACAAAAAAGGGCAACACGTCCCAAGCCAGTAACCTTTTAGTCGACATTTTCTTATTCCATTGTTATTTATTTTTTTTTTTGGAATTGTGGGAGGCACCAATTGTAATTGAAGATGGAAAAAACATAAATTTCCCAGCTCTAGTTTGTTATATTTAGCATGTTTTAAATCATGTAGATGTTTTTAAATAGTTTGAACTCTGTCAGTCACCAAAATGAACCATTTATCTTCTAAACCAGTCATTCTTAACTCAGCCTCAGGAGCCACCACCTACTTTGTGAGAATTTTAATCAAGTGACTGAATCAAAATTGTTCAGGTTTAGACCTCCGGTGGTAAATAAAATAATAAAAGACAGGATAAAATAAACATATTTTGGAAGAACATCATGAGTGCAGCCCAGGAGGACGGATGCATTCACTAGAAAAGCCTCAAGGTCACAAGTTATTATGAATTCATGTTTATAGATAGAATATTAGTGATATACCAGTCTGACTTTACACATCAGTCAGTGGTCTACCGAAGGTTTTTAATCATGCTTTTGATATTCAACAGAGTTAAAGACAAATCAGGGTGCTGCTCCATTCAACAGACACCATCATGGTGAATATAAGAAAAACTAAAGGTCTCCAAGGGCACAAACCTTTGAGATGGCTTTTCCAACACGATCACAAATGTGGAAAACTGTCCTTTCTTGCAATGTTAACAAATCCTTTAGAAATATTCCTGCATACACATGTGAATTTGGATCGCTACCAAAATCAAATCACTTTTTTGCCGTGCCAACATTTCCTGAAAATATATAAAAATATGTTGAGCAGTTTTTGAGCTATTAGCAAAAATGTGGAAACTTCTGTATCTTGCAATGTGAACAAATACTTTGAATAGTTACTGGAGCGGCATCCAGATTCAGATCACTAACAAAATCGAATAAGTCATTACTTGCGCATAGACCAACATTCCCTGAAAATGTCACAGAAATCCACTGAAAACTTACCGAGTTATTAGACAAAATGAGGAAAACTGCCCTATCCTGCAATGTTAATGAATTACTAAAGAAAATTCTTGGACCCGCATCGACATTCAGATGACCACCAAACTCACGTCACTTCTTCTTCACGCTGCAAAATATTTTCCCTGAAAATGTCATCAAAAGTTATTTACAATGTTTAAATAATCCCATTCTCAAAACAATAATATAAAGCAAATGTCATAACCTTCTGTAGAGCCCATCTTTATAAACAAGATCAATTTATATTTCTAAAGATGTGAAGAGACAACTAAATCATCCAAAAAAATGAGGGGAATGTCCTGCGCGCTTCAGTAGACATGGAAATTAAATGTTGCCAATATATTTGTACATTTTAGGATTTTTTTTTTGCATTTTTCAACCTCTGAAAACAAGATTACCAAAATTAGGTGCTTTGGAAAATTGATTTTTCTGAGCAGGAATTTTGTCAAACAGTTTTATAAATTGATGAATCTGCTTTCTATTGAACATGGTAAAAAAAAAAAGGACTAGAAAAATGAGCCAAAGACAAAGAATGTTTTAAAAAAAATGAATTTCACATATGCTTGTAGAAAATTTAGAAATTCTTTTGCTATAAGGTAAAGCTTGTGATTTCATTGAAGTCTGTCGTTCTGTGGAGAGCCATAGTAACCTTCACTCTCTGTATGGTAAACAGCACTGTGGCACACCCTCACATGTAGACTAGGAGCAACATCTGGGGGTTTACATGTGACTGAATATAAAAACATTATTACAGAGTGTGTGTTTGTGCACCATGGCCTCGTGGTTTCTGATACGGCACGGTGAGCGGAACAGCAGAGAAGCCAATTTACAGTTTATAACTCAACCACACATCAATAATAGGAAAAAAAATAGATTACAGTAAATCCATGGTTCAAAAGCTGCATACCTTTGAAATGTCAAAGGGGAAACCACGACGGATAACTCATCTCAAAACTCATTTCAACTGCACACTGCTCGCTGTATTACAAATATTCAACAGCAGACTGTTCCCTCCAGGTATTTTTCAGGCAAACACTCTATACATTTTCATTTCAGATGAGAAGAAAGAGGAATGTATTTTTTTCTACTCTGGAAAGCAGCCAAACCAATTTAATTACATTCCAAATGGGCACAATCTCCACGTAGCAACCAGGCCGTGTTGTATTTCTCAAAACTTCAACAACCTCCTTGACTTTCTGCGAGTAATTGAAATCTTCCACTCCTCCACCCCTCGTCATTATGCTGAGCAGCAGAAAAGTACAACAAACCAAAACCGAAATGAACAAGGAGATCTGGCTCGGAGAGTGAGCCGCTTTAGCCAATTTGTAACTTCATCAGCACGTCTTCACGCGCTCTCTCTGAAGTCAATTAAAAGGATATTAGGTGGAGGATATCGAGGAAGAGCTAACGCCTCGCGCTCCTGCCAACAAACCGCTGATTAACCGTGACTCTTGTCAGCAAAATCCCGTCAAAGTCTGACGAGAGGTCAGTGCTTTTCATTTCAGATTCACTCTCCGTCCTCGAGGTGCATCCAAAAAAAGCGCAGGAACAATCCTTTTCATGTGGGGATATTCGATTATTTGAGTGCATCTGAAAGAAATCAAACTTTACAGAAAGAAAAACGGTTTCCAGTGCCAGGAGGTAACATTCTACTACAAACAAGCAAATCTGCGGTAATTAAAAACACATCTTCAGGATGACAATTTGGAAATAAAATCAATGTTTTCTCATTCCTAAATGATTCTGACAGTTTTCTTCTCTGTTTCCATCATTACAGAGACGAGGAATACATTTCCAATTAATGCTCCAGTGCTTGATAAAACATCAAAAGATCCTCTAAAAGGAGCTTACTGCCAAATCTTTTCAAGTGTCTCAGGGTTTTTACTTCTTTAACTGCAAAGACAAACTATAATCTCACTGAGGTCCTCCCATCTTCCCAGTGGGTAATTATGGGATGGCAGGCGTATAAATCATCCATCCATGCTGGCAGGAGTGTGGATTTGTATGTACGCTACAACCCAGAATAAGGTCCTGAGGTGACCACAGTACAAGCCGTGGTATCAGTCACACCGTGCTGTGTTTGCTTCAGGAAATCCTAAAGGCAGCGTGTGACGTTCAAGGACCGCAGACATCCCTAAAAGAGGTAATCTTCCTGTCTAGGTAGAATTAAAAAAAAGGAGGAAAATAAATAAATGTAAAGGCTTTAAATGTGAGATCATTTCTGCAATTAACCCAGTATTTATGTGCACGCCCCCTCCCTCTAACCCTCTCTCCCTCTCTCGCTGAATGTGTCTGAGAGCTCAGCCACATGCCAGTGCCTTTGTGTCAAAGATTAAGTGAAACCAGGAGTGCCAGCAATGCTGTGTTTGCACAGTGAAAACACACGGCTTCAGCTGCACCAACACATCACATACCGATCAGCACACTGAGGCCTACAGCGACCTGCAGCAGCTACTGTACATCTAGAAACATGCAAAAAGGCTGCGAGATAAAGCTCCGGTGAGGAGTTTGTGGATGATAATGAAAAAACTGGAGAAAAGACTTATGTCTCTACAGAACCTGCTCAGCAAAAACCTTTGATAGCCCTGTAGGTTAGTTCTTCATGGTTTTGTATATTTAAAAAAGGGGCTTAAGGTTCAAAATCTGATTAAATGAAAAGTTAAATGCTAAAAAAATGCATATATTGTACAAAAAAAGCAGGCAGTCAGGCTCCCCTCCCCCCGTGATGTCCCACCCCTTTTCTGATTTCCCACCCCACACGCTGTCCCATGAAATAAAACGGCCCAGATAATCCAAAATATTTATCAAACAGGAAAATGAACACAAAGAACTACACTGTCCAAAGGGGGCGCCAAAATCCTTCAAAATAAAACTCCTCACTGTAGCTTTAAAAAGAAAGACGGACATTTTAAAGCACCTTTGAGGAGTCTTAGATGGACGCAAAAAAGACTGAAAATAAAATTGTGCTTCTGTTAAATTAAAGCTATGGTCTACGATTTGGAAGCTTTGTACATATTAATAACACCGTTTATAAGGCTGTTATGGTCCTATGGTCCTATCTACACAGTATAAAGACCAAAAAGAACGAAAAAAATCCATTCAGTATATCCGCTGAAAAGCTGCATACTAGCTGACCAATCAAGCCTAAGAACCTGCAACTATTAATTGGTCCGTGAGTTAGTCCATGAGTCCATCCAATCCTCGTCTCCCTCACTACGCAGTACGCAGCATCTTGCCCATGGTCCCGCCTCCTCCCCTCTACCTCCGGTGAGCAGCTAGCGTTAGCTACTGAACTATCATGGAGCCGAAAAAGCCTAGCGCCGAACCGGGAATCCGCCTCCCTCTCCCAAGACAGTCTGGCTGCAGACCACCCTTCTCCTCTCCCCTCTCCCTCGTCTCCCTCACTCACGCAGTGCAGCATCTTGCCCATGGTCCGCCTCCTCCCTCTACCTCCGGTGAGCAGCTAGCAGCGTTAGCTACTGAACTATCATGGAGCCGGAAAGGCCTAGCGCCGAACCCGGGAATCCGCCTCCCTCTCCCGCGGGCCCAACGGAGCTCTGCCCGCGGGTGGAGGCCTGTTAGCGGGCTAACGGCTAACGAATAGCCTCAGCCGGCCGTCAGACCTTCAGCATCGGCCGTTTCGCCCCTGGTTGATCAGGTAATGGCTTTGTTTACTACAGTGGGAGATGTCTGCTGAATAACTCTGGTTAGTTTGTGCCTGTACGGGCTAATAAGTTGTAGGGGAGCGGGTTAGCCTGTTAGCCGCTAATCGTTAGCACTGTAAGCTGAGCTGGGGAGGACAGGCTGAGAAAGATAAATCCTCCCCCACACTCGGCTCCGCTCTGGCGGCGCCAAACCCGCATTGCCGCCGGTCCAGTTGAAATGGCTACTGCTGTGTGTTATAAGGGGGATGTCTGTCGTGTTTGATACTTTCAGTTGAGCTGAGCTGTTTTTGATTGAGTTTGCTGCTGATATATTGTGCTAGTCGCTCGTAGCTCTGCCGGAGGGGGCTTATATGAGCCGACACGAGCTGGGGGCGGGATCTTGGAACACGGAGGGGAGAGGTGAGGGAAGGAGGGGCAGGCTGCGGTTTCAAATCGTAGACACCAGCTTTAAAGCAGGCAAAGGCAGTAAGGAAACATCACTCCAATAACCGTCAGTATGTTCACTGAGTGTGTCAGTGTATCCACTGTATGCTGCTACTGTCTACAACATCTGAATTATTTATTTATTTATATGACTGGGGGCTGATTTTACACCGTGGGTGGTCAAGGAAGGGTTTTTTGGCACTTATCTTTCTGCTATGCAGTGTTTGATTGCTCTGAAGAAAGTTTTATTGTTATATTTAATGTGGTAAAGAAAAAAAAGAAGTGAATTGGTAAGTCCTTCACTGATGTAAAAGCCTTTTAAAGCTGCCATGGGGTAGGTGGCAGGTAAATGTCACAAAAACAGTCTTTGCAGATATATATGCAAGAGTTATTATTACACAAAATAAGGCTTTTTCATGAAACAACAAGCTGGCCTCACATGAAAAATACCACCTATGTTTGAAAGCTATGGCAAAGCAGAGAGCCTGGGACCAAGTACTCTGTAGCTCCTTTACCTCAAGTCATTCCTCACTCTCTCCCTGATTTTAAATTATCATTTGATGAAGCAAAAAGACCCCAAGATATATATAGAAACACTTCTCTATCAATCCGTTATCTATGGCACTTTTCCTTTCAGGCTCACAGGTGGATGAAGTTTATCCAAGGTGTCATTGGACAAAAGGCAGGGTGCATCCTGGACTGGTCCTCAGCCACTCATAGGGCCATCACATAGAGACAGAAAACTGCTTACACATGAAGTCCCACCTCAGTACCCAGAGAGAACTTTCACACGCACTGGGTCACCATGCAAACTCTAAAAGGCGACATTTTTGTTGTGAGGAGACGGGATTGCCTGCTGTACCCAGCAGCCCGGACGATGCTAAGATAAGCTGGACAGAAGCAACAAAAATCATCAGAAAAAGGTTTTTAAAGGGGCATTCCACCAAAAAAACAGAATATTTGTCATGGCACAAGAGAGAAGTGAGAAGAATTTGGTTGTGATCTGAAATGAAGAGGATCCAGGAGTCCTCTCAAGGATTTGTTAACATTGCAAAATAGAGCATTTCCAACATTTTTGATAACAACTAAAAAGGTTCTCAGCAGAGCTTAAAGACCATTTCATGAAATCTTAGCTGATTAACTCTTTGATGCCTGACAACTCATATTATAGCCAGAAAATCATAATTTTTTGGAGGTGAAATATTTATTACAATTTCAACCTAAATCCTAAAAAAGAATCTACATTTCCGTAAAATGTAACATTTATGTTTTGTATCTCATTTGTTACATCAGGTGTTTTGACAACTGATAATCTATTTGAGTATATCTTTATCAATTATCTGATTATATTAAGATGTTTTTTTAGCAATTTGTTGATCATATTGATTAGGTTAAAGTATCATAAATGATACAACAGTGAAAGGGTTAAATTAAGCTTATTCTTGTACCTATTTCTTAATGAGAGAAAGACAATTACTTGTCCGACAGTGTTGGAAATGCCTTGGCAGCAGAGGTTTGTACTCTTGGAGCACTTCTAGTGGATCACTCTTTAATGAAGATGACCTTGTCTTGGTTTTGGCACCTCCCTTTGGCAAACCTGCACCTCTTGTCTCTTTGGTGTGAATAGTGTTTTCTAAATGAAGTTTACATCCTTCACTCTTTAAATTCTTGTTTCTCTTCTGCACACTAGTCTGTCTCCTGCCTCACTGCCAGATCTATAAGCTTAAACAAATAGAGATAAAGAAATACTCAAACTTTGTTGTTTACTTTTGTAGGTTACGTTGCTGTTTGTGTGAATTTCAGGCTGTTTCTTTACCGCTTGATAACTCCTCACACGACCTTTGATGAAACTGTTCTGCATTATTCCACATTTTACTTCTTTAGATTTCAAAAAAGCAAACTAAAGCTGACAGATTGTTAGACGAATGATGCAGCATCAGAAAGAAGTAACAATCACTCATTCATCTATGTTCAGAGTACAGTTTTTGTTTGACTCTGTTATCAGACGTCAACATTAAAAATGATGAAGTGGAAGGAAAAAAAGCAGAGTATCAACATGCAGCGGATGGAATTCCTGGAAAGCCAGCCAAAGCTACAATAAAAATATTATGAACAAAGCCCAAAAGTGCCAGAGGTGGTTTACTAGACTGAGGCAGAAAGGGGCCTGGGGGGACTGTGGGTTTGTAGTGATAGGGAGGGGAGTCACATACGCACACACACCAACACGCACACACATGCATACTTGGCACAGAGCGACACAGAGACAAACGGTACACAGCAGAGGGACAATCCTCTGCGGCCTAGGCGGCAGATAACTTTCAGAGCAACCCCAGAGTCGCTCAAACACGATCTTGACTCAAATATACAGCAAATCCAGAATAATTCAAGGTTCACTTTTTTTAATCTGTGTAAGGGCGTATTTTCAGTGCCAATGATTTTAAAGGGCTTAGCAAAGTCACCAGCTCAAAGACTATTTATGAATCGCTTAAAGAGTGTGCAACTGGCGGCCCACGGACCAATACAGCCCCTAATCACTCAACATAAACTGTAAACATATAAAGCACAGCAAAATCTGCCAGGACGGGTACAGGCCTTAAAATAATCCGCTTCACAAGAACAAATGTGTTAGAGCATAAGAACAGTTGTGAATTATTACTATTAACTATTCTTTTAATAAAGAAATCTTTGATCACTGGAATATGTTTTGCTGTAAGACTTCATAATCTCCCTTCTAAGGTCAGGGGTTTGATCTCCAGGTTCTGCTGCCACATAACGAATCCTTGGGCAGGGCACTGAACTGAGTTGTTCCCACTGCTGCCTCATTGGTGTTTTAAAGCGTACTAAAGCACACAGATGTGATAAACTGGTACTGATGGAGACTGAGTGTGCACGAGTAAGTGTGAACTGCAGAGTGAAAGCAGTTGAACTGTCCCGTGACAGAAAAACGAGAAACAAAAGTAAGTTTGATACCTCCATCAAGGAAGTTCTGGTTTTGCCGGTGTAGGTTTGTGAATGGGATAACTCAAAATTTTTATCACAGTTTGATGACATTTTCAGGGACTGTTGGTCACAGTACAAGAGAAAAGTGATTTCATTTTTTGCAGTGGCCCAAGTACGGATGTGGACTGAGGAGTTTTTTTTTTTAAATATTAGCATTGCAACACAGATGCAGATTTGGATGACTTATCTTTATTGAATGTTGGTCATCATACAAGAGACAAGTGATTATATTTTGGTCAACAGTTGGAAACTTTTCCACAGTTTCAACAATAACAGGCCGGACAATGTTGGAAATGCCTTTGTGGAGGTTTGCACTCTTGGAGCACCTGTAGTTTAACTTTTTACTAGTTGTACTTGATGTTTGAAAATTCTTCAATAAAGAATAATTAAATGCGTTTTGAAAAATATCCTGTGAAATATACTTCAGGGGTGGACATTGTTTTATTTTTTTAGTGTTGTTCGTAGTGCATTACTCAGTTGTAGTTTTATTAAATAAAAAGTTGAATTCAGGACATGTGTATTTTTTCTAATTTGGATCTAAAGTTTATTCATGTTTTAGCTGAATTGTATTGTTGTTTTTACATTATTAACCATTTCTGTTTGACGTTAGACACACCAGTGGGCAACCGCGGCTGTAAACCAAACATTCACTGCAGGACAAGGTGCAGCTCCCAGCCTGGTGCAAGCGTCTGTCTCGTGCATCACTTCAGTGTGTCTATGCGCACATCCACACCTCATTGCATGCAAAGGCTCATATCAGATGGACTTTCTATTTATATTATTAGTCATAAATCATTAAAAAGCGTCATTTGTGGTTTCAATTTAATAATGCAGGCAGTGTCTACATGATGTGCTTTGTGCAGATGAGTAACAACAAACATCCTGCATTGTGACTGATGCAATCGCAGTGGAGAAACATATTATTTTGTTTTGTCTCACTTTAATAACCAGGAAATGCTCCACTCAAAGTATGTAAGGTCGACATGTCTGTGTAGATCCTCATTCATCCAGGTTGAATCTTTAAGGTATTGCAAGGTTGCACAGATTATCTCAAATGCTGCGTTTGCCTCATTGATGTTTGCATGTTATTGTTAAAATCTGAATAAAAAGTTTTATCTACTTTGGAACAAATGGGTTTAGGACTCTTCTGCATGCAGATTTTGCATGACTCATAAGTTTACTGATGCTCCATCTGTCCTCTCATTGGTTTAAATTATAACGATACGCCCCCCAGGTCATGAATTCTCTTTTTCATTGTAAATAGTTCTAAAGGAAACAATTAACTTGTGGAATAAAAGTGGTCAGCTGAGGCAGAAACAAAATTTGATGAGAACTCTTGAAAATGAATATGGAGGACTGAGAGACTGTAAGAACTGAGTGGACTTACAGGCAACACAGAATGCTTGTCTCTTCTTCTGTTAACCAAAAACAAAAACCTGAAAGGGTCTGAATGTGAAAACACATAAAGATTCATGTTCATTTTGTGATTGTGCCTTTTAGCTTAAATAAAAATAAAATCACCAAAAACATCTGAATGAAGCAGCATGTTTGCTGCTTTGCTTAAAGTTTGAGTAATTGTAGTTCATAAATCAACCCACTGGGAGTGATGAAACATTAATTTGGCCTTTTCCATATCTAAAGTTACCATCCTGCTCCAGCTACAGAAGGTCTCATAAAGGCATCCTGAAAATTAGGGAAGTGAGTAACAAAATGTGTGAAACTTCCTTATCTTTCTAATCAATCTATCTAATATGCATGAGCTCGCCGTTAATCTTTCCAAAAACGGACCCTCTTATCACCCTGACAGATCCGAGGATTAACTGTAAAATATTAAAACACTCGTGCTGTAAAGTACAGTGATCGGGACAGAAGTGGGTCGGGCTGTTGCTCCACATCAACACAAAGAGCATTTCTGTGGTCTGGGAAGTCACACGTGTATTTATGGTACGCAAGTGCGGGCATGCTTGCAAGTGCATGTAACCTTGTGTGTGCACGAGTGTGGATCTACCTGTCAAAGAGTGCATGTCTGGGAGTGTGTTTGTGGTCTCTGTGAGTGCAGACCTGCAGCAGTCATCTCCACTTGTGTTTGCACAGGACATGCCTCAGGAAGCTCAGACAACTGCTCATGTTTGCCCGTGTTTCAAACTTCTCCTAATGCAACCGACATCTGCATTTTTCAACAAACCAGACAACGTCAGGGTTTTTTTTTTAGCGAACGTTCATCCAAAGGAATCTTCTGGTTACGCCATCCTTGTTAAAAGACCAAAGGAATGAATGAAAACTTTTATTGGCCCTCAGGGAATGTGTCTAACACAGAGAGCATTAAAAACACAAACTATGAAAGGCACTTTGAGTTACATATGTTGTACGAGAAGTGCTATATAAATAAGTTTGATTGACTGATTGATATACAACTACAAAATAACAAAAAAAAATCAGTCAGGAATAAAAAAATGCAATAATAAAGAGCTTAACACATCATTAAATCTTGTGTGGTCCATTCAAGCTAAACCATGTAATGGTTGGACAGCTAACAGACTATGCAAAATAATAATGCTTAAACTTACAAAAACTTTAAAATAGAAGCTTGGGAAAACTCAGGTTAAAAGAAAACATGAGGTCCTAGTATTAAGGTTGCAACAAACGTCAAACTTTTAATTTGATTTGAGATTTTTTTGTTTAATTATTAAACAAATCCACAATCTTTTGGTCTCAAGCTAGTTCAAAAATCAAGATAAATGCTTGTCAATGTTTCCAGGGTCTAAAAGACACCTTATCACGGCTTCAACTAAGAGTAAAACCAAACCCCTTCATTTAAAATCAGCAGTTCATTACAAGGACCAAAGGGGTCAGAGTCTTAGGGCCTTTAGCAGGGGCTAATCTCAACACTCGTGGCAAAGACCATGATACATGGATTTTCTGGATGGATGAAGATGTTTTGTTGTGCTGTAATAGTAAGAAGGAATTTTCAGTTTTCACGGTTTTGTGTGAGTCATCTCCTATTCTTGGGGCAGAAAAGCTTGTTTTGTTTTTTATAACACGTTGCTTTCTGAAAATCTCTGGAAAACAACATCAGTTCACACCAACGTGCATTTACAGCATGCTTTATTTGCACAATCTCTCAGCTGAATCACATATTTGTGGCATTTATTGTTTCACCTGTGTAGTTGAAAATGTCCTGAATTTTGCCTCACAGCTTCTCTCAACAGAAGAGGTGGTAGATCTTTAAAGACTAGTCTAAATGAGTCTGCAAGGAATGTGTACATAATGATTGAAAATTCTTCCAAATATTGGCTTATTTTCGTGTTTGCATCCATAAGCTTTATAAGTTCTCTTGTTCATATTCTTGCCTGTATATATGAGACGAGTGTCACTACAGGATATCACTCCAGAGCACATCAGAGAGCTCAGACTGCAGGGGACTACTCATGTGAAAAGGCAAATACAAACATGGAGACAAACTTGATTCTGCACTCTACTTCTACACTATTTCCCTCTTGTAATGATGTAATTGTGTCGGTGTTACTGTTAAATGAGAGGGCATATTAACTGGTGACTTTAAGCGTTAATAGCTGTTGTAATTGCAGCACCTATTAAAAGCAGATTATCCTTTTGAATTTTTTAATAGTAATGTCAACATATACTTAACAGGTATAAAACAAAAATAAATCATTATCAAAACAGCATCAGGCACACGAACCAGAAGTTGTCAGATTACACTGTCACATGAACTGGCAACTCTTCATTTTGAGGATTAAAAACAAACCTGAACAACTAATGTATCCGCTGATATTTGTCCCTGAGAGCTTTCAATGGCACCTTTTTATTTGGAAAACTGTGGACTTGGATTTACTGGTTTGGCTTTTAAAGTCACAAATTGTGCAAAATGCCTCTTAATGTGTCCTGTAAAAAAAAAAAGGGAAAAGAATCGACCACCCATTCAGGGATATACACCATCTCCAAAAGGGAAACAGTCCTACCAGTGGAACCTGTGTAGCAACAGTAAACATCAGAGCACAGAGCTGGAGCGTTGAAGCCACGTCTACTACCTGAAAAGTCAGACACAGTTAAAAGGGCGTAATACAGTACTAAACAAATTTATTAGACCACCTGTCAGAAAAAGAAGAGTCCATATGTATTGTATTAAACTTGTTTAAAACTAAATTATGAGTGTTATTTTCTGTTTACGAATAAAAGTAAACATAATTTGACACTATAATCAAAAAATAATAATGTGCTTTATTATTTTTCTTTATTTTCATGAAGCACTAAATGAGAAAAATGATGGGTGTCAATAATAATTTTATGTTAGTATTAAAAATATTATTTTGGTTACAGAGCCTCCACATGCTGGTGCCTTCAACATTACAGAAACATAAAAACTTATTTCAACAATGCTGTTTATTTAGGACGGCCCTGGCATAGACCTTGCATTGGGTGGTGGTCTAATAAATTTGTTAAGCTCTGTACTAGAAAAGCCCATTCTGCACTGGGATAAACAAGTTTTTATGACAGATAATATCAAATATCTGCCAGTATTTTTTAGGCAAGAAAATTTTAAAACATGTCCAAGAGGCATCTGGGACATTGTGAACTTGTTAAAATGAGCGAAATATTGCACCTTTATTGATCTATTATTGTTTTTCCTGTTACTGTGTCAAGCCTTACAGTTGTAGCTGGTGACTTGTAATGCCTTTTAATATGCAAGATTAAAGCTTTGTTTCACATGCACAAAACTCTCTCCTGGTAACTTTTACATTTTTTGTCATCAGTCCTTGAGCTAATGTTACATGTAAAGTTAGCATGGACTGCTAATGCAGCAGGAAACACTCAACAAGGGGAGTGGCATGATTATCCACTTTAACAGACAACCTGTGCAACTTCAAATTTGACTGTTGTTGCTTTCTGTCCACAAGAATGTAATTCTCTGCTAAACTTAATGTTTAGCTTACTGATGCATTGATGCAGAGGTAAATATTCCTACTGTATGAATGTACTGTGAACTCATTGCTATGCCTGCAGATTCAGGATTGGTCTTTTTCTGTGAAGATATGTGAACAACCATCTCAGGGAGCTTTCAGGTGCAGTCTGTTTGAAATTGCCTTGAAATTCTCACGAGCGTGTATGGGAAAACAACTATAGAAACGCCGTCTCTCAATTTCCCTGTAATCTCTGAGGCAAATCTTATCTTTCAGGTCAAAAACTGGTCCAAATTCCCCCTTCAGCCCACCTATAGGCCCAAAAACCTCCCTCCTTCACTCTGTTCTCTCCTTGGTGTTTCATTTCCTGCCAGCATACTGTACAGCAGACTTGCTCCATTTCGTGTGGGCCCTTTACTCAAAGAAAACCATGATAGTGCCATAACATAGGCTGCATGTTATAAACCATTTGCAGAACTGTGAAACGAAAAACAAATTGTGAGCTGAACTGTGAGATCTGTGCAGAGTGGTGAGTGTGAAAGTGGGAGATGATGAGCTCCGTCTGTGCTTTATGTGAAATAGGCTTTTCTCATACCATGATTACCCTAATTTATGTACTGAGGCCTGCTTTACACAAATCTGCCAAGGCCAATAACTCACGCTCGTAATCTCCAGCATCTAGAATAATCACTTTTGTGGTCTGTTTGTTTGTAAATGAAATGAAGCAATTACTCTAATGAAGATCAGATTTGCAGTCCTTTCTGTGCAACAGAAATGTTTTGTCTTTTCTTGTCGGCGTGCTGATACCTTAATTGTAGAACAATAGGAGCAATGAAAATTTTGCCTTTCTATAATTAAAGATTTAATAAACCTCAGAGTTTTGGCGGAGTTACCTCTACCCTGGATTTTGTTTGCTTAAAGGCCTATGGGACATCATTCATTGGGTGGGTGGGGCAGAGGTAAGACACGCCCACCCACTCCTTCAAGTTTTCTTTCTCAACCACGACATAAAACATCGATTTCAGATCACAAACTCAACTGTGGTCAAACTCACTCTAAGAAAAATGTGTCTTACTTTGCAATCCTGGTTGAAGAAACCACACTACCCACAATCCTTGTGTGTTCCAGCTACAAGAAGCCACTGCCTCTTCCATGTGAAAGAGTGCAAGAAAAACAGTCTTTCCACCCTCTACCTCTCTGTACAGCACCAGTAGCTGCTTAAAATGGCTCATTCCCTTGCCCCCCGATTAGCACTACCAGTGTGACATCACACCATTGCTAAATCAGCAGTTTAAGCCCACTGACCTAGGGTAGAGAGCTTTTTTTAGAGCATAGACCATTGACAACATTGCCAATTACCACAGAGCTGATTGGTCAGCTAATCTGGACACTCTGTAACACTGGTGTCATCAAAAATAATAAATAAACCAGAGTTAAGGCAAAATGTGACCTCTTTGAATCAGGAAATGATGGCATATGGTCTCTTGGGGTTACCATGCCCCCTACAGCATCCCCTCAAGCCCAAAGACTTTGAAATTATGGAAAAAGGTTGACTATATTTCTGATCGTACAGAAATGTGCTGTAAGGCTTTGGTAAGATTGTTGAGCACTTCCTGTTGTGGGCCTACTCTTGCAGTCATCAAATTAAACTCACAAGCCTGAAATAAACTACCCACAATCCTACAGTGTCACAAAGACGTCTCTGATTGGTTGAGCCTTTCATGTGTGGGTGGTATGATCACATTAATTACCATGTTAAGTGATGATGATGATGTCAGAAACAGAGGGTCCACCCATCAGTGCTTCATTGTTAAGTGTTTTTTTAAACATGGTATCAAAACTGATAATCAGTAGTTTATTTGAGAAAAAAATTCAAGCAAAGAAACTAAACACACACAAGAAAACCCTAGGAGGATTTAGAAGACAGAATTTATCTGTCACCAGGTAGATGAACAGCCATGTTTGTCTTTGCAGTTTTACACATTTTTGAGATGTTGATGATTGTGGTTTTGATTCAACATTTGTCTTTTAAACTCTTTCTCACGGTTGTTTCTGCTGCAATCTATCAGTCAAATTTCCTCTGCCTCTACACCCATCCTTCTGAAACTCACATCTGTGTTGTGTTAATTCTGAATAAAGTGCACAACGGATGTGCTGAAAAAGGCGGCCATTTTGCGTCCACTTATTTAACAGCAGGTATATTTCCAGCCTCAGCGGCTGCCTCACTAAGAATTAATCTTACATTGTGGCAGAGTTTTTGAGAGCCATTCAATCAAAATTACTTCAAATATGCACAAAAACGCCAATTTTGAAGTCTTTGTATTGTAGTGACTGGATTTCAACTTGATAAGAGGGAGTCACTATTGATTTTTCCAACACAAAATAACAACATTCATCGTGTAAATGTTGAGATTTGGACCTTTACTGATCAACAGTGCTGCCAAACAGCCGTGTATGACAGGTCCTAACTGAAAAAGTGATAGGTTTCAGTCTCTTTAAGGAGTTGAAGTTAGCAGCAGGGATGCTGAAAGTGTTGCAACAAAGAAAGAGCTGCGCACTTCCTGACCTGCAGTCTAAACCACATGCATGTGGATGATGCTAAATGTCAGCAGCAACAATAAGTTAGGTTGTTGCCTTGGTGAACCAAAGATATACAGTTGCATAACAGAAGGTCAGAGCTGTCTGAGAGTTTATATTGACTTATGGTTAAAATGAAAAACAAGCCCACTGTGTCTTTTGATGTATTTTCTGCTACTACACTTAACTTTGCTGCTGCCATTATTTTGGTCTGTATAGAAATATCAAGACCATATTGTGTAGATATCAAAAGGAAACATAAGTGAGAGATGGCTTTTTTCTGAGCTGATAGAAAGAAAATGTGTCTGCTTTGAAATGCTACTGTTCCTGCACAGCCTCTCCTTCACATCAGCAGACAGAGCACAGAAATGGTTAAATAAATCACATGAAGCAGATGCTTTTCTCTCTCCCTCCATCTATCCTTCTCTCTTTTTTTTACGCACACACACATTCATTAGTGAAATCCATCAATCAACATTTCATGCAGTTTGAGTTTGAACCACACCAAATGCACTAAAACAATAAACGTCTGTCTTTCAAGTCGCTATCTGGACTGGAACACATCTGGTGGCGAGGCTCATTTTGGTTTCCACATCGTTGAATGACATTACAGACGGGATGGCGAGCTGAAAAATAAAGTACCCCCCTAAAATCTCTGCATTTTCCCCTCCGTCTGCACCTCTTTCTCTTTCCTCCTCCACCCCAAATCTACTAACCCCCCTTCCCCTCCCCGCATGAACCAGCTAACCTCACAAATGCTATTCCGACCATCCCCCAACCAATCAAGAAGAGAATATAAAACAGCACAAGGAGACTGGGTGGTGTGTGTGTGTGTGTGGTGGGGTGCTAGACAGACATGCTAGGCTACAGCCAGTGTGGCCTCCTGAGGTGAAGACAGTTTAAAACGCTTTGGCACGTTTGGACTCCTTTACACGAGTCGAAGGGGGATGAAACACACTCTCAACACCCAGCTGAGGAGCCAGGAGTCAGGCCTGACTGTAGTATTTAGGATTTGAGGGGCGGCGCTGACGATAATTAGGGTTAATGTGATTTAACGAGGGGCGCGAGGTGGGCTGGGGGAAGGTCTGAGCTTATTCCAAATCAATGTCAAAACTTGAATTACTCTGACGTCTTGAGATGTGGTTGTGTTTTTGAGCCTTGCCTTAAACCTGTTTAACTAGAAGGCAGCGGTTCTTAACTGGTGGGTCGAGACACAGACATGGGTCCTGAAGATGTTTTCATGAGTGCAAAGTAAAAATAAAGGCTCTGAGGCCCTTAAATCTACGTGCATTCTTGTACACTACGTTTGACCCCGATAACTACTCATAAATGTTTGGTGATATAAAGGCATAAACAGTGGATGGTGTGGACTAAAATCCATCTTGGACCACGTCCCTGCATGTCATTCCCAACTCTTTCTCTCCAATTGTTAACTCTAGCCTCTTGGAAACCTGACACTGGAATGCAACCCCTTTTATGACATAATGAAAATGAAAACAAGTTAATTTAATGTGCATTTATTTATTTTCGATCAATTATGTTTCTTTCTGCTTCAGGTGATTGAGTCATTTGAGGATTTCAGATCTATTAACTGTGATATAACCCTCACATTACTGGACTGTTTAGTATTTTATTGAAGCACTGACAAGCACACTGTTGAAGTTCTGCTAACAGTGGAAAAACTAAAAAATCCAAGCGTCACTTGCTGCCCTGAGCAGCGGAAATCAGAAAATCACAAGAGAGCTTCACCTTTATGCGGGAACTTTAAGAAAGTGCAGTGACAGCCGGGTGGAAAGGAGGAGCAACATGTAAACACCAGGTTCTATCGACCTTCTGATAGTAATTTGTAGTCTGCATCATTAGTATTTCCACTTAGTGCCATATTTTAAAATTACACCGAAATTCTGTGTGCTTGTTTTCCCGCTTTGGAAGTCACAGCAAATCTCCAGCAAACCAGAGAGAAGAGGCAATACTGGCATGCACAGGAGATGGATATAGGCCCAGGATGTGAAAAATAACTAACTGCAGAGGCTGAGGGAAGACTGCAGATGTGAAAATTGTGGATCATATTCGTGGATCTGTGACCGGACCAGCTTGTCTGCAGCCTGAAGGTGTATGCAGGAGACACTCTGACTGTACATACAGTGGTCAGGTCTCTAATTACTGAAAGTGATATTAAGCAGACTTCTCATTGATCTTTAAACAAACAAATAGGCTGTTATGGCTTCCATCAAACAGCACAGCAGAAGCCATCTGCCATGCTTTAGGTTGCATCACTCACACTGCATGAATGTGATGGTGGTCCATTGTCATTAGGCTCTAAGTGATGCTTAACATCTGGCAGAACTGAACCACACCCACAGTCTCTGCCCATTTTTTCTCATGGGATGCTGATTGGTTCTGCAAAAAAGGGACAAGCATATACTGCAAGCTTGAAGCTTTGTAAGATGGATGGGCCTGATGACAGACAGAATCAGGTGAACTCAGGTAATTTGTGAGGCTATAATGTCACAGTAAGTGAATGTCCCGTATATGTGTTTATCATACAAACACATCTGTAATCTCTTACTTTTTTAAACAAACTGACTATGGTACTGTCTCTCTTATCGCCACTAAGTTGATTTTGTTGTATGTCAGCATTTGTTAGATTGTGAACAGGATAACTCATTAAATGTATGAACAGATTTTGATGACAGACCGGATGTTTACTGTTGACATGCTGCAGCAGTGACAACGTGCTATCATGCTAAGCTAACTCCGTTTGACATCAGACACACTGCACTGTGTTTTCTTTTCGTCCCTTCTTGTAGTGACCACACACCTGGGACACTCTCTGCCATTTCTTCTGCGGACTCCCTCCTTTCTGTTCCTCTCTTTTCTCTTCCTTCATGATTTTACAAGCCGCGCAGCAGCGGAGGTAGCAGGCGCGTTGTGCCACAGAAATGACCGTCTGTGTCAAACACCATGCACTGTATAGTAGTCCAGATATATATTTTATATGTATAATTATATACTAAATGAGGCTTCGAGGCACATAATTTGCCTTGAAGATATTTTGTAATCGAATAATCAACATTATTCAAGGAATCGTTTCAGCTCTATTCATCAGTATCAGCTAACACATTCTTGCCCTCTCATGCCCATTTACAAGCCCCTCACACAGCAGTGGGAGCAAATTGGGGTTAAGTGTCTTGCCCAAGGACACATCACCACGTGACAGCTGGGGCTGGGCTTGCACCTGCAACCTTTGTAGGAAATGCCCTGGCAGTAGCTTGACTTCTCGAAGCACTTCCAGTTTAATCATCTATTTTCCTACTAAAGGTCAGAACTGTACATTTTTCTCCAAGAATTCTGAGGTTGTTAAGAAAATGCTGGTGGGCCTTACAGCTACACTTGCAAACCACTGCTCTTAAGCCTCTTTAATAAAGCACAGATTTTAATGACAGGCTTAGATAGCACAAGTAAATCATAAAAGAAATACTGGAAAAACTTTAAAAGAATACACTGTCATAACTGAATTCTTCACAGCTATGACAATAAATCATCGACATAAATAGCCACTCTCTATGAGCTGAGGTGATTAAGTAGCTAACCAGGCAGGATAAACTATACTATCTATTTTAAGCCATTCATGACTTATGACCCTCTTAACACCTCTAGTAGCTCTGAGTCATGTCTGCTTGAGATTATAAAGCACAGAGCAGAGCATCCGAGAGAGCTGCAGGGTCTGGTTGTCACCTTTGCTATCCTGTAGGTTAAACTGGAGCATGATGGTAAATCCCTGTTATGACCACTACTATAGCCTCTAACCTGTTCTTTAAACAGTCGATAGCTGTCCTCAAATACCCTGTGAAATCCTCAGTATAGCTCCACAATAGATATGCAGTGACATTTCTATGAGAATTGTTGACATGTTTCAGCTGTACAGGCCATACAATACAGTACATATTTACTGCCTAATACAAGTGATGTCAATCAGCAGGCCTTAATTTCTTCCTCTATGGTAATATTTGTCAAGTCTTATGGCACATTGCCTTCCTCCCCTCAGTGCAGTTTCCCTGTGTCTCCTCTGTTTGTTCAGGAAAAGTGGGTGTTATTTATTTTAGCTAAACCGTTAATGGCTCATACACTATTGTGTTTAATTCTAACACTAAATGTCTTTTGTAACCTATAATTTAGTATTATGTCACTCACAATGAAAAATGGCTGTATTACTCATCATTGTGGTTACGTTGACATTTTGGCAAGCCTTTTGTTTTACATTTTATTCCTGATGGTTGTGTTTAGTCTGACTGCATGGTAATGTTTTGTCACAGCATCCATTTTGTACAGCTTACCTTTCAGGGTAGCAGGTTAAATTTAAGTATTCAATGACCTGTAACTGTGTTCTTTTGCATTTACTTTCATTGTTGTAAAATTATTTTGTCCTTTTAGTATTAAAGGTTTTGATGTGCTATGTGCTGAAACTGGTGCAGTGGCAAATGAGCATGTGCTCCTGTTAGCACCCAGGATTGTGTTTGTCTAATAATTGTGAGTGGCCCAGCACAAAACTGGTCCATCCATCATATCCTTAAACCTGAATGCTAATGAATTTCACATGAGCATTGCCATCATGAGAGCAGCTGCTGCTAGTGTTAAGTTTCAACCTCTGTTTCTAGCTAAGGTTTGGGTTAGCTTAGCTTTTGCCCAACCGAACACCAGAGGAAGAATTTGAAGAGGGAATTTTTATACTATCCTGATCAGCCAGGTCTTCAATAAAGTTTAATATCAGGTTTGATGTTTTGGCCTGTTTGTACTGTTTCCCTTAACTTATCGAAATTACATTTACAAACTGAAATTGAATAAAAGGACATCTCCAAGTTGCATCTGCTAGCTTAAAGTTGCAGCTAGCATAGCTAATTGAGGTGTGCCATTTTTACTTTTTACTTGTGTCAGAGTTTAAGTCAGCAGAGGGTACATTACACTCAATAATCGGGTGGTTCTTTTTTCTATTGTGGATGTTTTCATCATTGCCAACTCTTGAGCCTGTCTCCCACCAGGGAGAGGTGAGTGGCATTTTATTTATCCTCTTTTTCGAATTGTGTGCTTTGTGAATATTGTGTGTTCCACAACATTGCAATTTCGCCCCTTAACCACCTTGACTTTATCAAACTGGTAACAAAAAAGGACACTGTAGAGTGACTGCTGCGAGGTAAGGTTGCTGCCAGTTTAGGTAGGCTATGCGACATTTGGGTCAACATGGTGTGACTTTTTTTGGTTTGTTTTGTTTTTTGATATTTTTGGCCTTTATTAATATTCAAGAGACAGAAAAAAAGACTTGGTTAGGGGGAGAGAGAAGGGGAAGATATGCAACATATGGGCCTCAGGTAGGAATCGAACTCAGGCCGCCCAATGCCAGAGCCTCAAGTATATGGTAGGAGCATAGCTGCAACCCACTACACCACACCAACCCAAATACAAAATGTTTCACTGTAGTGAGAGGAATTTTGGCCACTTTCACATTTGCATAAATTTCTCTTGGTAGAGCGTAGTAGGCTATTCCCTTTTTATAAATCTCCTTATTTATGCGCTAACTCTGCTATTTTGAAATAATTGATAACTAAGCTGTTTCATAACTTTTGTACAGTATGTTTTTTCAACAAGGTTTGTTTTGCGAGAGTAGGCCTATATTTTCCCTTTAGCAATGGTGCTAAGGTGGGTTGAAGATTAATCATGGTAGCTTAGTTCATCTAAATACGAGGTGGTCAGTCTGAAAAAACCTCGTGTTCTTTCCTCTGTAACTGCTTTCATGTAAGTCCACTGCTCGCACAAGGACAGTTCAACTCAATTATCCAGAGTTTTTCCTCATACTTATCAAAAAATGTACCCTGCTCGGTCTTGTTTTTCTTGTCTGGTATTTTAAACAGTCTTCATAAATGCAGATTTCTCTCTCCATAATGGTCTGTGCACAGAACACAATGTAAGCCCCACTGCTCCAGAGAATAACACTGTAGCTACTTATCATTAACTCAAAGACACAATCAGCCCCAGGCGATCCGGCTTCCCTCCATAACCTTTTGACATTGCTGCTGGGAAGGTAAATGAGAGACGAAGTTCGACAGAGACAGAGCAGAAGAAGAGGGGGAGAGCAGGGGAGACAGAAAGACTTGATCATGAATAGTGCGAGGGAGCAGTTAGGCTGAAAAAATAACTTCACAAAGTAGACAGTTTGAGGGTTTTCATGCATAAATAAAATGTTCATCCATGACGGTATTTTGCTATCTTTTATTGAGCTCATTAGAACAATAAACGCAGTTCCAGCAGCTTTACTGTGGTGTGGTCAGAGCCATGCATGGGTTAACATTTTCCCTGTGAGAACGGTCAGGATATTGCAGCTTGGACCGTCCAGTCAGCAGAATGTTATGAATGGGCACAATGAAAAACCCCAAGTCCACGCCGTCGACCCAAAAATGCTTTCCTCCATGTAATTAACTCTTCTCTGTGTATAGAGTGAGCCACTGCTGGAATATCTTTTTTTTCTGTTTCTATTAAAGTCATGTTTAGAAAAAAAAAAAAGCATTCAGAGAATTCATGACAAATACTTGCTTCTGTATGCACTTTGAAGTATCCCCATGACTAATACCGAGATTTGGACAGAGGTGGAAATGGAGCAGACCTCTTGAAAGGAGGGCTGGACGTGCTCTGCTGGACAAATGTCAGCTGCTTATGTACGTTTAAAGATGTATAATAAGCAGGCATGTAGCCAGCCGAGTGGAAGGGATTTGTTTTTTTGTTGTTTTTTAAGTGGATACAAACAATGGCAAATTAGGGATGCTCTAATAAATAATTTTAATAAAGTATAAAGCCATTTATCTAAAATCAACCACATCTGATTTATTAAGTTTTAAAGGTAGGAACATGCCAAATGATGCCTTCGAATGTAACGTCCACAGCATGCAGTTGATAGCCATATGAAATTATACTTAAATTAGGACTGAGCAGTGCAGCTGTACAAATAAAATCACTTCATTGTTATGCTTTTCCAAAAAAAGCATTCAATAATATAAACTAAGGAGTTCTTGGCTTGGTTGCTTATAAAATTATGACTTTATGAGCAAAGAAATGTTGTTTTTTCCTTTTCATTTTCATTTTTTAGAGTAGCCCAAGGTGCTGCCATACTTGCAGTTTTGCCCCCCTTTTTTGAAAGTCCAAGGCAATTTTTAAGCTAGTTGAGTGATTAACAAATCACTGAAAAATTCCACATCTGAATTCAGATCACCATCAAAATCTAATCACTTCTCTCTTTTGCACTAAACAACATTGAAAATGTGATCAAAATCTGGCCAGAGCTTTTTTAGTTATCCTGTTAACAAACAAACAACTGATAAAAACGCAACTTCTTTTGCAGAGGAAGTCAGATTGCAGTATTGGGACACAACTGAAATATCGTGGCATGGGCAGGTTCGCTGTGACCGCAAAATGGCAAACAACGTCACTGTGGGTATCACAGGATCCAGGCAGCCAGGGTTTAGTACAATGAAAACAACAAATGGTGTGAAACTAATAATGAAAGTTGTTTTTGACAACAGACAGAAAAAGCAGAGCAAGGCAAACGTTTAGATGAATTTCCCTTTAAAAATACACAGTAACTAACATTCAGGTAGACGGATAAGAGCATGTAGTGGTCAGAAATCCAACAGGGACACTTTTTTTGATCAGCTATGCAGTTCAAGGCAGTAAGCTGTCTGTATAAAGTGCAACATGAGAACGGAAACGTTAACACAAGTAGAAACACAAAAGTTGTGCTTTTGATGTAGTAGGAGCTTCAGTTTGGTGTTGAGTTTCTAACCTTTTTTATGTTGGGTCAATCATCAAACTTCTTTTCTGTATCTTTATCTTTAGGCTTGCCAGTCTTCTCGTGAAGAATGTGTTTTTGCCACTGGGCTTTTGAGATATTGTTGAAAAAAGTGCACAAGCTTCTTCAGAACTTTGCAGTTCTAGAAAATGTACACAGTGTAGTATTCTGTAATATTCGAGAATCCTTCCCCCTACACCACAGCCATGATAAAAAAATCTACAAATATTTGGACCACTGATGTATCTTTGTTGTTTCTGGATGACTTGTTCTTTTGTTTGAGAGGAAAAAGCAAAGTTCTTTGTGATTGGAACATCTGTGAATAATTTAATTACATGAACATGTTAATGTTATTCATTGGATGTATTGGTGCTTATATCAGCTATGACTTTCAATCAGGTTTTTGGGGGAGTCATTTTTTCAATGAAAGTAACAATCTGATCAAGTAATCTGCAAAATTTGTCAGGATTATGAGCAGCCTGTTTGGAGCTACTGCCTTTATACCTTACAGAAACACTGGAGCATCTAACATCATTAATCCACTATTTGCACCTTACTGGGTTTTTGTCTGCTTTGTGCTGTTGTAGATGCAGAATACATATTTGCCCTCTACATGTTTATTGCATTAACTAAAAAAATGTTCAGTAAAAAAAACTACTAGGGAATATGCAAATTTGGCAGCCAAGATTGTTGGCTTCCCAGTTGTGGAAAGCAGAGGAAAATGATTTAGCCTAACATCTTTTCAAAAGTAAAAAATGCTGATCTTAAACATGTCTGATAAACTTTGTAGTCCTACATTTGTAAGAGACAAGACACAAAGCGCAAAAACTCTTAGGCCTGTCTTGACAACAGGGTATCTTAACAAAGACAGACCCAAACGTCTCTTAAGACTGTGAGCTGGTGGAGCTGAAATGCTAAATGCTTATTTACTTCCACGTTTAACCGCTCATTAGTGCACCACTATGTGCAAAAGTAGGACAGGTTTACTCGATTATTCATTCATTTATGTACCTCCCTGGCGATGAAGCTTGACAAGGCTTTAAAAAGTGTGATAACCTGGATCAATGCATAAATGATGGTTATCTTGTAAAACATGATTCCTACATCTTGCCTGAAGCTATATTAACAATTAGGTATGCTCCATGCGCACATGCAGTTTACTTTGATTGAGATATCACATCTGTGTATACTTGTGCAGCACAAATAGTGCATCAGTGGAGTGTTTGCACTGCACTGCGGTGAAAACAGCTTTGGCATATATATAAATAACATACAGTAAGTTGGAAGAGGCTGCGACTATGTAAAGAATAACATCTGCAAACCATTGGATTATAAAGCTACAGTATAACTACAGTATAATTACATGAGAGCCTTTCTTTCTTTCTCTCTCTCTCTTGCGGGCGCTGTGCTGTGCTGTTAGAGGGAAGAGGGATGAGGAGAAAGTGGAACAGCTACAGTAATCTATCCAACTTCATTTCACCGGAGTGATTCTGCCCGGGGGTATGCACAAGTCATAATGCATTTGACAAATAGTCTCCCGCTAAAACAGGCATTTGCGAAGAAGTGGCCTTCAGCGCTGGTATACACAGCTGAGTGTGCGCTGAACAAACAAGCCTCCCACTCAGCGAGGAGAAAGATACAGAGAGGCTTCAAAAAGATTAGGAGAAATCTTGGGCGAAAAGTAAAGATGACTCACGGTGATTGTGCAAGTGCAGGACAACGAGAGCTGGATGGAGTTGAGAGGAGCAACAGAGCCGCGGGGCCTTGCAGCACAAAAAACACAAATCGATGCTTTCTTTGCTCATGTGCTGTTCTTTGCATTGTTCTGGAAATGTGGACGCACAGGTTGTTTTATTAAGGAATTACAATGCAAAGAATACGCACCATAAAGACCGTTTTGTCTCATATAATCCCCATTTCTCCGTGCATTTAGATTATAATCTGATTCTAGTTTGAAAATGGAAAACAAAGTATGAAGCACAAAACGCATTTGTAATTCAGGGTTCCAACAAATCCTGGAAAACCTGAAAATCCTGGAAAAGAGTCTAACCATTTCACAGTCTTGGAAAATATATGAAAAATCAACAAACAAGATAAATGACTTTAAAACGATTAATATATTTTGTGAAACGTCATACCAAGTACAACTATCATGGTTAAGTGAAGGACTTTTTCATACTTTAATGATGAGAATTTTAGCCCTGTGAATATTAGACTTTGTATTTTATGTTGATTTTTGGAGTCTAGCTGCCGGGAGAAGCATCCCCTAAAGTCAAAGGCCAAGTGCATCCACAGAATTGATGTATTGACAGATCCTGTCAGTGTGGTCCATATTCCTGGCATGCATCAATCAATCATCAGTCTGAATGTGGCCAATCAGCTCAGACCGGTTTCAGCTTACACATTCTTTACGTTCCACAATTATTAACCCTTTCAGCTGGGGAACAAAAACCGTCATTGTGACTTAAGCTCGGGCACAAATGTGTTGGAGCTTACATCACTATGAGAGGAAGTGATGTATTGTTTTATTCAACCTATCTCAGGAAGTGCTATGCTGACTTCCTGGGTGGAACTCTTCAGGGTTATCAAAACAGAGCTCTGATATTATAATTTTAAAACCTAAAAATACAAATATACTCTTTTTAAATTCAATGGAAACAAAATCAACAGTCCTGGGTGCCCGATATTTATGAATATATGGAAATATTAAGGAAAAATCTCTAAATAATGGTAATTAACATTTTGCAAGTCGCTTTGGAACCCTGGCTCTTTATCATTTCTGTTTAGGGTTTCTTCAAAATTTGAGAATAAAAATGCAGGACTTTTTAGGAACTTATCCAAAGAATGACCACATGCGTGATACATTAAACATGTTATTGATGGCATGTTTAGATACTGATCTATCATTATAACAAGTTGCATTCCTTTTCTAACAGAAAGTAAACAGCAAGAGCACACATGTATGTGGACAGAAAACTTGTTTTACTAACATTACAGGAGACACATAACTGGTGTCCTCTCGTCTTTTACTGGAAAAGTACTGTAAATAGCCTAAAATAGATTAAGTGAAAATGATCAGAAAAGTTGGGCATTAAAACACATAAAAATGATTCTTAGCACAAAGGGAATGAGCTATTCCTCTTTAAAGAAAATGCCCCTTAAAATGCTGTTTTCACTTCCCGGGGTTCATTATGTAAGAACTATGCAGCCTCCACCTACATGTGTGTTTTCATTTGAGCAACCAATCAGTGCAGAGCTAAGACATTTGAAGGCCTAATAACAATAAATTGGTTTCCATTATAGGTCTTAGGTTGGTTGACACAATATCACACCATCTGAGTTGCATAACCACATAAACACTGGTACTGTGCAGCTTAAACTCTTGTACCTCTCTCTCAGTTCAGCTCTGTGGTTTTGTGTGCATTTGCGCTGTATGTTCCTTTTTGTTTTTATCTCTTTGAGGTCAAATGGCATTTTAATTTACTTTGTTTCCAATGTTTCACACAATTTTCCTTTTTCTGGTTTAGATTTGGTTTGTTCTAACAGGGAGTGTGTTCAGATCCTGGGCCTGATTCGGTTATGTCGGGCGGTTACTGTGGTCCTGAGGCTCAGCAGGCCGCTTTAAGAGAAGTCTCTGGACCAGCAGGATGAGGGATGTTGCTCTCTCTTGCTTGAGGCAGACTTGGAATATAAAAGACTGGAATTCTGGAATTTTAGGCTTTTATAGGCTTTTTTAAGGATATTCAAATTCAAATCTTTTAATATTAAAGTTAAAAAAAGAACTTAAAATCAAAATTTCAGCAAACTCATTCAGTTATGAGTGCCACAAACTGAACATACATTTTCTGACTTTTTACTGTCCTTGATTTTTAAGGACGTTTTTCTGTTTTATGGTTTGTTGGTGAGTTTTTTAAACTCTTCACTGTTAAACACTGTGGTAGGGTTATGCTGTTTTTCTGTGATAAAATTGTAAGTGTGTCTAGGGAATCAAGTTTTAAACCAAATGCAGCCACAATTGTGCACAATATGGGCGAGTGAATGAGTAAATAATGCATGCATCATGTATATACTGCAAGTAAGTGTAAATTTGTACAATACATTTTTCTTCTTTTTATAATATTATAACCACACCTCGCAAAACTAAACCTTATGTCACCAATTACTTTAATATCTTTTGCATATCTTTCCAAACTTTTTATCCAAATGTCCCTTTGTCTTTCATGTAATTACATCCTCCAGGTTTTTGTTTCTCTTGTACATTATCTCACCCCTAAAGGTAAAAATGAGGCTTCTTGGAGGCTGCACTGGGGATGTCATGATACCTGTGAGCATCCCAGCCACAATAAAAGTAGAAAATAAGGTATTTATACAAATAATATATTCTGGTTTCAGAAATTACAGCTATATTTACTGCTCTATTTATTTAAAAATCACTCACTCATGCTCAACTTTTTAATTTCACTGCACAACTAAACAAGAGATGAATTTGAAAACAATGTATTTTTGTTATGTTACAGTTTTTGAGTTGAAATCTGCAGGTGAAGTAACATTCACCCTCAGGTTGTAACACTGAGCAGCCATGAGGTCTCGGCTCCATCCAGCTCCTGAAATGAATCTGCCCTGAATACAGTATGAACTTTAGCCAAAGCGTCACATAAAGCTCCTGTATCGTTACTCTGCAGTTTATGTGTAGCAGCGCAGATAATGTGTCACTTTACATCATAGTCACAGCTGCTACTTCGGTAATGACGACGATATATGATTCTGTCCTTGAAACCCAAAACTGATTCTTTGCGGGCCAACAACCTCCTCGCTCGCTGAATCATGACAACAAGTGCAGTTCACGGTGTTAACACCACAACAACCAGCAGACGCAGCCAGAGAGCCGGGGCGCGCACACAGAGCATACATTTACATCCCCAGAGTGTGTGTGTGTGTTTTTGTGTGTGTGCACAAGTGAATGTTGATGTTTATGCATGTAGGGCTGGGAAATATGTAATAGTACCAATATGGATATATAAAGAGTCTTATTTTCATTTTAAACCTTGCGGTAGTTGTCTTTGTTCTTTCACTCTGGCCTAATTTTACACATTATACGACTACTACATATAATAATAATACTAATGGAACATGAATAAAAGCTGGCCGAAAAGTGAGTTACTTTCAGTTGTTTCAAATGGGAGAGAGACAAGCAACAGCAGATTTTGTCCAACCTGGTAACAGTTGCTAAGGAGGGCGGGGCTTGATAGAGGATCACTTCCTGTAAAGGGCAGGACAGATGAACTTGTTTCTAAATCGCAGTATTACATGCTGTTGAGGACCCTGACTATTCCAAAAATCCCCCTGTAATTCTCACAATACTCTCACTCTCCTAAAGTAAAAAATAAGTTTCAATCCCTTTTTGTTCCAGAAACACTTCAAAACAATGTTTTTTTTTTCATTTTAAACATGCTGTTTTAAAGATAAAAACATACTTAAACAGAAATATTGCCAACAGCTTTGTACAAATTGGCATTGAAGACGCTCAATAATGGATCTTTTTTGTTAATTACATACAAGCTCCTACACACTCTTACATAATTTGTTAAAGGCTGTGAAACGAGAGAGGAAATCCTTGGTCCTTGCTGGTTCCATCAACTGTTCCAGATAATGCAGATGTGCATGTTACACGCAGCACTTTGCTTCAGCTAAGGTTGTTTTTAAAGTGCTCTAAAAATAAAGATGAGTTGAGTTTAGATGTATTTGTGAAGTCAAGGCTGCCATAAAGGAAGATAAGAGGAAAAGCTTTTGAGGCCCAGCTTCATAAGGGGGCGAAATAGTCACATTTTCTACAAAAGAAACAGAAAAACACATTCATTTGTGAGAACTTCAATAAAATATGGCCTATTTCAGAATGCCCCTTCCTTTCTTGTATGTTACTGACATTTATTTTATTTTATTGCTATTTTAGGAGGTGAAGGGGAATTTCTGACAATGTTCAGCTGTGCATTACCAGTCGAGGACATAAAGCTATGTAGGTTTGAATGGCAGCGAATGAAGGAGAACAGAGTGGGGGGCCTTTCCAGAAGTGGATAGGGCCCCCGCTGGGTCTCACAGAGGCCCTGCCATTTCTTTGTGCAGTCCTACATGCAACTGAGGCAGTGTGCAAGTTTTCCTGATAAAACTGTTTGTTATATAATACTGGAAATCTGGAACTTCTATTAGGGTTACTGTGATCAAAAATAGAAACTCAACACCTACACACTGTCTAAAATATGAGTACAATTTCTTCAAATTAGGGTGGTCAGAATATTCTGTACTCTCAACACCTGATGCCACAAAATGGTGCATTCTTAGTTTTCTTAATTATTGCTGGTACCAAAAATTAAACATGCTTAATGATATGAAGTTAGACTTATTAAAAGAGAGAGAGAGAGAGAGCACTGCTCGAACTTAATCAGGCAACATTTGAAAAGTTAGTGGGACAACAGGGTAGTATTTCCTCTTCTACATTTCCACATTTCCAAATATTTTTGTGCAATTAAGAGTTTATCTGCAATTTTGGGATTTAAAAAACAAACTCAAATTGGGTTGTAAGACTTGTATTTTTGTTACAATGGGAAAGAAACAGTCTATATTGTAATGTAAAGTAAAGTTACAATAAATAATGCGATATAGGTTGTTCAAGTTAAACAAGTTTTTCTTCAACAAAATAAACAAAAAAAAAGAAAAAGATTTTTGACCTGGACACAAAATAGAAATGGATTATGTTGTGGTGAAGAACATGGCACTGTAAGAGGTTCATTTGGTTGGGATATTTCCCTTTAATCAGCATCAGGGTGGGGTACGCCATTATGTGACACTATGGCTGCATCACAATTATTTTTGAAGATATTGAGATCATGACTATGAAGCACGATTACTTAATGATTTTAAAACACAAACCAAATTCTTTTATTGAACGTACTTCTTTTTGAGACTGTCATTTTGGAGATTAAAGAATAGGAAAAAGCATAGAAATATAATTTTAATAATGCAAACACCTCGCGCTGTTAGTGACAGTGGAAAAAAAGAAAAAAGTTCAACATATCATGCTGCACTGTAATCTTTTAAATCTACACCGTTTTCATAATGTTCATATATGTAGGCTTATTTCCCAGCCCTAAACAAGTATAACTATTACATGGCCAGCAGGATTACAATAAAGTTTCTCTTCAAGGAAAAAAAGGCTGTATTCTTTTCAACATCTCACACTCAGGATCAGCTTAAGTCACAGTTTAAGGCTTCGACGTGACGTTACAGTAGCTGGGGGCTTCAGGATGACTGTAAGCGCTGGTGTATTGTAATTCAAACCAAGTGTGTGTGGGTGTGAGAGTGTGTGTCTGCATGTAACTGTATTGTCTGCATGCAGGTGAGCTGTGTGTATGAACAGGAGGAGATTAACAATTCAAATATTGTACGGCAGCTATAATGTTTCACTTTGTCATCAGCCAATGTTAACTGCCTGCTGGCTCCTCTCCAGATGCAAAGGCAAGCAAACCCATTTGAATGGCTGCGGGTGTGATGCCTGCTTCAGCCGTGCCCAGTGTTTACACAAGTTTTACCTCCACCACATGAAAAAAATATCACACATTGCTGGAAATCTTGGACTACTTGTGGGTTTTTAATATGTAAATGCAGAACTTTTGTCAGTAAAGGACTGTTTTACACTTCATAGGGGGCCCTGGCTCCCAGTAAAAATATCAATAGCTGCAAAATCCAGAACAATATCTCGTAATTCAAAGCAGACCCTTGCAGGCCAGCTTGGTCTTATTTTCCCTCACATAAATCCTGTCAGTAGTAAATATTTTATGACACTTTTGCTCCAGTAAAAGTGGCAAAGCCTGTAGTATCAATAGTCTGCATAATATTCCTCAGACTTGATGTTTCACCACATATGATGAAACATTATAGAGCTTTCTGCTTATACGCGCAGCCGATGCATTGGTTGTTGAGAACATCAGATCTGCCCACGCTGAAAATCTGCCTGATCATACGTTCTGATTATGATTAAAGTGCCCTGCATTACCAGTTTCTTGAAGTTGGAAATCATAATAAAAAATAACAAAAAGGTTTATTATTCTTTTAGAAGAAGTCTCTATTGTATTGATCAGCTTAATACTCCACAAACACGATGGCTCACCTAATAAGAAATCATCATGGTGCACTCAGAAATTCTGCCGATCACACAATGCAGTATTTCCACATTTGCATACTTGGCCAAATTGAATAGCAGATGAATCCGATGCAGATATTTTAAGAAATGTTCCAATCTGCACCATATTCTTACAGGCCTTTTTAGCTGACGTGCTGATATTGACAAAATATTTCTAACGCAGGGATACCCCATCGATAAAAGATGGGTTTTTGTTTATAGCTAAAAAAGAACATGCTCGAGGCCTGGATATGCCGTAAAGAGCTACTGTGAATGGACACTGTACAAGAAAAGCCTAGTGATTTCACTTAAAGCATGCTGTGCTGCCCTGTGAAGATGTGTTAAAGTATTAATGATCCAACTGTCAACACCTAATTTTAGTTAATACATACTGGGTCTAAAATGGACTTTTGATTCAACAGCCCAGACATCAACATCACAACACAGGTGAGGTTAATTAAAAGAAGAAAAATCACCATCCAAGGATACCTCTTACCAAATCAACAAACTGTTCTGTGTTACATATATTTGTTTCAGCACATACAATTAAGTCAATTTGATGGCACATTTCACAGACTGTATCCTTTCATCAGATGAGGACTTTGGCAAGTGGCAAAAAATGTAAATGTTTTTCTCAGCATGTATTTCGAAAAGACTGGTTAGGTATGAACATTTGCCCGCCATGTGTAGAAGAACCCCACCAAATGGGAGCCTGGCAGGTGTTGCATTTGGACCCGGCCTGTGTGTGTGTTTGAAGAGGTCTTGAACATGCACTCAAATTTATTACATTTCCACAATGATAACGTTTTTGACATGTGACACTGCCGTTTATTGCAAACCTATGAAATTGCCCAAATGTTACCTTTGGATGCTGACATTATGATTTGTGATGTTACTGTGAGAACTGTTTGTACCCATCGCCAATGCCAAATAACTTGTTGTTCACCATGACCTACAAACATCCACCTGACCAGTTTATCCACATGACCTGTCATCCCCAACAAGTGTCAAATAATAAAACTCTACATCAACAAGATGTGCAAAAAACTATTTACATAGAATACATAATAATGCACACTTTTTACCGGCTAGGGGTGCACAATATTGAATTTTTCTCAAACTTAACATGCAAACATTTCCAAACACATTTTTGCGTTACGTGTAACCACGTCATAAATACACCAACTTAATGTTAGTGCAATAGCTTAAATGCTTCTTTGAAAGCTACAAACAGCAACATATAGAACAGAACAACCCAAAATAAAAGGTTTTTTTGGCAAGGTGTACATTCAAATTAAAAACAGTTACCTTTACTTTACCGCAGTTTTCCAAGTTGATTTCTTCTGCTCGGATCGAAAATTTCAGATCTTACCACCCAGTTTAAAGTTTAAACAATAAGGGGAAATGATTTACCAACAGCTGATTTAGGTGTTGATTTTGCTTTGAACGGCAAAAACCTTTGTGCATATTGGGCTGATATCTGCAGCTGAGACACAGGTGAAAAATTTTCATATCAGCCGCAACAGATAATTCACTGTTGATCTTCATCTGCCAAAACCAGTGTCATGTCAACAGTAACATGTATCCTCATATATATATTAACAATGACTTGATCAAAATGTTGAATACAATTGATTAATTACAATGATGATGATGATGATGACAGAGATAATGGTGAGGAATTAGACTGACTGAGTTGGTGAAGATGAAAATTAAAAGGCTCTTACCATTATTTTCAGTTTCTGGATGGTCTTTACTTTTTTGTTTTATGATTGGTTGGTTTTCAAACTTATCCTTGATTTTCCTTTGCATTGTGCATTTTGTCTGTAAAGCATTCTTTAAACGTTTAAAAGCACCAAATAAATTCGGTATATTATCATTGTAAGAGTCCGTGCGTAAAAACGCATGGAAACCATCGCAGATCCCTGCACTCTCATATGAGCACAAACGCTGTTTCACTACTTCTGAAATTGAAAAAAACTCTGCAATTTAACTCTTAACGTTATCATGTAATGAGTTAATTAAATAAACAACATTATAAAGTACGCACAGGTGAGGTTTGATATCGGCGTAAAACAATATACATATTTAAGTTTTCGTTTTAAACAAAGCAAGAACGCGAAATAGGACACACTTTTACGTCGACTGTCCAGGTAAAAAGTGAAGGACATTAATCTAAAGCACAGCAGACCCGTTACATACACAGCATTCAGACACTATCTCGTCAGTTTTGGACTAATTGTGCATTGACCCGTGTGGGAACCTGCGTGGAGCTGATAAGATACTGCGTTTCCTCTCTTTACGCTCAAAGATGTAGACTGAAACATAATGGTTTATACTGTGGAAATAATACTGTTTCAGATTTATGTTTAAAAATAACAGCTTAGTTGAATGTTATTTCCAGTTTGTGCCAACAGAGACAAATCTCCGGTTGTTTGGACAGCGCTTTGCCATTCCACTCCGCGCACAGGACACCACCGTGTCCAAAATTCCTCATATTCCAAACATGAAACAATTCTAATAGAGGAGAAACAACATGCATAAGCTCAGAACAGGTGCGAGCACACACGATGCACTTCAGAAATTTGGAAAGTTTGGACAAAGCGCAGCGTTAAGACACATTTCATCCCCAAAGAAGGGAAAACTTGCCCCGTATTGCATGCCCGGCACAATACACCAGCTCTTATACATGTTGTCTATACGTGCAGTGTATGTGCCTGCGTGCGCAAACAGGGGATTTGTGCATAAAGGCACCAAAGGCTGCACATCTGTCCAAGTAAAAAAACACGTAAAGTGGATGTTATATTTACCTTGTTGGAGTGGTAATAGTCCAAACCAGAGTCAGTTGGTAACGTACATGAACCCACGCTTGAAGGGGGAACTGGATAAAATCTGACGTCCATCTCAGAGTCCGCAAGACTGACGGCATGAAAGCGTAGCTCCAAAAAAACCGGCGCGACTTCTCTCTCTCTCTCTCCTGCACACACGCGCTCTGTCTTTTCTCTCTGCCTCCCGCTTTTTCTCCTTTTTGCGCGTTAAACAGAAAAAGTAAAAGGAGAAGAAGAAGAGAACATCCGTGTCACACTTTCTGCAGCTCTGTGTTTGCACTCAGCAGCACGGTGATGCTCTCATTTAACATCCCTATAAAGTTCACTTGGAGAAAGGAGGGGGAAGAGAGAAGGGGATCCTCCTGTGACAGAAGATAAAAAGTCAGAGGGTCTCTGGAGAAGTTTGAGGGCGAAAAGTGAAGCAGGTAAACATGCAGAGTGGATCTTGTCGACGGTTCGTCTCCCTGAACGCTCCTGCTCCGTCCCTGGTTTCCAGGCGCGCTGGAGCTTTGTCATGAGGGAGCGCACACACATCCATGAGCTCCACGAGAGGGGGAGAGACAGGCTGCGGGGCTGCGACCTCTACCGGCCAGAGGAGGGACCGCAGAGAGAAGGGAGAGGAACAACAGGGGGACTGAGCTCTGCCACACTGAGGTCAGGTTCGGCCTTACTTGGCAGGACATCATCAATCTTTGTTGGTTAATGGAAATAAGGCAAAACTAATGGAGCTCTGATTAAAGTGTGACCTGCAGAGTACTTTGGGGACATCTGGTGTCTTAATACTGTCACCTGACACTAACCTGGAAGTGAAGATGCACAGAGCTGCACTTGGTATTGATTGATTGGCCAACAGCAAAAATTGCAAAGGTCACTATTTATTGCAGTTGAGCGGAGTCTCCCGCCAAAAGAAACTGTCAAAATGAAGCTGGCCCCGCCCCTTTCTGGACCAAGAGCTGCCTTTAAAAAAATGGCAGTCCATGGCGAGACAATGAGCCCAGGTTTTGCCTTAACTCAGGTCTATATAATTTTTTTGATCATAATTTGAGATTATGTTCACAATCACCTGTGCTTATAAAACTTCCTGATCCAGCTGTATTCTCGTTCTATCTAAGGCCATGTGCACATGTCGGCAGGAATTTCGAAAATTGAAGTTTTCCTCCATTTTTAGAAATAATCTCATCCGCACATGCAAAGTTTTTGAAATCATCTTAATCCACATGAAAACAAAATAAAAACTAAAAAGTGAAACTTCATTTGCTACAGTTTAACTTGTGTCTGTTAACTGCTGACAGCAGGTGTACTGAGTATCCATTACTTTGTTTATATTTCAATTCAAGACATTTCTGATAATCTTGATTAACCACAGTTATTAAAAGGCTTCTTGGGTACTCTTGTTGGCTATTATAACTGCTGCAACCATAGAAACCAAAGATGCAAGCAGCCATGGGTCACTAGTTGACACAGTCCCAGTCACACCAGGTATAGTTTTAAATTGTGGCAGTGTTTGTATCATCAGTGTTTTTAAAGCATGGGGGGACAAAACAATATTGTTGGCATGTAAGTAGTCAAGTTGGCAAGATTTAGAACAACAGTGGTTTAGCTATGCCTGCTCAATCCGTGTATGGTTCGTTCTTTCGTTATTCTGTTTCAAAACAAAATCAAAAAACGAAAAAACGGTCTTGTTTTTTTGTTTTTCTGTTTTAAAACCAAAACAGAAAAACGGAATAACAGAAAACAGAAAAACAATGTTTTTCCTGTTCTGGTTTTAAAAATGGAAAAACGAAAAATAAACATATAAGACTTTGTTTAAATTCTTTGTGGGATATTTTGATTTTAAACATGGATGAGTTTTTTTCTTTAAGTTATGAAACTAATCAGTGCACATCTGATTAACCAAAGTGCTTCTGTGGTGGTGAAAGAGTTTTAAGGCTGACATGAAGAGGGTCTAAATAACACGAAGAAACCAAAAGCGCAATGTTGGAGACGTTCCCATAGCACAATCTGGTGTTTTTACACCTGATGTCACATTAAGTGAGCCGACACTGAAGTAATTATGGGTAAGGGCTATTTTATTTCTGATAATTCTAAATGCCTCTTTACTGATGAGAGAGCACTGCGGAACAGAAAGGCGCAAAGCCGTTACGCATGAAATGAGTCATAGCGCGCGGAACAGGTGAAAAGCGAGAGGAAAAAAGCTTATTTTCATCATCTGTTCTGATGTTTCTTGGTTTATCTGTGAGCAGATCAGACAGTAGCAGACTGTGCACTGACTGATGCTGTCTCATACACTCACGGGAGTGCGCAAATGCGCGCGGATGAGATGGAGTGCAGTGGACCGTCAGCGACCTGTTTCTTATAAAAAAGCTCAGGAACATGTCTGTATAAACCTTCAGTGTGAGTTATTTGTCTTATTTTTATATAAAGCTGTTAAAAGCCGCCTTCATTAATTTTCCTCAATACTGCAATAGCCAAAATTCACAAAAAGAAAGAATATGAACAAATTCTTTTTATTTTTTTTATTTTTCGTTTTTCCATTTTTAAGACCAGAACAGAAAAACGTTGTTTTTCTGTTTTTCTGTTATTCCATTTTTCTGTTTTGGTTTTAAAACAGAGAAACAAAAAAACAAGTCCGTTTTTTCGTTTTTTTTATTTTGTTTTGAAACAGAATAACGAAAGAACGAACCATACACGGATTCTGCTCATATCTGCTCTGCACCATGGTGTCAACAACTCTGCATTCATTCTACGGTCTCTGCACTGCACTGGGCTGTTAATGAAAGAATGGTGGGTCATCACACTGGCAGGTGATGGTGGGGGGGGGGGATACTGGTGCTGTCAGGAAGAAGAGAGGGAGAAGTCTCAACACTGGAGGCTGTTTGACTTGAGCATAGAGAGGCTCTATCATGCAGAGAAGTGTTAAACATACTAATGGGCAAATAGAAAAACAAAATGGGATTTATACCTTGAAGCTTAATCGCAAAGGAAGAAGCTAATATGGTTATATGGGCATGGTGTCATATGAGTGGATTAAAAGTTGCCTGTGCGATGGATCCCTGCCGTTTGTTCCTTTATTGTTTGTAACTATGTTATGTTTTCACAAAAATAACAATAAAAACTAAATAAAAAACAAAAACAAAATGGAGGCTATTTAAACAACTGGTTGATAATGGGAAAGAAAATCTACATTTGACTTTTTAAGTTACTTTGCTGAGAGATAAACACACAAAGGCTTTAAAAATCAAAACCTCATTGGCAGAGGAACAAGCAAACAGAAAAATTCTGCTGCCACTTTTGGCTTAACATTCATTGGCCAGAAATGTATGGATGAAAATGCTGACTTTCCTGTTCAAGGATCAATTAACTATTCTATTAGCATTATCTACTGTCTTCAAAATACTTAAATAAAGCTCACGAGCATGAAGTCTTATCTATGTCAGCGAGGTAAGCAACATAACATGATGCCAAATGGAAATCAACAAAACAAGTGGCCATGTCTCATCTTAAAACGAGCTGCATCAGCAAATGCATAAATGATAAACTGTTTGTAAAGTACTGAAAATAATATTTTGTGTGCTTGATCCTTTTACATAATTAACATTTATCAAGTAACCACAGACTGTAGAAAATAGGCAAAGCTAGACCAACATCAGCTGTTTGGTTACTGAAGGGGTATTCCACAACCAGCTGACAAAAAGAGACATTACACAAACTTTTAGTCTAGTCAATCATGCCCCTATTTATGTATAACCAAAATCAAAATCTTCTCTGTTGAGTGGATCTTTAACCCTGATCAGATCAATCAGGTCAGACAGCTGGCTACAAAACTCCGATACTAAGTTTTCCAAAAATTGCTTGTTGTCACACATCAAAACTACCGCTACGTAACTAGAAAGAGATACATTACCTTGTTGCTTTGCATCCTGTAAGTTGTTGAAAAAAGAAGTTGTAAAGCAATGCAGAGTTCTGAGGAAGGTCCGAGCTGCATTTATTAGCATCACAACAAATGCACGCTTTGGCTTGGGTCACGTCTTTATGACAGTCGCCGCGCGTGCTCATGGGTAGCAGAGTCTTTATGTCGCCGGAAAAAGATTTTCAAGAAAAGGCTTTCTAATAAGACTTTCACTGTTTACTAAGTCAGCCTCAAGTGGACATTTGAGGAACTGCAGTTTATAGCACTAATGCTGCGTTCACACCGCAAGCGACCCAGATACCAAAATCGCGTTGCCCACTGACGTATCTTCGCGTGTCCATAAATACCTCATTTTGGTCACCGTTGCAGTCGGCCATCGCTCGGTGGCGTCATGTCCGCTCGAGTCTCACCGCGATCATATCATATATCATATCAAACACAAACACTGCAGCTGATGCCCTGCAGCAGCATCATCTGTGAGTTCCCCGCGGTCCGTCTAGGTGGAAATGTCCTCACTGACTAATGTTTCCCATACGGACATAAATTGTTCCTCTGTAGTCCGGATGAAAAACTGTCTGTCACGGGCACCGTCACACATGCACATACCGCTGATTGGCTGTTGCAGCACAGCCACACAAGACATCATCTGAATAATCAACTTTTTTTACTTTGACATCGCACGACAAGCTATGTGGTAGTGTGAAAAGCGGCAGTCGCATCGTGGCAGGGTTAGCCCTGCCCCATCGCAGCTGTACATTGACTTTGCATGGAGAGTGATCTCCGAGGTAGTACTAGTAGCGTGTGGTGTGAACGCAGCATTACACTTTAGCTTTATTATCAACCACTGGCGGTTGCAAGCCAGGCCCCGCTAAGGATGATTTGTTTCACTGTTAGGACTACTACAAACATTAAACTATATCTCAAAAACTATTAAGAGTTAGCCAAAGGAAGAAACATCCGCCAAGGTATTTCCAACATTGTCAGGCAAGTTATTGTCAAAATTGTGGTAAATTCCCTTTTCTTACACTATAAAAAAATCCCAGAAAAAAATCCTGCACGTGTGAGTGAGAGAGAGAGGAGGGGGTGTGTCCTCTCATTTTTACATATTGTTTTTACATAACTGTACATTTTTTTTGCTTCTAAGTGGGGTAATTATGGACTGGGGAAGGTAGTATGTGCATGTACAAAGCCTGGGTCTTGTTTTGGCTCTTATGGCCTCGTGATGGGGAAGGTAAGATAAGTATCAATTAGGACCGAAATGGTGGGAGGTGAGAGTTGGCACAGAGGGGCATGGCACTGGGATGTCAGAGTTCACAGATCAGCCTCTTTGAAGGAAGGCCCTGACCTGATGACCCTTAGTCCTAGGCTCTTGCTGCTCATCAGTCTATTCAGTGGAGTTAAAGGCCATGTGGTAGAGCAGATAGTATTGGCATTGCCGCTAGCTGGCGCTTGTATGTACTGAGCCTGGTTCAGTTAAAGGTTGTTTTACTGTGGCAACAAAGGGCCTCCAGCTTTTGGGGGAACTCCACAGAAATGTATGAAGATGGTAGTGGGTTTCAGGGTCTCTCCACTGAGCACTTAAAAACACCTTGTGCTTCTTCCAATACTCAAGTCTTCCTTGTGCTATGACCAACACTCCCTGAAAATCTCATCAAAAAACAATCATAACTTTTCAAGCTGACAGACAAACATCCAGACACATGCTGAGAAAAACAACCTCTTTGGCAGAGGGCTCGGAAAGAAATACAAGATGCACAATGAAAAGGATTAAATAGGATAAGAAAAGAAAATACATCACACTGGAAGAAGACATGTCTTATTCTTTGACTGAAGTCAGCTTTAAAAAAAGAAACAAATCAGTTTGAATGGAAACATACAGTATGTATTACTTTAAATATTTCAAGAGCAAAATATTTTTAAATGAGAATGTAATTGTTTCAAAAGAGAGGGTGACTTACTTAATTTGAACTAATGTAGTAAAAAGTAATCAAGTAGGGCATGGCTTGACACTTATTTGTAGATTAGGTTGAAAAGTTTGCTCTGAAGCATTTAATGTATCTGCGAGGTTTATTTCTTCCCTCTTTTTTTTCTCTGGCAAGAAAAAGTGCAACCACATGACATCAGTTTTAGCTTGCTGTCACCTGCTCTAGGTCCACTTTTTGTATTGATTGATTGTCTTGTCCCTCTGTATCTGTCTGAGCCTTTGCATTGCCACTCCCCAAACAGAGCCTTAGGGTCCTGTTGGAGGTCCCAAAGACTAGACTGGAGTCTTAAGGTGACAGGGCCTTCGAAGTAGTCCCCACTTGACTCTGAAACGGTCTCCCAATCTGTATTAGAACCCCCCAGACCCTACAGACTTTATATCACCCAAAGACCCACCTCTTCTCTCTGGTGTTTCATAAATGAGCACATGCAAATCACAGGCACTGTAGTCTTTTCAACTTTTACAGTTGTTTTTTAAATATTTCTGTTTTTATCATAATGTATTTATTTACTTACGTCTTTATATGTGTCCTGTGTACAGCCTTTTGATAGACTGCGGTCTCCTTAAAGGTGCTTTATAAATAAATTTGACTTGTCTTCTAGATAGTGCTTTGTGTTTAATCCAAAAACAACAATAAAACATAGTTCATATCAAAGATTAAAAACATTTCTCTGTGATGTAATACCACCTTCAATATTTTATTCAGTGTACACACCGCATAGCTTCACTGTCGGAACAACATATAAATAATATATGATGTTATGTTATACAATCTCAAAAGTGTTTTATAACCCTAAAGCTGTAATTTAATGGAATGAAATGGTGCTCCTACTCCTAACAGCTACATTAGCACTGTGTGATCGAAGGGCTTCACGTCATTATAGAAGAAAAACTCAAACCAAATGCCAATAAACCTCCTGAGGGTCTTGTAATGTTTTCTTTTTGTTTCTCTGTACTGTCTCTGAGTGGCCTGGCAGGAATGTCCATTAACATGGCCCGTGTGCTTAATGTAAAGCTGCACACAGCAAGAATCAGGGCAAATTATACTCCACATATGAAATATGCAAATTTTTAATGTGTGTTTTCATTCCATTGGAGTTTTCTTCTGAAGCGTTTAGAAGAACAGCAGTAAATTATGCCGCCCTGTGGTCGGTCTGTATAGAGGAACTTAAATAGTTTCTAAGACAAGATAAAAAAAAAACATCTTTGTTCTTTCTATCCATTTGATGACACTGCACTGAAATGACTCCGGTCGCTCAGAAACCACTGGTCAGCAAGGTATGAGATCGATGACTTTTGTCAATCAATCAAAAAAAAAAAGTATTGGAAGAAACCACAAATGTTAACTCTTTAAAGCCTGAAAACACTAATTATAGCCAGAAAGTTCTAATATTTTTAAAGCTGAAACCTTCATTTCACCTTCTACTGAAATCCAAATAAAAATCTAAATTTATGTAAAATTTAACATATATGTTTTTTGTGTCCCATTTGATACATTATACGTTTTGTTAACTGATAATCCACTTCAGGACATGTTTTTTTTATCAATTATCTGATTGTATTCAGATGCTGTTGTTTTTTTAGTAATATGCTTATCATATTGATTAGATAGAGGTATCATAAACGGATGTATCAAATATAACACAACAGGCTTTGAGGGGTTAAGGAAGTAGAACTTTTTATATTTTTGATCAGTTTTAGATTTTTTGCTGGGTAATGAAAGTACAGTTATGGGTCAAAAGGGCAAAGCATTTTTTGTGTGTTGGTGTATTTCTTAATAAAGGGATGATCATGAGACTTAGTGTTCAAGTTTTAGAGTAATCACTCAACTGTATATATTTCTTAAGTTTAAAGAATGTCCCTCAAGGTGTTCATGAGATATGAAATTCACTTTCAAGGGATGAACATGAGTCAAAAGACCTTAACCTTCGGCCTCCAAAGTCTACGGTTTATCACTGAGCCACTGTGGATGAGGTTGTAAGATCTGAAACAAAACACCTCAAGCTTTCTTGAACTTTAACATTTAGAGGCAATGGATGAACATGAGGCCCAATAACCCTGTCTTTTGGCTATGACCTCAAAAATGCTAATAGTTAACTGGTCAGTCACACACAAAAAAGGAAAATTCAAGAATATCATAGAATGAAAATATCAGAAAACAGGTTATAGGCTGTAACCCAAAATATCAGGAAAAGGGTTAAATGTTGTGAGGGTCAATATATTAAGGGTGAATTAAGCTGAAGTCAAGATGTGGCCATAAAATGAAAAACTTTAGTTTCACAAACCAAGTTTATATGGTTCGGGAAACTAAATGTTGAGGAGAAAAGCAAAAAGCCAAAAAATAAATCAGCAAAATAAATCTACAAAAAAGTTAAGACATAAAGAAAAACTAATGTTGAGGGGCAATAAAATACAAATTCCAGAAAAATGTTTAATTTCATTTTTTGTTTCAAGAACAGAGCTCCTTAGTTGTGAAAAATTGAAGAAGCAGAATATTACAAATGAAAAAAGCCCAGGATGATGGAAAAAGCTGAAATTGGGATTAAAAATCCTGATAAAAATAGTACAAATGTCACAACAAAAAAGTTGGAAATAAAACTGAAATATTAATCTGCGCGTGTGGCAGCTGACATTGACTAAATTTCCTTTTAAAAAAATCGGTAAAAGAGGTTTCCCTGTGTTCAGTGTGGGTAAATGTATCTAAAGCAGAGAGACACGTTGTGCTTGTGGAGACCGACATATCCTGTCGACCCCCTGGCTAATTATAGCTGGATTTTAAATGTTCTCCAACGTAGATGGGTAACTCACTCAACTTGGGGAAACTTGGCCTGACATAGTTTGTAGCTGTTGATTGTTGTACAGATGCACTGTGGTGTCACACAACAAACACCACATAGGCTATAGTAGGCATATTTACTCATTCATCATGTGAAACTGCAGCTGGTCTTAGTATCTGGCACCATGCCAAGAGGTTAAAAGATGGAAAGTCCTACAAGTCCAACAGAGATGCGAAGGTAAGCAGGAGCCAACACTTGCTGGAGTTTGCAAGTGTGGTGGACCAAACTGCAAAAATTTGAAGCATGTGTAAAATTTGTCAGTGTATTCAACCAAAATCCGAGTTTCCCAACTGACTCTAATTTGGTTCTTCGTGGTCTGACTCAGCTCAACATGGCTTGAGATTTTTCCATACGTCAGGAAAAGTTGGCCAAAATATCATAGTGCGAATGCATCTTTGAGGAAAAGCTAAAATGTTGAAAATATGGCAAAAAACTTTTTAGTAAAGTTTAAAAGTTGAAAAAAATTAGCACTTCAAGGAAAAACAATCCGAATGATCAGGCAAAAAGTCTAAAATCCCCCCCCCAAAAAATCGTAAAAAAGGTCAAAATGTTTAAAAAGAACAACAAAAGAACAAATAAAAGTCAAAATGTTAAGATAACCTTCAAAATCTGGAAGAAAAAATGAGATGTAGAGAACAAAATCAAATTTTCAGGAAAAATCAAAATGGCACAGAAAGTCAAAATAGTCAGGCTCAATTCCATTTCTGTCTGTTTTCTTGAACTTTTAACATCATCCTCAATATTTGACTTTATACTTTTCATTTTCCCTTTATTCAAAGTGTGATATGAATAATAAATCCCTCCTCTTACGTGTGTGATGCCTGATTCTCTCCTGTCCTCGTCCTGATTTGTAACACTTTTGTCATAGTTTGCACATTTCTGTCCACGAGGACGACACTGATCTATCATTTTGGGTAACCTCCGTCTCACCTCTCGCTCTCCACACCATCAGTCCCTCAGGCTGTTTGCAAAATCCTCCTTTTTTCCACTTTATTCTATTTGGACTCATGTTTTTGTAGCCAGTGGGCAATTGCATACAGACTGAAAATAGATGGGCTTTTTACGCTCCGACTTGTATAACATACATTGCTGCTTTGCCCTACTTCTGACCCTTTACTTAAACACACACAGCAACATCGACACACACCTGGACTGGAGCAAGAACACACTCGCACAGCAATGGACACAACAGGAAGTAAACAGAACAATATCCAACCAGAGCTTCAAATTGGTGCAGAAGGGAAAATAACATCACTCACAACCCCGAGTGTGTGTAACACTGTTTCTAAGGAGAGGGTGGAGCGGCGTTATGTGCTCCCATATGTGGAGGAAAGTGTCATTATCGTGTTTTTGTGAGGAATAATCACATGAGGTGACTATTTCAGCGCTTTTGTTTCATGGTTGTAAGTATGAAGTGTGTTTGTGTTAACCAAGCTGCCATTGTCGTCCCAGTGGGAGACTTGTCGGCCCCCCTCGGGACCCCGCCTGTGTCTGTGTACTTATTACCCGGCATGGTGGCTCTGACCCTGGGGTGTGAGGCTACTGAAGTGCTTGGCACAGATGGGTCGCACCATGAGCTCGCCGTGGAAGTCTGCCATCAGCTGCCAGCTCTGACTCCAAGCTCAGAAGGTTAACCATCACATAGTCGCAGATTTCCCCTTCCTTTAGTGTGTCTGTCACTGTCTGTGATTCTCTGCCACCTGTCTCGCACTTGTCTCTCTCTTTCTCTTTCACTCTGAAGTTTCAGCACACAGAGGTATCTGGCAGAAAATCTGTGTATAAACCCTAGAGTTTGTATTGTACAGGCTCTAAACACATATTGTACATCAGAATGCCAAATACAACCCCATGCTCGTCCCTCTAACTCCGGGGTGTTCAAACTTTACATCGAGGGCCGCCGAAAGAGGAATACATGGACAACTGAGCCGCTTGCTGCACCTCATTTTTAGTGTATTTAAATTAAAGTTTTAGGGTTTAGAGGTGGGTTATCTCCTGTGAAGGGGCCATTGTAACCTATCACTTCTCGCCCTGACTAGAATGACCCATCTGAGCAGCAGAGATGGGCGACACTTAGGCCTGTCACGATAACAAATTTTGCTGAACGATAATTGTCCAAAAAATTATTGCCGATAAAGATATTATTGTCAATATTATTTTGATTTTTTTTTTTTCATTAATGTATATATAATATATGTCATAATAAAGTGAGTATACCATATCAAAAGCAATAAACTTTAATTTCTTAAGAGTATTTAGCTGTAACTGGTCAAGGTCAAGATCTTTTAAATAAAATAAATTAAACAAACAATATAATAAATTTAACAAATAAGAGGAAAAAAATGAAAATAAAATTGACTCTCTTTTCAGAAAAAATGCATGTAAATAAAAATAATTATACTCGTCGAAAACAATAAAATATATACCCTGTCTCTGTAAAGAAAAAAAGAAACTCCAATAAAAACACACAACAATAAAATCAAAAAATAAAATGTAGTTTATACAACTGTGGAATGGTTTGTGACATGTGCTTTCTCCCAGTCAATTCGTATTGTCCGTCAAATGTTTGTAACATTGATGGCTTTTCAACTGTATTGAAGGGCTGCATTTCTTTTGCAGCGTAGCGAATGACACTGTCTGTGAACGCATCATTTTGCACTTTTATTTATATGCACTTTGCCGACCAAACACCTCAGTAAGCACTGACTGTCAGGACGAAGGCTCCGCTGCACCTCCCCTTCTTCATCGCCACTACTGTCAAACAAATACGACATATCTGCTTTTCAGTGTTCATGGGCTCACAGCTTGTTCATTCTGTTTAAAATCAAAATATTTCCACACTGGGGCTGTGGCAGCCAGCTTAAGAACCGCTGCTTTCGTGCCATTGTTTATATTCATGTTTGTTTCCTCAGGACGCTCACTTCAGCTCTCTCTGCGAGCGGCCCCGCCTCCCCCCCAAAGATTGCAGTGACAGATGCTCACTCACCTATAAATGTGCTAAATCCGCTATACAACCAATGTACCAAGGTGTTAAGAAAGATGGACAGAGTGAGCCATCTTCTCATTCAGCCTGTTTGGTAGAAAGAGAGGAGAAAAACAAACATGCATGCACGTGTCAGTTTATCGAGGCCGGCAAACTTACAGAGGACGCTTTTATTTATTGTGCGGTTAATTGATTTATTGATTATTGTGACAGGCCTAGCGAAACTGACAGTTTATCTTCACCGTCAGAGACAAAACAAGAGTAAACTGCAACAATGGTAATGCTTGAAGATGATTATTGCAATAAACTTTGTAAATGAGACCTTTTGACAAAATAAATATGACAGAAAAAGTGCAGGATTGAAGGTATTTGCTGCTGTAATCAAAATGTCTTTTTCATTTAACTGATTCGGGGCCAATTCAAAATGGGCAACAGGCCGCATTTGGCCCCCGGGCCATAGTTTGGACACCCCTGCTCTAACTGAAGTAGTGACCACAAGGGGTAGAAAATAAAGGTAAAGGTCTGACAGGCATCAGCTGTTTGGTTATTTAGCGAAGCCAATCTGCAATTGGTGCCATATTCTATAATGCTGTCTCAAAGCCTTCTTGTATGCAGCACTTTGGTTAATTAATCTGTGGTCTTACTTAACATAGGGCATATTGGACTGAAAAGTCTAAATAAATACTTATTTTAAGAAGTAATAAAAAGGCCAGAATAGCAATATAAGTAAAATATCATCCCATAAAGCCAGTTAATATTCATGGCTCATTGTTATGAAATGTGACGCTCTCTTTTAAGAAACACAAGTGCATTTTGTATAAAACACTTGCAAAGGTTTTTCTGATGCGGCATATATGGACCTTAAGACTGAACTTTCCGTTAAATCAGTGCAAAACTGTTATAAAGTGACAGACGGAATTTGCATATAGAAAAAAGACAGAGACAGTGATAGACATCTGAGTAGGATGTTAGTTCAGGTTGTGATGTGAGGGGGATTTTGTTGTGGGACTGGGGAGCTTAAAAACTGGTACTGGATTAATGTGTACCGTATACAAAACAGAGACCACATGTGGACAAGAAAGTCACAGTGTAGCAACGTCTTGAGAGGTGTTACATTCAACTTAGACATCTTTAAACTGAAGGATGTTAAACTTTCAGCATCTTGAAAAACATTCACCCCCTCAGAGCAATTAGCAGAACAAACACTTTTTATTACCTCAGTAAGAGCTCCTGTTAGTAGGAAATGAGAGGAAATATAAAACAATATTTTCCATTAAGGGTTACAACCCTGCTGCTTTTAGATGATGTCAGCAAGGAGGTTTTATAACATCTCCTTAAAAAAAGTGAACTTACTTTTTGATAACACATATTTCTCCTGCAGAAAATTAACTCCAAGAAATGGTGACTCAAAGCTCTCAAAATGTTGGTTCCTACACAAAAGAACTCAATAATGTTTTGTGCTTTTACAGAGGCAGATGGCTTTAGAGAGAAAAATGTCATTTTAAAGAAATTGGCGAACAATTTCCCTGTAGAAAAAAAAAACACTTAAGAAGATTGGCACAAGACAAAGAGAGAAACATTTTCAATTTCTTTCTCCTCTGGCCCTCTGAGCTCTCCTCTTGGCTTTAAGTGAGCTGTTAATTCTTCTTCCACATGGAAATCTGCACTGATTACCACCAATGAGTGATAAACAACAGCAGAGAAATGATTCTTCTTTTATCTTCACACACAGACCGACTGAGCTGTTTGCTCTTTTCCTGCCTCTGTTTGTTTCACATCTCTGTGGGTCATTTCAGTGCTTTTTAAAACCATGTTATTAGATAAATGCAGCTCTCCCCTTGTCTTGGTTAGTTTCTAGGCAAATGTTTTAATTATCTATTCTTTTTATTGTTGCACTACAACACCCGCCCTAAAGACAAGAGAAGAGCCTGACTCTGGGGCCTCATCCACACGTAAGAGGGTATTTTCTAGAGTTCATACTTTCATCTTCCATTTGGAAAATAATCCTGTTCTTCACGTGATGTTCTCAAAAACTTCTTCCTGTTGAACATATTAATGTGCTGTAAAGTGCAGTCAGAAGCATGCACAACTGACCTCAACTGAAAAACGTTTCTTGCCTTTGGTCTGTAATGACCATTTCCTTCAAATTTATTCCACCAACCCAAAGTCAGACCAGCTTCAAGGTTTGTGGCTGAGGTTAGAGGATAACTATGTGGTTCACAGTAACATGGAGACTTATAAGTTTAAGGCTGGGTATTCACACACAACCGCTGTAAGTTTCCAAGAAGTGACGTCTTTAGTTCACTTCAGCTTCGAACTGAGGTGCATATGTTTTTTTAAGGCGATGGAAAATGATTAGCTTAAACAATGGGCAATTCATCAACTTCAACTTTGTTGGTGAAGTTGAACAAAAACAGCAGCTGAATCATTTTGTACATTAACTGAGTTGTATGAGGAGCACTTCATGTCACTTGTATGTGCGTCTAAATTGCACAAAAGATTTTGAAAAAGGAAGAGAAATGTCACAGATGAACATCCTGGGTGCCAGAGCACATCCAAAACTTTGAACAAATTGAACAAATCTTCAAAATAATCCTTTAGTCGGCTGAAGAATGAGAGCAGAAACGGTCTCATAGATTAAAAAAAAAATAGGCAAATTCTGCACAAACATTTGAAGATGACAAAAGTGTGCTCCAAAGTTGTCCAAAAACTACTGACTCCTGATAGAAATGAAAAATGCAAGCAATTTTAGGAGACATGGAACAAACTGAAGGAAACCCACATTACATAGAAGTGACTGCATGCAATGAAACTTGGATCTTGCAAAACACACCTAAGACAAAACATCAGTCACTGGTTTGGAAAACACTATTGTCACCAAGGATGAAGAAACTGTGACAAAACAAGTCCAAAGCCAGGGCCACTGTTCTGTTTGACCTAAAGGTTTCATTGTGGTGGAGTGGGTTATAGAAGGTCAATGGTGAATCAGTACTATAACAAACAGGTTCTGGAGAAAATGCAAGATAGACCACAGTTGTGGAAAAATAGTTTCATTCTTCATCAAGACAACGCGCCAGCTCACAGCTCTGCGCTCTCGGTAAAGCAGTTTCTGTCCCATAATCAAATCACAGTGCTTGATCAGCCTCTTTATTCACCTGATGTGACTTTTTCCATTTTTCTGAGATCAGATCTGAGCTCAGAGGAACATGTATTGAGTCTGTGTCGAATAGTAACAAAAAAAAAGAAAAACACTCTGAGACAACTGTCCGGAGAAGACCTGCTGCACTGCTGTGATCAGTGGAGGACCAGACTGCAGTCATGTGCTGATGCAGAGGGAGAAGAAATTCAAGAAAAAAGATATGGACTAACGTTTATGTTCTATAAAGTTGGACATAAAAGGTATGGCTGTTAAAAAAAGAAATCCATACCTCTCAAACTATTAAAATGTACACTTTAAACTTGCTTTGCATTTAAAAAAAATCACGTCCATCAAAAGCTTTTTCACAGTGTTGTAGATATTCTTCCTTTTTTTATTTTTTAGGGCTCTACTTGTTTAAAAGTCAAGACTGTCTGGTGGAAATGAACTTCAGCAATGCTTCCTGTTAAATGCATATTTTAGTCACTGACCGGAGAAGTAGACGAGGAAGAAGTCGACCGTGGTTTTCTAACTTTCCTTCTTAATGTTAAGTAGCAATTTCTTTTCAAAATTGATATCTTTTAAAAACTGCTGGGGCACAAACAAAAAACAAATAGAAAACATGCATAAATATCAGTAACTTTGCAAGGAAGAGTGCCATGAAAAGAACTTGCTCAATGTTAGAGAGAACCTCGATAAAGGTCAGAGACAAGTTGTCTCTAATGAGGTAGTAATGGGTGTCCAATGACACAGAAACGGCTTTGAAGAACATGTTTAGTGCTTTTAAAACCCTCACATTTAGGTATCAGCAAAGAAAAAAAGAAAGATTTTTGTTCGTCCGAGGTCCTACTGAGCTCTAATTCTGCATTTCTTTAGTGGCCTTCTCCTCCTCCTCCTCCGCACGAGAGAATACACATTAGCCCACTCTCTCATCTGTAACAAACAAGCAGAGTTATGCAAGTGTTATTTAATGTCACTATAATAAGACCTTCAGCTCGCCACAGCTTACAGGAAGTGAAGCTGTCAAGGTGCGGCTTCGTCAGACTATGCAGGACTTTCATTGCGGTCATTTTAGAGTAAAATATTCATGCTTATTCTTCTGTAAAGCAGGTCAAAGCTTTCAGGCTCAGAAATTACCAACAGAAGTTTCACCGGTCAAGTGCTCTCTTTGCACCCCGGCAGCGCCCTCTTTTAATATTTTTTTCACCTTTTAACCCAAATTTAAAGTCATGCAGGTGCCACTTCCCTCTCTGATTTAATTCTGCAGTGCTCTATGCGGCAGCTCCATAAAAGGTTGTACTGAGCAAAAGCAAACAGCAAACTAACTGTAAACAGGAAATGGTTCAATAGGTCCATTAAGTAGAGAGATGACTCATTAATGACCTTAATTTATGATGAGAACACTCTGTTTTCTCTCAGTCTTACTAAAAAGTAGAACATCAGCAGAAAATCCATTAAACTGATTATGCTGAGCAGACTCACCTTTACTTTGATTTGTGTCATTTGTGCACTCTGCTGTGCTAGATGACTATGCCTTCCCCTTTGGATGTCATACAATAAACTTTATTTTTATTTCAATTTGAGCTCAATCAGGGGTTGTATTTTTTACTTTCACATTTCTGCCCTGCTCCACCAGCCTTAATGAGTTATATTAAAAACAACTCAGCTTATATTGTTCTCTCTAAAATAAAATCCCCTTCCTTTACTTAAAATCGCCATAAACTTTCAAAAAAACAAGCAAATGAAGTTAAACAGGACTGAAGCTTTATGAGGTCAAAGAGAGGAAATGATGAGATGACAATGAGTGTAATTCTGGGTAAACAACGCTCAGAGGCAAGAAGACAAAGCGAGGAACTTCCGGCCTTAAGACACACTGACCTCAGGCCAACAACGCTCATTACTGTTGTCTAGGAAGATTTTAATGTTGAGCACAGCCAAGCTCAAAGGGAGAGTTTGGATTTATTTAAGTGAGGTTGATCATGGCCTATGGAAACAGTAAATATGACTGCAACAAAGCACCAAGTCAGCTTTGCGCCTTCGGGGGGAGAAACAAACATTTTTTAAATTTTTGTTTTGCAAATAAATCATACATCGACACAAAAAACAACTACACTAAACTGTGATGTTTCAAAACTGCCTTTTTTCTTTTCAACTTTGGTCTGTGCAGAGTAAGAGTTGCTGTAATGCGCTGACACCACATCTTTAACACCACTGTTGCTCGCAAAAAAATCATAAAAGTGCGACTGATTTGCATATCACATTTTACATAAATTAGATTGCAAAAGGTGCATGTTATATAATGCTCTCATATTAATTCATAATCATGAGTTATTATTATTGGCATTTAAAGTACAAAGAAAACATCCAGTGCCACATGTAGCCTCCTTAATGTACAACATGAATATTTTGAAGTAAACTATGCAAATTTATATCAGTCAGAAACATCAAATCAAACCAGTAGCCCTCCGTAAAATTCATCTTTGGTGGCTCTCATGACTAGAAAGGTTGGCGACCCCTACTCTAGGGGATTATAGCAGTCAATGATGCCACTTAAAGCCTTGTCATCACCTCATTTTAAGGTTTAACTACTCAAAAAACACTTTGGGCTCTACTGGACGTTGCAGTAACGCCACTTTTCCTTGACAAAGCCTCTGTATTTGGAACTATGGGCTACATATCTTCCTGTTTGCAGTGGCCAATCACCAATCATGATCAGAAAGGTCTAGGAGAAGCGTTGCTACTGAGTTGTATTAGTAACAACAACAGGCTCACAGCTCATGACTCTGCACCAGGTAACTTGTGATCAGAACTGCTCCTCGGTTCACACAACAGTTTCTCCCATCCATCTTACCTGTCACTCCATCTGCAGAAGTTCTTCCTCTGTGTATGTCTGTTCATAAAAATATGCTATGTGCCCTCAACTAATGGCATGTTTCACCATTCAGGTCAAAATCACTCAGTTTTATCTCAGTTTTAGAGGTTAGTGTTTGTTGTTTCCCCTGATGACCTGATCAGCTGATGGTAAAGGAATACTTAACCCATATGTTGCACCACACTGACTGTCTAAACACAGGTAACCTTGCACAACAGTTGGACCTCTCTCATTCAGGAAAAACTATCATGGCAAGCTCCAATCTACAAGGATTGTGAGAGTCAGACCCCGTTAGAGCAGGACGAATAGGGGTTAGCACAGATGCTAACAGCTTCAGTACAAGTTTTATCAGTTCACATTTCTACATTAAATGAAAACTAATACCAACACTACAAACTTCTCTACAATTATGATATTTTTGCACCACTTTAGACATGTTTTCACAAGAGTTTGTTTTAGGAAGTGGCTCATGTTCTTCAGCACAGTACCTACGACATTATCTGATTGGCCTGTAATAAATCTTTATTGACAGAATGATCATTCAATCCTCTGATGGATATGCATCTGAAAGGTTCAGCCATTACCAAACACCAGCCTCCTTCTCATATGGACGTGTAAAATAAATTGAACAGTCCATCTGTTGTACACAGGTTAAACCATAGGAGTTTTGTCAGGGAAAAGGTAAACGCTGTAAAGAATCTTACTGTAGCGTCCAATAAGGCCAATATTGTTTTGTGGGTACTTTTCACCTTAAACTGGGTTGATTACAAGGCTTTTGGTGGCACCATGTATGCATCAGCTACTCCTCCTCCCACCTCGATATCTTCACTTGCAAGTTTCTTTATTGCAGTTACATTTACGAGTGCCGTGGGAATCGATCAACCCTATGTCAAAAAACCTGAACTATCCCTTTAAGTTCTTCACCACAGGTTTTATAACATTTACAACTTGTTTTTGATTGATTGAATTTGTCCACATTAGATGAGTAGGAGTTGCCCACCCCTGAGACAGACCTATTGATGTCTAAAAAACAATCACAAAGACCAAAGTGCTTCCGGAAAAACTGCACAGATCTTAAAATTTTAGCTTTAATCTTTATTTCTCAGCTTCGGTTGCAGAGAGAGATATGACATTACTCATCTGGTACTATATTTTGTAACATGGTGATAAATTCCTAAAACTCCCATTGTCTTTCTGATATAACTGTAGCTCATGTACACATTCCTGTGTTCATTCAGTATGCACTGGATAATAAGGACGTACTGAGCATGAAACATCTTTAGACAAAGCAGTGGATATTTCAGAAAAACAACACCAGAACATTTACCAGCAGGACATCAACTGAAATAAAAAGGCCAATTACACGAAAGTGTATGTCAGTTCTGGAATAACAACAATTACATGCTAAAGAAAGCTTTGCAGAATTTGCACTTCTCTTCACCAGAGCAGTTTTGTATCAGAAGCTTGTGTGAATAAATTCAGTGTGAGGCCGTGGCAGGCGTTCCCACAAAGAGCTGTTCTGCTGTGAACCTTTGCTAACCTTTTCTAGCCACTGACCTTCAATAATGAGACTATGTTGTCTCTTGTTCCTTTGGACAATCGGCCATTGAAACAACTGCCATTCATGGAGTCCGCTCCACCCTCTGAGTGACCCTTTTTTTCATACGAGTAATTAGCTGCTGTTGCATTTCCAACAGATGCAAACCAACCACATACAATATTTATTATATAGAGACAAGTGTCACTTTATTTGACTATAAATCAAGTGAAACACCATTTCAAATCTAGCACATAATGACAAATGATGTGTGTTATTGACTGATTAATTGTTTTTCAGCTCTGAGTAGCACATTTGCAGGATCATTCTTCCTGTATGCGAGTTTATTCCATTTTTTTGGGCCACTTATGGCGATAAATCAGGAGTGTTTGGTGTTTTTGGTGGATAGACCTCAATAATAACCACCTATTTTTTTGGCTGCTCCAGTTCTAGACATCCATTATTTTGTTCAAATCCTAAATTGACATTTGAGAAAATCCCTGAGGCAGTTCTTTAACAGAGTGAACCCAAGCCTACCAGCGACCTGAATACTTGGGACAGTAGAAAATTTGATTCAGTGCAAAAGGCTTTCAAAGATAGAGGAAACAGCAGAGCTCCAAAATTGTGCATTTCAAACTGGCTCCAATCAGAAGTGTGGCATGACCCTTTAGGGCTGTATTCAAAATTACCTGCAATATCTGTAGTACACTTATTCAGTCAAAATGCATTAAAAAGCATGTAGCATAATGTGTGCAGTAAACAACAACTGCACAATCCACAATTACAGTATTTGATTGTTCGTGTTTTTTAATCAATACATTAAAATAGTACTGGATAAATCTTACTGACAGTCATAAAAAAGAGCTCTCAGTGGAAACCTATGATGTGATATGGCTAAATAGGTAGTTATTAGTGGAAATATGGAAAGCTGCCCTGTCTTGAAATGCTTACAAATCCTTTAAAACAATCCTTAATCTGCATTTTGACTTGGACCACCACCAAATTCTTATCATTGTCCTTCGTGCCATGACGAACATTTCCTGAAACTGTCATCAAAATCTGCTGAGAACTTAAGTCATTATTGAAAATATGATAAAACTGCCTATCTGGTATGTTAACAAATCCTTTAAAAAGTGACGAGATCCACATCCAGATTTGGATCACCACAAAATTCTTATCACTTGTCCTTTGTACTTTGACCAACATTCCCTGAAAATGTAATCTAAATCATCTGAGAAGTTATTGAGGTATTAATGGAAATGTGGGAAGCTACCTGATATTGCAATTTTAACAAATCCTTTAAAAAATCCTGGATCGGTATTCAGATTTGAATCACCACCAAAATCTTATTTGTACAATTCCATTAAAAAACCTTTTCATAAGATTTAGAACTTGCTAACAGAAAATTTGGACAAACCAAAACACCCTGGCAAAAACATAACCACCTCGGTTATAAAAACAAAAAAACAAAAATCAAGGTGAAAATGTCGGTCTAATTCTCCCTGTCTGATGTAAATAAATGACACGTTTCGTCGAAAATGTTCCACCTTATATTTGTCTCTCTAAAATGTTATTTTAACTCCTGCTTTTACAGCACCATCATCTCCTCATCCTCCCATTCCAGTGCTGAATAAACCCTCCTCTTCATCATCCTCTCATTCCCCCGACCTTCTACTTATGTTGCACATGAGGAATAAGATGGGGGATGGGAGGGAAGATGAATGAAACAGGGAGTGGAGAATGAAAGGAAGAGGAGGGAGGGGGGGAGAAAAAGAAGAGAGCAAGATTGGGAAAAATGCCCTTTGACTGGATTTAAAAGTCTGTGGCATTTCATTTTCAGAGAGAGGGGGAGCTTCATCTCCTTCAGATCCTTTAAGGGCCAACCTAATTGATTAATGTTTCCATCTCATTGGTAAGAGGAGGGGAAGGGGGGGTGCATTTGAAGCTTAACTGGAGCCTTTTACATTCCCCCAGACTTAAAACAGAACCAGCACAGAGAGAGATGATGACAGAATGAAAGACAGAGCGATGAAACAAAAAGTCTAAAATTCCAGCAGATGAGTGAAATATGTTGAAGGTCGAAATCGTTTCAACAATATACTGACTACAGGGAGGAATGTCTTACCCTTTATACTAAAAGATCTCCCCTGTAATGAAATAACGTACATGGTTTTAGCAATGAGGTATTCAGCTTTCAAAGAGGCTGTTTAGGTTTCTGCACCTGTCACAGGCAGCCGGCAGCAGGCACTTTATGTGATTGGGAAATCTAATGTAAGGAAATCCATTGCCTGTATACTGAGGGAGAGGGGAAAACATGCCAGGGACATTAAATCTACCATAAAAGGGAGTATATGTATATTCAGATGGATATTATGTAGCTCTTTGAACAGGTGATTCTTCCCTCAATATATTTCTCAGGTCATGATACACGATACGCAAGGTTTTACATTAATTTCAAGCTTTGTGGGAACACGGCATCAGGGCATGAAAACATAGAGCTGATCATGGCTGGATGGAAGTAATGGAAATAAATAAAAGGTCAAAGCCATTACATCAAATCCTTGCATGTTAAGGTGTGAGGTAATTTGCATTAAATTGCAAAAAGCTTAATATACCAAACTTCAAGAGACCACACACTCACTTCCTGCTTTTGGTGATTAAATGCTTTAAGAATAAAGGCTGTTGCCTATGGTTACAGATGAGGATTTCTATTGTGACAATTTTCGTCTATGTTATCATTGGTGGAGCCTGGATAAGCTTAAGTTCAGCAGCAAATTTGTGGAAACATAGCATTGTCACCATCTTTTTCAGATCATTAAACAACAGGGACATAAGTTTTTACTCACATCCAACTTGTCACCACAGTTAAAATGGAGGTACAATGGCTGCAGCCCTGGATCAAGCATATCTGTGTTGATACATATTAGCATATAATCTGTGTCAAGGCCTAAACACAGACAACAACACTCCAAAGAGTAAACACAGGAGAAGTGCAAGGGGGGAATGCTGTGTCGTTTTGTGTGAATGTGTGTTTCACTCTGCTGTTTGTGAGAGAAGACTCTCTGCAGCACTGCTTATATTAGTCAGTCACTGCAGCTAACTGTAAAGAGGGAAAATGGTGACAGGGTATTACCCTTGAGCCTATTTTTAACCCAGTGTGATAATTGCACTTTTTGAAAAGATGGCTATCGTCCACACCAGTATAATGCAACAGCCCTAAAATGAGCATATTAGTTTAACACGAGGGGCAAATCCAAAGATTTGGGCAGGGGGGCTGAGAATCTGTTAGGAAGTTAAAGGTGCTATGAGGAGAATCTATTTCTGAAGACATAAAGACTCTGCCACCCATGAGCACGCGCTGACTGTCGTAATGCTGTGTTCCAGTAACCTCAGAACTGGGAGTGACATCATCTCCGACTTATCAGCGTTCCAGTTGAAGTTGGAAAAAAACATGCCGATCTACCAGGCTATTGTTAACTGTTGTTAGCACGCCCTGCGCTGTTGTTCACAAATATCACATGAAGAATGTGATTATCACTATGGCAGCATTTTTGTAAATATAAGTCAAACAATACGATGCATACAGCTGATCTAGAGCGACACACCCCAGTCAGAAGTGCAAATAAATTGATTATTACAGGAGCTAAATAACTGCTCACACTGGGGGCATCCATCTTCCATTGTCAACTCGGAGGTGGTGAGGTTTCACTGAGTTCCCAGTCAGAAATTCCGACTTCAGGGAACGTTTGGAACGTTTCCTACTTGGAACTCGGAAATTCCTCCTTCTGACTACAACTGGAACACACCAAAAGACGTGACCAAGCCAAAGCGTGTGTTTGTTGTGATGCTAATAAATGCAGCTCGGACCTTCCTCAGAACTCTGCATTGCTTTACAACTTCTTTTTTCAACAACTTACAGGATGCAAAGCGACGAGGTAATGTATCTCTTTCTAGTTACGTAGTGGTAGTTTTTAATGTGTCACAACAAGCAATTTTTGGAAAACTTGGTATCGTAGTTTTGTAGCCGCCTATATATCGCTACTTACAACCCGGTGCTCTAAGACATGTCCGAATAATATAAATTTGCTCTAGTTTTAATTGTCTTGTTCCTGAAGTTGAGTATCCAGGCCAGTCCAGCCCTGTCCGACCCGACTGGAAGGCTAAGGAATAGCATTTATAGATAACCTATTTTGATGCTATAAAACTCATCTTAAAGTGTGTATTTCGATCAGGCATATATCTAAAAGTGAGACTTTTTTGTAATTACTTAGAAACTCCTCACAGTCCCTTTAAATGAAACACACACACAAAAAATAAAAAATAAAAATAACAGCACAGTTCAAAGTTTGACTGAAACACACTCCCGCTGTCGGGTGGAACCAGGCCACCACCCATAATATGAAAACCAAGGGAAAACACTCGAACACTGGATACAAACAAATATATAAATCTATTAAATGCTACAGAGTTACCTCTCTCCAAGTTAGTCTTCAATACGGATGCATGACATTGGATTTGGGCCAATATGCCGATCTTCCTGAGGTCATTATTGATACCAACATTTTTCATCAAGAGCAGAAAGTCTTAGCTAGAAGACTTCAATGTGTCGGTCTTTTTGTAAAAGGTACAGATATAAAACAGGAAAAAAATAACCCTGAAAAAATGACACTCTTGATGTACCCATGCAGAAATGATAAGGGGAAGCAATGTGGAGAGATACTTCACACATCTAATTTAAAAGAGGTGTGTGGAGAAAGAGGAACCACTAAAATTGTAAAGATTAAATCCTGCACACTGTCTAACTTGTAAGAATGATATTTATTTGTTATGTTTTGGTCTAAGATCTTCATCAGCCAAATAGTTTGATTGAAGGTCTGAGACCAACATTAATAATGTGGGTTTTCTCTGGGCACTCTGGTTCCATCACAGAGTAAATACATAATTATTAGGCTGACTGGTGACACTAAATCATACTTAGCTGTGATGCAAGCCAACCGGCTGGTGATCAGTTCAGGGTGCCTCTCGCCCGATGTCAGCTGAGATAGGCTCCACCCCTGTGACCCCGAAAATAATAAGTGATGTAGATTATGGATGGATGGATATCTACTTCAAGCAACATTAAGTCCAAGCGACTTCTCCAGCCAAACAAACATTCAACTGCATGCATTGCCATTAAATCTAGAAACTGCTTACTGAAAATGGGCAGTGTTTACTCGCCCTTTGCATTTTCTCTTTCGACAGCAACATGGAAAAATATTTATATAGCCAGGAGTCTGTGGGCATTTCCAATCAAACAACAAATCCAGCAGAGAGGAGCCAAAACAATGTTGACCTTTCCTCGACATGGTATACTAAATATGAAAGGTCAGCGTGCATGGTGGGGGAGGGGCTGCGCTGAAGTCTAGCACATACAGCGGACACAGACAAAATACTGTAATACCTATCAGGCAGAGCCACAACCGGTGCTGCCTTCAGAGGTCATTTGAATGTGAGGAGGGAGGGAAGAAAAGATACATGGTTCAATCTCATATCACTATCATTCTGCTGCTCTTGAATTTGAGACACCGTGGAGTGGCCCATTTTATGAACCACATTTATCCTGCAGTAATTTAAACTGTGGGTTTACATCTGCTCTGCTTCCTGAGTTCACTAAACACAGTCATTTAAAAACATTTTTGCTACATTAGAGGCTTAGAAATCTGAAACTTCTTATTAGCATCCATGCAAATGTTCTCTATTCACTATAATTAAGACTTGATTTATAATTCAGATTAGCTCAGAAGTGAAGGCATCAATTTATCTGTAGATTACTCTGCAGAAGGATAAAAGTATGTGTTCTATCAAAAAACATGATTTCTGTGCATTTAGCTGCAGCTCTTTCACTCAGAGTTAATGCAAGGTCTTAATAACAAGTAATATGCAGCTTTATTAGCATTCATCTGAAATGTTAACACACAGCCTGTCAAGGTCAATAAACACTTTGATGACTGATTTAGTTTCTGCTCAATTTTACACAAAGTTAATTATGTTTTTTTGATTTCAGAGAAGACAGAAACACCTGTACAAACTTGGACTGAAAGACACATTTGTCATTTGATTAAACTGGTTTCAAATGAAGACAGAGCTAGAGGGAAACATCTTTTACAATTCAGTTTTGTGTTGCACTCCAAACTTCTGATACAAATCAGTTTTAAATAAGATATCACCAAATTTAATAGAAAATACATAACAATTTGCAAATGTTTGAATATAATTAATCACTGTTAATCACAATCATATGACTTAAACTTGGGCTTCAAAGGTAATGACAGGTGATGAGACCTTATCTTGCTTTTGAGTAATTTACTTGAAGACTTAACAGACAATATTTCCATATTTATAGCTACATGTAAGTGTACCACTGGTAATATAAGAGGGTTTCATTGTACATTTATTCACAATAAATTTGTGACATTTCACGGCCTCTTGTAGCCAGAAAACTCTGCCAGTGATAAATGGAAGTCTGATGTAAAATGTACATTCGTCTGTCCTATATGTTTAATAGTGAACACTGTGTCCCTTGTGCTTTCAGAGAACAATAGTGTTTATGTCTGGTTTCCATTATTTATATCCCACTGCTGCATTTTCATTGGTCCAGTTCATGTGATGCACGATAACCATCTGAACTGAATACTTCATAAATATAACACAGTCACATGACAGGGATCATCCGAACGAGCCATTAAACATATGAAACAGTGTGGACTCAGCAGCACAGTTGTCTCTTCCAAATTTAAGCTAAAATAATTATTGTTTTCTGTCCACATGTGGAGATTCTGAAAAAGGACAGGCCTTGTTTCCCATTCTGGTCTAGAAATGCAGACATGGGTACATAACTCTGGTGGTTGTTTCACAGTTTCCACCACAACAAATGGCAGCAGACAGGAAGCAAAGAGCTCCGTGACTTCCTGCCTTATGTTATCTTTTGCCCACAATTTAGGCTTTTACTGTATTATCAACTCGTGTTTATGAGGAGCTGTGGAGAAAAGATTTTTATTCTCTGTACAAAACAACAATTTTCAATCTTTCTTGAGTGTCAAAGCAGTAAAACATTTAAAAGTTTAGTCTGAAATGATGTTCACGAGAGCCTGGTAACTTTCCTCACAAACTGACTGACCATCTGGAGTGTCTGGACTTTTCTCAGTGGATATTCGACCTGTGGGCCAGGCAGAGAGCCAAACCCGGCTGATACAAAAAGATTTTTAAATGTCCACTGCTCCAGCCGGTCTGACAGCTAGAGGAGCAGGAGGCTGATTTATGAAGGGAAAAATGAGAAAACAGTTTTAAAAATTCAATTAAATACCACAATATGATTTATTTATATGGTGGCAAGAACAAGAACCACCATTAGTGCGTCAAGTGTTAGTTCTGCTCACTTCTACTTCCTGTTTGGCACACAAAAGTTCACACTCGGAGCAGTTATAGTACAGAGGTTATCACACTTGAAACACCCTGCAAACCATGTAAAACAAAAAGGAATATGGATTAAATTATAAAGAGAAATGTTCAAATATCCCCATACACTAAACAGAAACACAGCTTGAGAAATTAAATTAGTCACGTTGCACCACTTTCACTTCAGTGACATTTAAAAGAAAAGAAATGACAAAAAAAAAACACGCATTAAACAGCTTTGTATTGAGATAGACAGATCATTAGTCCATGCTTACTGAAGTGTCTCTGTAACCAGGAAATCCCCATGCACAGGAAGTAAGGATATAAGCTGCAAAGTCACACTGAGGTAAGAATTAATTTTTTGTGTGTTTTATTTGGCACTTAGGGGTAAAAAGATTCTTAAATAAGACATAGAAATATTTGTCTATGACATATTTTCACATCAATAAATTGTCAAAGCAAGATTTTCAATAATATTTTGTCCTCTATTGTAATAAGCAGACCAAACTGACAATATATGCTGATGATGAAGTGTTATTGAAATTGAGGAATGTTATTAATAAGTGCAAAAAAAATTAAAGGGCTAGTTCAGGATTTTTTAAAGCTGTATCAGGTACCTGAAAGTAGTCTGAAAAGGCTCCCAACAGCACTCCTCTTTTAAAATGAACAACCTGAGACCACTGGTAAGGTACACTGCTGTCATTTTGCATAATTGTGTGAGTTTTAGGTAAAAGCGAGACACAACATATGCTAGATAACAATTAGCTCTGCATATCTTTGATATCATATCTGCTTCTCTAAGTGGAAATTTCAACCAGTTTTGTAGTAGCATGAAACCAGAGCTTCACGCACCTACGTTAAGTATCATTGATAACCAAATATCCATGTCAAATTAATAAATGATGATTGAGGCCTTTAATTTCAGATTAAGTCTGTTTCCATGAATGTCATTTCAGTTACCCCAATGCTTGATATAAATCCATTTTAAACAATTTCATGTTGTTCTCTTAAATGTATTTACAGAGTTTCCCTTTTACTCCCAGATTGTGATTTTTGGCAAGTCTATAAACCCTCCTGTTTCAGCCCTGCTCAGAACAGGCCGTTTTCAGTGCTGTAGTGTTTACTATTACTGCACAGACAAGCCACAGGAAATTGAGTCAAAGACGATTATACTTTTATATAACCACTCCACAAAATCAAGGAGTAGCCAGCCCATTGGGGGTAGGTGGACGTAAAGCCTCAAAGAGGATCAAAAGCCAGTGGTGCAGGCATTTCCAAAATTAACCACACTCTACTCAGAAAACCAATCACCCATTGATAACTAGGTGATGATGTGATCATACTTTAAATATAGTTTGCTTTATTTTGACTTTTTTTTCCTCCACCAGGAAGGTTTTAACCAGCTTTTGTTTGTTCAGAGGATGGCTAAAGATAATTTAAGGAACAGGATAATTTTTCAGCGATAGATCATATGCGGGCCAAAGACCAATTGGTTTAATGTTGACTTCTTTTGCACCTTGGGCATGAAACAACCTCCAAAAAGAGCTAAAGTTAGTGCCACTGATCTAGCTGAGAAAATGTAATAGGATCATAAAGAGTGTGGTGACAGAAAAGTGGAGCTGCTTTTCATGAAAGGTCACTGTACATATTGTAAGCCTGTTTTAAAATGTGCGCTGTGCTGTTAATGTTTAGTCTTGTTTTTTTTAAGTCTGTATCACTGTATTGGCTGCTACCTTGACCAGGTCTCTCTTGTAAAAGAGATTTTTAATCTCAATGGGACTTCCTGGTTAAATAAAGGTAAAATAAAAAAATAAATAAATAAAATGTAAGGAGTCATTCAAATCTTGATTTCAATCTGGGAACATTTTCAAGGATTTATTAAGGGGAAATGATCAGGAAGCTTTCCATGTTTTTGACAGTAACTTCCTCAACAATGTTGGAAATGCCTTGGCAGAGGTTTGTTCTCTTAGAGCAGTGGCTCCCAAACTTTTCGCAGCCTGTACCCCTTCAGACACTTGACCTCCAGCCGCGCACCCCCTACTCTCACAAACTTAGGGGCCGTTTACATGACGCCGAAAACGGTCGATTCCACAAACATTTCGTTGCATTTTGGCCTTCCGTTTAGATGAGACCACGTTGCATTTCCACCGAAAACGCAAACTTTTGAAACCGCTCCCCAGAGCGGAAAGATTTGAATCCGCTCCTCCATCCGGCCTCGTGTAAACACAGAGCAGAGCGTTTCGGGGGAAACGCTGACGTCACCGCATGCGCAGTACCCTTTCACATGGAGGCTGCGCGCGCATACCAGGAACAACAGCAGCTTCCTCCGTCCGCCGAGTAACGTGTGAGCGTCTTACCGTGCTCGGTTTGTTATCCAGAAAAAACTATCCAGACAGATTTGTTGTCCGAACTGATTTGTTGTCCAAAAAAGAAACTCCTGCTTCTCTGTGCGTCTGTTCGCCATTGTTGTTTGTGAAAGGTTTTCTTCTTCGTTCGTGTATTGTAGCAGCGCTGCCTCTCTGCAGACCTACACCGCCATCTACTGAACCGGCATGCACACTACAGCGGATTTACAGGGGATTAACTCGTCTCCGAGCGTTGTCATCTGAACGCAGAAGAATTCGAAAACGGAAAGGAAGAATCTTTGCGTCTTCAAGTCAGGAGTTTCCATGTAAACGGCCCCTTAAAGCAGCCAGAAAAAGAAATCTGTTTGTAAGCCAGCTGCGCCCCCACCTCCCACATTTAACATGCATAACATACAAATAAAATCTCTTAAAGTGAATTATTTCTCTCTTACGGAAGAGTATAAGGGCCATGTTAGATGGAGAAAAATGATTTTGGCGAGGTTGAGATTAAAGTTGAAAGTTCAAGATTAAAGATGAAATTATGAGAATAAAGTAAAAATACCATTTTGTGATTAAAGTTGAAATGTCAAAAAAATAAGCTGACATGTCAAAAATAAAGTCGAAATACATTGTATGTTAACTTTATTCTCGACTTTCCACTTTTTTTGACATTTCAAATGTCCCTTGTACTCTTTCGTACCCACTAAATAGATTTATTTGCCAGCAGTTTTGTGGGCAACACCAGTTCACTTTTGAAAATAGAAATTTACATTCCTGGAACATATTAATCAATGAATTTGAAGCTGTAAAGTACAAACTCACCACAGCTTTATTGAGAAAAAAGTCTGACTCTCCGAGATGCCTCACAAATCCATCTTCCAGCCTCTCTGCCAACACCTCAGGCTTTTTTCAAGTCTCACAATGCAAACATTAGCCAGTTTGAACTTAAACTACTGAAACAAATCTTTAAAAGCTGACAGGTATTCGTGTACTCCCTATGTCACTTTGCGTACCCCCTGGGGGTACACGTACCCCAGTTTGGGAATCACTGTCTCAGAGCACCTCTAGATTCTCAACGTTTTCTTTTCTTTAGAATTTTTTTAAAATGTATTTAGCCAGATTTGAAAAAAAGTATACATGCAAATATATAAATCAGACTTGCAAAAGGGTTCTTTATGTCTTTGATAAAAGTGGTTGGAGACACAAATTAACTGGTAGCTGACTTAACATATTTATTAAAGGATTTACAGTTTGTCTCACAGCTTTTGATGAGCTTAACCCAATTCCATCTGTAGCCACCTAAATTAGCTGAGGTAAAATCTGAGTATGAAACGGCAGACTGATTTGCAGTAAATCTTCCATATTTCACTCAGTTGGTGAGAGGTAAACAGTCCCTTCCTCCACACACACACACACACACACACTGGTCCATGGTTTATGAATCTCAGCAAATGCCTTGTGGTTATGTAACGCTGGGGAAACATTCCAACAAGTCATCTAAAAGCATCCACAATGACAGGTTTATTTTTACTGTATCATGGTTTACTCCCAGGGAAAGCTGTTTTCTTGCAAACTCCATTTTTTAACAAATCACTGGGCTAAAAAATTCTCCAGACATTTAAACACTTCCTGCCGCTCTGTGAATGACAAATGACAACAAACAAGCAAGCAGCCGTCAGGCTCAGACATCATCAAAGGACTTTTTATTCCTTTTGTGGGGACTTGAAAAACATTAATTATGAATATGTGAAGAAAAGAATATCTTAATTTCTTTTCTCTTTATGCATTTCACTTGTGACAGGCAACATTTTCAACTAGCTCTGCTCTGAATCTCATTAATCGTGGTTTTAGAAAAAGGAGGGAAAAAAAGATTTATGCAGATACCATCCACTTTAGAGAAACTATAATCTCATGCATGATAATCAAGAATACTTCTCTCTCTCTCTGATTCCCTGCCAGCAATTTCCATCAGCACAAAAAAGAAGGATGTATCTTGGATTTTTAGATAAGTGAAAAGAGGAGAGGATCTACAGATTTATACCATCTTGTAAAGTTACATAAGCCACTCTAGGCTCATGACATACTTAAATAAGCAAAGGTTATGTAACGGCTCTATAACTGCACTTTACCATTGAATAGCAGAGCAAATTAAGTAGGTGCACAGGAATTTACAAGTGAAGCAAAACATTGTACCAGATTCCTGCTTTTGTTCTCTGTGTGCATTAAGCCCTGTTTTCACATAAAAATAAAAAAGAGGTGCAGCTGTAAAGTATTTCCTGGTGAGTCACAGGAAGTTAAAGGGAAAACTGAAAAATAAGCTGCAGAGGCGCTACGCACAAATATTCACGCACAGAGGGAGAGACACTGCTGATGGGAATTCAGCTTCTCTTTAGAGATTCAGGTCATTTGGCTCAGTTCAGAGTTAAGAGTCAGCTCTTGTGACTTCAAAATGGCTCTGCATATGGTAAAGTTTGACTCAGATGTACCCCGATGCGTCATTCAGAAAAACAAAAAACACACTTCGCACATTATGTCCCAGTTAAACATACATCATATTATGTTTACACGTCAAAAATGTGCTGTTGAATTAATACATGACCGCTATATTTACATTTTTAAAAGTAGGAGTGTTTCTGAAGTCTGCAGTCATTAGAGTTAGGGATTTGTTTCAGGCCCCATCCACACGAAGACAAAACGCTAGACAGTTTCCAAAACGATCGTCATAAAGACGAAGGCGTTTCAGAAAATGTGTGCGTCCACATGAATGCACTCGATACGCATCAAAACACCGTAAAAACACATGCCAGATCTCTAGGGGCGCTGTAGCAATATGACGGAAACAAGCGGAAACAGACGAAAAAACAGTGGGCATGCGCACTTGCGGAAAAAGTTGGAAACAGAGATTGTGATAAAGTGATCATAAAGTGCCGTAATGTGTCCTTGATAATTGTTTGTTCAACTCGGTGGTGATTGAGAAGAAGGAGATTTTGCTGCAACAGGGATAGTAGGGTCACTAGCTTCATTAGCACATATGCTACACCGTACGTCGCCATTGTTGTTGTTGTTGTTGCCGCGTGTGGCGCATGCGTGTCAATGACGATATGAAACTATGACGTAAGCGTATCTGAAAAGTTACGGAGAGCCAGTAAACACGGAGCTGCGTATACGGCGTTTCAAAATCTTTCCACTCTGGACCCTGGTTTCAAAAATGATCGTTTACAGACCCCCAAAACGCCGTCTTCGTATAGATGATACGCAGATTCGGCAAAAAATGTACGCGTTTAGACCTCGGTTTGGCTTCATGTGGATGGGGCCTCAGTTTCAATGTGGTCTTTCTCCAGTTGGGGACTTACAACAAATCAATCCTGTTTAATATGATCACAAATCTTTAGTCTTGTCTTGAGCAAATTTGCCTGTTTAATTACCAACAACCAATAGGCCAGTAGAGGCCAACATCGGAGCACCGAGCAGAAAGCTACAGGTTGTAAAGAAAGCAGGAAACGGTGGAGCTCATGGCTCCACAGTATTGTGAAAATGGAGAAGTTGATGTATTTGAAGCAACAAGCAATAGCCATTCTTTGTTATGTCCTCCTCTTTGAACAGTGAAAGAAGGAATGGGAACTGATACGATTTTATCGATACCAGCGCTATTAACGATCCTGCTAATTGATCCATTTCTTTAACGACTCCCTTATGGATTCCTGCAGATTTTCTGTGGGGGCAAATGTTGGCCTGTAGATTTTCAGAGACAACAATGTCAAACACACGTCACAGACAGCATAGATAACTGTTTCTGCAAGCTGCTGGTGTTTCCACTCTGAAGGTTGTGCAGTAGGCGCCTTTTGTAAAAAACTAAGCCACAATTCTGACGCTTCTGAACCCTGTCAGTTGAAGGAATAGATAAAGGAATTGATCAACAAAAAGACTCATAATAATGATTCTTCGATGGCGCTGTTAAGGATTCTCAACTGGAATTGGTTTTTGATTCCCATCCAACATGAAAGGGAGGAAAGTGAAATACAAATGACAGACTTTACAGATGACCAAGGATATCAGTGTGTTTGGCATGCTCTGAGCGAGCTTCAGAGCTAACCGCAGTTACATGCTAATGGTACACTTCAGGAAAAGATTGCCATTTCCAGTTAAATAAACCTCACTGCTGTGCTTCCACAGAGTCTTCCCCTCTTGTAGGCACACAGGAGTATGTGTGAACTAGGGGGGTAGTCTTGCACAGCATTATTAAACAGCTAACTTTAGCTCATATGCCTTACTAGCTCATATGCCGAACAGTAATCACAGCCCCAGTCAGGCTAACTAGTTGTAGCATAGTAAACAGGGTTCATGGGAAGTTAGATTAGATTAGATAGAACTTTGTTAATCCATTAGGAAGACTTCCTCTGGAAATTATTATAGAACTAGAAAAGCACTTGGAGAGCGCAGACCTCCGCCACCGCCACAGTCCTCACCCATATTGTGATTTTCACCATAAATATTAGTCCTACCTTTATTTCGTCGAAATATTTAGATTCCTTGACCAAGAAAACATACCATTAGCAACTGAATTCATAATAACATCTATTTTAGTTCAGTAGTTATTCAAAAAAATTACAAATTTTTGTCATGGCGGCCAGACGCTGATTCAGATCAACACCAAAATCGAATCAGTTCTTCCTTTTCCCATGCTGAACATTTCCTGAAAATTTCATCAAAATACATCCATTGCTTAGTGAGTTATTTTGTTCACGGACGGACGGACAGACAGACAAACAAACTCTCCCGAAAACATAACCTCCTTGGCAGAGGTTATTATGATCCCAGCAGCAAGCACACAGGCATCAGAAAAGTTAAAAAGTAAAAAACAATTTGCAAATTCATTCATTTTTTATACCAACTATCCCTTTTGGGGATGGAGGGGGGCTGGAGCCTATCCCAACTGTCATTGGCCGGGAGGCGGGGTACTCCCTTAACCAATCACAGGACCATATAGAGAGACAGACAACCATTAAAACTCACACTCATACCTAAGGGCAATTTAGAGTCACCAGTTAGCCCAATGAGCATGTTTTTGGTCTGTGGGAATAAGCCAGAGTGCTTGGAGAGAACCCAAGCATGCACAGGATGAACATGCAAAACTTTCAGACACAGAAAGGCCCTGCCTGACCCGGGGATTGAAACAGGGACCTTCTTGCTGAGGCATGTGCACTATCTACTGCGCCATCGTGCTGCGTCCACTTTGCAAACATACAAATAAATAAATGTAAATAAAAATATGGCTCCAGGCTACTGCTCCGTCTCCTCCTCTGTCTTTCTGTTACTGCGGCAGTATATTTAATAGTTGTGTCAATATCTGTCCTCATGTTTTGCTTCTCTGCACTACTGTGGCTTAAAGGGAATAAAAGGTCAAAGTAAATTATGGGTTAAGGTCTAAGACTTTCAGTCCCTCTCCGAGAGTTGTAGCAAATTGTCTTTAGATGTTGGTTTGGGTCGAACTGCAGTCTTAAGAAAATGTTATCAAAGCCTTTTAGCATAGGTAGAATTAAAGATGATGAGGGAGATTTTTTTTTCAACTTTGCACACACATCCACTTTGACTCAATATTGATTGATTTGATTCTTCAAGTACACGGTCAAAGGCCATTGGGTCTCTTAATTATCATTGCTTGTGAATATGAGATGAAGCGCATGAAGCAGCCAGGCAACAGTTGTAGCTTCTCTCTAATGCCTGGCTCTTATCCACTGGATTTTTTGACAACAAAAACAAAATGAAAAAATGAAGTGAAATCTCTCATCACTCACATAAAAGCACCATATCTTTGTTTCAGCTCATTTGAGGATGACACATCATGAAGAGACAGACCAGTGCAGCAGCCTGTGTTGTGTACGTAAGCGTGTGTCGTCTATTAAAAGAGAAAAGGGGTGTGGTTGTGAGAGCTGCAAGAAGAAGTTATTTATCACTCTGCTGTGTAACTGTGCCCTCTTATAAATTCAGAATAGCTGCTGTTATGAGTAAAGCCTTTCATGGAGTCATTAATATTTGACAGAAAACATGGCTTTTTTATCAGACGAACATTTTTACCATTTCTTTTCTCTGCTCTTGATGTGAGCCCCGTGTCACAAAGCATTACAGGCTTTTGCTTTTATCTCGCTCGCCTCTATTACTGAATCAGCCGCACACTTTCCCTTTGTGTCCCATCCCCCCCTCCATCCTTCCTTTGAGATCATGAATTAAAATTTCTTCATCTTCTTGCGTTAAAAGACAAAGCGTTTAGCCTTTCATCTCTGATCTTAAACTGCGTCTGCTCCAGTCGGCCTCCTCTTCAATCACAAATGTTTCCTCTGCTCTATTATCACTCTTATTTTAAACATTCGCATCGCCATTACGGCTTCATCATTGTCTTTCATTTTGTGTAATCCGGCTCATGCTCAACAGACGCGGAGGTAATATTGAAAACAGATGTAACCATGTGAAAAACAGCTTTTTTAGAGGAGCGTCTCCTTATGGTGCTGAAGAATGTAAACAAGCTGCTCTGTTTACTGTGCTGTGCTCATACCGGCCCTATTAAAGTAATGGATTGATCACACGCATTATTTAGACAAACACAGGATGTGCATAAAAGGCTGTTGTGCACTCAGACTGATATTTCCACACATGTGCAGTAAAAGCACAGAAGAGGTGAAATTGACAACTGGTGTATTGATTAACCATAAGACAAAAAAAAAACAACAACAACTGATTTAATCATATTGACAGAAATTTCAAAACAAATATGAGACATGTTTCTGATTTCTTCTCCTCAAATATGAGCATTTGATGCTTTATTTCATGTGTCCATTAAATGACAGTAACAAACACAACAGGGAACCAAGAACTAAAAAGGGGTATGTAGTATTTCCTTTATAATCCTAAAGACATGCTGCCATTTCTAACTGTAACAGCATTTTTTCTAGTATATCACTCTTACTTTGCTATGCTACACATATTCCACATATTTTGGACTTGTTCTTTTAAATCAGCAGCTTTATGTTTTACTACAGGGTGGGCAACTGGAGGCAGGGGGCTACATGTAAACCCCCAGCTCACTTTGTGTGGTCGGCCAGTATTTTTGTGTTCTTGTGTGATTTCAGTCTTATCGGAATTAAGTAACATGGATTACAATTAAAAAATTAGACAACTTTTTATTTTGCTAGTTTAGCATTTATTTATTTATCAATTTGTTTATGGGTGGCACAGTGGCACAGCAGGTAGAGCACGTGCCTCACAGGTCCGGGTTCAATTCCTGGGTTGGCCTTTCTGTGTGAAGTTTGCATGTTCTTCCGGTGCATGCTTGGGTTCCCTCCGGGCACTCTGGCTTCCTCCCACAGACCAAAAACATGCTCATTAGGTTAACTGATGACTCTAAATTGCCCTTTGGTATGAGTGTGAGTGTGAATGGTTGTCTGTCTCTCTATGCTGCCCTGCGATCGACTGGCGACCGGTTGAGGATGTACCCCGCCTCTCACCCAATGACAGCTGGGATAGCCCCTCCCCCCCTTTTGACCTCGAAAGGCATAAGCAGTATAGAAAAATGAAGAGATGATTATTTATTTATGTATTTATTTTTAAACTTCATTTTTATTTCATGTATGTATGCATGTATGAATATGTATGCCTCTAGGTTGTATGGTGATGTATATGTGTATGTGAATGTATATTTCCCATTATGATTACGGTTGTTGTCCTTATGATTCCTTTCATTAGTTACTTTTTTAGATATCAGGAATTTGCTAATTACTTGTCTCATTGCTTATTCACTTTTTGCCATTTATTTTGTTTAGTTAGAAATTTTGTTGTTATCAGAAGAGATTCCATAACACTGGTCATGTGGATTACAGATAACGCACCCACTCTTTACCAATGGAGAACTTCACTGATGTACATCATTCCATTTGAAGCTTTCTCAACAGCCCTGAAGGACAAACCCTTACTTTTTTACAGAATTTGGACCCCTTTTTATTATTATCATTATTATTATTATTATCTTGGAACTGATAGTTCTCAAAGGATTGAGTCAGGTCTGACTGACATGGCCTGGTCTGGGAATAAGGATGAGCAGCTGAGTTCTGTTAATTACCCAAGAGTATGTTTTCCATGTCTCTCCAAAAATAAAACATGTCTCTCTTCCATTTGCTCCCTCAATTTGATTTTTTAATTTCACCTTAAACTGCATGTATTTATCTATTATCATTAATATTTGACTTAATTTTTTTTTTTTTTACTTATTTATTTTTTACTCTTTGCCCACTTGTGCTTTGCAAAAAGAAAATAAATAAAAAAGAAGAGATTCCATAAATATTCAGTTTTATTTACTTGTTTGTTTTTTTTTGTATCGGTTGTTCTTCAATTTCATCAGTCTCTGCTATCATCATTGTGACAACTTTATAATGTCTGTTAGTTACATGATCTGCCAACGCTATGATGCACACATTCACTGTAACAAGTGGAAAACGTTCGTTGAATAAGTGCCAAAAATCAAATAAAAAGACTGTAGAAAAAATATACATAAAACTTTCAGTTATAATCTTTAATAAATAGTAGCCTTATAATAACCTTGCAGTGCAGATGGAGCCACCTGATTCAATGTTTATAATAAGGAAGATCCATCTTGTCAAACTCTAATCTACAAGATCGTGCACGGCCCAACAGGGCACGACCCAATCAGCATCCTTAAAAACAACAAGGGTGGGAACTACGAGCGAGACAACAGCTGGAATTCACTGCTTGTACAGAGATTAGCATAGCTGCTAACAGCTTCAGAAGCATGTTTTTCCACATCTGGACTCGACTCTTTGTTGAACGAAAAACAACCAACAACATTGAAAGTATTTCTCAATAGAAATTATATTTTTGCTCAACTCAACAAATGTTTTGGCGAGACTCTGTTCTACAAATTGGCTTTTACGTTTTTAATATTGTACACCACAGCGGTAACACCTGCTGATCAGCCCTTAATGATCAGATTGACAGAACGATTGTCCAATCATCTGCTGGATATGCTCAAGAAAGGCTCTACCCTTTCCAAAACATGTTCTATAGGCTGTTGTACCAGTGAAGTATATTCAAAGGTTCATCTGGTGTCAGGTTAGGCCTACATATATATTTAAAATAAAGTAGTAGATATGTTTCACTGTAATGGTTAATGTGAAGTTCATTAAAGAAGCATCACTAAATGCATTTGGAAAAGTAAGACATCTTATACATTTAAGCTTTATAGTAATTAATTTATTGGAATTACAGGTAGAATTACCATCGTATTAAGACTTTCCTTTATTTGTTTATTTTTTTATTGTTTTGGCCCCTAGAAAGTAAGAATATATCAGTGTGGTGTGTCCACCCCAGTTTAGGAGCTAGCGTATTAAATATATATATTACAGAGGTATAGCGATATTGTTATCTCAGTGCAAAAGCCAGGAGACCCACACCTACCTCAATATGTGTAAATTACAGGTACTGACTTCCCTTTTTACATTATGTTTCCAATGTTTTTATTTCTTTTGTTTAGTAAAAACAAAAGCAGCATTGACAAGGTTGAATGGATATTACAACTTTAATTTCAAGTCCTCAGAGATCTTACAGCAATTTAAAATCTGGAATATATGCTGCCTATTTTGTCAAACGAATACCTTGTGAACTGAACCATATGTGATATCAGCAAAGTCTATTTTACAGCTGTCCCGATTTCTAGGTCGGCATTAAATCTGAAGAATTCAGTTTGATGCATGCGTCTGCAATGTATAAGCAATGATTATACTAGTATTGATGTTTTAAGCACAGGCCTAGTATAATAAAATTGAGGTCATTGTTGGATTGAAATAAATCATTTTATTGTAACATTAAATTGTGTTTTTCAAAGCACTAGTTATTTTGTGTGCCAGTGGAAACAATGGCGAGTGGGTTTTCCACAGTGGGTTTTTCACAGCAACTTAACCAAAGCCATCATTCAACACCGATTAATGCTTAGTCAGACTTAGATGTCTTTTCTGCACCAATTTTAAACAGCAAGTGGACTAATGATCATGCATTCCTATGTATATTTTTACAGTTTATGTTTCCTGCTGGCAGAAAGAAAAACACAGATGACATGCATGCTCCATTTTTTCTTATCAAATTACATTTAGTTTTTTTTATTCTCAGCAAAATTTCACTTTTTATCTCGTTCCCACCTTTTAACAGCTCTCAGCTTTTACACGTCAACCAATGTTTCAACCACTCTGACCTCTTTGAGTCATCTCATGTCTTTCTTTTTAACTCCTTAACTCATCTTTTTTACTGATTGGACAAAATTATTCAAACTGCTCTCACTTCAAAGGTTCACTGACACAGTTTTTCAGATCAAATATTCTCTAACTGGCACTAATTTTCTCTTAGACTGACACCACCCGCTCAACAAACCTACACTTCAACTGATATCTTATCGAGTCTGAGTGCTTGAACTTTAGCTCCACTCTACTCATCATTTACACTTGGCATTTTAACTTCACAAATACACATGAAACTTCAGAACTGAAGACAAAACATTTTGCAGAAGTATGTATGACAACTCAAGGAACAGAATTTTGATTTAGTTTATGATTGAACTCAAATTTTACCAGGAAAGGATAAAAACAAAAAAAGGATATGTTACAAGAGGGAAAGATGGCTTTTCTAAATAAGAAATTATATTTTTATGTGTTGTTATTTTTAATTTGCCAAATACGACATTTTATATCAAAATATTTTCTTGCAATCCCACAATTGTGGAGTCAAACATATCTATATAGCTCATATAGCTGTATGGATATATCTGATTCATATAGTCATATATATATATATATATATATAAACTCATCATACAGCTACACAGGGCTACACAATGCACTCCCCAATCAGGGAATGTACAGCTGAACTACGGCCAAAATTAGAGAACAAATCAATAAAAATATGTTATGCAAAAAGTTTAGAGGGAACATATATGCAAATGTTGAAAAAAAAGCATTGGTCCACCAAATAAGAAAACAGATAAAATGTGCACAAACACTACATAAATACACAAAACCCACTAATAAACTGTTGAAAAAAAACCACTATGAACTGTAACCGTAAAAACGGATTTATTTCTCTCAGACTTCTGTCCACCTTCAGTCATTAAAGCAGCAACGTTGGACAGTATGATCATTAATCATCAATGTTACTGCGCCATAAATAATTTACTAGAGATAATAAATGCATGGTACACAATCATGAAAAAAATATTGCCGAATTGATTTGAAAAATTAAACTGTCAAAAAGCTGCCTCCACAAAATTACCTTTTTCCACAATAAGACAAATACACATATGCAGAGTCTGGATGCATCTCTGTCCCTTGAACACCTCTCGAACCCTTATTCTAAGTAACCAGCTCTGTGAATAATGTGGCATAAAATATTTATCACAAAAAGCTGAATTAATCATAAATATTCATTGTTACCCTCTGAGAAAATGTATTGACAGAGCTGGCATAACGCTGTCCAATTATTCAGCAGAGCAGCCGGGGTACCAGAGAAGCCTGTCCTCACCACCTCTGGTACACATTGTACAAATGTTCAGATCTAATGTGGTCTGTATGCAACTGAGCCCAGCTGCGTTCAGAGGTAAGATGTTTGGTTTGTATCTCAGCTGTAAACAAAAAAACTAAAGCCTAAAATGAACCTGAAAATGATATCTGATACCACTAACATCATGTTTCAAAGCAGGTTTAGGAATATGTTAATCTGTTACTCACAGAAGAGCAAAAAAACAAGTTAATATTATTTTTAAACTATGATTGATCACTAAATTTTAATTGTTAGTCCAACAGCAGTGAAAAAATGTATTCAACACATTATCATAGATTAGTAAATATGAGAGATTTTGATTGGCTCCGTCTACAACAAAGCTAAAGAGAAGGTGTATCATATCTTCTTTTCCTACAGACATGACATTTTTATTAAACTATATTAGGCCCTTGGTCATAACTCTGATACTAATGTTGTTCATCAACATGTCTGGTGATTTAAATAGCATGTAACATTTTTTACATTAATTGGCATTACAAGACTTATTTAAATCTATGTCGATGATATCATGCAATTCTTACTGGTTACTTGGTTTAGGAGTTAAATAAATGCAGATACATGCACTCATCATATTAACTGCAGATCTTTATAATCATTTTACTTTTTACTTAGAGTTATTATTTTATTAAATACTGTTTACAACTATGAATAAAAAATATGCAGGAGTGCATGCACAAAATGACCCACTGAAGACAGGAGCTGTAATTAGTAAAGGCTCAGAAATGTTCTCAAAATTCATTTGTTATGCTTCATATGTAATTTGTGCTATAGTAAGCTAAAGCCAGGTCTACGCAAGGCAACTCTGACCCAGTTGTGGAGTTGTGTTTTGGTTTTCCAACTGCACTCACTCACCAATGGGGTTCTTCCTCTACGTGGCATCTGTTTGACTAGGCTCAGCTTCACTCGGCCGTTTTGGTTCTCCATCGGGGATTGTACACAGTACCTGACACAGCTTTTCATACTATCTCCAGCGGGGTTCCAAACTGAGCAAAGACTTAACCCTTTAAGGCCCAAGACCATAGATTATAGCCAGAAAATTGTAATTTTTTGGAGCTGAAATGTTTGTTTCACTTTCTGCTAGAATCCATAAGATCAAAATGTCCATAAAATTCAACATGTAGATTTTTTGTATCTCATCTGATGTTTTTGGCAGCTGGTAATCCATTTGAGGAGATTTTTATCATTTATCTGATTGTATTCAGATTTGTTTTTTTTTTGTAATTTGTTGATCATATTGATTGGAAAGAGGTATTATAAAAGTATGTATCAAATATGATACAATTGGCTTTATAGGGTTAATATGATGTGGAGACCCCTAAGTGGTCCGAGTATCACCTCAAGTATGGGGTTATTGATATAGAAATGAAACGGTACCTGTTGTCGGCTCCTGGATGTTGAATGACTGCCCAGTTCCTGCTGACAGACACTAAGGCTAATATTTGGTTTTATGTTTGTACTTTTACCAAAATTTTGTGCAGGCTAGCTCTTAACCTTTAAAAGTGTGATCAGTCCCGACCACCCACACTGCTGCCAGCTACATGGGGCAACTGAGAAACTTTGGCAAATTTTTTTTTGGCTGTCATGTTTTCCATTTCTGGGTTTGACTCAAATACACTCGTCCCCACAGTTAATTATTGGCAAATTCTGGCTGACCAGTGCATTTATGTTTTAATTAAAATTGTGATGTGAATATTTGCAGGGCTTTAATTACAAAAATACTTTAAAATTAGGCCTGTGCTGAGAATATTGATAGAATAACACACTGTCACTTACTCTGTAATTACTGTTAATTACTGGAGTTTAAGTTGCACAATCCTTTAATACATGTCCTGACAGTTTATTTATTTATTTATTTTTTATTACAAAAAAAAACAACAAAAGTTGTTGGAAATATTGTAAGATTGAAAATACCCAACCATGCTTAAAACCACATCAGATATTTTCTCCCTCACAGTCTTTAACTTCCATAATACTCTGGGAGAAATGGTGCTTCCTTAGGCCACCAGGGTTAGTGTGGCCTGCAGTAAAAAATGGTTCGGACAACCTCAAATAAACTAAAGCCTGCAACCTGAAATCCATCCAACACAATCAGATTCATTACACACTCAGATTTTACCACAATTTACAAATTAAAAACAAGATAAACATGGCAGAGTTTAAACAAGATAGCTGTCTGATGATCAGGGATATATTTGATATGTAAAAACAAGATTTTCAGTTGTTTTTCTTGTAGCAAATTGGCACTACGAAAAAGAAACATTTGCTGCCTGGCCATCACTTCAGTCTATCAGCTAATTAATCTTTTCATTCTGTCATGTGTTATAAAAAATGCTCTCAGTGCTGCGATAAAAACAGATACTGATATCTCGTCAGCAACAGGCTGCCAGGAACAGTTGCTTTCAGTCTATTATTTCCATCCATAATGTGCACAGGTGCAGCTTAATTCAATTGGAAGACATCGCTGTGGTTGTACACAAATACATCTCTGTGCTACCAAGTAGAGCCGCTGTCATGGTGATGGTGGGGCTTATATAAGCACTGATGTATTTTTGTTGGAAAGGAGTGTATTGTCCTCTCTGTGCTGGTTTTATTATGATTTGTTTATACACACACATAAGGAGTGATTGAATCAACTGCCTTTTCTCAGTCTAACAAAGAATAAAGACATACAGGCTGTCATGGAGAGAAGTAGATGAGTGGCATGTGTATAATTTAGTACAATATATAAAAGAACATCTGAACCCAAAGAAAGCCTACACACATTCGCTGACATGATACAATAATAGATATAATGACACCAATTATGTCTCCTTGGCTGCTTTATTTTTCCTGTCCCTAAACCCACTCCTTTTAAAGAGGTGGACAGTGTGTAACTTTTAACTTTTCTGGATTTATGTATGGACAGAAACCCTGAAAAAAACCAATTCCAATGAAGCTGTGACACTGTATAAAATATGATAATGTGATAAAAATATATTTTCAACCTTTATTCAGTTTACTACAGACAAAATACTTCATGTTCAAGCTGATTAGCTTTATTTTCTTTTGCAAAATTTTGAATTTGATGCCATAACATGTTCCAAAAAAGCTGGGACAGGGGCATGTTTGCCACTGTGTTACATCACCTTTATTTTTAACAACAACAAACAAGCATTTTAGAAAAGAGGACTCTAGCTGTTGAGGTTTTGCAGGTGGAATTATTTCACAGTCTTGCTTGATGTTTGACATGTTTTGTGCTTCATAATGAGCATGTGTTTTCAATAAGAGACAGGTCAGGACTGCAGGCAGGCCACTTTAGTACTCACACTCTTTACTGAAGACTCATACTGTTGTGACACATGCAGAACGTGTCTTGCTAAAACAAACAGGGACAACCTTGAAAAAAAACATTACTTAGATGGAAACATATGTTGCTCCAAAACCAGTATGACATCAATGGCGCCTCACAAGGTACCCATGCCATGGGCACAAACACACCCCAATACAATCACAGATGCTGGATTTTGAACACAGCAGTCAAAACCATCTGGATGGACACAACACCTATGATTTGTCAAAAAATTTAAAAAATTTAAAAAATATCAAAATGCGGACTCATCACACCACGGCAGACTTTTCCACTTTGCTTCAGTCCATCTCAAATGAACCCAGAGAGGCCAGTGATATTTCTGGGTGTTGTTGGTGAATGACTTTTACTTTGCATGGTTGAGTTTTAACCTGCACTTGTAGATGTAGTGATTAGGCCTGTGCTCAAAATATCGATCAAAGGACACAACATCTATGATTTGTCAAAAAATTTAAAAATTTGACAGTTGTAAATACACTTTTGCTAATGTTAACGGTGGCACGGTTCAAGGTAGAAGACAAGCTACATAATGAAGCATATGTTCTAAATTTGAACTTAGGTCTACCATCTTTGAGGATCTGAATTTATGTCTCTCTAGTTGTAGAACCACTTAAAACTCATCCTTGTTCTTTTTTACTTTGAACAGTTGAGTTTTAACCTGCACTTGTAGATGTAGTGATGACATGTGTTAACTGGCAGTGGTTTCCCAAAGCGTTTCTGAGCCCACGTGGAAAAATCTTTCACAGAATCATGTTGGTTTTTCATGTAGTGATGTCTGAGGGATCAAATGTTGCTTATGTGCAGGAACTTCTCTGATTTAATTTTTTGTTGATACTATGAAATGTCTAAATTCCTTACGATTTCCTTTAAGAATTGTTGTTCTTAAACTGTTGGATTATTAGTGAACCTCCAACTGCTGAGCCCCTCGATGACGCTCCTTTTACACTCAATCATGACCTGTTTCGAGTTAACCTGGTCACCTGTGGTAAGTTTCAAACAGAAGTTTTTTGTTGCCTTCCTCAACTTTTCTTGTTTTGTTAGCCTTGTCCTAGCAAAGTTTATCAGTCTGAACATTAGTATCCTATCTTTGTAGTGTATTCAAATGAATATAGTTCAAAAGGATTTGTAAATGTAATGTTGTATTTTGGTTTTACTCTATATTTCAACTTAACTGAAACTGGGGTTTATATATCATTATCTACTTTTTACTTAAAAATGTGCTATTTTGTCAGCACAAAGATAAAAAAAGCATACTGATCTTTGTTTTGCCAACAGTCTTACAGCATGAAGTCAAAAGAAAACAAGGAAACAAAGTTGGATATTATCAACAGTCATGGGTGTTACTTTTAAAACGAATTAATTATGTTACAATCAGTTCATTACTGTGTAAAAACTGAGATATTTGGCATGTTCGAATATTTTGTACAAACAAAATTTAAACTACTCAGTGTCTTGTTTCTGTTTTGTTATGAGTACGGCACACTGCCTTGGAATTTGTGGACTCTAATCATCAATGGTTAATAGCGTGTATGCTCAAATAACAATTTTGCTTGATATTTGGGGAAAGGGACAGCCCTCATTCCAACATATAGACAGGCAGGAGAGAAACAGAAACAGTGCTTTTTGTTATACAGCAACAAAATGGGAAAGTAATATGAGGGAGTTTTTTTGGTCAGTAAGGAGTTACCTTAAACATGCAGCTAATGACGTATCGCCTGCCTTGAAAACAAAATAATCTTACTACTTAAACAGCTTACTTTGTAACATGTTACTGCCAACAATCAGAAATATCTATTAAAATATTTCCTGGACGTCAGTAATATGCTAGTTATTGAAACTATAAGCGATTTCATTAGCACAAAATGATTTATTGTCATTTCTAGTCATCATTCTGAGAGCAATTATTTCTGATTTTTGAGTGGTACCTCTTTTCTCTCTATCGATTGTGCTATACCTAAATCAGTCATGTTTTTAACAAATATACCACCCTACTTTCTTTTCACAGTAAAACTACACAACCACTGAGTCACAATCTTTGCCATGATGAAAAAAAGGAGCGTTTTGGTAAAAATTTTGACTCATTCTGTTGAACACCTACCCCACAGCAACAGTTTGAGGCATAAAATTGACATGGAAATAGTTCCTCATGCCTCTGGTCTTGTCTGATGTTGTATCCTATCAAGAGGCTTCAGTATGAATTTGAGTCTATTTCAAAACCAGATTGTTTTCTTGTTTTTGAAACCCAATAATAGATTTTGCCAAGTTACAAACCAATACATAAAAACATTTCATAGAGCATCTTAGTGTTCTTTCTCATGGCCCGAAAAGACTTTGATTTCAGGATGTTAGATTTTTGCAGCCTGCTGAAGTCAATAACTGGCATTTTGCATTTTGCCCAAGTTTCACTTTCAACCATATCCTCTTCACAAACAGAAAGCTTAAAAAAGTCAACAAGTTTTAAACCAGGTGCTTACCTCTCAGATTATTTTGCTCAGCCGATGGAAAAGTCTTGCAGCTTTTTCAGGGGGGTTGGGTTGTCTTCCACTTCACCTTTGACCTCCTGTCTGTCTCTGGATCCAGCGCCCAGCAGCTTTCAGCACAGGATTAAAACATCTATTGACAGAGGAGTGATGTGATTGACAAGTTTAAGTTTTCTTCCTTGTCAGACAGAGCCTCTGTGTTCTGAGTGTGTGTGAGTGTGTGTGGGTATGTGTGTGTGTGAGCTGTCTGAGTGTGTATGTGTGTGTTGTACCCATGTCTTCCCAGAAATCACATTTCACATTCCAGCGTGACTTAAATTTTTTCTGCTGTTAAATACGAGTTGAAGTTTGGTTTTTGAGCCCCACTTTTCACACAGTTTGTCTAAAACGACTCCTGAACATGGACACAGGGAGGATAAATCTGTTGAATAAACTCACATTTCGGTGTTATGTAAAGTCCCGACTCTGCTGTATGGACAGTTTTCTCTCATGGGGTCTGTGAGTCCCTCATTGTTTAGGGTTTTAAAACCAGAGGTTTTCATTTGCTCCTATTTTTTATTATGGTTCTGCTTATTGTATTCAATTTCAGTTTGACAAATATAACAGAATATACTATAATATAATTTAATGATATAATGATAATAATAATATAATTTTACTTTATTATTTTAGTTTGTATTCTTAAGGTGCTTACACACCGGACGCGACTCGTACTATCTTGGCAATCACTCTACATGCAAAGTCAATGTACAGCGGTGTACATTGACTTTGTGTGCGTGTGTGACGGTACCCGTTACAGACAGTTATTCATCCGGACTACAGAGAAACAATCCATGTCCGTGTGGGAAACATTAGTCAGTGAGGACATTAGTTCTGCCTAGACAGACCACAGAAAACTCACAGATGATGCTGCTGCAGGGCATCAGCTGCAGGGTTTTGTGGTTGATAAGTGAGTGAAAAGGATACAGCTGGAATAATGTCCACTTGTACACCCTATTGTATGATATATGATATGATCGCTGTGAAACTCGAGCAGACGTGACGTCACCGAGCGACGGCCGACGGCAACAGTGATCAAAATGAGGTATTTATGGACACGCGACCTGACTTCAGTGGGCGACGCGATTTTGATCGCAAAGTCGCTTGCACTGTGAAAGCAGCATGAGAAGTAGTTTTATATCAGTAGTGTGATGGTTTAAACCATCCATTCATCCATTTTCTACACTGCTGCTTATCCCTTTCGGAGTCAGAGAGAGCTGGAGCCTTACTCAGCAGGGTACACCCTGGACTAGGGCTGAACAATTTATCGTTTTCAGATCGAAATCGCAATTTTAGACAATGCAATTTTGTGATCGCCAAAGCAGCAATTTTTTGCAGCGCTCCTGACCGACTCAGGATGTGTTGTGTCAAGGATTATACACATACTGTTTTACAAATTTGTAGACAATCTATATGTTAAGAGTGCTGGTCAGCAGGTCAACAACACAAAGCCTCTGTTTAGGAGTAGAAGTTAATGAAAACAGAATATTTATCATCACTATTGAAGGTGAATAATGTGTTAAGTGTTTTTCATCATTTATTTCCTTACTGTTGTCTGTACTGTAAACAAAGTGAATTTTGCACTGAAGTTTGATTTGAAAAAAAAGCGTGAATTGCAATATCTGCCCTACATGTTAATATCCCAAAGCTTGATTTGAAGAAAATCGTGAATCGAATTGAAATCGCAATATCTGCCAGAAAAATCGCAATTCAATCTTTTCCTAAAATCGTTCAGCCCTACCCTGGACTGGTCACCAGTCAATCGCAGGGCCACATAGAGAGACCAACAACCATTCAACATGGTAAATAACACCTAAGAGCAATAAAGATTCACCTATTTACCTAACAGGCATGCTTTTTTAGCCTGTAGGAAGAAGCTGGAGTTCTAAACAGAAAGGCCCTGATTGATGCAGGGTTTGAACCAGCAACACGACCTGCTGCACTACCATACCACCTTATAGACCACACTGGACAGATGCAGGGCCAAATTTGGGGTAAGCCTGGAAATTTTAGATTTTCCACGTCATATGCAAACCCAGAATTCTGCACCGTGATCGACTGTGTGTCATGTCAGAGTTTGGGTTTACAGAAAAAGCAACAGGCTGTTAAACAACACATCAACATTTTCTGTTGCTTTTTTGTTTTTTTGTTATTTGATTTGGACATTTTTAAATCATCAGAAATTAAAACTGCAACTCTGTACTAAAATATTTTATTTCTGTCTTTCGGGATTTCACATATGAGTTGCCGATTTGTTTTTAACTTTTCAAGATAAAACTGGAGGTCAGAATATTATTTATAATCTCTATATTATTTTCAACACATAGGAAATATAAAGTACATGTTCAATTAAAAAAAAATAACACATGCAAATAAAACAAGAGCGAACAGACAAAGACCACCTTTCATTTATGAATTACATCTCCTTCTCAATAAAGTTCAAAACTCAATATGCACCCTCCTTATTGTTTTGTACAAATGCAGATATTGAATGTTGTAAAAAACAGCAATTTTATTTGTCTAATGAAAGTATAAACCTTTCTCAAAAAAAACATTTTTGTAAATTTGACATTTCTACTTACAAACCTAACTCAAAACATAGAATTTCATACATAAATAGTTGCCTATATCCAAAATAAGCATTTTAATCCTTGTGAAATCACAGAGATCTCTTGTGTGTAATATATAAGAGGGTATAACAAGGACAAATAAATACTAATTTTGGTTGTATTTGAAAATATGACTTTGCCCTTTAAGTAACTTTGTGGGTGGTTGCGGCATTTAGGTGACAGTTTGGGTGGGTGTGTGGGGGGCATAGAAAGATATGGGGGGGGGGGGGCTCAACACAGTAGAGAACCACTAGTTTATTGAAAGATCTCAATCAACTATATATATATATATATATATAAAAAAGTAAGTATAAAAGGTCAAAAGTTTTAGCTACTGCAGTTGGAATATAATGTGGCTGTGAGAAGTGATCACAAGGATCATTGTCTGTTTCATTCAGTTTATGTAAGTTTGTTCAGACACAAAACAATAGGGCACAAGGACCAGGCAGGAAGAGGAACTTATGAGAGGAGGGAAATGCTTTTTTCTCTTTAGACTTTTTCTCTTTGGTGAAAGAAAAATTAAAATGTTGAGAATAATGTTGGTGTACAATTAAAGTAAAGTCGAAAAATCTTCATAAAAAAAGATGAACTGTTGATCTGCACCAGGTCTGTGTGCTCTCCCTCTCAGACAAGTTTTTTTAAAGTCCTGTGATAACCACGTCACGTTTAAGAGCAGAAAACACAGCGTTAGAGATCAGAGGAGTGGGCTGCTGCTCATCTCGACGACATTTATCGAGGTAGTTTCATGCACTGTTTGTAAATGTCATAAATGGCTGTCTTTATTTTAAGAGTTCACTTTTAAATGGACACTTTTTACCTAATTCTTTTTTATCTTTTTTCTGGTATTTCATCGATTAAATCTTCATGGTCTTTTTAATTTATCCAAAATATTTCTCCAGATTGAACTACTCTTTCTGACATACAACCTTTTCTTCTACATTCTGAAATTCATGGAATTTTATTTTAATATTTTCAACTTTTATGCATGACTTCTTTGCACGGTTTCATTTTTTTGTCCTTTGCAAACGCCTTGACTTTCTTTATACATTTGGACTTATTCATCAACAGTCGGACTTTCCCTAAACCATCTTGACTTCATTCACAAATCTGTGGTTAAACTATTGTACACATTTGGACAATTCTTTCAGCATTTAGACTAAATCTTTTGAGTATCTCAGCATTTTACTTTGCTCATGTTATTTCCACTATTGTTTTTCAAAGAGCACAATAAAAGAAAAGGACATTTTAAGCATAGTCTTCTTATTTTATTGTTATTTAAAAGTAAATGCTGCTTGGATGTTAATATTCTTTATTTTGGCAGTAATAAAAACTTTTCTGTAAATACACCCACAATCTGCTTAAACACTTGTCTCAGAACAAAGAGGGATTTTCAGCCTGCGAGAAACGAGTAGGAGGAAGCAATTAGTTTTTATTTAATTTGAGCCTTTGACAGAAGTCCTAAAAAACTGAAGTTAGCTTTGATTTATGTTGGAGAGCCCCTACACTGCTGCACGATGACAAGCCTTGTGTTTCATGGAGACTTTACTGTTTTTGTTTCATTTTGTTTCATCATGCCATCATTTTGACTTACATTTTTATATCACCATGTTTTTCACATCCAGACTTTTTTGGTGTAATTTTGACCTCTCTACGCTGAATCTATCTCAGACTTTTTGATTTTCTTCAGAGCGTTTTAACTTTAAATTTCAGGTCATACTTTGGCACTGTCTTTGTAAACAAGATAGATTTTTCAACATTTCAACCTTTAGTCCTGAACTTTTCAACTTTATCCTTCACAATGAATGTCAAACTGTTTTCAACATGTTGATTTTTACTTTAATGTCTAACCAGACTTTACATTTCATTTCTGTTATGTCATTTAACCTTGATCATTCAGACTTTGATTATTCAAATATATTTTAAAATATGTTTAGTCAACTTTTTACATTTTTAAAATTAACTTTACTCTCATCCTTTCAACTTTTCACTAATCATTCTAACTTTGCCTAATATTAAAACAAAGTGATTTGTTTTTCTAGACAACTTCAGTCTCAAAATTTTAAGAGAACATTTGAACATTTTTAATTATAAATGAAATTGTTTTCTTTCACATTCTGTTTCTTTCTGTGACATTCTGCCTTCATTATTATTTTTTAAATAGAAAATAAATTAGCTATTTGCACAACATTTGAATTTCTCCCAATATTTTGATTTTGCCTTCGTCATCTTTTCAAATTTTACTTTATTCCCTAAACCGTACTTGGACATCTTTTCTAACATGTTGATTTATTTCCTTTTCTTAACATTTTACTAAAGACATTGTCATTCATTTTCAAAATTCGACTTAAAACCCAAGTGTATTCTCATTTATAAACACATTTATCATTGAGCTTTTTTTTCTATATAGTATTCAAACATATTTCAAACCATTTAAGCTTTTTTATTGTTTAAACCTTTTTTAAACAGCTCAACTTTTCCATCTACATTTTGAAGTTTTTTTTTGTTTTAATTTCTTTATTGAAGAGTGCAAATTTACAAACAGATACATTTTAATCTTCTTAGTATTGCGAGATACATCAATGATCCAATAAAGTGAAGAAGATAAAAAAAAAAAGGATATTGGTATTCCTACTCCTCACTGTTTTTTATTTATTAATTATTTCCCCAGATCAACACCCCTACCCCCCCATGAACCATGTAGGAGCCACACTTCTACTAAAAAATAAATAAGTAAAATAGATTAATTTGAAACAAATGAGATTAATGGAATTAAACAAAAAAAAAGGAATAAATAAATAAGAGGAAAGAGAAAATTTTGAAGTTATTTCAAATCTTCACCTATTGACATCTTTCTCATCATTTGGAAAGCATCTTCAACATTAAACAATATAATAATAATTTTAGATACATCTCCAGAGGTGCTGCAGAGGGAGTTGTGAGCATGAGAGTAACCTGTGGGAGTGTGTAGTTACTGAACATTCATTTGAAGCCTCTGACTGAATCTAAAGTGAAAGAAGAACATGGCTGCATGGACTTAAAGTACTTCAAACAGACAGTAAAAAGTCCTGAATAACCCGTGTTTGGTTATGATTTAGCCTGGAGAGCCCCTTCGCTGCTACAAGACGATAAGCGTAGTGTTTCTCAACATTTTGACAGCTGAGCAGAAAGAAAGCGACTGGCAGAAATGAAGTGACATTCCTCTTAATGTTCCTGTCAGATGATACAATATGTATGGCAGGTAAGCTAGCTCTATATCAAAAAGAACAGACAGAGAATAATAGCAGGAGGGAGGCGTAAAAAGCTGGAAGGACTTGTCTTTCTGTCTCCCTCCGTCATCCGGACCCACCTGTCCGCAGTCGGAGCGGCTCAGAAGATTTGCTGCTGGTCGGGGAATTCGTGGCTGAGCGATGCGTCAGGCCTTGTCATATAAAATGTGAGTGCTTTCCCCCTGAGTAATTTAATCACAGACTTTTATGGAGGCATCAGGCAGCACAGTGAGAGACAGAGTAAAAGGATTGTAATTGGACTTCTTTCATTCAAAGTAATATATGGAATGTGTGGTATAATTACAGCGTGGGGTAATGGCATGTGGACCAATGAAAAGCTAACGTGTGCTGATTGGTTTAATGTGAGTTCATCAGGGGGAAATCTGCACCATATTGACTTTTTCTTCTCGTGGTGTTTGCTCTGACATTATTGTAAGGTTTTCAAAACCTTGCAGCGACTCATTTTGATCCAAGTCTGATGGACTATTGAAAACTTCTCACTAAATGAAACTTAGCAGAAATGGTCTTTTTTGTGATAAATGACTAATGGTGTGTGGGTGGGAGATGGTCTGAGGTCAACTCTACCTTCATTAAAAAGCTCTCTGAATAGTCTGGAAGCCTTCTTATACAAGTCTGTTTGAAAAGATACTGCTGTCCTCTTTATCTTCAGCTATTTTAATTTCACCATCTGCTCCACATAACATAATGGTGATTGTTTTTGTTCTGCATATCGTGCTGCTGCCAAGGAGGATTTAATAAATTGACTTAAAAGGCTGCAAGTAATTTCATTTATTTTCTAAACAAATTTCCATTGATTTTCAAGGTGGGTGCTGAATGTTTATAATTCTTATAAGTATGAAATATAAACGTTTTTCTCACATAATTAATTTGTTATTTGACCTTAAATTAATGAGGGGAGTCTCTTCAGATTAAAACTTACTTTCCTCCAACAGGACCAAGTCAGCATACAATTATAAATTCTACAAATAGTTTTAAGAGAGCACAAACCTCCACCAAAGCATTTCAAACATTGTCAAGCAAGTTACTGTCAAAAATGTGGAAGACTGCCTCATACTACGCTGTAAACAAATCCTCCCAGGATCCACATCTAGATTCACGTCATCACCAAAATCTTATCACATTTTCTGCGTGCTGTGAACAACAATCCCTTTGAGTTTCAGCAAAATCTGTACAGAACTTTTTAAACTATTCGGGACACTAAAACCAGCGGGCTGTTGCCATGCTGAACTCCTGACTGCAAATGTCCGTCTATTTACTCTATATGATCAGTCATTGAACATATCCTCTCACGTACAGGCTTCCTTGCACGTTGTTTTTTTTTTTTTTTTGTGTATCTCGTACATATTGTACATATTTACCTCCGCCAAGGAGGTTATGTTTTCGGGAGAGTTTGTTTGTCTGTCTTTCTGTCCGTCCGTCCGTCTGTGAACAAAATAACTCAAAAAGTAATGGATGGATTTTGATGAAATTTTCAAGAAATGTTCAGCATAGAAAAAGGAAGAACTGATTCGATTTTGGTGTTGATCCGGATTGGCGTCTGGCCGACATGGCGAAAAATGTGATTTCTGTGAATAACTACGGAACTAAAACAGATATCATTATGAAACCAATTGCTAATGGTATGTTTTCATGGTCAAGGAATCTAAATATTTACATGAAATAAAGGTGGGACTAATATTTATGGTGAAAATCACAATATAGGAGAGGAATGTGGCGTTGGCGGAGGTCTGCGCTCTCCGAGTGCTTTTCTAGTCTATTATTATTCTTACCTTATTTATAATTTCAATATGATTTCAAAGCTTAACTCCTGCTGGTGTCACATTCCTTGCATGTCTAACACACCTGGCCAATAAAGCTGATTCTGAAAATGTGGAAAACTGTTCTCGCTAACATCCCTGAACACATCCCTTTAATCCTCAGTGCAAGAGGGCCAACTTGTAGAATTTAAAGGACATATTCTCTGCTTTCTGAGTTTTTATTGTTACCTCTGCCAGGAGGTTATGTTTTCGGGAGAATCTGTTAGTTTGTCTGTCTGTCTCCGAACAAAACAACTCAAAAAGTTATGGATGGATTTTGATGAAATTTTCAAGAAATGTTCAGCATGGGAAAAGAAAGAAGTGATTCGATTTTGGTGTTGATTTGGATACGCGTCTGGCCGCCATGACGAAAAATGTGATTTTGGTGAATAACTTCTGAACTAAAATAGATATTATGAAACCAATAGATAACAGTATGTTTTCATGGTCAAGGAATCTAAATATTTACATGAAATAAAGGTGGGACTAATATTTATGGTGAAAATCACAATATGGGAGAGGAATGTGGCGTTGGCGGAGGTCTGCGCTCTCCGAGTGCTTTTCTAGTCTATTATTATTCTTACCTTATTTATAATTTCAATATGATTTCAAAGCTTAACTCCTGCTGGTGTCACATTCCTTGCATGTCTAACACACCTGGCCAATAAAGCTGAGTCTGAAAATGTGGAAAACTGTTCTCGCTAACATCCCTGAACACATCCCTTTAATCCTCAGTGCAAGAGGGCCAACTTGTAGAATTTAAAGGACATATTCTCTGCTTTCTGAGTGTTTATTGTTACCTCTGCCAGGAGGTTATGTTTTCAGGAGAGTCTATTTGTCTGTCTGTGAACAAAATAACTCAAAAAGTTAGGGATGGATTTTGATGAAATTTTCAAGAAATGTTCAGCATGGGAAAAGGAAGAAGTGATTCGATTTTCGTGTTGATCCGGATACGCGTCTGGCCGCCATGATGAAAAATGTGATTTTGGTGAATAACTACTGAACTAAAATAGATATTATGAAACCAATAGGTATTGGTATGTTTTCGTGGCCAATGAATCTAAATATTTACATGAAATAAAGGTAGGACTAATATTTATGGTAAAAATCACAACATGGGAGAGGACTGTGGTGCTGGTGGAGGTCTCGACTCCTCGAGTGCTTTTCTAGTTATTCATGTATTTTCTACAAACAGTTTTTTTGTTCTTTATTTTGATATTACGTCGTGCAAAGATAGGAGCGCTCCAGAAACTTCCGCAGCCAAACATATCTCCATTTCAGTTTGATTTTTGCTACTTTTAATGTTTTTTTTGGTAAAGTTTGTAACATTTTCCTCTTTTGTATGTATGATTTGATATTTTAAGTACACTGGAGGGCCACATTGTGGGAGGAGGACCACATGTTCGCCTCAGGCCGCCAGTTGCCCTACTCTGCTCCACATGTATGGGGCTTTCTATTGGAGGCAGGCCTTTGCATGAAAGTCTGTATTTCTGTGAAGTCATTTTGCTTTATTCCAAGGAAGTATTATAGTAGTAAAACTTAACTTAGCAAAACATTCTATGATTTGTGAGTAATAAAATAGACTAAACTTAAAGATATTTAGATATGCTTATTTTGTCTATTTATATTTTAGCCAGAATGTGTATCTTCATTTTTATGACACTGATTTGTTTGTTAAATAGTGCTATTGGTCAGCATTTACAGATGAGTGGATTTTATACATTTCAAACAAATTAAAAGTACAAAAAAAATCTACTTTGGACAATGCAATATTTTTCTATTCAACAGTAACAGTTTTTATCAGTTCTCCTGAAAAGCAGCAGTTTTGTAGGTTAGAAGTTTCAGTCCTATAGCAACATACATTCTGTTCTTGTTTCATGAAAAAGAGGATTGGTACTAAAACTAAACGCATTCAAGGTTGAAAATATGTATTATAAAGAAGTTTTAATAAAGTAATATTTCAGCTTCATCTTTGTCTTCTTCTTCTTTATAAAAAATAAACATTTGTTTCCATGATTTTTTTATTTTTAGACCCCTAAAAGCAACAAATAATATTTTAGATTTAGAAACAAATATTTTATTGCCTGTTCCTCTTTTCCTCAGAGAGATCTTGAGTAGATACTGGAAAAATGAGCCCAAGCTCCTTCTGCCATTATTTTTTGTCTGAGCAGACAATTTTCCATGTCAACAACATATATATGTATCTTGACTCAGAATGACAAAAAAAGCCTTAGGGACAGTGAGTGTTCTGGTTGTGTGTTGGATTAGTTATTAGACTCTGAGTTCATTTCTTTCCGTGTCCTCAGATCAGATACCAGTCAGAAAAGACGTCTTGCATTAATGTTCAACATTACAGGTTTTGATGACGGAACATATTGATGTTAAACTGCAAGATGCATGGGGACGGATAAACATATTCTTTTTGATTAAAACTTTCAGAAGCCTGAGAACAGAGCTTCAGTACAAAATGGCAACCATTGGATGCTTCATGGAGCTGCAGCACTGGCTTTCTTACATTTTGGCTCAACACTAACTGGAGTACTAACTGGTTCAGTAAAGACACTGATGGAAAATCACATCAGGGATATTTATATTTGGTGGACAATACTTCCTCCTACTCTGCAACCAGGATGAAAACACAGCCCAGCTGTGGTAGCTGAACTCCAGTGAACCAAAAACAACAAGAAGCATGGGACTATTATTATCATACAGATTAAATGCATTACTTTCTGACCTTAATTTGACTACGTTAAGCTGACAGTCCAATTTAAAAGCTATATAACCTTTATTGTTGCCCATTTCATCTATAAATAAAATTGTCCATCTTGGCTCTAAATTGAATTTGGCTCATATTAAATATAATATGACATTCTGAACTCGAAAAAGGATAAATGGACTCGCTTGGATTGAAGTATTTTCAGCCTCTAGATGTATTTATTTTTTTATATTTGTGTCATGTAATCTCTTGGCTGCAGCTCCAGATCTCTGCTCTATTTATTCGATCTGGAGGAATACATCTCACTTTACAATTAGCAGCATGATGTATCCTGATGACAGCTCCGTGCATCCAAACATTCAAAACATTAACGTCTGGTCACACTTTCCATCATCCAGCTCATCATGAAGCATTACTGAAATGAGATCCAGGTTGGGTGCTTATATGCAAGCGATTGTGATTGTGTGTGCATGTTGTCCAGGGACACAGGCAGAGAGAAAGAGGAATGGATAACATGAAATGAGTGAAGAAGGTGACTAACCTGGTCTAGGATGCAAACTACTAGCAAAACATTTTGGTATTGCTTGTGGCAAAAACTAAGGAGAACTTTTGCTATATTTTCTAACTCGTCATGTAAAATTCACCCATAAAAATGAAAGCATATTCTGGTTTAGTAAATATAACTTATGGAGTTTGGTTTTGTAGAAATCTGCAGAGTTAGCATCATTTTGTAGTCCAAAACCAGGCCTGAAACTTGATACTTCGACAAAAAGCTTAGACTTTTCAGAAGGTTTTCGGATTGTTGCTGATAAAAGTCTAACTTTTATATATCATCGTCAACATCGGTCATATCTTATAATCGTTATAGATGTTAATGTGAATATTAGATTCGTTACTATTTTCATGGTTGATATCGATTATACCTCTATAAAAACTACCTTTGCAACCATATAGACATGAGGACTCTCTTGAATACAAGATGAAGACAAATTTATGATTGGCCCTTCAATCCATCACAAACTTAAATCTTTCTAATCTAATCTTTCTTCCCTGAGGTTTTTAATCTCTATGGGACTAACCTGGTTAACTAAAAAAATAAAATAAAAATTCTTACTGTAGTCCACTTGTCTCTGCCCACCTGACTTCCTTCACCCACACACTGAACACAGCTCTGGCCGTTCCATTTCCTGAACAGGATTTTTGCTGCTGCAGTTAATGTAAGTGCCCTACAGAAGCACCTCCCTGTTATTTGATTGACCCAGTGCTGAGCTCATGATGGATTCATGTATGTGTAAATATGTGGATATAATTTATTTTTAAATGCATATATGTTTATCACTGAAGAGTTCAGCCTGCTCTATTGTGAAGTGTCACTTGCTATGAAATGGCACTATACAAAGAAAGATTGATATATAAAGATAGGCTTTAAAAATTAACTCTAATATATTTTAAAAGAGTTTATATACTTGATCTTTTGTCAAGCTCCATCCTTTCTAGGACGTGGTCTTTTGTAAAGCCCTGCCCTACTTAATAACTGTTACTAGGTCAGACAAAATCCTTTCTGCCTGGCCTCTCTCCAATTTGAAACAACTGAAAAAAGCTCATGTTTTTAAAAAATGTATTCATATTTAATACATTTTCCTGTTTTCAACATCTAGCCTGGGCAAAAGAATACAGCCAAACTAAGGTAAGGTATATGATGAGAACTCAAAATGCGTATGAATTTGTTAAATAAAGAACAATATAACTAGTGATCTAAGTGATGTCGCCTAACCATGGCTGTTCATTTTCCCAAAACGCTTTTGTCTCCACTAAATATCCCTACACCAAATATTGTCTATATTAATATGTTTTCTCTTACCTTTCAGAGTAGACTCATTTTCTTTGAGTTTTCAGTGGTGAAGTAAGAAAATAAATGGAACAATTTCACCACAATGCATTAACATAGACTGCTTTTCCCCCCACACGTACTCATATCTTCAGCACCATTGTCTCAGACTAGCCTGACTCAAATGGACCATTCAGTATAAACCACACAGCAGATATTTGACTAGACCATCTGGGCAACAGCCCATAGAAAGTTTTTGGGAATGGGCAAAATGCTTTAAAGCATATCCTGCAGATGACTGGACGATCGTTCCGTGAATCACTTTCCTGATGGTCATATAATATAGTAGGGCGGGCATAACTGCTGTGGTTATTGCACAAAACGTGAGCTACTTCTACTCTGTGTGAGCAGTCACTTCCTGCTGTTGTCGAGCTCATTACTCCCTCCTCCCACTGAGGGATGTTGATTGGGTCGTGCTGCTTTTGGCTGCTTTAAATCGTGTAAACTGGAGCTTCGTAAGACAGATCTGTCTGGTTATAGACATTGAGTAAAGTGGACCAAACTGCTGCCCCAGACTGCGGACAGCATCAGTTATCAACGGGGTGACATCGTGGTTATCTCCAGTCCTCGTGTTTAAATCTGTCACTTTGTCTTACAGGGTAGTGAATTGAGCAATAGCCTGAGAACAGTATCTCAAACCTCCTGTCAGAGTCTACAGGTTGTTTATTAAGAGTTAAAGGTGAGAGTGCACGACTAACGCAGGGAGAACTGGAAAAGCTAGAGCAAAGAGGAGATGGAAAACTTGCAGCTTAATAAAAAACTGACTAACTGGTGGTTTAAGTGTCAGGTGTTTGAATAATGATAGATGTCAGGCATGAACCAAGGGCAGTGTGGCTTATCTGCCTGAACAGGCTCACAAAATTAATTAATCAATCAAACTTTATTTATAATGCACTTTACATACTAAAAATGTGGAACAAAGTGCTGTACATTCAAAACCCCAAGCAGATACGTGTCAGAGGATACAAATAAAACAAAAAACCCCACCCACCCTCCCAACCACATTCAACACACCCAACCACACACACACATACAACACACACGCACACAAAAAGACACTTAGTGAGGACTTCAAAAAACTGCTACAGATGACTGAGGAAACGTTATCTTGAATTAAAAATGAGGAATCAGGAGCTAAGACATATAATGGCTTATTATATGATATGATAAAGAGAATGAAGCACTAAAAGTTAATTATGGTAAAACTGGCTAAAAAAAAGCATGAACAGAGGTAATAAAACACAATAGCAACTCTGAAACTAAAACAGAATAAAAACACATAAAGCTGATAAAAAGAACAAAACAAAAATCTGCTAAAAGCCAGACTAAAAATGTAGGTCTTGAGTTGCTTTTAAAAACATGAACAGTAGGTGCTGCTCTCAGGTCTGCAGGTAGACTGCTCACAGATGGGGCCATGATAATGAAAAGTAGCCTCACTGTAAGTGTTGGTTTACAACTAAAAGAACACTACCTGAAGACCGGAGCGCTATAATGGGCTTAGGTGGTACAAAAACAGATAAATAGGAAGAACCGAGACCATTAAAGGATTTAAAAACAAATAAAAAATGTGGGAAAGTACTTCTAAAAGAAACAGGCAGAAAATGCAGACTTTTAAATTTTAAAAACACAAATGTTTCACATCTTTTTGAAGCGAAACAATCCAGATAACAAACTTCTACAGTCATTTTTAATTTAGTAATCGAGGTGGAAGGTGCAATGTAAGATGCATGCGAAGCAAAAACCACAGGCTTGCAAAATTATCCTCAACACCAGTTTCTTGTTTAACCGTTACCAGCTGACATTTAGACCTTTTGACCACATATAAAACTGTTTTTTTCACCCTCTCCTCCTCTCTCTCTCTTTGTCTCTATCCTTCCTCTGAGGTCAGTCAACCACAGTGTCAGTGTTTTCAAGCGGCTCTTACATGTCTCTGTGGTTGCATCACTTCCTCCTCACAACAGGTCCCTTCAGCACTCTTGCATCGACACGTAAAAGTCTACAAAACTAAACAGCAGCAGCAACAGAGGGCCGAAGCAGAGCCAACCGAGCCGACCCCAGGCCAGGACACCAGGACCAGCGAATTGAGCTGGAGTTGGGGGGAAAAAAAGAAAATCACCAGGGGGATATTCCACGCCCCGCTGCCAATTCCACTATCATAATCAACTTGTGGGAATGATATTATAAGGCCAGTTATTTTTCGCTGACGCTCTCAGTGTGCATAGATTTCTGTGGTGCAGAAAGATAAGAGAGAAGATAAGAAATATGTGGGGGTGGAAATGTGGATCGTGCAAAAAAAAAAAGAAGAAGAAAAAATGACGAGAGAGGAGAAGTGCTGAATTTTTCCTTATCTGATCTCCAGTGTTCTTGTTTTAATTTGTAAATGAGTTTTATGAGATTGAAGCTTGGCTTTGTTTGATTTAATGCATTAGGAGCATCCATAATTGCTGACATGGTGAAAAACTGATTAAGTGAAAAAGTGAGAGACAAATGTTTTCACTCATCAGACCATAATGAGGGTTTCACTTAAATCTATAGGCCATATTGATTTAAGCTGCTTTCACCCAGCGTCCACAGACCGCCCTGCCGTTTTGATAATCTTCCAAATGTGAAAAATTCTTCATGGATCTAATTTCAGTCATGTTCTAGAAACCACATTTCCAAAAGAGTTGGGACACGGTGTGAAATGTGAATAAAACAGAGTTCTGAGATTAACAAATTATTTTTTAAAACATGTATATTCAATCAAATACAAAACAAAAACCTGATATTTGATTGCCATATTGATCTTTTTCTTTTGTCTTTAATATACACATGAATTCAGTGTCACTGCAATGTTCCAAAGAAGTTGGGACAGGTTTTTAACATACACATTGTGAACATCTAGCAGCTGGAGACAACAATTGTTAAAGAAACGCTTATCCTGAATTGAAAGCGTAGGGAATGTAGGGGCCACGTGTCCTTCCACCTTAATTAATGTGGCCCCCTAGTTATTTTAAAACGCAGCTAAAGAAGTAAACATGGAGAAGGAAAGACGCAGAAATCTACAATTAAGGATTTAAAGGAAAGCATTACCCACTATTACACCCCCGGCAGCAGCCAGAGCTGTTAATCTAAGCAGGATGGATCCATGCTATATTGTCAATGGCAAAATCTGACCTCATCAACTGAGTGTGGCAGCCAAATCCAGACCCTTCAGACCAGGCATCTTTTTTTTTTTTGCCCAGTTTTAGTATTTCCCTTCTAATTGTAGCCTTGGTTTTCTGTTTTAGGCCCCTGCTGCTCTCGCCCATCTGCTGATATTTTCTCCTTTTTGGGCCATTTTATTAAACTCCAGAGACAGTAGTGCATAAAAAAAATCCTAATAGATCAGCAGTTTCTTAAATGCTCAGAACAGGCAATCCAGCATCAACAGCCATGTTCAAAACCACACAAGTCTCCCCTTTTCCTCATTCTGATGCTCAGTTTGAATTTTAGCAGGTCGTCCTGATCTTGTGTATATATTTGCTAAACCAAGCAGTGGCATCATGGGTGAACCTAATACAGGGGCAGGTAAGTATGATGCACAACGCTGGTCGTGTTTTATTATAGACGTCTTCTGTAAAACATGATCAGCTTGCAGCCTTTTTCTTTCTTTATGAATTTTAATTCCTTGAAAGCAACAAAAGCTTCTATTTACCATGTTTTAATGGTAAGTCAGTGTATAAGGCAGTGTACTTTGCTATATTACGGTTGATTTAAGGGAAATATATAAGGCTAAAACATAAACTGTGACTTGATCATCAACTTTTTATGCCAATATCTGCCAATACCAATATTGTGCCGAAAATATTTTTTAACTACTTATCACATATAAGTAAAGGTATGTCCTGATGTAGGATTGCCGTCTCTGAAGACAGAGCAGTGTTAGTGCCATTGCAGTACAAAGTGTGTTGATATGTAAAGTTGGTGCAGGACCTGGTGGTGGTGCAGTGCAAGTAGAGATTCAAGCCAATTAGAAAAGAATTGTCACTAGGGCAGGGCAATTAATGGAAATATTGTCAAAATCAACATTTAGACCCTATATTGAAGTAATTTTACTCATGACGATTATTTTGATTATTTTCCCTGTGTAAGTCACGTGACCGTGCCCCCTTCATATAGTCACGCTCACTTTCACCAAGAGTGAAGGACGTGCTGCCAACATGGCGGAGACAAGTGCTAATCTATCAGATGACCTTGCTAGCCAAGAAAAATTCCATCTCCATTGTTTGGGCACATTTTGGATTCCGTGCAGAGGACATCAAGCAGAAAGAAGCTAAGTGTATATTCTGCAGTAAAACCACGTCAACGACTGTCGCTATCACCACTAATTTGTTCCAGCATAGTAAGAAATAATAGTTTATTAATCGTAATCGAGGTAAGACCTTTGTGATATTGAGATTTGGTAATATCGCCCAGTCCTAGTTGTCACCCACTTCTGTCTTCTTGTTTTAGTTTGTTTTTCACTAGCCATTTTTCTAATGTAAATGCTGTTGACTTGTGTAAATACCCTCCCTGCTCCCTCAGTTACAGACATTAATTTTTTATACTATAGAAAAAGTCTTTCTTTTGTGATGTTACTTAAATAATTTAGACATTTAAGTGCAAAAACTCTACTTTTTGTATCTTTAAATTAAAAGAATATATAGTTGACTTTCCTTTCTGACAAGTTGATTTTTGAGAATTTGCACCTGAGCATAATTGAATCTATTTTTTTGCTTTATTGACAGATAATATGAACTCACCTGTCACAACATCCCTTACAGAGTGTTGATAAGTCTAATTTTAGTCCTTGCAGAAAACTTGTCAATCAATTTGGCAGTGTGGACAGGTTTCAGACTTGAGCTGTATTTATTATTGTCCGTGGATCCCTTCAACGAACAACACCCAAAAGTCATTATTTCCCTCAAAATCATACCTGATAGTTTAACACTGGGACTCATTAACACCTGTGTTTTTGGAGACTGTTAAAGAAGAGGAGTATAGATTAGCAGAAGGTGTCAGAAGTATTAATTATAGAAAAAACATCTCTTGAATTGATTTTTTTTGTTACTAATGCCAGTCTAAAAATACCACACTGAAATTCCTTAAAAGTTTTCAGTATTGATTTGAGAAGAAGAAAAGGGAGACCTGTGTGCAAGGAGAAAATCTGGATCAATAAATGTCTATTAAGGGCTACTGCAGGAGACCTTTGAAAGTCTATTTATACCCAGGAATAAGCTTCTAACTCTGTGTGTGCCTGTGTGTTAAAGAGCGGCCTTTTCTCACTGTAAATCTCCCTGACGCTGCACAGATCTCTTCAGCAGCCCCGGCCAAAATCTCCATTCACAGTACATCTGCCTTTTAGTGTGAATATGGCTGTCAGTCCTATAAAGAGCCTCACAATGGAAACACACTCATTAGTATTGTGTTGCACTGTGCTTCAGCATCAAGCGCCCACCACCCTTGACTAATTTTCTGTTTGTATCGGGGAAACAAAAGCTCTCCAAATCCCCCTGTGGGCTGGAGCAGAGTGGCTTTACTGCACATCAAACTATGCTAATTACCTTTTGCATGATTAATTGGACCAATTAGAATTAGCAGAGGAAGGGAACGATTCTTGGCAAGGTGCGAGACATTAATTAGTCACAAAAAAAACGTTTATTAGTGTTCAAATTTAATCTCGCAGAACACAATGGGATTAAGAGGGAAAAGACAGTTAATATGTGGCGTGTTCAATCACTCTCGGCTGCAGATGGAATAATGAGTGTCACCGCAACTTGCCCTGCGTAAAGTTTTAGCTAATGGGTGATTCTACTGCTGCTGCTGCTGTACTGTAAGAAAACACCCATCTTCATCCATCATACAAAGTGACGCTTGTAACACTAACATTCCCGCTCTGATTGATGAGTCAAAACCATACAAACGACTTACACACAGTAATCCAACACAAGATTTATAACCCAAAGGCGATGCATTACAAATTTGCAATAACAAAATCACCAACAATAGCAGTATGGCAGCAGCAGAAGCCTTAGCTAATGGTGATTCAGCTGCAGCTATAGGAGGTTTTACCATTACTTAAAGGTAGGTAATTGCCTGGGGCCCCATGCTCCGAGGGGTCTCAGAAAAGATAGTCAAGATGAGAAGTAAACATAAAATATAGGGTACATCAGTGATTAAAGACATTTGTAAACTGAATGAACTGTACACTATCAATATTGCACAAATTGGTTGTCACTGTTTTGAAATATCTGAGCAAGTATGTAACTGACTGAAAGCAGCATATGCAAACATTACCAGATGATCCATGCAAGTAAGACCACTGGGAACTACATTTTTCTGTTAGTTACTGACTGTGACTGAGCTGTCATGTTAAAAACGTAATGTAACATCAAAGACTGCAAAACCTGTTGAGCACTTCTTCCATTGTCCTTCTGTATTTATGTGTTCAGGTTTTGTGCTGCTTACATGTGATTAGGGATGGGAATTGATAAGATTTTATCAATATCGATGCTGTTAACGATCCTGCTAATCGATCCAATTCTTTAACGATTCCCTTATCGATTCCTGCAGATTTTCCATGTGAGCAAATGGTGGTCTGATTTTTGTGGCAACAATGTCAAATACATGTCACATTATGTATAAGTGCCTCTGCAAATTGCAGGTGTGTCCACTCACTTAAGGTTGTGTAGTAGGTGCAGTTAGGATTAAGTCACAATTCTGATGCTTCTGAACCCTGTCAGTGGATGGAATTGATAAGGGAATTGATAAGCAAAAAAATTAATGATATCGATTCTTTGATGGAGTTGTTAACGATTCTCAACTGGAATTGGTTTTCGATTCCCATCCCTACATGTGATAGACTATAATTATTCTCTGACTGCGGTCCATTCTATCGCCTAACGTCCAAACAGAACATACAAAATCCTACACGGTAATAAGATTTAAAAAGCGGGTGTGACAGGAAAAAGAAATAACTCCTCATACAGTTAGAGCCTTCAGATGTAATTTTCGACGGATGTATGGGTGGATGTTTAGACAGACTTTGATGTATTTTCCGCTTCAAATGCACCAGATATTTTCAATGGGGGATAGGTCTGGATGTCGGACAGGCCAGTCTACGTCTGCACTCCTGGCTTCCCTGAGAAGATGTTTTAGGGGCCCTCCTAAAAAAGATGTTGTTTTGATGGTAGCATACTGTATGTTCCTCCAACACCTGTATGTTTATTTCAGCATTAATGGCGCCTTCACAGATGTGCAAGTTACCCATGCCATAGGCACTAACACCCCAATACCATTGCAGATGCTGGCTCTTGAGCTTCACACTGAAAACAGTCTGGATGGTACTTCTCCTCCAAAGCCTGGAGGACACAATGTCCATGATTTCCAAAAACAAAGATGTGGACTCATCAGACCACTTTGCATCAGGCCATCTTAAACAAGTTCAGGCCCAGAGAAGATATGACATTTGGCTTTTGCTTTACACAGTAGAGTTAACTTGCACTAGAAGATGTAGCAACAAACTGTGTTAACTGACAATGGTTTTCCAAATTGTCTCTAGGCCCACATGGCAATACCCTTCAAAGAATATCCGTTTTTAAATGTGCTATGAGGAGAATCCATTTCCAGCAACATAAAGACTCTGCTACCCATGAGCACATGTGGCGACTGTCGTAAAGACGGGACCCTAGCCAAAGCGTGTGTTTGTTGTTTTGTTGCTGATGAATGCAGCTCAGACCTTCCTCAGAACTATGCATTGCTTTACAACTTCTTTTTTCAACAACTTACAGGATGCAAAGTGACGAGGTAATGTATCTCTTTCTAGTTACGTAGCGGTAGTTTTTGATGTGTGACAACAAGCACTCTTTTGGAAAACTTATTATCATAGTTTTGCAGCTGGCTATATGTCGCTACTTACAGCCCGGTGCTCTAAGACGTGTCCGAATAATATAAATTTGCTCTAGTTTTAATTGTCTTGTTCCCAAAGTTGAGTATCCAGCCCAGTCCAGCCCTGTCTGACCCGACCGGAAGGCTAAGAAATAGCATTTATAGATAACCTATTTTGATGCTATAAAACTCTTAAAGTGTGTATTTCGATCAGGCATATATCTAAAAGTGAGACTTTTTTGGAATAACTTAAAAACTCCTCATAGCATCTTTAATGCAGTGCTGCCAGAAGAATCAAAGGTCACAAGCAGTCAATGTTGGTTTTCAGCCTTGTAACATACGTGCTGAGATTTCTCTGGATTCTCCAAATCTTTCAAAGCTATTATGGTCTGTTGATGATGAAATCTCTAAATCCCTTGCAATTGTACTTTGAGAAATTTTGTTCTTAACTGTTGACAGTTTGCTCAGTCAGCTTTTCACAAAGTACTGAACCTTGTCCCATTCTTGCTCATGAACGACAGAGCCTTTGTGGAAATAATAAAACATTTCATTTTGAACATTGAGTATCTCGTCTTTTGGTGTATTTAATTGTAAAAAAGCATTTGCAGATCATCTGTATTCTGTTTGTATTTATGTTTAACACAACTTTCTAACTTAGATGGAGTTAAGATTTATTACAGCAGACTGACTAACAAAAACAAAAGTCATTAGAAAACGAAATACTGAAAAACTGGAAACAATGTTCTGCCACCTTGCTATTTCACGATTTTTTTCCAACTGGTGCTAATCTAGAGTAAATGTGACTTTTGGACAATGCTGTCTTATTTGGGTTTAAAAACATTACCAAATATCATTGAGACTCACCTTAAAAAGCATCCAAATGTCTTAAAATAAAGAAAACAACAATTCTAAAAATCCTCTTTGACATTAGGAGGGGCCTGGTGTTGCGCTCTGCCTGGGTACCGTGCCTCGCTGCAGCAGCATTAACAATGTAAAGAGTGGAATAAGTTATAACTGCACCAAATGAGTTTTCACAGTGTATGAGCGACATGTGAAATAACAGCTCCAGGGCCGTTTTTATGTGAAAAACTAGCAGGTACTGTAACTGCAGTGAGAAATATGCGGGTGTTTTCTCACATTTATGCAATAAAACAACACACGCATTGGCTTCACACTACACCTAACACAGGCCTGTAAAAGGTAACTGTATTACACGCAAACAAGCATGAGTTGCATTTCAAAATGAATGGTGTGTAGCGATCAATGCAACATGGTGCAAGGTGACAGTTAGATGGAAGATCATAACAAGAGCTTGCCTTTTGATATACAAATTATTCAGGACATCCTCTTGGACTGGGCAAAACATACTAAGTCTAAACATTGTTTAGCTGAATGACATTACCTGATGTGTGCTGAAATTTTCCCCGAATGAAATAGCTTTTTATTTTTATGACATCAGAATATTGACTGTGATATAATCAATAAAACTCAAACAATGTTGATAATGTTTGATTCCACAGCAGAGACAAAAGTGAAGGACAATTAATTCAACCTTTAATATGATCAAAAAGTCTTCCACACGCTCACTAAATTATTTTTTCCAGTGCTCAGCATTATTTACCAACCATTAAGCTTGGTATCCTTTGTTATGTAAATCAACATCAACATATGCTACTGTATGATGATGTAAATCATATGATCTTACCCATATCTCACTGAAAAGATAATAAATACCAAGAAACGGCTAAATTATCCAGCTCTGCTCTGCTTACAATTACTTGTCCATCCCTCACCATCTCATTTCAGAGTCACACGCTTTCACGAGGAAACACCCACAGCAATAATAAAAAACTGAGAGTTGAAACAACTGAGAGAGGTGAAATATGAAACTTAAAGATATCACACTTAAAGCGTTTGCCAAGCCATGAGCACAATCTAACAATAAGGCAGCATCGCAGGCTGATCAGCAGTTTGAGTGTGGTTTTGTCACTTTTATAGAAGGTAAAATTCCCCACCAAAAAGGTGCTGTGTTGCTGCACTTACTGTAAGAGGAAGAAAATATCAGTTCTAGTAATAGGTGAGTATTTTATTCAAGGCCTAGATGGAGCCCTAATACATGCCTCCATCTTCAAGTCAAAACCTCATTACTTTATTTCCCACCACAAACATCGTGAACGTTGTGACCTGGTCTGAGTTTGCCTTTCAATTATCTATATGTTGAAGGAAAACCATAACTTTATCATTTGATTAAAATATGGAAGAGAATTATGGTCACGAAAATAAACAATAACAGTTTTTTTTTTCAAGCCTGTGAAATGAGTCAGAATCCTGAGAGTAAAGTCAAAACTCTGACTACTTTTCTCTTCTGTTTGTTTTCTGAGCTCTGAGTCTAATCTCAGAATTCTGACTTTTGTTTCTCAGTCTGACTGAAAAAATGTAACCAATAAAAATATTCAGCAGCCATAATTCCCGTCTGTGTTAGAAGGTTTTCTTGCCAAATGGAATAATTATGAATGTATACACATAGATCTCCTTGTTAGCTGTGAGGACACGTATAGCTTTAAACTGGAAATGCCATCAACAGTCCAATGGTGGAATAAACTTTTAAGCTACCTCCCCATGGATAGAATTTACTATAAAAGCAAAGGCTGAACATCAAACTTTACAAAAATATGGCATCCTAATTTGAATTTTGACTTTAAAATAATGTACACGGATCTACGATCAAGGGACTACGATAACAGTCTGACTGCATTTTCTGTTTTTCTGTTTGTGTTTCAGTGTAATTTTGTCATTTTGTATGTTGTATTTTCTCTGTTTTCTTTTTTTTATGTTTCTATTTCATTTGCATCTTTTTTGGGAAATGTGAATTATGAGTGTAAGCAGTACGCAGGTTAAGTGATAGCTCTGAGTATTAGCATGAAGCTACGATTTGGGACTAGACCTACAGAAGACAGGTTCGACTCTTGGAGGTAGAGGTACAATAAAGACACAGGAACAGTTCTTTAAATGCAGTCGGTGCCTCCCCTCACCTTCTGAATGAGAGACAGCGCGGACCGCTTGTAACAGGCGCTATGAGCGCAATGATTGGACGACCGCGGACCCCTCGGTAAGTGGTGCGTGATGACGTTACGCTACGTGCCAGGAAGTTGGTCATAAAGGACCTGACGGACTAAATAAATAAATTTCAACCCCGGTTACATGAGGTATGAGATTTATGTATATATATTCACTAAGTTTCTGTTTGTAAAAACGAATTTAAAACAAGTTGCTCAAGCTAAAATATAATATTCTTGCTAAAATATATATTATAACACTACCGGTGTCATCAACATCAGTTCATCCATCCATCCATCTGTTTAATTATCCATCAATCAATCCATTTATCCATCTGTATCTTTTTCTATTAGTCCAATCATCCATCCATCAATCCTCTTACTTATCAGTCCATCATTCATACGACTGTCAATCCATCTGCCTACATCAACCAATTCATCTGTAAAGCATCCATCCATCCATTCATTGATGCAGCATTCAGTTCATCCTTCTAATTAACCATCCATCCATCTGTCTGTCCACCAAACCATTCATCTGGCAGTACATTCATTCATTTGTCTGTATATCCATCCACTCATCCATCCATCCATCAATTCCCCATCCATCTATCCTACTACTAGGGAGTGTATTGGCAAGAATTTGATACATAATATTAATCAAGGGTGATGACGTGATATATCACGATATATTGGAATACTATATACTGGGAGATACTTCTTTGTTTTTACACTAAAACGTAATTTTTCAAACGTTTTTAACAGCATCAAGAGCCACAATATTGTCAAATGCCTGTAAACCTGATGCAAACTAGAAACTGGTGGCTTCACTAAAATAGAATTGTCACAAATTTCTTCTAAAACAGCAAAATATTGTAATTAAATTTTCAGTACAAAATTGCACCACAAGATATTGTGATAGATTATAATACTTATGATAATCTCACAATCTTTATTTAACCAGGTATGTCAAGTGAGAAGAAGCTCTAATTTACAATGACAGCCTGGCAAAGAGGCAAAGATGAAACAGTAAAGGCATGAAGAAAAGCACAGAAAAACATATTACAGTTAATAATTCACATCATACTACTGCTGTATCAGTGTCTTCTTACATCCCCACTATAATCCAAAGGTGCAGGACAACATCTGGACAGTCATCCCTCTCAGTGCAAGGCATACACCTATGGAATTCCTTACCATCTGAAATTAAATCTCAAACAGAAAAGTGAAACAGTGGCTTAAACAGCAGCAGAAATGTGAACATTAATTAAATTATCAGTATACTACCTAAATAATCTTCGATGTTAAATGTAACTTGTGTTTCAGCTCTAATTTACTACAACTGTGTCTATTTATTCATGGTATTTATTGACTGTATTCACTGTATTACTCTATTTGTAAAATTGTATCTGTTATTCTGTATAATTTATTATACTGTAAATCCTGACCGGGGACAAAAACTGAAAATTAGCTGAAGCTGCACGTCTTATATACGTTCACATTTTCCTATTGTGGCAATGTTGTATGTATCGTCCCTGTCAAATAAACATTAGATAACATAAATAAATAAAAATGTATCAATCTGTAAGTCCATTTTCAGTAAATCATCCTTTACCCATCCGCTTATCCATCTCTGTCAACCATCCATCCACCCAACAGCTCATCCATCCAACAGTATTCATTCAGCTGGCCATCTGTTCATCCAACTGGTAATCTATCTGTCAGCCATCCGTCCACCTACACATCCATCCATCCATTATTACCTACATTCAAGTATCAATTTATCCATCAACTTATCAGGCATTCTGTTCACTAATCCATCTACCAATCACTTTGTTTGTCCATCTTTCAGTTAATTCACTGACGCTATTTCTTTCCATCTCTGTTTGTCCATTAGTCAAGTTTTCTATCCACCTTTTATTAATTACTGATGTATATATTCTGTTTTTCATTCATGTCCATCGCTCTAACCACCAACCAACCATTCATCCATCCATACAGCTGTCAGTCCGATCATCTGCCTGTCTGTCCACCTTATACCACCTGGTCTCCCCAAAAACAGGTCCAGTTAAGAGTGGATCCAGCAGAGTGGATCTAAATGGTCAAATGTTATTCTGAAATAAATCACCGACAGATCCTTCCAGCAAATCACCTCTAAAATCTCATCCCTTTTATGTTTTATGTGACTTATATGAAAATCTTTTGAGCAGAAGTGATATAGAGGAGCAATAATGTCCAGCACTAATTTAATACCTTATTACCATAAGCCTGGTGCAACGCATGCATAATAAATTGTTGTATCTTTTGCACAGCTCAGGCATATGGTTGGGAGACCGGATTCTCTTCAAACTGCACCAAATTTGCATGATAGGATGTGAGAGTTGGATGGATTTGGGGATTATATGAAACACAGCTTCCATTTCCAGTTCATTGTACTAAGGAGAGGTATCACATTTACACAGATGGCAAGGAACTTGGAAATGCACAGCTTCTTCTGTGGAACACAAAATGTGCACAAGGGAGAGAAAAATCACTTCAAAGACCAAATCTTTACTGATTTTTGACTGAAAAGAAAATGTCTTATTTGTTAGAATCCTGTATTTTTTAAATGGTCTGCTGCTTTCTGCTCAGTTGGAGCTTATCAATGTTGTCTTCAAACCACATGGTCACAGTCTCATAACGTGTTTATGTGATGGTACAGAGACCCTGCCAGGACAACACGGACAATTTCTAATGCTCAGATTATTCTGGAGGTCAGTCCAGACACATTATCCTCACAGTCGAAATACAATTGAGACAGCAGCTTTATAACATAACAGAGAAGCTCTTAATGCACTGCAGCCACAGAACATAGGAAGAGGATGTCCAAAGTCAGAAGAGATAATGATGGAATGAGACAATTTTTGGGTGAGAAACCTGAAAAATGATAGCTTCAACTTCCTTGGAGCTACTGTTTTCAGCTTTGGTTTGCGCTTTATTTTAAAGTCTAAAGTGATGAAAACTTTACCTTTTATTATTTCCATGATTATTATTGTTATCATTGTTATTATCATTATTATTATTATTATTGACTTATCTGTGCATCAAAGATGTATACCAATTTTAAGTTCCTTACATTGCTGCTTTACAGATTTTTTTCTCAATGTAACCAAGCTTATGGTTCCAAAGTAACTTTTCCAAACCCAGATAAATGTAGTGGCTTTAACTCCTTAGCTGTCAGCTGTCTGACTGGACAATAAGCACAGTCTTACTTTACTTAAAAAGGACATGCAGCAGAGTTTTGTTTCTTTCTTTCTTTCTTGTAAGGAGAAATCCCTTTTAATGCTTTTGATAAAACTTTTGGTTCCGCATAGAGCAACATCTGATAAAAGTTTTTACAAATTGCTTTAAATTCTGAATGCCTTGGCAAAAGCATTGAAATAATTCAACTATCCTTCAGATTGACAAAATGTCTTTTCACTCACTTTCACCGTGCCCCCCTCCAAACAGTCTTTGTTCACTTTCGCCGAGAGTGAGGACCTTGTAGCCAAGAAAACTACTGTGTCCATTGTTTGGTAGTTATTCACAAAAATCACATTTTTCATCATGGCGGATCCAGACGCTGATCCGGATCAACACCAAAATTGAATCACTCCTTCCTTTTCCCATGCTGAACATTTCCTGAAAATCAAAATCCAACCATAACTTTTTGAGTTATTTTGTTCACACACAAACAAACTCTCCCGAAAGCATAACCTCCTTGGTGGAGGTAATTATGAATCCAATTGCTAATGGTATGTTTTCATGGTCAAGGAATCTAAATATTTAGATGAAATAAAGGTAGGACTAATATTTATTGGGAAAATCACAATATGGGTGAGGACTGTGGTGCTGGCGAAGGTCTGCGCTCTCCGAGTGCTTTTCTAGTCTCAGTATCCAATTGTGACATTATTTGGGCCTAGTAATAAAATATGATAAATTAGATTCTCAAAACGGATATGAGCACTATTACAGCAGTAAAGGCAAAAATACAGTAAAAAGAGATAACTGTAAGTAAAAAAAATAGTAATTAAAAAATGACCAAGCTAAAAGGGCAAGATATGACCTAGAGAACAAAAAAACTGCAAGAACAGTGTAAACAAAACAAATACAAAAAGTTCAAAAATATACAGACACCATTGCACACAGTTAAATATCAATATCATTTGATTAGTTGCATCTGGTTTAGCGTTCACCGCAGAGACAGGTATCATGGTAAATAAAGAGCCTGTTTATCCATTTAGGTTTTTACTGTATGTTTGAGTTTTACTTTTTTTTTTAAATATCAGCTACAGAGATGTCCGCCTTCTCTCTGGTATAACTGGACTAAATGGTAAAAATTCTGTGATGCTCGAAGCACCAAAACTACATTTGAAAAATTCATAAACAGAGTCTCATTTTAAAACTCATGACCAGAATAATCTGCAGACCTTGTTGTGAACTTTTTCATGTAGGAACTCTTTTTTTCATTAGAAAACATGTATGTTGAGTTTGGGATCCTGTTTCTGCTCAAAGTGTTCAAAAAGGGAAATAATTAATGGCCCATTTAAGGGACCTAACTTATTTTCTGCTTAGTTTAGATTAGTTTAGCCTCTGCTTTTTAATAAAGCCAAAGGATTTCAAAATAAAAATTGCAGTGTGCGCAATGTATCCGTTATCCGATTACTCGATTAATCGTTAAAACAATAAACAGAGTACTCCATTACAAAAAGAATCGATAGCTGCAGCCCTACTCTAGGTTTAATATTCAAGACATTTACTCTGAACATGAAAGCGAACCTCTCTCCCTCCTGCTGTCAGTTTGAGTCAGGCTGTTTCCTACGTCTGACTCAGTTTCAAATCACAAATACCAATGACCAGGTAACGCTGATGTGCAGGGACGGAGGATTAGTGGAGTTAATCAGCAGCGTCTTCTTCAGGTGACACTAACACGTCTCATTTCACAGTAAAAGGTCAGACACTCAACAGTGGAACCAGCTGTGGTCAAATTTAGGGTTTTGTTTTCAGTCAGGATCCTGCACCTCTGTGAGAATAAACTGCAGTGCCAGAAATTATTTTACTTTTACTGAAACTACAGTAACTAACCGAGAATTAAATATGTGTTGTGTAAAATATTGTATATATAATTAAGGAAAATACTGGGTTATTTCCCAGAAGCCCTTTAGATGAACAAAGACGCATTAATGAGCAAATAAAAGTCAACAGGAGGAATACAGAAAATGAAGGTACATTTTTCCTTTATATCCTGGAAAAAATATGTTGTTATGCCATTAACCCTTGAGGCACCCAAAAAATTAATGCATACTTAAGTCCCTTGTGTGCCAAAACGGTTCCTCTCATAAAAGCGTCATACAAAAGTGAGATCTCCAGATTTTTGACAGCATTAAATCTTTTCAACAACTCCTGGCTTAACCATGGGTATAAAATATTTTGTTATTTTTTAAGTTTTATATTTTTATGCACTTTTTTTTAATTAAAAAACTTGCTTTATCAATAGGGAAAAAGTAGAAATATACCATTAAAAAAAAAAAAAAGTTGCAAAGTGGAGTTTTTGGGGTGAGGTTATTACAGCCATAACGAGGTAAATATTAATAACTAAACTGATTTTGATGCATTATTTGTTCTGGAACAATTAGAGTTTATTCAAGAATCTAACATAAAAGTGCTCCGTGTGCCAAAATGGTTCTTCCCTAAAAAGTGTGATAAAAATGTTGAATTTGAATATTTTTATGTACTTTCACTGCATTAAACTCTTTTTAACAACTTCTGACCTAAACATAGATTTAAAAAATATTTGTATATTTTTTTCTATGTTTCATACATTTTATGCCATTCTTGGCATAAGGACAAAGGAAGCTCTCAGCTGATCAAGAAAACACAAAGACAGAGTCAGTTTGACCTCTGATGATTTGAACTTGAAACACACACACACTCACACAGAAAAGGACACCCGCACTTACAACCACGCACACACACTCTCACACACCCTCACACACATCATCTAAACATTACAAGTCCATTTTTATGATGTTCATCTTTTTAATGCCATGCATTTTGCCAGGTAAGGGATCAAGGCCTACAATGAAATGTTATGTGATGCAGTTATGCAACCCCTGGTGGGTTTGGGGGGTTCATTAGACCTAAAACCTATTTTCCCTTTATTTTGAAGGTAGGGGCTTAGATTCATTTGGGTTTCATGGGGAGAATACTTTAAAATGTCAGGATTACAGTTTATCAAAAATATGTGTTTAAATGGGACTCAATGGAACCAAATCGGACACGAAGTCAAAGAGTGCACGCTCGGTGCATATCTCCTTTTCTATACAACTCACAACAGTGGGACCATGGAATTTTAGAAAACAAGAACAAAGAAAAACCCTTGCCAAATATCATATAATTTGCATTTAAACTGATCGAGATATTGAGGATTAAGAAAAGAAAAAAAGAAAAATGTACCAATTTGGCCACTAAGGTGCCATAAGGGTTAAATGAATCGTCATTAACCCTATAAAGCCAATCGTATCATATTTGATACATACTTTTATAATACCTCTTTCTACTCAATATGATCAACAAATTACAAAAAAAACATCTGAATACAATCAGATAAATGATAAAAATGTCCTCAAATGGATTATCAGTTGCCAAAAACACCTAATGTATCAAATGAGATACAAAAAATCTACATGTTGAATTTTATGGACATTTTCTTTTTTCTGGATTTTAGCAGAAAGTGAAACAAACATTTCAGCTCCAAAAAATTAGAATTTTCTGGCTATAATCTATGGTCTTGGGCTTTAAAGGGTTAAATTTTAGACTTTTTTTTTTAAATCTCTGTATCTTCTGCAAATTAGTTTGTGAACAATAACTAACTACAATTTTAACACAACGTTCACTAAATCTTCACAGATTTTTTAGGAAAATCTTGCATCAATTATGTTTGTGCTTGCAATTTAACTCTAACACTTAATTGAATAAAATTTTAACTTATAAGCATGGATCTACTTTCACCAACAAAATATAGAAGAGATTATGCACATTTCTGATGGAAAAATAAACAGAACTTAACTTTGCTTTTGTTGACAAAGAAATAAAAATACAGATTGTCAGCATGAAACATACACATAATTAATTTAAATAGTTTAATAATGAATATGTTTTGTGACACTAAATAGTTTCCGGTTAATACTGTTGATATATTAAAGAAAATATTTATGAATTTCACTCTTGGAATGAAGCTGGATAATTGGCCATTTAAGTAAATTATGGAGAAGAAGATGTGCTTTATTCGTGGCAGTTTTCAAGTGTTTGACAATCTTGTGTTATTATTTCTATTATGTTTAATAAGGTTGTTTTCTGTGTGTCATTATGCTTTCTTCTCATGTTTTTAAAATCAAACTACTACTTAAAGCTTATTTCAAGGTTGAGTTGATCCTAACTTCTTTTTAACACATGCACAACTGAAACTTGAAAGGAAATTTCAGGACCAGAAGTATGTGAAGTTTCCCAAATTGCTGCTCTCACATGCACCTCACAGTAGAAAACAGGACGTGAACACGGGTGGACAGAGGCCCTGAAACACATCAATGAATAAAGACGGTTCGATTACAGCAGCAAACACCATCAGTCATGCACATTTTCTGTCCTTTTTACTTTGTCAAAAAATCTCTTTTACTAAGAATATCGCAATATTCACCTTTAAGCACCGACATTCTTACACTTTACTCTTTATGTGGCCCTCGATGTAAAAAGTTTGTTCACCCCTGCTTTAGATCTTTACAACATGTATTGTTAGTGTCGATAAACGAGCAGAGAAACTCTGAACAAAGATCAGACCAGCTGCCCACCCATAGAGTGATATAAACCTTTTTACCCTCTCCTGCCCACTGGTGGATTCTCCTAAATATTTGCTGTACTTATGTACAGCCTCACCCTGATTTTATGCAGAAATGTTCTTGGGGGAAATTCTGGGGGAAGTTACTATAAAAAAAAAAAAAAGACTGTGAATTTCCTGTGTGCAGTTCAACCTTAAAGTTTCTGAAGATAAAACAACCACACGTCTGTGTCACCACACTTCTTATCATAATCTGACATTCAAAAACATATCCATGCTCTAATTTTACCCTCAACAATTAGATCTGTTGACATTTGAAGCAAAAGAAAAGACAAAAAGGAGACACAAAACTGACAGGAAAGGAGGATTAACCAGTTAGGACTTGTTATTCTCTGCTTTAAAAACAGACTTACGAAGCACACAAAACTGTAACACCAATGTTCTCCTCTATTAAAGGGCATTTTGGAGAAGTTACAAAAGAAGAAAAGGAAAAATGTTTAAGACAGACATTCCCTTAAAACTCACTGTTGATCTTACTAGTGGATTTCTTTCTTACAAACAACAAAACACTGCACATTTTCTTGATGATCATGAAAAAAAAGAAAATTGAACCATCTCTTCTTTAACATACAGTTACAAAAATACCTGAATAATAGAACAAATGATAAATGCTATGACTGAAATCACAACTTGTCTCTCCAAAGCAGTAAGAGTGTCGTTCTGTGCTGTCTGAAATCTGATTGAGCATAATCATACCCCACAGTGCACTCGCTGTGCTCCACAAAGCATCGGCGAAAGAAACCCCAATGCTTATTTAAATCAGCAAAATATCCCATCATGCATTGCAGATCAAAGTTCAAACAAGCTTAATGTGACATTTGGCTGCTCTCATACATGACAGACAAACAAAAGCAGCAAACGGTGTGAATCTAGGAGACAGAATCACAAAGAAGTCAATAGTTTAGAGTAAGAGACAGAAGTTTGGGTTTCTAATGAAGATTACAGATTTTAAATGGGAGACAAGTTTGTCAAAAATTGCGACTAGTTACTTTTTTTTATTTACAGTACTCCTTAAAAGTTATGCAATCAATTAAATTATTACATGATAAAGTAGATGACTGCTTTACCTTTAAGTTCCTTTTTCCTCTGGTGATGATCCATAATGTTTTAACAGTGTTGTGCTGAACTTTTAGATCTGAGCAAACACCTCACCATGGTTACATCCCACCTGAGACAGAGTAACTAAGAAACTAAGAGTTTCCTTCATAAGTAGCTTTGATGGTAATGCTGTTTAATATTAAACTACAGTAGAAGTCTGCCAAGAGCACAAACCTCCGCCATGGCATTTCAACACTATCAGGTGAGTTTTTGTCAAAAATTGGCAAACTGCCCTCACTTGCACTGCGAAAATATCTTATAAAAAATCCTGGATCATTAACTTGATTTGGATCATCACCATTTAGTAAGTTCTTCCTTGTCCAATATTCTCCAAAAATGTGATCAAAATTCTGTAGGGAAGTTATTGAGTAATTACCCAAAACATGGAAACTGCTCTTTCTTGCAATGTTAACAAATCCATTAAAACATTCATGGATCTGCAGCTGCACTCAGATCTCCTCCAAAATCTAATCTACTGGCCCTTGTTACATCTCTGACCTATCCTGAAAAGTTCTTAAAATTCTGTTCTTAATATCTGAACCATCCAATAGAAAAACTAGCAAACACTGACAAAAATATAACCTCTTTGGTATTGGCAATGATCTCTTGTATGTGTGTCTTACAATTATTATTAATTTCAGCCTTATTTACAGTACTGCAGACAGATATGGTCTAAATGTTTCAAACAGAACAAATACTGATTTTATTTCATTTATCATACCTAGTTTCAGTGAAAATGCAGTAAAAAAGTAAGTTATCAATAAAATGTGTTGTTGCCAATGCCAGGATGTTGCTGCATGAATTTAATGTGCAACAGCAGTGAAGCATCATCAGCAGCCAGAGTATTTTTTTGCAAACAAATTGCAAAGAAAATGGGCCACTTAAGTCAAATGTAAAATACTTCCCATAACTTATCAAAGCAAAAGAATTATACATTTATTTTTACTGTTGCCTGTTTAAAAATGTGAGACTACTCTTTATAATATTAATTTGTTTGTGGGCCTATGGATTCAGAATCAGACAGCTATGACCGGCTATGGGACCAAAATTCTACTGAACTATGTATACAAGTAAAAAAATTACACGCAGAATGTCAGAGACCATAAATAAATAGCCAGCATGTTGATGAAGATGCCATCTCATACTGGCACTCCCGCGTGACCCCCTTTGAGAACACAAACTCACAAAAACCTGGCACCAATGATACAGCCGGTGGAACTTTACTATTACATTACTGGGCTTGTATGCAAACATGTTAGAACCAGTCCGGGGCCCATTTATGGGGCTTTCCAGGGGCCAAGCCACGTCTGTGTGCGGCCCTGTGCAGGGCTGCTTTTTCGACATCTACATAAGTTAAGTGCTTCCAAACCTGAAGGTGATTCTGTTTTTAACTGTAACTTTATGAAACATTGAAATGAAAAGAGGTTTAAAAAGCCGAACCTTGTTTTCAGTTTATTTTCTTATTTAGAACGATACTTTGAACAGAATAGTAATAGTTTCTGAAGTAAACTGAATATGAAATAGTCAGATCAGCTTGTAGCAGAAAACGTACTCTTCAAATATAGGTTCTAAATGTATTTATTATATTTGCCTTTAACTTGAAGCATTGAATAATCCTTTTTTCACCCTTATCAACAAATCAGGTTCCACAAACATACAACTTCACGCCGCCCATCATCTCGCATCATAGCAGTTTTATTTCACATTTCTCCTTAATGCCTTGGCGAGGATGGGGGTTGATCTTTTTACATCTGTCTTAAATTACTGCCAGTGAAAACCACATAGACCAACAGAATCATCAGATTTCATATTAAACATACAAGTGAATAAGGCCTCCATAAAAATGAGGTAAAACCACCATGCAGCATGGTAAATCATGTCAAGCACATCTAAATATTCAGAATTCACTCTAAAATTCAAGGCTGTTTTGCCCTCCTTTTTTTCCACCGAAACTCAACATGCGACTTTCTTTGTGCTCTGCAGCTCAGTGTGTCTCTGTCTTTGTCTGTGTCACTCCGTTTCATGTTTTATAATTGTATACTTCAAGGCCAATGTGGAGCACAAAGCCCTCTAAAATTAGCTTGCCTATGAGTCATCTTTGAAACCATCCCATAAAGGTTACATGATTCTCAACAGCACTAACTGCAATCAGGGTCTGTTTGACTGTGAGGAGGGGGGGTTAAAACCACAGAGAGCTGAGTGCTGCTCGCTCACATGCTCTCAGTCAGACCTCATCACCGTCTGTCAATGGACCTGGAGGACTCAGAGATACACAAGGAAAGGTTTAAAAATCAACGTTTGAGAGTCTGGGAAGAGCTGTGTCAGCACTTCGCGGCTGGTTTATGTAAGATCACCTGGAGAGAGATATTCTGTGGCATATTTGCACCAGTGATTTATGGAGACAGTCTGCTGGTTCACCTATTGACAAGTGAGAAAAAAAATAGAAATATTGTGATCGTTGTTTCCAAGGTGTAAGGCTTTGTCCACACATATGCAGGTATTTACAAAAGCAGAGTAACCACGTCCATGCATGAGAAGTATTCACAAATATCTTCATCCCCATCCAAAAATGAAGAAATGCACTGACTAATGTTGTTTAACAGCATGCAACAAAGTCTGTGGCATACAACATTTTTGTGATTTTAATACTTCATTTTCAAATCTATTCCAACCACTGTTCTGACCAGTGTTATGGTTTAAGTTGCAACCATATTAATTGGTGTTGGCAGGCGGTTTAAGCAAATACTTCTTCATTTGGATTTCAATCCAAAACACATCTGATGAGCTTGATTGCATCCTGATGTCAACAGCATTCATGAATACTCTTATTATTTCAACTACTGTAACGATGAACACTGGCAGCCATGGGTCTCCAATCAGCATGGTCATTTAAAACTACAATAGCACTGGACTCGTCCAAAATGTTGTCATGCTAGTAACATCAGTGTTGTTTGAGGCAGCTTCATAGTGATGGTGCAACTACATATACTCTGCCTGGCTAAAAAAAAAAGTCGCCACCTTGATTTAAGTGAGCAAACAGGTACAAGCCTCCTATTGGATAATAGCTGCATGGCCGATCATCTTTTAGCTGCTAACAAGCTATTTAACCCCCGCTGATGCACAATGCACACTTAACTTCCTCTCTCCCTCCTCCCTCCCTTATTAACAATGTCACAGTGACCGTCTGAGACAATGGCTGACCCTGAGTTTGCACCATAAAGTGATCTGAGCGTCCTCTGCATCAGGCTGCCATCCATTTTCAATGATCACTGGAGACGAGGAGGAAACAAGCAGTGCAATGCGAGTGACCTTGAGCGTTCTGTAAGTTGGTGAAAGAACTATGAAACTCCCTGCTAACTCCAGAGTACAGGGCAATGATTATGATTATTTTGTGCCAGTAGATCAAATGAAGAGCTCTTTTCCAAAATGCTCTCAATCCATTTTCATTTAGGAAGTATTTACATTATTTACCCTGACCCATCATTGGGTTGGCTGGGGAACTGAACTTTGAAATACAGTTTAAACAGGTATATATAGCTTTCTGGCAATAAATACTGATAGGGCAGGTAGTACAATCAGTATAAAAAAGAATAGCACTGAGTAATATATATATATATTTTTAATTTTGGCTTTTATAGCATTTTGGAAAAGAACTCTTCAGATATCCTTATACTGTGTCTTCGGGTTAAATTTGCATAAAATACTAAAAAAGGAATTCTGAAAAAGTAAAATGAAAAGAAACGAGTTTGAGAAAAATCAAAATGGAATTTGTGAAAAATAACATTTTATAGGGCCCTTGGTGAACCATGGACAAGGTAAACGCCTTTTGCAAAATTCCTGTCAATTATTGTACAGCTTAAGATGCATTTCAGGTCTTAAAAGATCTTAGAAGATATTCAAGAACTGGTACAGAGGTTGACTTCCATAGCCAACTTTGATTTTTTTTTGAGAATTGCACCATGAACGATGTTAAAGAATGTTTATTTTACAGCTGTTGTCACACCAATAAGCACGGCATTAATTCTGAATATCCGAACTGACACGATAATAAAGGGACAAAATATTGCTGTTGCTATGTTTTGAAGCAACGATTCAGCTGCTGATGAGAAATGAGATATCCTAAAGTTCAATAATCAGTCCCACTCCACCTCACAAATTAATCAATATCTTAGTTCTGGTGTTAAAGTTACAATAACCAGTCTCCTATCATGTTTTTGTCTTCCAGCTCAGACCAAACATACTTTTATCATTAGTACTGAGAGTGTAATAGTAGGTCTTTTTCACTTGCTGCCGTTGTTTTTCTGTCTTTTTTGAATTCTGTGAGCCAATCACAGTTCCAGCTGTTTAACATTCACTGTTATAAGACAAAGTCCTTTGCCACTGTGACTTCACTAAATGTTGCAGAGTTCTGGGCTCCTGATGAATCTTCTGTGGGCCCTTTTAAGGTGGGACATAACAAAGAGTACAGTGTTGACCATTCTTTTGTTGTAATGTCTTGAGGTTACGCCTGTAGTGGGGTACGAGCACACTGAGCAGACCATTCTGAGGGTTTTAATTTCTCAGTTGCGTTTTTTCCAAAGGTCAAATGTTATCTGCAGGACTTGGTGGGCGAACATGTTGAAATCAACCACCCACAGCTTATGGCCTACTTACTCTTTACTCCTTTAAACCTACACCTGCTCACTTACGGGCACAGCAATGTTTTTTCCCTTAAATTTCTGCTGTTGGCTGAGCAGATGTTTAGTATTCAGATGAAGCATTTATTTCCCTTTAGCTTACCATAAAATTAAAGGAAGACAGAAATATAAAAAATAATAAAGTTCAGGAACTACTGCCCTATCATGCAAGATTCAAACACTGGAAAAGAATCAGCAAAACCTGAAAACTAGAAAATACCCCACAATAATATGAAATGGAAGAGGCTTAATTTTTTGGGGTCAAATTACTTGTTTTAATGACTCACAAAAAAAAGATTTTTCCTTAAATAACTGCTCAGTTTTAAACGAGCTGTCATAATGTTTTGCACCTTCACCTCACTTTCACAGAAATGCTTTAAGGTTTCATTATTAACACATATGTATGTAAAAATAGGAGCTCACTCAAACAAGACAGCATGTCTCCATATTGTGTTTTGCCTTTGATTTGTGTGTTTGTGTTTTCCTGTCTGGAATATATGTTTTGCTTGTGTTGGGATTATGGATCGGAGCACTTACTGAGTGCCAGTGTCTGTCTCCTCAACGCTGACAAGCAAAACAACTGTCCTATTTAGTTTGGTTTAGCGAATGTGTGTTTAGAGAAAGTGAGAGAAAAGAAAGAATTTAAACACTGAACATCACTGACGTCAGGCTCTCGCAGAACAAACATAATCAGTAAGAAGACAGAGTTTGAAGCTTCAATTTTCAACCTCTCAAACACTTTTATCATCCCATGTGTTTTTGCATTTAAATACTATTTAACGCCTTTCTAAAGGTACTGTAACACCTCTGAAGCTCCTGCAACTATTTGACGCAGTGCTCCTCGCTCCTGCAGTACCTGTGGTTTTTATTTTATTGTTGCTAAAAATGATGTTCTTGCAGCAGAGAGGAATGAGGGGGAAAAAGACCCTGCCTGCATGAAGGTAATTCATATGTATTATTCATCTCTGCCTCTTCCATTTATACTTACAGTTGGCTGGAGTTGTATACAGTGAAAAAAGCTGGTGTATACAGAGGCGGAGAGGACGTTTGCTGCACTCTTTGGCTTTTGTTACATGTTATGCATTTTTATTTCTCTTTAACTTGCTTTTATATTGACAACAGTGATGCTTTATGCTTTATGTTTAAGGTTTGTTTATGCTTCTTCTCAACCTCTTATATAGATGCATATGTTTTGTAAGAAGAAAGTGTCTCTATCATATTTTATGGGTTGGAAATAAACTTTTTCACCTACCTGCCCCTGGTGCAGGCTGTAAGCATGTATGACATTATAACAACAACACACAATATTAATGCACTAGGCTATTCTGCAAGGGAAAATGTTTCAACTATGAACAAAAATACAGACACAATTCAGTTTGATGTAAGAGTCACAATCGTAGTCACATCCCTCAAGGCTAATTTAGCTTTCAATCTACCGCAGCTGAAAGGCAAACTAACAAATATCTTGTTTCAAAAGTACAAAATGTTATTAAAGAGGAGTCATTGAGCCTTAAAGGTTGATGTTGAAAAGTGTGAGTTTCATTTTGTAAAAGTACAAATTTTTATGCTTGTGTGCAAACACTTCCCCAACAAGCATGCCATATCAAACTCAAGTCGATGACACCTGAGCAAAAATTTTTAAGGTCCCAGTGGTTTTGACTGTTTACGTCATGCTTTGGGTGTCTGTTAAGCAGGGATTTGATTTCATTTGAATTAGGAAGTGAAAAATGACATCTCTCAAATTTCCCCTCCCCTTTGGAAAAACTCAATCTGACTGGGTGGGGGTGGGGGGTGGGGCGTCGATAATGAGCTCTATGCTGTGCGTCTTTTATTTCAAACATCTGAGACATATAAAGATCCTACTGCTCTTCACATACAATTTCATTATAAATGCGCTTTATCAGCCTCCAAACTGGGTACTTGAATTGAGATAAACATAGTGAAAATAAGTGTTTCCCATCATCAGCCAAGCATCACAAGCACAAACCTCTGCCAAGGCATGTACACCATTATCAAATGAGTTTTTGTCCAAAATGAGGAAATCTGCCCTATCTTGCACTGTTGACAAATCCCTGAAAAACACTCCTGGATCCACATCCAGATTCAGACCACCACACAGTCTAATCACGTCCCTGCAGTCTTTTTTTAAAGCTAAATATTATATATTTTGTGGATTATAATTCTCATTTTTTAAACTTGAAATTGTATTATACTATATATTTTTCCAACTTTATTTCCTTACTGCTATTAATGTCATATTGTCTTTGAATTTAACTTTGTAAAGGGCCTGCATATATAAATGGTGCTCTATAAATGAAGTTGCCTTGCCTTGTCCCTTACGCTGCCCCCTAACATTCCCTGAAAATGTCATCAAAATCTGCTGAAAACTTCATTTATAAGGGAAGATGTGGTAAACTGCCATATCTTGTATTTTTAACAAGCAGTCTAAAAAAATCCTGGATTTGCATCCATATTTGGATCCCCACCAAAATCCAACAACTTCTTCCTTGTATCCTACAAACAATCTATTACAATTACAAAATCCATACATGACTGCACAGGCCAATAAACGCCAGCAATAAGATCATCTCTTTGGCGAAAATAATAACAGTGTTTACAGCCACTTGTATGACTACGAGTCATAGAAGCAGCCCACTTCTTTTATCCATATTAGACTTTAGACAGTTTACCACACATTATCATACTTCAGCAAAATCAAACTTGTCAGATTCACATCATCTGCTGTGTCTGTATGTGATTAGAAACTGAGTGCAAGGGTTGAAGGCTCTGTTCATTTCAATAAGCATGTTGGAGATAGAGCATATAGTATGCTTATCAATACCGAGGGTGATAGATGAAATTCCCATATGCAGATGGTGATTATAGATTACAATGTTTTCCTTTAAATGGGTTTTGTGCTCTTCAAACAGGATGAGTAAAGGGAAACCAACAGGAATGGGTCTGTACCTCCCTAAATGGTATCAGTCTTCTGTTCCTGTTCATATGTGGTGAAGATTAGTCACTTTGGTGATTATAAAAAGCAACAGAAAATGTCCACTTGTCCCTATACTTACAAGGAAAAAGGTTCAAATGTTGGCCCCTGGTCTCTGGGTCTGTCATGGTGGAGGAAGTCATTTTTCTGTGGCACCACTGCTCTCAGATGTGGTCAAACGGCACGGTCTCCTAATGCAGTAAAAAAAGAAACAGGAACACACGTTTTCAGAAAATGAAGTGTTTTGAGAGAAATGGCTTGTGGAGGGAGAGTCCCTCGTGAAGACCAGTAATGTAAACTTACAGAGAGAGAAAGCAGTGTGGGAGAGGTTTCAAAAAGTTTGAAGATTTTCCATCAGTAGGGACCACCAAAAACAGAGCAGACAGTCAGATAGTGTGAGCATTTATCCTGTGCACCATGCTCAAATCAAACTTTAGTACTCATTAAAACTGCATTGCATCTAAAACTGTGCTCAGATCTGACTCAAATGTTTCAGCAGACAGAATTAAAGCTTTTATGTAAAGTAGGGAAATAACGTCAAAGCCTCAGAAGGTCCAAAAACATGAATAAATGTTTGTATATTTTTTGATACAAGTCTTCATTTGATGGAACATCTGGCTGTGTGAACAATATGATCAACAGAACGTTGGGGATTTTCAAGCCCTAAAGAGCAGCCTCTTAAGTAATAATGAGAGTGAGAAATGCAGTGCATTTAAGTGAAAATCCTGATTAATTATGTATGATTAGAGGACTCTTAAAAGCTTTTGGGAGAGAAAAAGAAAGAAACTACATAAACAGAACATGAAGTCCAGAACGGCTGGATGGAGGCCAGACGTGAAATTGTAAATGAACCTTAAGTATCCAGGTGACTGCAGAATGATGAAGGATATTTCTTCTGCATGGCTGAAGCCTCCCTGACCGTTTGTGCACAGGTCATGTCACACTTTATTAGCAATGTTTGATGTCAACTCTGTGTTGTATATTTAGAATATAGAATTTAAAACATCTGCTTTTGTACTCTCTGGTGAATAAGATTATTGTGCTTTTCATTTAGATGTGTAATATTAGTGCATACATGCTGAATGATTTGTTTTATTTAATAAATATAGGGAAAAGCATTAAAGATCAATTAATAAAATACTTTTTAACCGCCTTAGGGCAATTCTGATAATCATTAACATCAAAACCATGCATTTTAAAGAAGAACTCATCCATACATCATCTATACTGCTTCTTTCGGGGTCATGGGGGGTGTAGCCTGTCCCAGCTGACACTGGGCAAGTACACTCTGTACCGGCTGCCAGTCGATCACATGGAAACACAAATAGACAGACAAGCATCAAACTCATAGCTAAGTGCAATCCAGAGTCTACAGTTTACCTAATGTGCATGTTTTGGTCTGTTGGAGGAAACAGGAGTACCTGGTGATAAGCCATGCAGGCACAGGTGATCATGCAAACCTCACATAGAAAGATCTTCGTCGACAAAGATAGTAGAACCAGCAACTTTCTACTCGTGAGGTATCACACTAGCCAACTGTGCCATGCTGCCACATTAAGAATTCACTAATTTCAATTAAAAATAATAATAATAAATAATTCTCTTAATTGTGCTTGCAAATAAACCCTGTGTCGATTGTGGAAAAAGAAAATCATGTTCTTATAATTCATTGTATTCAAAAAAATCCACTTTGCCCATGATACTGAAAATACTGTGTATTGAAGTTCTGTTGCTGCTTTTCCTCTTGTTACTGGACAGGAAAGAGGGCAACAGAAAGACGGCAAGAGAGCTGGATCAACATGCAGCAAAGGAGTCCAGATTTGAACCTTTGGTGATATAACTATACATGGAGCACAGTGACTAACAGTTCAGCTACTGCAGGCCCAATGCAAAGTTTTCAAGGTGTGACTAGATGGCATAGATACAGTGCTGTGTTGCATTTGACTGCAGTGTGTGTAAAGGAAAAAATCGCATCTGAAATTTGGATTAAATTTTAATTCTAGTGGAGTTATGAGGGGCTGTGTGGGAGACAAATGTTTATTTTAGTTGGGGATTAGTTTGAATGCTAGATGGGAATAGAAGGTAACAAAAGGTTATTAGTAAGGTTATGTAATCAGGTGTTTCTTGGCTCAAAGGCTGACAGGAAAGTGGTATCATAGGTGGTGGGAACTAATGTTATTTACCATAACACAAGCCAGTCATCTTCTATATATTGCCTTTGATTACAGTAAATTCATTTTACATCAGTTCTCTTTAATAAGCAGGAACGTCACCCAGAAGTTACACTTTTGTGTTTTATTTTTTTAATTGGTGCATAAACCTTCCTGGACCTAACAAAGCAGCTTAAGAATAAGCTTGAACTTTACATGCTATATATAATCAACTAGTTCATTCTCTTTTGTGTTATGAAATGAATCATGCATAAACTCACTTTTTAGTACCAACATGTGACTTTCTCTGATGAAAACAGATAAATGTTAGATGCTTTTCAGCTATTTGTGTTCAAATGAAGCTGCTTTTATCTTAAAACATGGAAACAAACTGACACTCTGTGACCACCCAGGCTATCTGTATATTAACAGTCGACAGAGGTTTTATGTTACAAACTCTTCGCAAGTCAACTCTTAGAACTGAAGGAGTCTTTTGGAGATGAGGACATGTCTTTAAGGACATGAACCAGTCCAGTTGCCACTTGAATCAGCATTAGATTTTTTCATAGGAAGCCACACAGCCGCTTGAGCCCCAAGCTCCGAGCTAATCAACATAGCATATATTAGTGAGCTCGAATAACTGGTTAAGTGATTCATAGTTATGAGTAAATTAGGTATTTAACACAGGGATTCTCTCATACACAGAAGGAAAATAAATAGCATTTTCACCATGCAAAATGTATATCTTCAAGTATTATAGCATTAACATGGGCTCATTGTGGGGTGACTTGGTCTGAGAGTTGCTCCATCATCAGTCTGAGGGATTGAGCCTGGCTGGCACATGCTGTTGTGGCATGTAAATGGGTGTGGCTGTGGGGAAATGTGCCGACAATACTGATGGCTGACTTACAAAGAAACTTTCCCCACCAGCGAGTGAAGAGGTGTGAAGGGTTAGGTGTGACCTGTGGTGTAAAAGCAATGCAATTCTTTTTTTCAGAGACTAGGAAAGTGCGGCACAAGCTCAAGTCAATTCACAAATCAACGAGCGATGAGAGATAATATGGTGCAGACTGGAAGTGACACAAGCTGCACCCTCCAGATTGCAGTAGCTCTGACAAAACACACATTCCATTACAAATGGAAAAACACTAATAAACTACATTAAACAGCAAACAGTAACACAAGCGTCTTATTTGGCCCCCTGCAAAGGGACCTTAACCTGCTGTGTGCAGCTATTCTTCCTCCTACATGCAGTTCGTTATAAAAAACAACAAGAAGCTGTAAACATGATCGACCACAAAATCTACCATTAAAATGTAAAAACCTGGGGAATAAATAACAGATTTTGTTTAAATGACCATTCACATTAGTTTAATTCAGTTTTACTTTGAAACAACCAAACCAGAGAAAACTGGACCTACAGTCTGTCCCCTGTTTTCCATTTTTCCCAAGACTTCACTTTGAAGAGAACTTTTGCTCCGTCTTTTTGTTTCTACTCTTCAGCTTCAATTACTTTATCATCTAATTCTAATTTCTTTCTTCTTTTACTCTGTTTTACACTGTTGTTGTTTTGTCTTGTCATTTTTATTGCTCGTCTGTTCTGTTATTACTGCCGGATGTGAAGCACTTTCTAACTCGTGATAAAGAGTCTTTTACAAATTAAAGTATATTCTTTAGTATGATTTCTTAACTTTATAACTCACACATATATTTCGTTATTGTTCCTGTAAACTAACTAACTACAGGTTACATTTGAAAGAAGAAAAAAAAGGACATACAAGCCAAGAAAATCATATTTAATAATTTGTTAATGATAGTATTATTGGACTGAAAAAGTACCTTAAATTACTTTTTTCTTTCTTAGCTCATTATATTAAGCATTATAAGTATATTAAGGAGTGCACAATGTTATTAGGAAGATGTCAGCATCTGCAGATAATAACTTTAAAAGCAGAGTTTTGGCACTGACCAGATATCTTGATTCCTGCAGATATTTAAATCCAATAAATGGGCCATAAGTATTGGCATACAGATCCCACATGTCAACTACAATATCAACAGAAAGTATCAACATGCCACAGTCTGGGCTGTTCACAAGCACAAGCTGCTAGCCAGACAGCCAACAACTAACTCACTCAGCGGGTTATTTTTTTCAGCTGTTGAGCAAACCCTTGATAGGCCTACTCCAAATACAGTTTCTTTAAAATTAATTCTTTACTATTTGGCTGAGAAAATATATAATTACTTCATTAAATTGTATTTTTATACCAGTAAGTGTTTTATGCACAATTTTAAAAATGTAAAATGATGTTACAGTAGTGATTCAAATGTGCTCCAAGATCAACAAAATTTTGAAACCTTAGGAAAAAAAACATAACTTTTTGCCTCTGACAGATGATTGGGCTCCATCCATCAAACATGTTTAGGTGAATCACTTTAACTTGGTCTGTTTGATAAGATTGACCTCTAGACCCCATGTAACAGCAGCTGCCTCCTTTGACCCATTCGCTGATTATACAATAAAATCTGCAGGTGCAAATTAACACCCTCAGAGTTGACATCAACACTTCTTAAATGTCTACATGGTTCCACAACACAAAGAGTTGATTTAATCCTTTTTGCTGAGTTGGTGCTTTAAAGCTCGAGGAATTGTGTGGTGTAATTATCAACATTTGTTTTTAAAATGTTGGACTTTTGATCAACACTTCTGTGTAGGGCTGGGACTGAACTGTCCCAGAGTCAAATTTCTTAACAATTTGAGTGTTAACTGTTTATGAACACTGTAAAATGTAAAAATTGCTGTAATCATCTGCAGCACATTAATGGGGAAAATGAGCTGAAATAAAGATACCATGTTTATTTAGAGCCTGTATATTAAATAATAAACATTTACACTGAATGATGTGGGCTTGGGGCATATGCAGAACGACTGACTCTACAAAATGTCACTTACTGGTTCAGAGTTTAGAGTTAAAGATCATACAATGCACCTATCGATTTGATTTACTGAAACATCATTCTTAAAGCTGTTTTCGACACCAGCTCTTTCTCAACAATGCATAAAATTTTAGGCTTTGACTCCATCCAGAGTATAATTAACTCCCAACACCAACATTTTAACTCTTCTAAATTCAATGTGTGGTCCATTTGTTTGTGAAAAGTCCTGCCTCGTGCTTCACACAATTATCCTTGATGTATAAATCAACTGTATCATTAACATGATAATCAAATGTTCTTCCTTGATTTGTTTTCCACACAAATAAAGAGTCACAGTGACTGGAGCTGGCCAATTCTAGTCATTAAGAGACTTCATATTTTTGACTAAAATAAAGTATCAGTGTTGGTATCCATTCAATCAATCAGGCATTTTAAATACTGGCAGTTTTGTGCATCCCTAGGAATGATACATTAATCTATGATGGACACTTTATATGAGCCTTTAATTTCAAAACAAGAACCAAGACATTTATTACAGAACATGATGCTACATTTTACAAGAACATGTCCCTCCGTCAGTAAAAATAAACCATATGTAGTCATCAACATGCCCATCCCCGGTCTAAATCCATGATGCAGTCACACAAAGCTCTCATTCTTTTGTTCACAGCTACTTTTTCTCCAATCAATGCAGGCTGAGAGACCAATTTCTGATCTGACTACACAGCCTTTCGGCATCATATTTTGTTTGACTTCAGTTGATAAGTAACCGTTTTAAGTGATGCAGAGCAAACATAAAGAAGATAGCAGTGTTTACCAGGTGTATTCTTGGAAGCTTCATGTATGTTTTATCTAAGACTGACTCACTGAGCCGAGGTCGTTTAGAAATATCAATCCAGATGGAAATGGATTTAGACGTGCAGGTCATAAACTCCAGATAACTCCTGCAGACCTGACTTATTCCCTCCCCCCTCCCTCTTTTATTCTCCTCCTTTCTTTCCCCTTTCTGCCTCCCTGTCAGTGGCATCATGCATGTTTTCACCTCCAAAGTGATTGTACCTGATTTATATGACAGGCCTTTAACCCTGCGTGTGCCTGTCCATCAGCATCAGGAAGAAAAAAAAACACCCAAGGGCATGTGTGAGCAGGACCAAATCTGGCTCTCTGTCATTCAGTGTCTGTAACCTCCAACGAGAACGTGCAACAACAAATCACGTTTATTCTTGCACTGTTCGGATGTGAGTCAGAAACACAAGGTGAGAAGTGCTGCGGGTTGTGTACGTCCAAAAATATACTTCCACCTCAGAGCAGCAGGCTCATCGAATTGTTTTTCTCTGGCTAAGTTAAGACAAGTATGGAAATACAAATCATGCCATACTATTCTGGTGCAACTCCCTGCTTTGTTTGGAAATTAATTTGCAGAGAATATGGCCTCAAAGAGTGAATGTGCCAGTGAAAAACATGAATTTTAATGTACTGTACAAGAACACAAGTTACTTCAAGTGAACGTTGTCTCCACCCTCAGTCTGGAGTTTGTGAATGCAAGCTGATGCATTAATGTTACAATAGCTCCATCTAGAGGTCAGGTATCAGAATGACAAATGCTTTTTGGGTTCTCGCTACACTTTTCCCTCATATATTAAAATATTAACCAAAACTTCCCTCATCTATTTAAATAAAAGTCAGTGAAAGTCTTATTCTAAAGCTGGGAAGAACTAATGCCTTTAAGCAGAGTAGTGCAACTTTGGTAACTAGGACAGCTGCATCCTTTTTTTGTACTGCAAAATAGCCATATTGTTAAAAATTTAGATAAACCAACTATGAAAATAAGGGGAAAATGAAGATGTTTGAAATCATACTTTTAGCAGATTCATTTTTTTCCCCTTATGACCTCTTTTTGCACTAAGTCGCCCAAAATGGCAATCTTTTCTGCCCTGTCATGAAAACAGGTCAGTTTGTCCAAAAAGTCCATTTTTCTACCCTGAAGAAAGAATCTTCATATTGGCCAGATATCAGCATAAAATTGGTACAACAAATAAACATCTGCAAACTGATATCTGTTCACTCCACCTTAATTTGCAGATGGCCACTGTTTCCTAAAAGGGATGATATTAGCTGACAGTGATGCTGTAATGATGACTGTGTGCCGATTGCAATAAATGCTCGATTGGACAATTTCTCTTGCTTATACATTAACCTAACATAATATTTATGAAGCTTTTATTTTGAGTTACAACAACAAAGTTCATGTTTTCAAACTTAAATGCAAACTGTTATATGTAGCTTAATGAGAAAACACTGAATTAGTGCAAATTATTGCCTTCTCCTCGAAGTTAAAAAAATATCTGATCATATTTTAATTGTTTTTAAACTGCATCTTAGGGTGTTTTTTTCTTTTATTCAAACCATAAAAGTCAAAGTTTACAATTTTTCCAAAGCACTGAACATATACTAGGGATTAAAGAAATGACAAAATACTTCTACTTCTGTGGTTTCATGGCAAATCTGTGTCGTGTTCTTTTCAGTAAAAATGCTCTTGCTTGTTTCACTGATGAAGTTAAAGGCCACATAAGACCCCTGGGCTGCCGTTGCCCACCCCATTTTCATTATTAACATTATCATTAAGTAAGATGACCAAGTGGACACAGGATCAGAACTGTTCAAGAAGGTCTTGGATTAAAACTAATGTACATTGTTTTTATCTAAACCTTTGCAGAACACTGATAAACATGTAATCAAACTATTTATATATTCCTACTATTTATTCTTAAAGTTAATTAGATAAAAGTGCAAAATGATTTTATCTTTTCTCTTTTAAAAATAAAACCTATTCTTTGTTAAAGCATTATTTTTTGATTATCTTTTGAATTAAAACAATTTTAGCATTATTCTGATGACCTTATAAATCATTCTTTAGCACTAGACGTCAAGAATTACAAAAGTGATGGCCATATTAAATATATATACATATATAAATATATATTTATTTTGGTTAGACAAGTATCAAATAATCCAAAAATATCCATTTGACTGACAGCAAATGTCACATCACTTGTCACATAATCAGTCATGTCTCTGTAAATAGTATGACTTTATAAAAAAAAACAAACATACAAAAAAGCATTTCAGAAAACAACCCATCAAATAAGAACAGGCAGCAAAATATTTATATTAAAAAAAACATTAATATGGGGTCCAGTAAAGCATCAGAAAAACTTATTGAGTACCACTGACAAATATTGCAGAAAAACTATCAAATATTAACACAGCCTCTTCAGCACTCTGGTATGCATTATAATAAGCTTTATATTTTAATGTGGGCCACATTAACAGTGTTTTTGGAATAATTTGTGGCCAACAAAAGGCAGGCTGCTGGCCACAGTTGGTCCCTGAGCCATGGTTTGGACACCCTTGCTCTATAATATGTATTTAATGTGTGGTTTGAGACAGATTTTGCAGTTAGAAACAAAACTGAAAAAATACATTTAATAAAACATTTTTACTTTTGCCGTGTATTTTCAACATTTCGGGTTGTGTAGAGAAGCAAAGCAAGCTTTTGTTGAATTAAACTTGAGTTTCCATCCTTCATGGCACCCGGAAATAGATTTGGCGTTGAGGGCTGGTCACGTGACTCCTGTGTTTACAGGCATCCGGAGAAACATGGAGGACACCGCTGGCAGTAATCCTCAATCTCTCGGATTTACAGAAAAATTAAAGTCGTGGCTGTCCTGGTCATGGACTTACGTGTGCTTCATTTGGTTCGGCATGGTGCTAATTATGATCTACGTCCTGTGGAGCCCGCTCAAACTGCAGGAAACTCTTACTTCAGGTGAATTCATGCTCCTGTTAGCTAGCTATTGTTAGCATGCTGAGTTTAGCAGTGGGCAGACGGAGGGCTGACAGTTTGTTATCGGACTCATTCAGACACTGACAGGAGACACTATCTGCTCACACTGAGGCTGGCTGCTGGGCCACACTCACCCACCGACCTGACACGATAATTCCGTGAATTACATGCAAAGAAAAGGCTAGTTTATGGCTGTATGAGAAGTGTGCAGCTCGGGTGTATGGGTTTAAAAAGTGACCGTGTTAACTGGAGACTCAGAGCTGAATGAGTCTGTGGAGTCATGACAACAACAGATGTTAAAGGTGAACTCTTTGTTTAGTCTTCACAAATATCTACATATGGATGAGAGGGTCTGAAATAAACAAAGAGGTATTGTCTAGGATACTTTAAGTCTTCAACAAGGGTTAGAATAAAGTCAAACAAAGACGCATTAACCCAGACACCTTTTAAACCATGACACCCGCTTGTCATCAGTCTGCCAAAGATATATTTCACTTTATGTAAATCCTTTTTCTAAATCCAAAGACTTTGAGGGTTAAGGTGCCTGTGCCTGTGTGTGTAGGGCTGTCCTGCTTGACTTTATATTGCAAGTTAATTGAGGGCTAGACAATAATATTGGTATGACATAGGTAGCGGTAAAAAAATTCCTCCAAAAAGCTAAATATTGTATCAGCTGATGTTTATTTTTTTGGCAATACTTACGGCAGACATAGGAGCCACACATTTCATTAAAACAAACCCCATATATGCTATAAAATCAGCAAAATTGCTAAATAAAAACTGATGACAAAGGTATCAGTATTGCTGATAAGGAGTTTGAATATATCGGCAAAATCCAATATTGTGCATCACCTGTCATTATTCATCAGCAGAAAACTCTAAATATTTGCTTAGCAATGTTGTGTGTTTCTAAATGCTTCACTTCACAGTGGAGTGTATTGCAGCTCTTATCCATAGAAAAGTACAAGTGCAGATCAGTATGAACACACGAGTTAAAATAACAGCATTCAAAGCCTTGGATGAATTTTATGATGCCTGTCTTATATGCAAGTAGCATTAACATAGAAATGTAAAAATAAATATCTGACATATAGAGATGCAGGTTATTATCAGAACTGTATTTGTGAGAACATAATTGCCTAAAGAGTTGCTTATTAGTGTCAGCAGATGTGAAAATTTTCGTCGCATTTCATATCTGATATTTTGGCCCTACATATCAGCCATTTATCACATACGTTGGCTTTACTATATTCTCAATGCGCAAATGCACTGTAACTGTTTAATCTCATTATTACTACATGTCCACTGCCATAAAAACATTTTTTTTTAAAAGATTCAAATGTTTTCTTGTTTCAAATCAGTTTGTAACACAAACAGACTGTCACCACTAGTAGAGTGACAACTTTGTGCTCTTGACAAAAACCAACAGTACTGGTAAAGTTAGGCTCAGAAATATTATCATATTCGATATCAGCAAAAACGTAATATCATTCATCCTTGCTGAAAATTATAACATACCTTGGTTGCTGTAAAAATAAATAGTTTGCTTGCTCAAGTATTTTCATGTGTGAAACACTGATGTGGGTTTCAGCCAGGGCTTGTGGCATGATTGTGGTTTGAAACGATGGCAGAGAGTGTCAGCAGAATGCATATCTAAAAAGACTGTGGCTAGTTTTAAAATCAGTTTAACTGATTTGAATCGATTTCCCTTTAAATGGTTCACAATCGATCCATAAATTCCAAAGATCGATATTTAACTTTGGTAGTTTTTTCTTCTTTGGACGGGCAGAAAAGCAGTCTGTGGCATCAACCCTGCTAGTCTTGCGTGATCAGCTTTCAGCTCTGCTTTCCACTGAACAGGATCACGTGAGATGTTACTGTAGGCAGTCAAACAAACATGGGGGAAGCGAGTAGCATTATAGGGGCACCACCAGCAAGTTTAAAAGCTGATGTTTGGACATATTTTCAGATTTAACAAGCATGAAGGAAAAGTCGAGTTAGACAAAAAACAGGCAATATGCAGAATATGCATTAATGTTTATCATTAATATATGATTAATGTAACTGCTTTGGGTTCAGTTCTCAATTTAAAACAATTTTTAACAATGTACCAGGTCAAAAAGTCACTTTTTAAATTTACAATCCCAGACTGAATAAATATCAAATTTAATTGTGAATACAATCGATTAGAGACCTTGTAATATCGAATCAAATCGTTCCAGAAAATCTGAATCGATACCCAGCCCTTGGAAAAACAGGTATTAACATCGAGGAAAAAGCAAACAGCCACAACACAAAACAAACACCAGCACAGGAATAAATATAATCCCAACTGAAGGACCTTTTTTCAGGCCGTCTCATGAAAGCTGTGTGACTACTTGAATTTGGGTTGTGGCTCTTTGTAACAGCACAGTTTTCTCTGTCCTGTTTAAATAAATCATTTTAAACATGCATTTGAGTGACACCTCTCAGCCTTCATAACTCTGTCAGAACACTTGATATAAATGTTTATATTCCTGGTTATTTTGTATTAATGAAACCTTCTTTGTTTTTCAGCGTCAGTGTTTTTGAATACTCTGACACCAAAGTTCTACGTGGCTCTCACTGGAACCTCCTCTCTAATCTCTGGACTCATCCTCGTGAGTTTTCACTTCAGTTATGTCTCACATTCAGCAAGACAGGTTCAGTAGTTTCTCATTGTAAGATCACGTGAGGTTAAAGTCAATTTGTTAGACAAAGCCTGCAAGAAGCTCAGCAAAAGAAGATCCATTCATAAGTGAAAGCCACGTTTAGAGGAATGTCGTTATTAAATGCAACGCTGTTAGCTGCCGTAACAGTTTTTTATTCTTCCTATTAGATGTTTCTCAATGATAATGATGAATTCATGAATTACTGAACTTGTCAGAGTCAGTAATTATATTTATTTGGGAGGAAAACAGAAAAAATGCAGGGATGCCTGAGGATGAAATATTCAAGCCAGATATCTCAGTATCGCTACAATACGATATGACTACAGGTTCAATAAAAACCAAGCAGTTTCAAAAAAATAAACCATCATAATACAAAAGAATGTGGGAAGTGCAGTTTTATTTATAAGAAATCTATATCATTGATACTGTTGCTTTTTAGATAATATCATGAATGTTCATATCTCCATAGATACGATAACGATATATCCTTCGGCCCTACAGTCACTACTATTCAGGCTTAGTTTACTGCTGCAGATAAAATATGACTGGTTTTGTGTTGCTCATTCTCCTCTTAAAAGCAGAGTTCAGTCAGAGTGGCACATGAAATAAAATGAAAATTGAACACAGTACACTTCAGTGAGAATGAGCCTCTAAGGAATTTCTCTCTCTCTTTATAAATGTTTTGTGTTTTCTCCACAGATATTTGAGTGGTGGTATTTCCGTAAATATGGGACCTCGTTCATTGAACAAGTTTCAGTGAGCCACCTGCGTCCTCTCCTGGGGGGAGTGGAGAGCAGCTCCACCACTGGTCTGTTTGCATCAGTCAATGGGGAGGCAGAGCCGAGGCCCAGTGTGTCAGGTATGCTTTCAGTAAACACGACAACTGCAATGTAAATCACAATCTAAAAGCACTGACACAGTGTTCCTTTTGCAGAGTGTAAAGTCTGGAGGAATCCTTTGAATCTGTTCAGAGGAGCAGAATACAACAGGTATGAGTGCTTATGTCCAGTCCTACTCATCATTATTGACACCCATGAAGTTCAAGTACACAATGTGACAGTACAGTTTCTTTACAAACCTCTTTGATGTTGCTTTGCATCACTTTATCAGACTCAAACTTGGCGGAAGTAATGTTCACATCTTAAGGTTTGTAACTTATACTTCATCAGCTACTATGATCATGCAGTCATATTAGAATAGGCAATTTTAATTGCAACCACTTGAAGCCTACAAGGAAAAGAACACCCTACCAACAATTAAGCATGGTGGAGGTTCCATAATGGTTTGGGGCTGCTGTGCTGCATCAGGCACTGGAGGCCTTGACCGTATCACAGGAATCATGAAATCAGAGAATTATCAAGATATTTTAGAGCGAAATGTCTGACCCAGTGTAAGAACACTTGGTTTGAGTTGAAGATCGTGGGCCCTCTAGCAAGACAATTACCCAAATCACACATCCAAAAGCATACAGGAAAGGTTGAAAAGGAAATACTGGACTGTTTTAAAATGGCCAGCAATGAGTCCTGATCTCAATCCGATTGAAAATCTTTGGTATGGCTGAAATCTGCCATTGGGGAAAAGAAACCTGCAAATGTTCAAGAGCTTGAACAATTTGCATAGGAAGAGTGGAAGAAAATACCAGCTGAGAAGTGCAAGAAGCTTATAGATGGCTACAAGAAACATTTGGAGGCTGTGATCAGTGCCAAAGGGTGTGCAACAAAATACTGAAGAGGGGTGCCATTATTGCTGCACATGTTTTTTTTCAGTTCCCTCTTTGAAATTACAATATGTAACTTGTAAAAATGATTTTTTTGTTTTGTTAAAGTATTTTGGACCTTCAATTAACAGATCCTGATGACATAAATTTGGTACATTTCAATTTATTTCTGAAAATATTGTTAAAGCAATTAAAATAATGACGGGGTGCCAATAATACTGAGCAGGACTGTAGTTTCTTTAAAAAGAGTAGCTGAAACACAATGCTTTGGTGCTACATGAAAACATGATTCTGTCTGTTTTCCCCACAGGTATACCTGGGTAACAGGAAAGGAACCGTTAACATACTATGATATGAACCTGTCAGCTCAAGACCACCAGACCTTCTTCACAGGAGACACTCCACAGTTAAGGCCAGAGGACGCGGGTGAGTTTGACGATTTGAGGACACAAACTATTTTCTATCAAACAAGTACAGGAAGCAAAATGTGAGTCTTCTGAGATTTGTGCAAAAGATGATTACACAGCAAGAGGAGACACTATGTGGACTCTCTAAATATTCGGAATCATCAGTTATCATTGGTTTTGAGATTTTAACTTGCAGTGAAATAAATGAAAAGTCTGTGAGGCTTCATCTAAGATAAGCTTGAGTTCATCATCTCATTACAGTGATGCAGAAAGCCTGGAGAGAGAGAAATCCTCAAGCCAGGATCAGAGCAGCTTACCAGGCGATAGAAATGAACCACGAGTGAGTCTCACACCATCACCTGAGATACAGTTACTATTAACTCCATCCTTTATCACTGAATGCAAATAAAATGAGAATGTATTATTTTTTCACTTTAAACATTCCAATTTATATGTTTTGTGTACAGGAATTCTACAGTAAATAGCAGAAAACCCTTTTTATCATCACTTAGCCTGCTGTTTGGCTTTTGTACCATTTGTTTTTGCCCTGATTCAATCAAACATTTTTTTAATTTGTTGAATAAAAGTCATTTTTATGGATGGATGTTGATGGATGGATGGAGTTTTGAAAACATGTGTCCCTTTGTGTCTGACATGTTTGTTTGTGTGCAGATGTGCGGCTGCCTATGTGCTCCTAGCAGAGGAAGAGGCCACAACAATCACAGAAGCAGAACGTCTCTTCAAAAAAGCATTAAGTATAGGTGAGACTTGATCTTCAGTGAACATCATCAGAGGTTTATCTTTTTAAATATATTCTGAAGTAAAGTTCAGGACCTCCCTGAGGGTAAAAGACACCAAATGAACCATGACCTGGACTTTTGTTGCACGAGCTGAGAAATTGTAATGAAGTGCAAAACCAGCATTTCAGTGTCAGTTGGTATCCTTGGGTTCATTTTTGCAACACAATGATTTATTTTGACAGTATTTTTAAGAGATATGGATTTCTCATATTGTTTCTTCACTACCCTTGAATAGTCGACCTATTTAACAAATACATGGATGGCTTGTATTAATGTGTTTGCTTTTATATCCTTGATGGTTCTGGTACTTTTCTCCTGTTTTTTCTCCTTCACTGAAGACTTAAATGTGTGTTAGTTAAAGTTGGTGCCTTTACTTTAGCCAAAGAGTTTATTTTTGTGGCAAATATTCCCTGAAAACTAATGAAAAAGGAAATTAAGGATGTAATATAGTTTTTTATTCCATCAATGCACCAATATTGGTCCTTTACTTTCAAAAACATGAAGTGTGCTCCTGCAGGACCGGGGCTGCTTCTAACTTTGGCATGAGACTGATTATTTATTAAGTCCCTCATATTTTCCCTTATCTGTCCACAGCTGGAAAAGATATAAACTTACTTGTATACATAAAACGCAGACTGGCGATGTGCGCACGCAAGCTGGGCCGGATAAAAGAAGCAGTAAAAATGATGAGAGATGTGAGTTTTAATCTGAAACATCGTTCAGTGTTCATTTTGTAATGTTATTCTAATGTTAAATCTAGCATTGACAGTTTGTGTTTTGATGTGTGAATTGTTGTTTCTTTACAGTTAATGAAGGAGTTTCCACTTTTAGGAATGTTAAACATACATGAAAACCTCTTGGAGGCACTTTTAGAGCTGCAGGCATACGCTGATGTACAAGCAGTCCTTGCAAAATATGACGGTAAGACTAAACCTGAGTAACGTTGAGTGAACTCCTTACACTCACACAGTTCAAAATCTCTGATATCAAACTATTTTGATTTTTCATCCTTCGTAGACATCAGTTTGCCAAAATCAGCCACGATATGCTACACATCAGCACTGCTGAAAGCGCGGGCTGTATCAGATAAGTATGTCTCATTTTAGTACAACCTGTTTTGTTGGTTAAGCGTGTCATGCAACATCAAGATAACAGCCTGCACCAATGACAGCATAGAATCACAGTGAGCAGTGTGTAATGTGAAGTTTTGTCTATTAGGTTTTCTCCAGAAGCCGCGTCGAGGCGAGGGCTCAGCACAGCAGAAATGAATGCTGTGGAGGCCATACACAGAGCCGTCGAGTTTAATCCACACGTGCCAAAGGTAAGACAGCAGACTGTGACACAGAAACAGGGCTCTCAATAACAGAAGTGTTATTATTTTAATGCATACCGTAGCAGCCCTTATACAGTAAAGGCATGGAGTATTAATACACCTTGATCAACGCTAAATCATATACTGGGCCTGAATCGTTATATCCTTTTCTTTATATTCAGCACCGAATAGTACAAAATTGGACAACTGAAGAGAAATGGTAGCCTTATAAATAATAAAAACAACTTCATTTCCCTAGTGGTGTAGTGATAATCTGCTGAGCAGAGAGTTTTGAGTCAAACTGCAGAAAACAGCATGAGTCAATGCATAATTCAAACTGACCAGATGCAGTAACAAATATTCATGTTTATTGTGTGCACACTCGACTGCAACTTTTTGTCCATGAGGATTTTTCTTAAGGCTTTTTTTAATCAATTATTTCATTAAAAATAACATTACATGAATTTAAAGGAGCATCAAGTAACAACGGGGCACATGATCAGGCTGACCTTTAGAATTTAACATTTCAATCATCTAAGTCAGGGGTGTCAAAGTCAATCACAAAAGAGGCCAAATTTTAAAACATGGCCTGAGATGTAGGCCAAATCAATACATGTTATCATGTATTGATCGGTCTAAAATGGACTTTGTTTTGTTCAGAAATATGAATTAGAACAGCATATTTATTTTCAGGCAGGCTTATATCACACTGTAAAAGCACTGACCAGCGCATTCATCAGCTGACCACTGAAATATTAGTTATTATAATCAGTAAATTTATAAAGTAATGGGGGGTGCGGGGGGTTTTGACATGCATAACAGCTGCTGTAGTGAACTGTGGGATTTGTAGTATGATTCGAGGAGTGCTGGCTAACAGAGGGCCATTAATTATAGACATACAAAATTATCTCATGGGCCGTATTTACCCCCGGGCCCAGAGTTAATCATGTCTGGTCTAAGCAAAGCTAAAAGATAATTCTCCTGTGGGATTTCCCTCTGTGTGCAGAAGCTCCAACTCTGAAGAGAGGATGTCTGGCACACTGTAAACGCTTTAGCTGTTGCTCTCTTACCAAAGGTGGGCAGCAGATCAAGTCATGTAACCCTAATGGTTACTGATCATTTCAATTATCTATGGGAACATGTTAAGTAAAGCAATAAAGCCCAAACATAACAACAGACTGCACCATCGAGTTGAACAAAAGTCAGCTTTGAGTCTGATTACATTACAGTGATTAACACGAAGGGCATTTCTTCTTTACTGGTCTTTGCACAAGACTGTCTAAAGGCTTTTTTTCTAATCCATTTTAATCATAAAAACTATTAGAGTTGGTGTATATTTTACACCCCAGTGTCTTTGATTTTCATGTGTAGGTCACAGGGAGTTTGTTAGGTATAAGAAAGGGGGGGTCTGAGGGTCAGGAACCTGTGATATAGAAAAATAAACTATATCTTTATAACTATATCCCTATAATACAGTGGTATTTCATATGAATGATAGAGAAAAACACTATAAGAATTATTTACTGTGTCAAATATTGACATTGAAAAGAAATGTTGACTAAATGTAGGTGATAATGCAGTTAAAGTCAGGACATAAACTTCATGTCTATCACAGCTGAGTATTAATAAGTAAAACTTAAGTTATTTGAATTGCATGTCATTAAAGTCAAGGATGCTGCCTGTTGCTTGTCAATAGTCATTGAACTGTTAGAGGAAAAGTTGCTGTGACTGCTGAGGTGCAGTCTGTGTGTGGCTGTGTGTCTTAGAGGGGAAAAGGACAGCATGTCTGTGAGCGAACATGGACTGTAAGATGGAGAACGAACATATTAATATAATATATAATCCAGTGTAACCATGAGGAACTGTTACATTTAATTAGATCAAATGTCTCTTACTCTTAAACTCTAATGCAAGGTGTTGTTTCCTGCCTTAGGAGGTTGTGTATCTATGCTGTACAGTTAGAGCAGCCTTCTGTGGCTTTAACATATTGACTAACCAGCAGGTGTCAGTGTAGGTCCAGCTACAGTAATTCTGTTTAAACACAGTTTCTAAGTTGGACACAAAGTCATACCTCTGAGCAGAAGTCCGCTTCCCCATTTCCAATGATGTTGGGACATACTGTTAGGAATAAATAAAAAGAGAACACAATAATTTACAAAACATTTCTTTAACCTTTGTTCAATTTTATGCACTAAAAAGATCAGGTATTTATCACCCAACTGATAAGCTACATTGTTTTTTTGCAAGTATTTCCTCATTTTGAAATTGATGCCTGCAACATTTTCTAATGCAGCTGCGACAGGGTCAACAAAAGACTTGGAAAGCTGAGAAATGCTACGAGACCCACCTGTTTGGAACATTCCACAGGTGAACAGGTTAAGTGGAAACTGTGTCATGATTGGGTATAAAAGGAGCATCAACAAAAGGCTCAGTAGATCACACGAATGGGCGAGGGTCACCACTTTGAACAACAGCGTCTGATAGTTTATGAATATTTCTCAACATACAAATCCAATGATTTAAACATCTAAAGTCCATAAAGTCATCAAAAGATTAAGATAATCTGGAGAAATCTCCAGATTCAAAAACCAGCTAAATTCTTTAGACCTTCGATCCCTCAGGTGGCATCTCGTGTCCTTCGGGCTAAAGAGCTCGAGGACAATTCAGGTTGCTATCAGTGCAAAGTTCAAAAGCCAGCTTCTGTCATTGTAATTAGGGTGTGTTAGTGCCCATGGCATGGGTAACATGCAAATCTTTGAAGGCACCAGTAGTGTTGAAATGTACATGTAGGTGTTTGGAGCAACATATGCCACCAACCAATCGTCTTTTTCAGGGACATCCCTGTTTATTTCAGCAAGACAATCCCAAGCTACACTCTGCACGGGTTACAACAGCGTGGTTTTGTAGTAAAGGATTGTGGGTACTAGACTGACCTGCCTGTAGCCCAGACGTGTCTCCCCATGAAAATGTGTGGTGCATTATGAAGCACAAAATGACAACGGAGACCTTGATAAGATAGATATCCTTCTACAAAGCTTCAACAATTACTGTCCTCCATTCCCAAACAATTATTCAGTCTTTTTTTGAAGGAAGAGTGATATGACAGAGTAGTGGACATGCTCCTGTCTCTGCTTTTCAGAACATGCTGCAGGCATGAACTTTAAAATGACTCAATTTTTGCCAAAAAAAGCAATGACGTTCATCAGTCTCAATATAAATATCTTGTCTTTGTGCTGTATTCAAATAAATACAGGTCAAGAACAATTTGAAACCATATTATTCTGTTTTAATTTACTTTTTCACAACGTCCCAACTTCGTTGAAGATTGTAATTATGGAAAACATTATTTCCATGTTACTTTAGTTACATCTGCTCACCAATTTGATACAATTAAAAGGCAAAGAACAAAAAACAGGTAAGCTTGTATGTGTTTTCCAAGAAGAAAAGTCAAAGTTAATTTACATTTAAATCCCAAACTCTAAACTTGTTCCTTTTTTTTCCCAGGCTGTTAAATATTTATTTCAGCTGTCAAACTGTGCATATTAATTGTTTTAACAAAGAAAACAAAACAATATTATGCAATTTAACAGTTTAAGAATGTGTTTTGTAAAAAGAAACAAAAAATATATCCCATTCCACCCTCCCCATTGGTACATTTCCCCAGCACATAGAAAAAGACGTTGGGACAAACAAAGCATACGTCAACTAAGTTTGAATAAATAAACTTGTTTCCAATTGGACATTTTTGCAGAATAGGCACAGATCTATCATCCAGGTAGAACATACACCATCCCTGGATATTCCTGACCCTCAGTTCCCACAGGATTGGATGTCACACGTTCAGACACAGCCTGTGACGGCCTCTGCAGCAGAGTTTTGTCTCAGTTTTGCCTTTGTAGTGTGCTGTTGTTTCATCTGGTGCATAGTGAGGCAGAGAAAGAGAATCTGTGTGTGTGTGTGTGTGTGTGTGTGTGAGTTTGTGTGTGGCAGAAAGGGGACATCAGCCAGCACTTTGATCAAGCGTTTGATTTTAAAGTGAGCGCCCTCATCTTCAGCGTCTTTCCAGCTTCACCTTCCCCACAGTGCCCAGAGGCAGCTATCCTCTCATCACCGACCCTCATCTGGTTTCTTATCCTCTCGTGTTCCCTCGTCCTGCCTGCTGCCTGATAGCGTCAAAGAAAGAGTCTGATGTTTGTCACCACTTGGCTTTACGAACAGGACCTGAAGTGGTTTATATTTATTGCGCACCTTTCTTAGATGATGATTGGTCGGCTCATCTTTCAGCATCTGACCTCTATCAGAGGGGATTAAAAGAGGGGGGCTGTTGCTTTGTGTTGTCTGCTGTCTCTGAATGATGGCTGCACCTGTGGCTGTGGCTTTTTCAGACACATGCAAGTAAGATCTACAGAAAGCTTTCCCTTGAGCCTCATTTAGTCCCTTTTTGTAAATAAAGAGTCCTCAGCAGTCTAGATGTGTGTGCATGCTTTGGCAAGATCTGATTTAACAAACATCAACTTGGTTAACAATGATGTGACTAAGTTTTTCCCCTAATAGGTGCTTTCAGCAGATGTTAATCAATTCAACTGATTAAATAAACTTAGCAATATTAACTGTCAGAAATTGTTCCAGCTGACCATTGCACATGATTTAAGGTTTAACCGAATGTCAAAACATTATCACGTTCATATTAGAAGTTAAAGCTCAAGAGCTGACATCAACAGACTGAAATTGTGAGTCTGATCTAATTAAGCACCCATAAACAGATAATACTTTAAACAACAAAGACAGCTAAACATAACACAGTAATCAGCTGAGAAAAAGTAAGACATTTTGGCAAATGCACTGGAATCTTTTTTAGGAGGGTCAGATGAAAGGTTAAAAATCAGTTTATTTAAATGTCAAACACAGTTGACACTTTGATTAGTTAAACTAAACAAATAGAACATTTTTTTTTTTAATAATCAGTCTTTCACTGTTTACAGTTGCAGTTTTAGCTTCATAATTAATGCACAAATAGGGCTGAATAATAAAATGTTTTTCCTCAAAAGCTGCAGTGTTTCAGAGTCAGAAATACTTTTTCTATATTCAAGGGGAAATTTGTTTTTTTTTTCCAGTTTGTACAGCAATAGTCACAGCACAGGACATACAATGTTGCTCATGTGTCCAAAAGTGTCACAGCCACATCTGTGTCGGTTCATGGCGACCTGAAGTGCCTGATTTCTCTTTTTATGACTAACGATAAATGATTGTGTGAAACCAGAGTCAGTCAGGGAACTGAACACTGTGCTTGCTGCTCCAGGACAGTTCAGCAAGTTCACAGTTTTTACTAATGCGTTAGCAAGCTTCTTGCTGATGCTCTGACCGTGGAAAAGTCAGTCCATAGCTCCATCATGTCACTGTGATGGTTCATACCAGCTGTAGGTGCACACTGATGTGTGTGGCCTCATGAGCTTTGGTCAGTTTCACGTTACCATCATTGACCAAACACAACTTTAAACATTATTAGAGATCATCAGTGACACTGAAGTGACCCAGTAATAAGCAAAGTATTATTTGTAAAGGTTAACCCATAAAGACACTTGCCTTCATGCCTTTTCTCCCTCTGTATGTAACTGTCAGAGCACCAGAAGGAGAACGGGGTGTAGTGCAGAGGGGAAAGGGAGGCTTAGCCGTAAGTAGAGGCCTGAAGCATGTTCCATTATAAATCAAAGTTCATTAAGGCAAACTGAGGGATTTAATGGAAAAGATCTAATTGTGATTTTTCTGGCAGATATTGTGATTTCAACTCGACTAAAGATTTTCTTCAAATCTAGCTTCAGTGCCATATTCACAATGTGTACAGTAACATTTACAAACAACAGAAAATTACATTATGCCATCAAATCAATATAAGCTGTTCCTGTAAGGCAAGGATGAAACATAAGGTAAGAACTTCTTCCAAATGTATTAATTAACAAGAAACATGCATGAACACTCTTTAAAGTCCTCGACCAATGGCAGTTATCACAGCTGAAGAACTAAAAGAGCATCTTTGACTTAAAAAATAACTTAAAAATGAAGTGCAAAGAATCCTTGTGTTAAGCTAAAAAGCAGTTAATAAAATGATTTTTTTAAATAAGTATTAGAAAAACAAAATCATCAATCCCAATAAAGGAAAAAAGCCAGCCATGCCAAACCAGTGTGTCAACCTTTGATGGTTTTAGACATGGACGCTGAGACAACATCACCAGCAGCAAATAGTTGGCCCAGCAGATCCTGGGTTGGTCAGGAGCTCTGCAAAAAACTGCAGCTGCAGAGCAACTAGTTACGTGCATTATTTTCTGCCATTCTAAATTCAAATATTAAACAATCAGGCATCACATCATGACCACCTGGCACCCGGATATACAGCCTGATGAGCAACAATCTGTGTGCACTGGGTATTCTGATACCTTTCCATCAACTTTCTATTAATGTTCATTTAAAATGTTAGAAAAGGGGCAACAATTGATGCTTTGACCAAAAATGAATCCTTAGAATTAATGTGTCTTGAGAGGGATGATGATAGGTCTTTTTTGCAGCTTTTTTGTGTACATGAACTTTTGTAAGGGTGACTGACTCCCTGTGTATGGCTGAGGATGTTATCAAAGATCATTATGGGTTTACACTGCCATAGAGATGCTTGCCAAATACCAGTATGGCACTATAAACTGGATGAAGCAAAGTAGAGTAGCTCTATCAAATCAGAGTCTGTGTTTAATTTTTGTTAACTTTCATGCATCACAGTCATAACATAGCAGTTGCCCATGGCTGCCCGACAATCAGCCAGATTAATCCATAAATCTGTTTAAATCTAAGCTAGGAATAAGTTAAAATGTTTTTTCTAGCTAAACCGATGAGTGTAGAAATAAAAAAGCTACCTAATGGAGGTTTGCCAATTAAGCCACGTGGATTAATAAAGGAACAATGCCAGGTCAAGCGTTAAGTGGGTGGATGTTTTATCAGACAAGCCAAGAAGATTATATAGGAATAAATATCATGCCAGACTACATCACATGAGCTTATTGAAACCACTCCAAAAGCCATACGCACAATAAACCCACATCCGCACACATGCCTCTGCTTCGGTGCAGCTTTCCTTCTTAATAACCTCCTTCACCTCCCCTCTTTTTCCCTTATCTCCTCATCTTGTCCTTCTTCATTTATCCCCCTCCTCCTCCATCTTTTTCCCATCTATCTGTCCATTTCAATCAGCCTCTTCACCAAATACTGGTTAAAAAACAGTTTGTTGGATCCTTGACAGCAGATCAAGTGGTTGTTCTGTCCGATTCTGCTCTGCGTTTACATTTACAGCCATTGTGCTCCATACATACTCGTTTTGAAGCCGCTCGGGTGACCCGAACCCATCCACCTTGCTAGTTTACTCCACTTTAGGAGGCAGTTTCTCATCTCACCCCATTCAGGTTGACATGTTTTCAACTAGATTGCCTGTCAGGGCCTAGAAATGGCGACCTTTGCTTGGTTTACCTTTGAAATTGGCTTTTTGGTTTGTAAATTGAGCCTTGAGTAATAGTCCGGGGTTTGTCCTGAATGAAGATGGATGAGGTTTGATTCAGACAACCAGAAGGGGGTTAAGACTGCGTTTTCTGAATTACTCCACTCCCTCAGCAGAGGTTGATGGAGCTGTTTTGGTGTTTATTATCTGTATGAAATTCTTCATCTTTGTTTGTATGTTTAACCCCAACACCTGCGAGTCTGCATGTTCTCTCACTGTGTTCGCCTGACCCGTACAGAGCAGCTACAAGGCTGATGTCATTGTTGACTGTGTGTCCCATTGTACGAGGCAAAGTGCCGCAGATTAGAATCAGAAGGCAGCTTATGAGTTATGCTTCTGGCTTATGACTGCCCAGGGATAAAAGGAGAACACATGAAACTCAATCCCTTCATCAAAGAGGCGACAGGGAGTGGAGAAGCCGACCGAAGAACGAGAATGAGGGGAAAGGAGGGGGCGGGTTGGCCAGCACAGAGGACTGAGGTGTCACCAGGTCTAATGCTATGGCATGTGTGGAAGGACAGCTGAGCAGCCAGCCTCTCTAAATGGTTAATCTTAAAACACAGAGCTACACAGGTGCCATGAACTAGGTATTCTATTTTATTTCACAGATGAAAAGCTAAAAGTATGTTTCTGAAAAGTACATGTTCATAAGAGCAGCAGCATGAACAGTTTGTTGTTTCCATGTTTTGTGGAAGGTTCTCCCTTTCCTGAAGCTAACTGATGCCTCACAGTAATAAATAACAAAATTATAAACGGATAAAAGCATCAAATGTTCAAACGCTTCTTTCTGCTTCCCATCTGCCACTGTGGGAGGTTAGCTGTGGCTGTAACTGAACTTCTGTTATTTTCTTTACAGGGTAGATATTGGCTTTGGAGTTTTTTTTTCAAACCAACTAAAGCAGCTGACCTAAGCACTCAGACTGGGATTTCCTTTGTTTTCACAAGCTACACATTGCAGACAAAGTCCTGAGCACAATATACTGTGAAATACATGAATACAATCCTCTTGAAGCTGAAACTTTTTTATTTATTTTATTTTTTATGCATTTTTTTGTGCATTTTTTTGCCTTCATTGAAAGGAGAGAGACAGTGGATAGCCTTGTGAAAGGGGATGAGAGAGCAGGGGAGAACACTCTGCAAACTGGCCACAGGCCGGACCAGAACCCAGACTGGCAGAAGTATGTATATGAGATGTGCCTGGTTGCCAACCACTCCGCCAAACCAGCACCCCGGAGCCAAAACTTTTTATTAAAATATTTATCAAAGCATATTACAATGCTTAAAAATAGTTTTGATATTAACAATGTGTGTCTTTTTATGCCCACTGTAAAGGGGATATTTGTAGCTTATCTATCAAGGCCAAAAGCTAATCAAAAGGGCAAAGTCCTGTAATACTTGGGCATGGCTGTATTGGGGCAATCTTAAGCACTGTCCTAACAGAGACAAAACATTCTCATTTTAAGACGTTTTTGTAAACGTGGAATCATATCAAGAAATGTCTGTCCATCTAAAAAACACTAAAAACACTGTAGTACATATACCAGGTCTGTAAGTGATAGTGTAACTCTGCCACGGATAACACCAAAACCAGAGAAGAAGACTTGGAGCATGGATATACATCAGAGATGTAAATAAACACAAGCATATGTTTTCCACATTAACTTGTTGCTCACAGTGGTAGTCGAGGAGCAAAAGATTTTGCTTTAAAAGCCAAAACAAGCTCAGGAGCTCCTGCAGCATGAACACCACATTTGGCCATTGTTTCTATTTTTGACAGGGTTCAGTATGCTGTTTAAGGGTAAGGGGAGTTAAGAGACCACCGTTTCTGAAAATGTGAGTATTTGTTGTACAAAGAGAAAAGAAAGCCATGAGTTTTGAAATTTCTTCGCTCTCAAGACACATTTTCAAAAATGTGTGTTTTCAAGGCTCCCAAAATACCAGATGTGTGGGGATGAAGCATAACCTGACATGCCAGATGGACAGTTCTGTATTGGAAATATTTCACTAATCCATCTGGGGAGGAACCCTTTGAAAATGTTTTCAGGGGCAGAACCTTCGAAAACAACAGCAGTTTATGATTGGACTATTCTTTGGCTCATCACAGACCAATTCATATCAGGCAGCGCTGCTATGACGTAGCATATGTAGCAGCTAAATGTAGTGGCTAAGGGCCATTAACTGTTGTTTGCCCTTGTTAGCCGCAATGGCTAATGGCCATTAGCCCTTTGCTTAACTACCTTTAGACTATCATTTCACAGTAAATTATACCACACAGATGTATCGTTTAACTCTAATGAGACATAATCCTCGTCAAAGACAATGCCTACCAAGTAAACTTATGAGAAGAGCATATTTCGATAAGTATAACTGAGTAACCATGATGACCACAGGCTAACCGACATTAGGCACCATTATTTGTACAGCAGGAATTGACTTCACTTCCTGTCAGGTCACTTCCTGTTGACATCACGCTCAAGTCACGCTCCTCGTGCTCTCGCCTCTCTTCCCCGATTGGGCCGCTAGGCATTTAGCCGAGTGAAACCGTTGGAACATGGAGGCTGGGTAGACGGAGATGCATGATTTCAGAATCAGGCAGATCCGTCTGCTCTGTAAGGCTAGATGAAGCATCCATCAGGTAAAAAGTTTTGTGGATGCTCCTAAACTTATCTCAGTGTGGACGCCCCCTTCAGTGTTTGCGGAAAGGCCATAAACGAAAGTCTTAGCTATTTCTGAAATACATCGAAAACTTAAGAATCATCAATCACAAGAATCATGTTACCTAGACTATGTTCTTATTTCGTACAGTCTATAGGGTACACTTTAATTCAAATATTACTGCTTTTAAATGCACAGGTTTTACAAAATTTAAGAAAAAACACTGAATGACCTTTAAACCATTTCTCCTCCCACCTCACCCTGTGATCCTTTGTGTTGGTTTTAGTTTGAGTTATTAAAAAAGTAAATGTTTGTTTTTTATCAGTTATGGCAGCTGTGTGAAGCTCTACAGCAGGGAAGTCATAGGTTTGCTCTTTGGCTGGCTTGATGCCTGAAGAATAGTGAGTTGTTGAACTCTGAAAACAAAGACAGACAGGTTGAGGAGGATGAAGGCGGACAGTCGGATCTGTTGGCTGCAGTTTGAAGAACATGATTTAAAGAAGTCAGACGGGGTAAGTGTGAAGGGCAAACAGGCAGCTTCTGGGTGTTTTTAGCTGCGGAGCTTTGGCTGCCAGAATTGAAAGCTGGAGGGCAGGTCAGACTCCCAAAATGACTGAGTAAAACAGAGAGATGGGTGAAGGGAAGTGTTTCAACCTGCTGAGTGCTTTTGGGACCATGTGAGCCTAATATGAAGGGTGCAAAGTTTAAGAACTGCCCAGGCCTCAGAGAGGTAGGTGGTCCAGGGAAGCCAAGCATCAAGAGCACAATGTACAGACGCACTGATGAACAGAGCTGTGGAACATTAATGAGAAAGAAGAATAAGAGCCTGGGATGATCAGGGCGGTGGACAGATGTATTTTTGGGGGGTTAGGGGGGTGAAACTTTCCTGATAGACTTGGTATGCAACTTTTGCAACTGTGAAAAAGTTGTGTAGCTGCTGAGAATGACTACTTGTATTTTGGTCACTTGCTTTTTAAATAAAATTGGTACAATGTGCTGCCCTAAGGTCCAAAAGGTATGAGGCATATTTATTCAAATCTGCCTCATTAACAGTCTTCGTTTGGACTTTTAGCACTACTAAGAGACCAATGCCTGAAGACCTGAGGGCTCTCACAAGCTCATATGAAAAAGCAAATCCGACAAATAAGCTGGAGCAAGACCATTAAGACATATACAAACTTATAAAAGGACCCTACAAAGAATATTTGAAATCTTGAGTAGTTCAACTTCACAGCGATGTAACAGTGAGCTGAGCTGTTTTTGCCTGATTGTGACAAGACATTATCACAGCTGCTACCACTACCTGTACCTGTGATTATTAGGGATGGGACGATACACTTAAACTCACGATACACTGCACCTTGGTATGCCCGGGTCACAATACGATACGTCACGATGCAATATCAAAAAAGTAAAAAAGAAAAAATATTACTGTGTAAGTACAACTTATTTATTTTTGTTTGAGTTGCACACAGGAAAACACAAGGCCTAACAGGCCAAACACAAACAATAACAGTCTCTCTAACCCTAGAGAGGTTGGAGAGAGGGTTCGCTAACGGGCCATAGGCTCGTTTTCGCCGGGGTCATCTTCACATTTTTATGGTGACACTGAAGGTGGTGGTTCATGTTTGTTGTGTTGGAGGCGGTGTACAGAATGACAACATAGCAAAGTTTACACACCGTCTTAAGTCTTGTCAGTTCTTCTATTGTCGTCTTTGTCTTTTTTAATGAGAAAGCCAAAACAGTGCCAGACAGATAACTGGTATCCAGGCGGAGCGTCCTCAATTTCGACCTCATTCGACTCCATCATTCGGTTTTTTGGAGGCAAGGTAGTCAGTGCTAATGTTTGTTGTCGTCACTTCTGGTCACATGCGCTATTACAGGACATGACGTCTTTATTTCACGATCAATTGTTTTTCAAACTCGATGCATTTCGTCACTTCTGTATCGCAATATTTTGCCAAACGATATTTCATCCCATCTCTAGTGATTATCGTTGGTTATTGTGTTTACTTTGTTAACAGGTGATCTGACCCTAACAGTGTGTTTCCTTTCCTTGAATTGTGTTGTCATAAATGCTGACATGCATAACATGCTTCCTTCCTTGTATGACACGTCTTCGTGTGCATGTGCTTTAATTATCTTTCAGCATAGCAACTTGTGGTTGCTGCAGTCAACCATCACCCTCCTCTTTAGTGTTATTTGCAGGGATGCACATCTGTAACAGTTCAACATCAGTATCAGCTGATATCAGCCCTTTTTCAAACATCGGCCATTGGGAAATAAATAGGACTAACAGATATCCTTGTTTATTTCAAGGATAACAGTTTTCAGATGTTTATTTGTGGTGACGAATCAATTCAGTGTCAACATCTGGTACCTCTTACTGTTGATTTAGACAAGGCTCTTCATTCAGGGCAGTAAAAATGACGTGTTTGTCAACCTGTGATTTGTTTTCATAATCAAACAGGAGACAAAATACTGGTATAATGGGACAGCTACAGCAAAGAGGTAATCAGAAAGACCTGTATGGGCTAAACTTCTCATCTCAAATTCTGGAATGGCCCCGAATTGGAACATTTTTTCCAATTTGCGTAAAACCAGTTATTTGCATTGCGGGTCACAAATTATGTAATGGTACGGTTTCACAGAAGTACCTTAAGATAAATAAAACTTTTCAGGATGGCAGTATTATTGTTCGGGTTTAATCCTGAAAAAAAATTCTGTGTATTTCTGTGTGCTTCTGTGCCTTTTTGCATCCAGGATTTGGTTGATTTTGAATTGGTTCTTAGTGCTTAAGACTAGGAGGCCAAATTTGTGATGAAGATTGAAACTAGATTGATTGCCCAGCACTATGTCATGTGGATCATTTTATATTTTATTTCTTTTCGTGTGGAGAAAGAAAATCCCATTAGGAGTCAGTGATACCAACCTGGATCTGTTGCTGATCATCACAAAGGGCAAGAAATATTTTTCAGCTGCACTTGATAATTTGGCTCACAGGAATGTAGTCATTAAATGACATATCGGTAAATTTGAACAGGGGTATCAAGTCAGATCATTACATCACAGTTATGGCATTTTATCTTAATGTTAACACAAGTCTGCTGTAAATCACATCAGATATCAAGCCAGTAAAAAAAAATCTGATAAATACACAAAAAGTGAAACAGAAAGCCGTCTGAGCCTGTTTTGGAGGAAAGGCTCATGTCTTAAGTTAAAGGAGCATGAAGGAGGGCTGGAAGAAGACAGACAGAGATGAACCAGGCTGAGGAGTGTGGGCAGGCTGCGATCATGAGGGCATAAGTAGGGAAAGAGGGTAAAGCAGGGGGAGATGGCTGAAGCAGCACGGTCTGGCTGGTTAGATGGATGGATGGCTTGCTGGCTGGCTGAGCCTGTGACCATGGAGGGGATTAGACGGGATTAGCTGAGGGGTAACCTTCCCAAAGTGTCAGTCTGAGATCCACAGCACTGTGAAGCAGGCCGCCTGGGAATCCAGCCCAGGGGGCCCCAACCCCGCACAGGGGTTTTGTTTAACACAGACCCATGCCACACTGGGCACCACAGACATAAACTACATAGACTGGCAAGTTCATCAAAGCAAATATAAACCCATGAATAACCCATCTGTAAACAATACTAGGCCTCAATAACATATTTGAAGCACAGAAAGTCAGTCTGCAGTAGAAAACCTATTTACAGATGCTCGTACCCTTTATTTAGGAAAACCTGAACAGTTCTATAGGTCGTAACTCTGGGCTGTAGACCCTGTCAGCACAGTGAACCGACTGACTCGCCGGACAAACTTACACAGTAGGGAAGGAGAGGAGGGGTGAGTGGGGGGATGTTACACATTCGTGGAATGAATGTACTGTACTGCAACAATAACACACACTCAGAGCTTTGGAAAGCTTTTCCCTCCCACCTTGGACAATTGCAAAATAAGGCTGTCAACAAATACCTCACATGGAGAAAATATGTTTCAAGTCTGCTGGGAGTCCCCCGCTGGGAATTACACAATAGAATAGAATAAGTGAAGTGCTGATGGAGAAACGTGGGGAGCTGAATTAAACTATTAAAGCTGCATTAATCAATATATGTCCACAAGGGGGCAGACTTTTGGAAATTTAAATTTCCTTTGTAAAGTCTGTAGATAAATTTTACTTCATCTGCCCCCTTTCAAACCTCCAACTGCTAAAAATAAAAGCTGATATTTTAGCTGTTAATATATAAATGAGCACAGCTGGTTAGCTGAACGATTGATAGAGCCCAGAATTACTCTTCGGTTAAACTTTTTCGAACTTGCCCATTCAATCTGAAATGTTAGTTTTGAGGATTTCTTGCCTCTTTTATTAATAAGACAGCACAGAGAGTAGGAAATCATAGAGCATGAAGAGATGGATATGCAGGTAAGTAGCCACAGGTTGGACTCAAACCTGTGCACACTAATCAAGGGCTCCTGCAGACAGAATGACCCGACCGCTATGCCACTAAGCCTTTTTTAATAGGTCAGGCAGACGAACCAAGTCCATGACTTTATCTAAACTGTAGTACATCCACCAACAGCAGGCAGTAGTCACCCTAGCTCCAGTAAATAGCCACTGCCCTGCAGCCATAATGCACCACAACCCAGACAAGAAGAAAGCACATTCTAGTAGCTTTTATAGCATCAAGTAGGATTAACACAATCTTTCAATACTTTGACCTAAAAAATAGAGATAATGTTGAATACAGTAAGATTGTAAAATGATCCTAAAAACCTTTTCAATGACAATTATTTAAATGTTGCAAAAACGTTAAATCTTCAATTCAACAGTACTGAAAATATTGAAGACTGCAAAACAGATCAAGAACCAGATTTCTTAATTAACAAAACAGGAAAAAGTTACTTAAACTACATTGGTAAGTTAGTTTTGTTATTTAAACTTTAGGTAAATATCATGTTGCTTGTATTACTTTGTTAACTTATTTTAACACAGAATAGTTGAAACAAACTGGGCTTAAGTATTACCAAAATTGAGAAAAACATTTTTTAGGAAAAACTGATTTTGAGACAATCATTTACGACAAAAACATTTGTTCATTCCCAGTCAGGGCAACTTACAGTACAAGAATATAGTGCTAATGGGTCAGTATCCTTTCCTGGCATTTCCATGCATTTTTTTGCACTGCAGGTTGTCAATGAAAAATAAAAAGTTAAAGACTGTATATAATCTATTTTGTGATTTTCCAGCAGTATCAAAACAGGTATCAAATATCAAATTTCTTTAATGGTATTTTATCAACGTTTACAATTCTGGTAATGGGACAACCTCTGTAAATATTCTGTCACAATAAACCTAGTTATAACAACTCCACCAAAGTTATTCTTAATATTTAGCACACGTGTGTGGATGTTGACCTGCAAGGAGGAGTGAGGCCAGCTGTGTTAGCCATCTTCACAGTTACCATTGATGCCGTTATCTAATGTTAAATATATCTGCTGCTACATTTTGAAGACTAAATCAATAACTTCACATTGGTCAGCAAAATGCGTTTAGAATTAAATTAACTAATAACTAACACATAAGTAATGCTGTCCACTTGTGAAATATTTTTTTCTGAAGGCTATATTACACTATAATGCTGTGCCAACCCCAACTCTTGTCACTTCAGAAAGAGACTGGCTGAAAAAAAGTACAGAGTGAAAGAATGCTTTTGGTGTTTGCAAATGACCCTGAACATTATCAAGAACCTTTCATTTTAAATAATTTAAAATAACACCCATTTTAATCAGGGCTCAACCAGGCACATGTTCTGACAGCGTGTCATCATATTTCTGGTCCGTCCAGAGTGAAATCAAGACTCTTCATCAAGCTAGGTAGCCAAGAAGCTTTAGTCCTGTTGTGCAAACTTACCAAGGGTCTTGTATCTCTTCCTGTGTGCAGTACTTGTTGGAGATGAAGAGCCTGATCCTGCCTCCAGAGCACATCTTAAAGAGAGGTGACAGTGAGGCAGTGGCATACGCTTTCTTCCACCTGCAGCACTGGAAGAGGGCAGAGGGAGCCTTAAATTTACTACACTGCACGTGGGAGGGCAGTATGTATCAATGTTCATCTTTTATTCTGTTTGTTATACGTTGTATTCAAAGTACATCAAATAGCTTTATTTACAATACTTCACCATTTCTATGGCCATGGGTGACATTTTCAATCAGTTCCTGCAAAGTGCAGAGCCATTCAAAAGACCGGTTTCTCTTTTGTGTGCTGCTCAGCTTTGCTTCAAACATCATAAAATACTCTTGAGATGATACGACAGTGAGGTCATGATTCCAGAGAAGCACATGGAGATTGTTAGTGTAATATCTTCTGTGGATTTTAGTATCTTGTCACTCTGTTTACTATATTTCTTCTTAGATAGCTTACTGGAAATACAGTATTATTTTAACCAGCCTCTCCCAGATAAATTAAAAAAGCAATTACATTTTCAGAATAGTTTTGCACTGTTCAGAGTCATATTTGGTGTGTTGTTTACTTAGTTTCCCATTTGTCTGCCTTTTCAGCCTTCAGGATAATTCCCTACCCACTAGAGAAGGGTCACTTGTTTTACCCCTACCCTGGGTGCACAGAAACAGCAGACAGAGAGCTACTGCCCTGTAAGTACATCAGCTCAAGTCATCATGCTGTCCATTAATGCACAACACTGCTCCTTAAATTGCTGTGTCATATGTAGCATCTGAAAAATTAGCACGGTGACACCCCTGTTCATCTACATTGGTTTTGGTTATGTGTGACATTGTTTTCATTTTTCTGCAGCATTTCACGAGGTGTCTGTGTACCCAAAGAAAGAGCTCCCCTTCTTCATCCTCTTCACAGCAGGCCTTTGCTCCTTCACTGCCATGCTGGCCATGCTCACACATCAGTTCCCAGAGCTCATGGGTGTCTTTGCCAAAGCAGTAAGTGCTCCACTTCTCACAATACAACTAATTTAAACTTTGGCACAGATGAAGAAAGGGACTGATTTTATAGTTAGCAATGCAATTATACATTTAGCTAAAAAAAGAGTATATAGAAAAACATATATACAAAATATCAAAGAAACCCCTACCCCTTAACCCACCACTGGACAGATAATATGCTATATTTATCAGTCATTTCACATTACCAACACAGAAAGAAAAAAGGAAAACAAGTTATGGGATTATACTCTCTGCTGCTAACTTCTTAACAGTCACGAAATAAAAATGCTGATAAAATTGAAAGGTCAGTGATTTATTCACTAAATTGCCTCATCTGTTTATCTGTGCATGAACATTGCTGTATTGAAGAGGAGTTTGCTTACAGGAGATCAAACTCACATACAGACGCTCTTCTAAGTGAAGCATGAGCAAACAGTTACAGGGCATTGAGCACCGTAATAGCTGTCGTCACAACAGCACTCTGCTCTAAAATCTTGTAAAAAATTTGTTTAAACTTAAGGGGAGTGAGAGAGCTAAACAATCCCACTCCATAATCTTGTCTGTAGTCAGAATGCGCAGGATATGTATTAGTCTGCACATGGGGCTGAAGTTGTGGGTGATTTCAGATCTAAGCCTCTTCACTTTAGCAGCAAGTAATGCACAAGAGCTTTCATGGGAAGTTGAGACATTTTTTTGGCTTCAACTTAAATTGACCATTACTTCTGCTGGGTCATTTAGCTAAAGATTGTTCTGGTTCAGTCCCTTCTTTAGTTAGACTGCTGAACACGACATTTGGACTGAGTGGTCTGGTTTGGTTCAGCACAGACTGGAGCGGATACCCCTGATCTTACCAGTGTTTCCACTGATACATGTACCTTCACTCAAAGGTGGGTATATGAGCCAGAAACTGTGTGACATCAACACTGTGCAGGTTATTGACTGGAGTGCAATTGTAAAAGAGCAGCAATGGAGGACTTGCAGCACTCTGTGGAGTAGGGATGGGAATCGAAAACCAATTTAAATAGAGAATCGTTTACAGCTCCATCAAAGTATGGTTATCATTGAGTCTTTTTGCTAATCAACTCCCTTATAAATTCCTCCACTAACAGGGTTCACAAGTGTCAGAATTGTGGCATATTTTTTTAGAAAAGGGGCCTACTGCACAACCTTAAGTGAGTGGCAGCAACTTGCAGAAGCAGTTATTTATGCTGTGACATGTGTTTGACATTGTTGCAACTGAAAATCTACATGCCAACATTTGCCCACACGGAAAATCTGCAGGAATCAATAAGGGAATCGTTAAAGAATTGGATCAACTAGCAGGATCATTAACAGCACTGGTATCGATGAAATCTTATCAATTCCCATCCCTACTGTGGAGCATTGTTTGAAGCTTCTCATTTCTCTTTTACAGCAATAACAGTGCACGGATCACTCTAAAACCACAGCACTTTTGAACATGGCGTGGTGTATTTTCATTTAAGCTGCTAATCCAGGGAAATTTATAATGTCTTTGGCCAATCAACAGACTTTAGCACTTTTGGCTCTACCCCTGAGGGTCGGTTTAATTTTGGTAAGCCAACACATGGGTCAGCGTCGGTCTTTTGGTACCTTTCTCCTAATTTAACAGTGGAAACACCTGTAATTGTATACAGCAGATATGTACCTCTGGTCTCTGTCCTCCTTACATGATCAAACTTTACATTTACAGCCATTAACAAACAAAACCAAAGAAAAGATTTGTAAAGCAGTCCGTCTTATCAGGGCATCCATATTTGGTGTTCTTGAAAAAAGGCCATGTTAAGCGTTCATCTTTTAAAAATTATCTTTAACATTAGACATAACAGGTATGGTTTCATTTGAGATGAATTTGACAAAATTGACATTGACACTGTCGGCAAATGAATTACCGTAACTGCACATCTTAATTAAATGTCAAACATAATAAAAGTTGATTTATATTTTCTATTTTTAATGCCACAGAAGCTCACCAAATATGTTAATCAGTATGGAGTGATGATGACTTCAATTCTGTTTGATATTTTTATATCTTTATTTAAATGTATGTTATTTGTAACAAGAGTCTTTTGACCCTTCCTAGAAATCTCTGGCTACCATCAATGTCAGTAACACTGGAGGCTCATGGGAATCGTAGGCCTATTAAGTCTCTGTTTCCTGCCAACTCAAACTGTTGTCCAAGTAAAGCTATCGCTGACCACATCTGATTAATTTAAGCTTATCCTCACAGCCAACACTTCTGACAGGTCAAGAGATTCAGAATTTTTAGACGCGAGCGTGGCCTTTTTTTAACTGTTTATGTTTCGTAGAAGTGTTGTTGTCCGTTTTTAGCCAGTTTGGCACACGTCTAACTTCGGCTAATTCTTTGTTTATGGTCACTTTGTTTATTAGGGCTTGCTCAGCAAAGACTCATAGCAAAAACAAGGCCGCGCAGAACATTTGGTGCTCTTCCTTTTGTTATGGGAAAGATTGAGTGCAGATAGGATTTTAACAGCAGCTCCAGCGAGCCTGGTTTGTGTAATGCTCGGATTGAGAGCATGAAAACTATGGAGAGAGGAACACAGAGGTCCTCTCTGCCTCTTGAGGAAAAACAGACTTCTCTGGATCTGCTGCTCTTTAACAGAAGACACGAGCAAGCAGAGACAGTGGTGACTAGCATGGCAGGTCTCTCTCTTTTTTATTTATAGATACCAGACATGTAAGGCTGGGAGCTGAATATGTTTCATATATTAAATGGGATTAGAGGAGTGCTTGATTTGCTCTTGTCTGGCCTGGCTGATCATCCACTTATGAGACTATAAAAGTGTCAAGTGTATCAAGCACACCTCAGGTAGCTTCAGAAAGAAACTATATTTTAATATTTCAGAGAGAAGTTCAGTGATACAAGCTCATTTAAATCTCCAACACATGCTTTCATGTACACAAACCTAATGTATGGTACATGATGGAGCTTCACTATTACATGTAAAAAGATTTATGTTTTAATGGTTATTCTAAAAAAAGGTTGAGTTGCAGCAGCTGGATACAAATGTTATGGAATATTGAGCTTTAAAAACATATCAAATATGCACCGAAATACCTTTAATTGGCTGATCATATTAAAAATTATCATCTTTCTAATTGAGTGACTTTTTTCTTAGCATAGTACCATCTGCCTTCAGGCTAATGGAGGGTGTAATAGTTGAAAAGTACAAACGTCTTTGATAGATCAGCAAAAAGGATTGTTTGTAATGCAAACAGAGTGATCCTATTTGTTATTACTCGAGACTGATGAGGGTGGACAAACAAAACTTCACACCAGAATGACTTAGCCCCCATTTTGGTGGAAACAAGTCTTATGAGCATTATTAGAGGAGATTAGAGAACACAGATAGCCAGTCACACAATAAACGTTGTTTTTGTAGCTAAACATCAGCTTCAACTCAGAGGCTAAAGTTGTAATGTGATTATTTAAAGGGGTTCTACTAACATCTGAGTTTTATTGCATATTGTAGTCTTTAAAATTATATTATAGTTTTATTTATTATGCACTTTATATTTGAAAACAAATCAAAGAACTACAGTAACAAATAGGGCTGTAAAGTCCAAGTCGACTGGTCAACTAATTGGTCGATGCGTGCTCAGTCGACCAAAATTCTGATTGGTCGACCAAATGTGTCATTTTTTTTTTTCCCCCTGCAGTTCATTTCATCAGAAGAAACGTATCAAGTGAAATGGGGGTATTTTCTGAGCACCCCCATCATGTCTTAGAACACCATTTCAATGTATTTATCGTTCATTTCAATATTTTTATTCAAGAACATTTCAATATTCTAGTCTAATAATCGTGTATTTGTTTTATAACTGCGTGCGCACATACCCGCTGCCTGCGCTGCAGCGGCGGCATCCCTCACCCAGTCCGCACTGGATTTTATGCCTCATATAAACACCCAAATGCAAAAACGACATCACAGAAGGAATTGACCATTTATTTCTGAGGGTATGAGGCCCGTTGTTGTCGTGGCAGGCCAAGAAAAACATTGGAACCTGGATATTCAGTGCCAGCGCGCCAGACAATTACGCACGTGCTCACGGCAGAATACGAGAGAGAAAAAAGAGAAATCTTCGGAGTTAATAGATAAAGATAACAGATGTGTACGTCTCTTCAAATGGAGTCCTATATGACAGTGACTGCCCATTTCATTGATGAAGACTGGAAAGCAAAGAGTCTTGTGTTGAGAGGAAAAAAAAAAAAAAAAAGGAGAATGGATTTGCAGATGTTTTCAAAGTTCAAGAAGAAAAAAAGTGTCTGTTGTAGTGAACAACGTGGTTAATATGAAACTCTGTGTGGAAACACTAAGAGTCCCATGAATATACAGTTTCCAATGTTTTTCTGTATATTAAGTGCCAGCGCGCCAGACAATTACGCATGCAGCAATGGCAAAATACGAGGGAGGATTGGTCGATTTTAGGTCGACAATTACTGTGTTTTAGTCGACCAACAATTTCTTTGGTTGGTTACAGCCCTAGTAACAAAACAGAAGAAGGAATTTCTTGTTGGTCAAAGTTATTTTGAATTTAACACCAGGTCTAAACAAAGTAAATGGCATTTAAATTTAAGATCAAATTCAGGTAAGTAGGTATAAATTCTCCCATTAAGAGTGGAATGCCATTTTATGGTCCCAAGATGGGTTTGTCAGTTCAGTTAGAAGGACAAAGTCCAAACACACGAGTACCCAAGAGATGCACAAGATTTTATTTTACTAATATCTCGATGAGCTTTCTCTCTTAAATTAAGATTTATTCTCCAAACCTAGGGATGTGTGATATGACGATATTAAATCGTCAAGCATATAACAATTTAATAAAGCAGAGAGATCGTCAGATCGTCTGTGTGGGCACAGAGACTTTGACGCGCACCCCACAAGCCAATCGTAGCACATTACGCGCAGTGCATGGTGGGATCTCCTGTTTGGTTATGCTGCGTGAAGCCATGGCGGAAAGAGAAAAGGAGATAAAAGCTTGAAGATGTCTGAACAAAAATCTGTTCTAAAGCAGCTGTATTATTCACTCAGGTTATAGATATTGCAGTTAGATAACATTTGTTTTGAATTTTTGCACTTTAAGAGATAATGTTGATATTGTTGTTCATTACCTTTTATGTTTACATTTATTGCACATATTTATAAAAACTGCACTATTTAAATTAAAACCTGTTCAGAAAGTTTCTTTGGCTTTAAAGGAAAAGTTCGGTTCCTGCAGCTTTTACATTGTTTATAGAATGAAGAACAACAATATACTCACCCAGAAGGCTTTCCTGATGCAAACGGTGCTTCGGGAGATATTTAGATCCAAAATCGAGCAGCGGACACTGATATAATGGTAGCCCGTAGGGCATAGATCGCCGCTCCTAAAAACTGCATTAATCGTCCAAAAACACATGTTTTTCACCAATATTCCATCATGATTCGCGCCGAATGGACCGCCATTGCAGCCTGTGTCTCTCCACACAGCGCTGTGTGGCTGAACTAACCTCTGAACTGACGAGCTGTTTACATGCCCTTTGCGCATGCGCAGTGCGGCTCATTGTTTCAGGGGAAGATCGGCAGCTACAAATCAACTTTCTTCTTCCAGTTTTGTGCAAAATGGACGAATGTCTATGGGATGAAGATGTTGTGGAGGAGGACTTTGAATATGATGGACGTCCTTACAGTTTGGAGCCACAGTATACAGATAAGGACCTCATAGAAATGAGGAAGCGATCGCAACGCTCCAGAGAGTACTGTGCATGCGCGAAGAGCATGTAAACAGACTCGTCAGTTCAGAGGTTAGTTCAGCCACACAGCGCTGTGTGGAGAGACACAGGCTGCAATGGCGGTCCATTCGGCGCGAATCATGATGGAATATTGGTGAAAAACATGAGTTTTTGGACGATTAATGCAGTTTTTAGGAGCGGCGATCTATGCCCTACAGGCTACCATTATATCGGTGTCCGCTGCTCGATTTTGGATCTAAATATCTCCCGAAGCACCGTTTGCATCAGGAAAGCCTTCTGGGTGAGTATATTGTTGTTCTTCATTCTATAAACAATGTAAAAGCTGCAGGAACCGAACTTTTCCTTTAATTGTCCTTTTCTTTTCTTTTAGGGTTTTACATGTTTTATATGTTAAACATATGGAAATAACGGTCAAACATGCAAATTAGTCTAGAAAAATCAAAGTAAAAAAGAATTGTGATAAAATCGTGATCGTGATTTTATTCATAAAAAATCGTGATATGATATTATTGCCATATCGCCCACCCCTATCCAAACCAAACAATAAAATTGGAAAATCTCCACAAACTTAATGCCAGGTTCTAACAGCTGTTACAGTCCATTTCGTCTGAGTAACTTTAGGTTTTATTTACCTGCTAACTGTGCTGTAAATGATGCTGATATTATGCATTTGTTTTATGTTACAAGACTGATCTCTGTTCAGAAAAGTAAAAGTTTATATGTTTCCTCCTTGTCCTTTGAGTTTAGTCTCCTAACAGTATGATTTTGTTGTTAAAAGCTTTTCAATCGCAAAAAACGTTTTTCTATTTACCGCCATCTATTTAAATGCAAAGTTCCAAGAGTGTGTTCAGGTCATAGGAAAAAGGACACAGATGGGCTGCACTCTAGGGCTGAATGACATGGACAAAATTTCATCTCGATATTAATGCCAGATATCTCGATATCGATACGATATGATATGACTACAGGTTTGGTGAAAACCAAGCGGTGCATTCAAGGGCGATTGTGAAAAAGAAATTTGTTGTGACTTCCAGAGCTGTACATGCAGGGCGAGCGCGGGGGAAATATATATATAGCTTATACGATTGCTTTTTTGATATTAATATCTTGAATGTTCATATCTCGATATAGATACGATAACAAGATAGCTTTCAGTCCTAATGCACTCAAAGCTAAGAAGAATCATTTGTGGAGTTAAAAGATTTTTATCAATGACCCAAAAAAAACTTTAAATATAGTACACATGTTGATTTTCAATTCATATTTGCACATGCAAATACTTTTTACCCCAACAGTCCTACAATTTTTTTTCTTTAACTCATGCATCATTAATTTAAATGGATGAAGTTTATTGTGGATTTGATATGAGGCTTGCTGTTTGCTTTGTTTGACTTTGGGTTTCCGTTTTGCCGTTAGCCTATTTAAAGACAAAAGAACAAAAAAAACAGGATGATAAATTGAGTGTTTAAAAAGTAGGCTGACATGTAAATCATGGCTTTTATAAAGTTTATCCACCAGATCAGATAAGTATGTTGAACTGTCAGCATTGTTTCTAAAACAAACTATTAAAAATGAATGGACTCAGGTAACGCTGCATCAGCTTTCTCAGCTCTGTATTCAAGGAAGTTTCTTGATAACGTTAAAGTTCAGCTGTTGACCACCCGACTGCCCTGAATTATGGCCAGGTCATATTCATTGAAAAATAAAATTAAAAAAAAATCTGTCCTTAAAAATGGCGAAACTGTGAGTGAAGTTACTGGAGTGTTTTGCAAACAGGTGAGAAATGTGCTTTTAACTCAACACTCATCCTGCTTCTTCTCTCTTTCAGTTCTTCAGCACACTCTTTGCACCCCTGGGCTTCTTTGCAGACAAGATGGAAAGCTTCATGCCGTCCAGTTTTTGGCACCAGCTGACTCGGATCTGACCCCATACCGCACACACACTTACACATACACACACACACCGATACCACTCCAGACCCTCGGACAAAAAGTGTTTGCTCTCCTGTCTTCAGCATTACTGTCCGCTCGCTGCATTGTTACTGATTATGTTGGCTGAGGTTGTATCAACACAGCAATACCACTCTTAAGATGCTCTCCCACACTGCTTGAGCTGCCAGTGTTTTTCCACGACCACGTTAAGTGAATAACATTTGCAACCATTTCACAGGGTCATTCATTTGCTCTTGTGAAGGAATTGGGCAATTTCAAGTCTTGGAGTATTCCACAAAGTTTCTCTTTGAACCAGAACCAAAAGACGCACTGAAGTGAGGAATAACGTTTTTAAGTAGTGGTCTGGATCCTCTAAATGTGGTTCAGTCCGATCAATTTACTGAACCGGTGTAATCTGTTCCCTCTGCTATTGTTTTCAAATGCATCAAAAGGTCCAATTTTATTCCTCTGGATGAATTTTTAGTGTCCTATATCAACCCTAAATGCCTCACAGACACGCACTAAAGCAAATCTAAAAGTCTGTAACATCTCCTTAAAACCGGAGCTCTGATTTACACCCTCCAAGTGCCTGCAGTGTATACAACGCCTCTGCGGTTCAACAGTTGTTACCATGGCATGACACCTCAGCACTATATCACTGGAGCAACCAACGCCCCCTCAACGACAGACGAGTAAACGGGATCATCTGTGGTCACGGTTTGGCCTCATATGGTGTCATTCAATTCTGATAATGGCACCACACGTTGTTATGAGTCAGTGGGTTAGTCCCTTTCAGAATTAAAACATAAAAGCTCACACTAACAGATCAGTGAGTACTTAAAGGAGCAGTACAAAAGATTACACTGGTCCCAAATGTACTGATAGCCTTTTAAAGAAGCTTTGGGGGAAATGGGAATAATGTAAAAATGGTATTGCTCTGTCTTTGATTAAATTAATTCATGACGACTTGTTGTTTCCTAAATACACCATAGGAATCATGTTTACGTTAAACTTTTTTATCCCTGAAAAGGGCTGACTCATACTGTTATAATGAGGGCTGTCACAATGAGATTAGGCTCAGAAATTAAAGTATTGTTCATTTATTTATTGCACTGATCCCTGACTACTTTGTTTTGGCTACACTGTAGTGCAGCAGCTACATGCTACTTGTCTTACATGTCCTAACTAAACGTATGCATACAATGCTGCGCTGCTGCACTCCCACTGTCCACCCTACACCTATTAAATATTTAATTTATACTGTTTCCACATGTTAAAGTACAAGTTCGCTTTGTTTTGACAATAATCCACCAGTCGGCCCTCGTTTTCTTTCAAAATAAAAGCAGGAGTATAAGTACTCTTAACCACACTGAGGTCAAACATATAAAGTAAAAGCATAACACTCAACAGTTTCAAGTTTTATTACATAACTGCTCGGGTTGGCTGGGTCACTTACACAGAAAAAGTAACTAAATCAGAACAACTAAAAAGTGCAATTATGAACACTTCAGGAGGCAAACACTGAGCTTCAAGTCTTTTGTTTGTGAGCCCCATGACACTTAAATGTAGAAGTTTTACATAAGAATTTTACAGAAAAAGCACCCAGAGGCTTTCTTGTAGCTCTATGTCATGATTTCAACTCACACTGATGTAACAGAGCAGCACTTATTTAAATGATACATCTAAAAGCCAAGATCCTTAATATATTTACTTATATGATTTTATTTCCTAAACATATAAACTGGTATGAATTGCTTCATGTCAATATGACCTTTAAAAGATGTAAATGCAAGTATTACGATTTCAAACATGCAACACAAGCTGTGGTTAAACATAATGTTACATTAATAATGATTTTAAAGTAGTATCCTTTTACAGCCCTTGTTATAATCTGTATAAAATAAAAAGAATCAAGATAGAAAAACTAAATAACTTCCATGAACCAAATGGCGAATAACCCGAGCCTGCCTGACAACAAGCACAACGCTATGTAAAAAGGTTAATGGCCAAGAATGATAGGCTTTCCCACACGTGACAATAAATGTGAAAACAAAGTGCCTTTAAATACACTGAAAAAAACTAAAGACATTGGAATAACACACATAAATAAGAATAGAATTCCTACATTAAGATTCATTAGTTGCCAAGTCAGAAAGTCAGAAACATACTTGTGTAAAGGTAGAAATGGACACTGTTCATTTTGATGTCAAATTTGGTTTATATTTCAAACACCGTGATCTACTGAATAAGGGGTCCATTACTTTTAAACTTCAATTTAACCTAAAAAAATAAATGAATAAAACTTTATCAACATCTGAATTGTTACCACAGTAACGGCGATGTTATTCAAAGGAAACCAACACAAGGAATTTTCTGATCAAGTCATTGGAAATTCAAACTCAGCATAATGTGAAAGCTGCACAAATATACAGCATTGCTTTGGTACTAAAATGTCACAGACTTAAGTGTAAAGTTCAGACGTACTACTTCATCAGCTCTGTCTGTTTGTACATAAATCTTATTTGAACATCTTTTTTATCAAAGCCTCAATGACTTGAAACTGTCTGCCAACCTGTGACATTGATTAATCCACCACTGTCCGAGTACCAAAAGTCTTAACAGCCTGAAAATGCAGATGTACATCCACTGTGGCCTGCAGCACTGAAAAAATGGACTCTTAAGATGTCTTGTATTGTTGTGTGCAGCCGAATTGTCAAAGTACATGCTGAAGACAGGAGAATGTTTGATGGATGTAAGAACCCTTGAATGAGTTTAAAAACAAAACTCACAATAAATGGCTATTTCAGTGCTATTTCCCTCTGAGAGTTTTTCACTTTTGCTTTGTTACTATTTGTTTTATGTTGTTTTGAAAATGCTTTTATGATCATTTTAAAATGAAACTGTGGATACAATGGAACAGTTCAGAACAACAAAACCAGGCCCATAAATAAATCTAGTCATCACAAACTCTGCATCGATTTCAGTTGTGATCTAAAAAGCAAACTTCTTCCATCACAAAGTAGGAAACACATTTAACCACTCGACTTGTGTACGGTGGATGCACTTTTCCTCCCTCTTTAAATCACTGCAGTATTGACAGCAGCTTGGTATCCTGTTCAAGGACAAACCTCTCACTCTGCCAGCCTGCTGCTGTTCCTGAACTATATAAAGACAAGGGCCGTCTTTATGATTACACCACTCCACCACCATCAGCAGATGCTTCTGTGTGGCGTGTTCCCAGTGAACCGCTGGTGCCATAATCAGACTCCATATACTCCTGCTTAAGTGGCGAGCAGCAGTAATGAAAATCACCGAGGAGGACTGTTGACGGATGCTCAAGTGTTTGATGTCAGAGCCAGAGCGTGGTTGTATGCTGCACATTGAAACATGAATAGCTCATTGACCTCTGTGGAGGACTGTATCAAAGTCAATGTAACATAAAGAATATACAAACTTCACTAAACATATAGAAACTATAGCCAGCCATGCCAGAGACAAAGAAAAACACACGCAGCCTTCAAAAAGAACTGGCAAGGAGTGAAACTGTGTTGGAAAAGAGGTAAGGCTTGGCAATCAAGCAAGAACTGTATGGGAAACAGCAACATGGACCTCAGAAGGTAACTTCATAACATTTCTGCAGAGGAGGACACATTTGCTCTATAATGTCTCACACAGACTAATGTGCAATATTAAAAAGCCCACTACATTACCACAAGAAAAAATGTTCATGTGCTTGAAAGTGTTATATCGGTTAATAAACAATATAAAAGATGTTCTTGAGAACTTTTACCCAAATACAGAAAAAAGGTGAACCAAGAACTCAAACCCCTGCAAAGGCATTTCCAGCACTGCCAGGTGAATCACTATCAAAATGTTGATAACTGATAGGGCTGGGACGATACACTTTTCTCCCGATTCAATGTTTTACGACTTCTTAGGTGCCGATTTGATTTAAATTACGATTCTATGAAATTTGTTATATCGTTTTTGCAATCTTCAGTTAGCTTTTTAACACCAGCGAAAACGATGAACAATGATGATGCCTACAGACTATATCAGAGAAATACACATCACATATGAGTCCGTCTTTAGGATTTATTTAGCAATATATTTTAACCAGCTGTTTATACTCTCTCTTCAAAAGCCTGGATTGCATTTAAAAGTGGCTTATTAACACAGACTAAAATGAAGCCTCTAAATGTGGAAAAAATGATTTTTTAACCAAAAAATCAATTTAAAAATTGTCAAACAAAAACTCCCGATACTTATGTGGATCGATTTTTTCTCCCACCCCTAAGAACTGACCTCTCACAACAGAAAGGCTGCATTTACATGGCGCAGAAGATGGTCAAATCCTTAAGTTTTCGTTGCGTTTTGGCCCTGCGTTTTACATGAGAATGCGTTGCGTTTCCATCTAAAACGGAAACTTTTGAAAACGGGTTCCCGAGTCGAAAAGATTTGAATACGCTCTCCGTTCAGCTTTGTGTAAACCCGACGTCACCGCATGCGCAGTACTCTTTCAGATGAAGGCTGCGTGCGCATACCAGGAACAACAACAGCTTCTGCCATCTGCCGAGTAACGTGTGAGCCTCTTCCCGTGCTCGGTTTGTTATTCAGACAAAACTATCCAGACAGATTTGTTGTCCGAACTGATTTGTTGTCCAGAAAAGAAACTCCTACGTCTCTGTGCGTCTATTCGCCATTGTTGTTTGTGAAAAGTTTTTCTTCTTCATTCGTGTGTTGTAGCAGCTCTGACTCTGCAGACCTACACCGCCATCTACTGAACCGGCATGTGTACTACAGCAGATTAACTCGTCTCCGAGCGTCGTCATCTGAACGCAGAAGAATTCTAAAATGCATAGGATAAATCTTTGCGTCTTTAAGTCAGGAGTGTCCGTGTAAACGCAGCCTAAGAAGTCATTAAAAAATACCCGGAACTGGACTCCAATCACCTCCAGAACCAATTACTCTTTCCTTGTGCTATGACCAACGTACCCAGAAAGTTTAATCAAATTCTGTTTGTAACTTTTTGAGTTATGCTGTTCATAATCTAAAAAACTAACAAACCAACAGAAACACAACCTCTTTGGTAGAGGTGAAAAGCTTTTCGAAGTATTTTTACTTTCATGCACAGCCCTACTCAAAGAACAAAACTTATTAATTTGAAAACATGGTGAATCAGCGCCGCACACGTGTTGCCCTCACCGCTGGGGACGACATGCTGGAAAGACACACAGCTCCATTTATCCTGACGCTACAAGACCATACAAAGCTGAACTCTTGCGTAACTTCTCCAAAAATAAACACAATTAAGAATGTGTATCTTTGTTTTCATGATTTCATTGTTTTAGTGCTATTGCTCATTTGGCTCTGTTATTGTGTAAGTGACACTTTTCCATTCAGAATGACAGATGTGCAGGGATGAAAAGTCAAAAGCAGAAAAAGACATCCTGCCAATAAGTACAACAAAGAGACAATGGTGTGAGAAAATGTGAGATTACTTGGTTTTCCTTTTAACATAACAAAAACAAAAGGGAAACCACTCCTCGTGTTAGGCATCAATAACCTTAGTCATTGTCTGTTTCCACTAATAAAATGCTGCATGCAAGCTGCAATCGCCTAAAAGTTCAGTATTTTATATGCTATGACATAAACCTTTATCTCACATTAAAACAAAAAAACTGAAACAATTTTAGGTCATGTTGTCCACTCCTAACACAGACCCACAATCCTGATTTCAAAATAATTTTACTTATGAGGCTCTTCATGCCAAAACTTGGCTGCTCATTTATTTTTGTCATCATTTAAGATTAGATAAACAGACAGAGACATAACTTTTTATGACCTTTATGAATTAAGTAAATTTTAGATATTTTGTGCCATTTTAATGTTAACATGCAATAGGTCCGATTTCGTTTTGGGTTTTGATTCTATTTTATTTAAAACTTCAGTACCTCAGACTACTTTTTTAATCCTCTGTTTGCAGCCTAAAACAGTAATAGTTACCAGAAATACTAATATATTATTTGAGATTTTTTAAGTTTTAAACCCTACTTAAGAGCATAGCTATTGTGCATTATAAGGAGAGAAAAAATCAGCAATGCCATAACAGCATGCCCACATTTTCTTAATAAAAACAGTAACTACATGCAGTAGTAATCTTGATTGCTGAATATAATCTAATCAAACACACCAGTCATTTTGAGTTACTCAAAACTGCCCTTTTTGTCATGGCAAATTCTTACAAACTCATTTAATGAATCCTTACATTTGCCCAAAAGAGATAAATTAATGAGTGAACACATTAAACTAAATTTTTATCTGTTATTTGAAATAAGTGTTGCATTGAAAAGCGTTTGTTCCCTCTCCTTTTGGTCTGACTTAAAGTCTTTTCTTATCTCACTCAGAAAGTGAGGAGAAAGCTACAGGTCAATCTCAGACTGCAGTCACTGATTCATGGGAGCTTTGATAGCCCCTTTCCTTCTCCCAAAACATTAAATGAACCTCTGCCTCTTAGAAAGAAGCAAATACAGTCTGTTTTTATCAATAAAATCTTGTCTGAGAAAGGTGCGACGATAACAGTAAACGTCCAACTACCACACAGTGTTAGTTTATGTTTGCCCTGACCACTGCGGCCTCACAAACAAATCAAACGCACCCTCGTGATGCCGCGGGATCACCCACAGAGCAGCTAGCTGTCCCGACTACCATCAAAATGTGAGAACAGATACTTGCCTGTTAGTTTTCATGTCTTTTTGCATAAGTTTAATTAGCCAAAGTGCTCCAGCTGTGGAGAGTTATCAACTCTAGCCTGGGGAGTCCGCCCCTTCTTCTTCTTCTTCTTCTTGTATTAATTGCGGTTGGCGGGCATTTCTGCAGGAACCGCCATTTTGAACCGGAAGTTGATTCCTAGTTAAGATTGTTTCAGGTGGACCACCACAGCAGCTGTTTGGAAGACCTGGAACATTAAGGCTTGCTTTCTTTCAAGGTGGGTGGTGTGGTACTTTATTTACTAACTTACCACTTTGAAAAGTATGTTTACCTTTTGGCTATTATGTGCTTGTATTCATATGAAATTAACAAAGCAACTAGATGTGTGTTTTTGCTAGCTTCCTATATTCCTGCATTAAATGACCTAAATAGTGTAATTTTTGGGGGTATGTTTTGGGTACAGTCAGCTGTTTGTGCTGTAAAAATAAATGTAGGCTCATCTTCTTATGCTTTAGTGCTGCTTCTGATTTATTTTTATGGCATAGCCAATGTTTCTCAAGTCCTTGCAGTTGTTTTAACCTCATCTTATCCCCTCTAAAGTATTACTTTTGATATCTACCAAGATGAACAAGATTTGGCTTGCTTAAATAAACACATGTCAAAGAGAGACCTCTATTAATTGCAAAATGCTTTACAGCTGAAATAGTGTTAACTTACATTCAATACCACTGACAATGAGGTTATGTTAATGTTGTAGGCGTATTGTTTGTTAACAGAATTTTATGATATTTCCAGGAAATGTTGTTCATGACACAAGACAAAACTGATATGATTTTGGTGGTCTGAATCCAGATCCTGGAATCTTTCCAAGGATCAATTTAAGATCTAGCAGTTTTCCATATTTCAACAATAACTCCCCTGATAGTGTTGGCAATGCCTGGGCAGGGGTTTGAGCTTACTCAGCTCTCATAGTTTTTTTTACTGTTTTATTTGTTCTGCATTTGGACATAAAGTGCTCAAGCCTTTTTTAAATATATCTGAAGATGCCAGAAATTTTTAAAAAGTATTTCTTAACATTACAAGATGGGCGGAGAGTGTCAGAAATGCTCTGGTGGAGGATCCTGCTCATGAAACACTTTTTATTTGTTTTAAAACAGAATAACTGAAAAAGTTGTGAATGGATTTCGATGACATTTTCAGGATAAGAAATGAGCCCTTAGACCATTTCATTACGTTTTAATTGTGTTTTGAATTTGAATTCGGCTCAAGATTTTTTTGACATGTTGTCATTGTGAGATAAGGCAGTTTTCTTCATTTTTGCTCATTACCCAAGAAACTCCAGATTAAATTGGATGACCTTTTTTGAGGAATGTTGATCATGGCATGAGGTAGAAGTGATTATTAGATGATGGTGGTGATTGAAACCAGAATGTGTATCTATGATTTTTTTTTCAAGGAACTGGTGACAGAGCAAGATAGGGCAATTTTCCCTGAACTTTGACTAACTAGCCCAACAATGTTGAAAATGCCTTGATAGAGGTTGTGCTCTTGTAGCACTTCTAATTTCTAAATATTATGGTTATAGTGCACTTTTTTTTTTAGAAATAAGGCCATATTTTTCTAATGTTCAAATTCATGGTAATGTAGTGTTTGTTAATGGCGCTCATAAAAAGGAACCACTTACATGTCATTTACATTTGGATTACATCTATAACTGGAGTTCAGACTGAGAAAGGTATGCATCAGAGTCGTTCACATCAAAAATTAAAACCCTTTTACTCACTCAATCCACATGTCAGCCAATACACAGCTTACTCTGTGTGTGTGTGTGTGCCTTTGAGTGTGGCAAACCACTCCAATACAACCTCCAACTACTCCAAAATACATACTCAAAATATTCAATTTATGTTTCTCAATGAAAATACACTTACTGATGCCATCACACAAGTAAAAGTAAATGCTTCCAGTGCGAAACAGCCCTGATAAATAACCCTTTGAGAGCGTTGAGTTTGTAGATCATCTAAATGCTGCCGTGTATTAGGTTGTTTATGGTGGATTCTTAAAACTTTATGAACTATTTGGCATATCATGCCTTGTCCTTTGTGAACCCTTAAAGATAAATGACCAAACAAAGCCTATGCCCTTACGAAAAGTCCCCTTTACTTTCAGATTATGTTTTCAGTGTTTTAGGAGATGTTTTGTCTCCACTCCCATCTTCTGCTTAGGCTGGACTTGGTGTACTTTTATGGAGATAGAGCAGTCAAGATGCCAAATATCGGTTTGTCTAAATGAAGCTACATGCTGGTTGGTTGAGTCATTTTACGAGTTTTATTATCTAACATCCAGTTAATGTGAGCCCTTCTGAATGACAAAACACTGGACCCCTGTGTTTCTTTTTTGTCTGCACTGTGTTTTATGAGACGTCAACGATAATCATGAATGTTCATTACACTGATATGGACTGTATGCTGTAAAACAATTTACATTTCACAATTTAGTTTGTGGGAGTCCCTTCTTTTTCACTGTAAAAGAAACAAAGCAAGATTAATAGCTGGATTATACTCTTCTCTGAGTTAAAAATGGGTATGATGTCACTTGGCAAGGACAGTTAATGCTCTAAACACATCAGCCATACAGTAGAGTCCAAATTTATGTCTGCAAAGGCTCTTAATTACGGCTGATGGGGTCTTGAGGGCCATCCTCTTTTCCAAAAACAACAGTGAAATCGCTGAGACATTTTGCCAAACATTTTCAACAAGTTTCCTAAATAGCCTGGAGTGCAACAATTTCACAATGTACACATATCAACATATCGCTACACATCATAGATATTCATCATTTAATTAGGTGTAGAACAGCGTTTTGGATCGCAGGTCTCATCAGACAAGTTGAGGGATAAGACTAAACATGTTTAGTGGGAGCTGACACTCGGCTGAATTGTTTTTGACTCATTACAAATTGTAAGCTTGGATTACAACATCCCTCTCCTCTGGTTTCCTGAATGTGAAGCATCCATGTGGACCACACTGTTAGCCTGTCCCTTGGGCCAAATTTAGCTCTGAAATGTTGTTACATAGAGATGCCCATTTGATATCACTTTGATGGCAGAGAATGTCTGCAATGTGGCTCCTGTTATTTTTACAGAGTTCAACTGGATCACACATCGTGGTGGAACAAAGGAGCACTGATGCTATGACGGATTTAAAGATCAGCACAGTAATATTTATCTTCTCTCCAGGGGAACACGAAAGCTAATTGCTTGCTTGACACACATGTGCTTGGCAAAATCCCCTGATTGCACACTCCTCATAAGACAGTTTTCAAAAGTGCAGATTTTTTTTAGAGAAAAACATTCTGCTTTCACACTCCACCCAGTTTAAAGCCCCAAAATATTTAAGGAGTACTTGTTTTAAGATTTGCAACATTAGTAATTGTATTGGCAGTTTGTTTGGTCAAATCTTTGTGCCAACTCTCAGTGAGATGGAGTAAATGGATTAGTGTTCATTAAGATTTTCCCCAATACTTTTCTTAAATAATACTTTAAAAATGATAGCAGGTTTTAATGGATGCCTCAGTGATTAAAACATTTTAAAGGTGCTAAGGAGAATCTATTTCCGGCGACATAAAGACTGCTACCCATGAGCATGAGCATGTCATAAAGACGTGACCCTAGCCAAAGCGTGCGTTTGTTGTGATGCTAATGGACGCGGCTCGGACCTTCCTCAGAACTCTGCATTGCTTTACATCTTCTTTTTTCAACAACTTACAGAATGCAAAGCGACGAGGTAATGTATCTCTTTCTAGTTACGTAGCGGTAGTTTTTGATGTGAGACAACAAGCAGTTTTTCGAAAAGTTAGTATCGTAGTTTTGTAGCCGGCTATATATTGCTACTTACTGCCCGGTGCTCTAAGACGTGTCCGAATAATATAAATTTGCTCTAGTTTTAATTGTCTTGTTCCCGAAGTTGAGTATCCAGGCCAGTCCAGCCCTGTCCGACCCAACCGACGCAGGAATAGCATTTATAGATAACCTGTTTTGATGCTATAAAACTCATCTTAAAGTGTGTATTTCGATCAGGCATATAGCCTATCTAAAAGTGAGACCCTTTTGTAATTACTTAGAAACTCCTCATAGCATCTTAAAGAGACTGTGAGGAGTTTTTGAGTAATTACAAAAAAGTCTCACAGAACTGATCGAAATACTAAATATCGATGATTTTATAGCATCTAAATAGGTTATCTATAAATCTGTAACACAATTGTATTACACGTCTGAGGCGCCGGGCATTTACCACAACAAACAAACACACTTTGGCTTCACGTCTCCGGTGCGTTCAAGTTGTAGTCAGAAGTAGGAATTTTGAATTTTGAAATTAAAACTGGAACATCCCCAGGGATCTGAATTTCCTACTGGGAACTCGGTGAAACCTCGCCACCCTGAGGTGTCAATCAAAGATGGATGCCCCCAGTGTGAACAGTTACTTAGCTCCTGTAATAATCAGTTTATTTGCACTTCTGACTGGGGTGTGTCGCTCTAGATCAGCTGTATACATAGTATTGTTAGATTTATATTTACAAAAATGCTGCCATAGTGATAATCACATTCTTCATACAACAACGCAGGGCGTGCTAACAGCAGCTAACAATAGCCTGGTAGATCGGCATGTTTTTTTCTGACTTTAACTGGAACGCCGATAAGTGGGAGATGATATCACTCCCATTTCCGAGGTTACAGGAACGCAGCATTACGCCGGCGATAAATTCTCCTCATAGCACCTTTAAAGGACAATGAAATACAGAAAACAAATACACTTCTAACATTGTATATAAGATTTGATTAGATATGTAGAATCACTTTCCAATACTGAACAAGTTCAACAAATTCATAAAACAACCAGGAAACCACTCAGAGAGCGCAGGCCTCCGCCAGCACCACAGTCCTCACCCATATTGTGATTTTCACCATAAATGTTAGTCCTACCTTTATTTCATCTGTATATTTAGATTTCATGACAATGAAAACATACCATTAGCAGTTGGATTCATAATGATATCTGTTTTAGTTCAGTAGTTATTCACATAAATTGCATTTTTCTTCATGGCGGTTCACTAGGTGATCCAGATCACTCCAAAAATCTAATCATTTGTTCATTGTCCCAATCTGGACATTTCCTAGCTGAAAATTTCATCAAAATCCATCCCTAACTTTTTGAGTTACAGTATGTTAGTAACAGAGAAACAAACTAACAAATAAACACACAAATAACAAAAAAAAAATAACAGATGCCGGTAATTACATAACCTTCTGGTAGAAGTAACTGGAAGTGCACCAAGAGAATACACCAACATTGTTGGAAATGTGTCGCAAGCTATTGTCAAAAAAGTGGAAAATTACCTGATCTTGCACCGTAGACAGCTCATTAAAAAAATCCTGGATCTACCTTCAGATCACCAGTAGTAACAAATAAATCCACCCTTGTGCCATGACCATCATTCCCTGATAATAAGATCCAAATCTGTTGAGTGAATGTTAAGTTATTAGTGAAAGAGGACTACCCTATCTGGCAATGTTAACAAATCTATAAAAAAATTCCTTGATCCACATCTGGATTCAGATCACCAGCATAGTCCAATCAAATATTTGTGAATTTGTTGCAGTTTTCATTTCGTTTGGTTGGCTTCCATACTGCCAAAAATATCTAAGAACAACTGGAAATGAAAGTATGTAAATGCCATTACATTAAGACACATTTAATGTATTTATGTAACTGAAACTGTTACGCTTGGCCCGTCAGAATCTGTTACACAGATCATTACAGGGTTGAACGTTTTCCAATGTGGATTTAGGCATCAAAAGCAAAATCTCACAACAGGCTTAAATAGTGAACGCTGGGCTTTATCACACACAGTAGAACTGGGGAATTGAAATATGAATTTTTAGGGTCTGGAGCGGCATAGACCCATGTCGACCTCCGCCTTGCATGAACAGCTCTCACCTTTCTAATCTTAAAGAAAACATGGCCGACATGCTCTTCATTTACATTCGAAACAGACGCTTTTGTTCGCAATTAACTTTTGACTCGTGAACGTTTGACACTGTGTGTCATTTGGCCTCGTTCAAAGCACTTTACTTTGGCTCACCGCCTCATTACGTGGACTTGAAAAAATTTGTTGACTCTCAGCATCCACAGCTTGTTGTCAGATTCATTTAGATCCATAAACCCCTCCGAGGGCTGTGTCTCCAATGGACTAACATGATGTCTGGCTGCACCACCAGATGTTGAAAAGTCAAATTCAGGGTCTGTGGCTACTTCACTGCTTATTCTGCAACGTCTTATTGGCAGGGTTTCATAAAATACTTCATTTCTTACAAGTCAGCCAGAAAGAGCCAGCAAATATGAGCATTAAACATTAAGAAAGTTGCACTTGATTGAGTGTTTTGTCCGACTAAATTATCTGTAAATCTACAAACATTTAACAAACCATGGAAAGGATACGGAGGTTACAATACTCAAGCTCTTTTTTGTACATTTTTTTGACATCACCTCCTGCACAATCAGAATATTCAGCTTTCATTTAGTCTTTTCATTCATTAATGTAAGGTTGTATAAAAGCACAGCAGCTTTTTTTCCTCATGTAAAACTTTAATGAATGTACACTGTCAGGCCTTCCTATTTTTAGAGCAGGACATTCCCAGCAGTAGGTCTGGATATTTCCAGCAACCCCATGATACAATATGTATCCCGATACTGAGGCAACAATAAGATACGTTTCCTGGTATACAAAAATTGTGAACATTGACTATGTTTTTAGCAGAATTCTCAAAAAGTTTTGTTTTCATTACAAGAAAAAAAGAACAATGATGACTTGGATGATTCTACAACTTAAGAAACTTAAATTCAGGTCCCCAAAGATTATAGACCTAAGTTCAAATTTGGAACATGTGCTTCATCATGTAGCTTGGCTTCTGCTTTGAGCTGTACCATTCTTAACATTACCCAAATGTACTGACAACAACTTGTCAAACACTGAGGCTGTGTGGATTTGGTAGAATTCATATGTATTTGTATATGTATCCCCAAGGAGTGCTTGATGATATTTTACTGGATCACTATTTTGAGCACAGGCCTAACCAGCAGCAACGTCTTTTATGTCTGCAGAGGGAGCAATTATGTGGATGATGCTGTATAGATATGCACTATCAACATTTACTGTCCCAACCAGTTGAATTTTTAAAGAGGGATATTTTAGATAAATCAACACCCCGGCTACATGACCACCATTGAAGGTTCTTGTTAACATCATGATTAAATGTGTCAGCAGCAAACATCTAAAAACATGCAGAAGTTTTAAGGGAGGCTATTGTGTTGTTAATATCTTAAGTAACAAATGCAACCAGAAGCAGTGGGTTTATTTTTCAAGGTTCCATTGAATTAAGATCATGCTAGAGAAGAACTGAGGTGAGTCATGTGCTCAAGAAATAGACAAACTAAAGGGGCAAGAGAGGCACAAAACCCTTCAAAGCTACTTGCCCACAATTTCCACTGGGTCTGACACTTTGCCCTCCCCTTGTCACACTCATCAGTGTTGATCAGGCCCAATCATGTCAATTTCTCTGCTTCTACCATCTTAAACTCATGCTCTGCTTCACTCTCTAAGATTCACGGCAGCCCTATTTTCATCAAGAGGGAGCAGAGCAGACCCAAAGTGAAGTCTGTACTTGCAACGCAATATTTTCCTATGCAATTCTATATTTAGTTCTGTTGCCAAATATTATTATTTTGTTAATAATTTATAGAAAGGATATTTGGTTTGTAGTCTAGCCTCTGGCAACTAGTAACAGCAGATATTCAATCATCTGCCGTCACATTTGTTGTTAGAATCTCTGTAAGTGGAACAGACAGTTGCGTTTATCCAAGTTGCAGTGACCATACTTTCTTTAAATAATAATGATTGGAGATTGTATATTTTGTGTGCAAGTTTGTAACACCATTTTTGTAATAGACTTGGAGAAAAAAGGACAAATGATATATCATCCTGCTTTGGTGACATTATATATGTTGATATATTTTTGTCACCTTTGCTCACCTATGATATAGCCGGATCCTTGCCAGTATGCAGCCCCAAAAACCCAGATCATAAAGTCTTTCACCAACAATGTCAGTTTCTTTAGCTTGAGGGCAAAACAGAGGAAATGTGTATCAAACCTTAAAAAGCAGAAAGGAGTTAGCATTTTAGCACAAAATTCGTGGGTAAACACAAGCATTGGAAATTTGGACATCTTTTTCTACAACACTGAAAACAAATGGAACTGCCTCTCATAGAATATTTGTTCATTCCACATTTTCTGACATACTGCAAACAAGGACTACAAAGTTGTCTGAGGACATGAAATGACATCATTTATTATCCTCCTTGAAAATGATGTTGCATAGCATTTAGTGGTAGCCTTGCAAAAGTTTTAGCTCCACAGTAGCCTGACATTAGCTTTTTAATCTGATGGCATGAACACTAAAGGAATAATGAAATGTTATTATGATGACCACAGAGCTTATTATCTGCAATTACCCCTGCCCACCTCTATTAGACAGCTCATTGAGCACAGGGAGGCTAAAGCACAGTTAGCAAATGGCACCAAAATGAAGCTCCAAAATCTGTAATGGAGCTCAAATTGGCAGGTATTAGATTTGTTGGTAATTGCTAGATTTTGAACATTGAATGACCAAGTAACATGATGTTTGTTTATCCTCCTTATTTCTGCATGACTTTGTGTCCAGGCTGCTCTGAGCTGTGCACTCAGCATCAAAACCAGACCCAGTGGGCGAGTGAGGGTGCCAATAGACAGCAAAGAACCATGGCACTGATGAATTGTGGTTCTCAAAGATCCTGCTGGTCCAATTCAGAGCTCCTATATGCAGCCAGATGCCCTACTGTGGTGAGTTTGACTGAGTCACATGGTGTGTGCAGTTGTCCTATGAATTGTCAGGTCAGAATACAGGACTGGATTTCATAAAAAGTGGAGTATTAACAGTTTTAAACTTTTAATTAACATTTTCTGCAGTAGCCATACTAAAAAGAACCAAAGAACAGGAATCTGTAGGTGTGAAACAAAGACCAAGAACCAGAGGTAGAACTGAAATGTTCCATAAATCAACACATTCAGAATGTGTTAGAGTAATTACAGACTTTCAAACACGTTAGATACTGAGTTAACCCCTTCAGAGAACAGCCGGTGTTGAACTTCATATTCTTCAGCTTGCTTGTCCTTTTGTCTCACAAAAAAAACTTCCAAAACTCATTGCATCGAGCTGAAAGTGCAGCCTCGTGCACTGAAAGTCTATTCTTCTTGTTACATGCTTGTTTGTTTTATGGTAATGTCCAGTTCACAGTGTGATTGTCTGCTTTCACTCATATTTTGTGCACTCCACGACTTTTTGGAAATTCACCAGCGTTTCTTAATAGCAGCAACAGTCTTTCTTTTTAATGATTTCCTTGTTGAACATCATTTTAAATGATAAATTGTCAAAGTTTCTGCAATACATTAGAATATCTCTCTTATCAGTCTCTTTAGGCTAATTGTTTCTATAAAAACCGTTGACAAATGAGCTATTTAATGTGCTAACACAGTCCTCATGAACTGCAAAACAAGCAGACATGATTTAACATCTCTGCATTTACCAAGGGTTCATTTACAGCAACATAATATTCAGCCATTTTAAACCAAAGATTCAAAAGAAACCCTGGAAAGGCTCCAGACATAGTCCTTTACAACAGTTTTTAAAGCAGCACATGATTGGTAACTGGGTCTTATTTCCAGTTTAGCATCAGTCTCTGTAGTTTCACTCCAGGATGTGTTGAAAGGTCAAAGTCAGAGGTAATACAGTTCATAGATCCCAATAACTGTAATAAAATGCAGCCATTAGTGCGCAGGTTAATGAGTCAGTGGTGTCTGTGATTGGTCAGGTCTCCTGTCAAGGTTACATCCAGCCAATCAGGTCGCTTGTGGGGCTTACAGGTGTGAACGTCCACAATGTCCTCACAGTCTTGACACTCCACTGCGCAGCACCACTTGAACTTGCACTCGCACTTAGTGACACGTTTGACACGCATCGTATCGTAGCCCCGCCCACAGCACATGACCTCGCAGCCATCTGTGCCTCTGGAGGACTTGCTGCACACTCGGCCGGCTGTGCCCAAGGAGCCTGGGGGAAAAAAATCATTGTTGGTAAAGCAAAAGATTATTTCTAAAGACATTATGACAATGTGGCTTCTCAAAACTTGGAGTATGTTTTTCCTTTAAACCTGCAGTGTGCCATATCTGCCAACAAACTCCACATAGTCTAGCAGCCAAGAAATGCTAACCACATTAAGGAATAATACAAGACAAAAACAGAAAGTACCAGTTGCCATGTGAAGTGACCTGATATTTGAAACTGAAGAAATAAAATACTGTTAAATTAATCCTGTTATCAGCAGCTCCTCCCCCTAATGCTGGTTTGTAATCTTCAAATTACTTTTAAATACTTTACTGTAGGGCAGGAAATTGTTTTGCAAGTCAACACCTTTGACAGGAAGGGATGGAAATGTATAAGATTTTAATGATACCAATGGCGTTAATGATTCTGCTTGTCCATCCAATTCTATCACGATTCCTTGATTAGTTTCTGCCCGTATTCTTTGTGGCCAAAAGTAAGCTCATTTGCAACAATGTCAAACGCATGGCTCTCTGTTATTCAGTGCCTAGCTGAATGGTTAAGTCACCAGTGTTTCCTCTAACTTTAAGGTGTGCTGCAGATAGTGTGCTTTTTGTTGAAATTGAGAGACAATTTTAGCCTCTTCTGTCCTCATCTGCCACAGTTTTTGGCATCTGACTGCTTTTGATGAGAGCATGATGTCCTTAATTTGCAAGTCTTGGAGAACAAAGTTAGAGAAATTTATGAGATTGTTCTGAAGCAAAAACACTAAGGATATCAAACCCTTGAGGGAGTTATTATCGCTTCTCAGCTGACCTCTTTTTAGATTTAAGTCTGCAAAACTGGATTAACTCACACTATTTTCTAGGGCTGGGATGATGTGCTTTTCTCCGTATTTGATTTTTTATGATTTTTTTTTAGGTGCAGATTCAGTTTAAATTGGGATTCTACGATATTGCCAATTTTTGCTGCCTTTAGTTAGCTTTTTTAACACCAGCAAAAAAGATGAACAATGATGTATAACTGTATATCTGGAAAAATACACATCACATGTGAGTCTGTTTTTAGGATTTATTCAGCAATATGTTTTAACCAGCTGTTTATACTCTCTCTTCAAAAGCCTGGACTGCATTTAAAAGTGGCTTATTAACACAGACTAAAATGGAGCATTTAAATATGGGAAAAAATGATTTCTAAAAAAATAAATAAATAAATAAAAATCATCAAACAAAAAATCCTGATACTTCTGTGAATCGATTTTTTCTCCCACTCCTACTATTTTCCCATACACACTGCCCTGTTTATATTTCTATTACTGTCCAGATTGTCCTGGAAATATATGTCATTGTACATGTAACGCTGTGTCAGATATTTTGATGTTAAAAGAAAACACTTTCCTACAACAAAGTATCTCTTTTCCCACACTCTTCAGATGGGTATTAGCTTCCAGACAGGCTTACAAATGGTCTCAGACAAACAAAACAATGTCCATGTACTCAGGTGTAAATTCTAGGTGTAGGATCAGGTACCAGGTCTAATAACAGAGCATCCCTGAAGTGAAGAGAAAAGGATAAGAGCAGATATTCCCCTCAGGCCTCAGGGAGCGGAGCTTAATACTGACCAAAGGAAGGATTTGAAAAATAAGCCTGCATGTATCCTTAGGCTATGAATTCCTATACAATGGAGATTAGTGGTGAGGAGGGTCATACACTTATTTTAAGATCACCTTTTAACAAGAAAAGACAGCTTTTCCTTTGAAGGAGCACACCTTTATTAACCCTCAGCTGTCAGGCTAAAACCAAACCAGGAGCAGAGCGGAGCAGGAGAATCTGATAACTTCACATCCCCTCCTGCACATGAGCACTTTTATATCTTAACCACTGAGCTTGTGAACTGGATTAGAGGACAGAGACAGAGCTTAACAAGGCAAAGTAAACACCGAGAACATAAGGGGAGGGTAAAGGTTAAATTATTGAATTTTAAGCCGTCAAGGAATGTTAGCATTAAATTGAGCAGTCAGACTGTAATAGCTTCTGTAACTTTGACAACAGCCTGCTGAAACTTACATCAAAAATTTTAAATCTTAACTCAAACCTTTTGTTTTGGGTATCAAAAAATGATTTAACACAAGCCTAAAACGAACCTAAAAGGTTCATAATCTACAATATTGTATTTTCAACACTAAGTTTTAACATGGCACACTATTCATTTTAATGATCAATAGTTAGTGTTTTTTAAGTAATGATAGCATCTGTAAGTAACAGCACTAGAATATTTCTTCGAAGACAGGAGCAGAGGAGAGAAATAACTATTTTTAAAAATGCAAATAAACCCCAGTACACTTTCTAAATCAAAACTTAATTTCCATATTGATGCCAGAGACAATATCACAGGACTAACACCACTGGTGCATTTTTGCAGAAGTTTGCTTGAACTTTTTGATGATTCAAAATAAGTATCTAATATAAAGTATCCAAAATTTGATTTTTAAATTGCACTGAAAACAGTGTTAAAGTTTGTTAAAAGTCTATTACCATGACAAATCCATTTTGTGTCCATGGTAACTTACTCAGCTCTTCCTCCTGGATATCCTCTAATACTAATTTTGATGTCATACGAAGGCTGAACAGGATTATTTAACCACTACAATTGCATTTTGAGCATGTTCAATAGTCACGTTGCAGGACAAATAATGACAACCTGAGACATACTGACACTGAAGGTTTATTATTTTTGTTTGTTTTACTTGTAACAATGAAATTCAAGCCAATATTAGTGTCAGCTGTCAGAGAAATGAACTCTGCACAGAGAGACTATGTGTAGGTGTAATCATGTTCAGACTGCATGTTTTGCTGCTGCACACTGATGCAGGAGCAGATGCTAAGTTATATTAGGGGGACTTTAGGTGAGTCCTGTCTCACTCTTTGGATAACTTGCGGTGTGGGTGGTTTAGTCTGGTGTAATAAAAAATCTGATGGTTGTGGGTTCAATCCCAGCTACAGCTGTAGATGTGTCCTGGGCAACACACTTAACCCCTGTTGCTCCCACTGCTGCATCAGATGCATGGAAGTGTAGGGCCTTATGAAATCTGTTAGTTTTCCCCAAATTCCATTTTTGTTCCCCCTTATTCCATTTCTTTCTGTTTTAATTTTTTGTGAATTTCGTTTTTTAGTAGTTTACTCAAAATTAAGCCTGAGCCACACTATAAGGTAATGAAATATAATCAGTTGATCTTCAAGTGGTCCTCACATGTATCTTTACAGGTCCAGTCAACAGTTAGTTGACAAAATTTGCTCAACATTTGATCACCTGATAGTTAAAATCGTTTGGAAACTGCTCTGCCCTTTGGAGTTAGCTGGGAGTTTCATAGCGGGGGGCTGAAGCGTGCAGTGTCAAACGTTTTACTGAGAGATTAGTTCCTTTTTTATTTTGAATAAAATGTTTTACGTAAAATGTTCAGTGATATTCTGCCTATATATTGAATTTTGCTTTTATTCCATGATTCCGTCTGTGATTAGATAGGGCCCTTTAAGTACATATGAAAGAGCATTGATGTGTTTGATAATACGGATGGACAACTTGCACAGACAATCAGAACCATTGGTGAGTGAACTGGTGTGATTGGATAGATGTGATTATGTTGAATATTGAGTAGAAGGGGATGACCTTGACGCTTGTCATTGCTTTTCAATGCTTTTTAATGCTCTAGGTCAAGTATATGGTTCATCAACATCTCATCGTTGTTTATATTCAGTTGTATGTTTGCATTGGTGTGAGTGAGTCACAGGCAGCTCAGCACAGTGACCTTTCAATTAAAAATCATGGAATGACAGTGCTGATTAAACATATATTAGCTCATTGTTACAAATCGTTAATGACATTTGAGCAGTACAATGAAGTCTATGAAACATCTCTTGTTGGTTAGACCATAACTGCCGCCTCTTCCTCTCTTGCCCTGTAGTCTTGGTTGATCCATATGTTTGTGTGGACTGTTGTGGATTTTGTTTGGCTTGGATTCACCCTCTTAAAAATAATCATGTTCCAAATGAAAAAGTTCACAAAGCTTAGAGTTCTTTGTAGGTCATAAAGTTACATTGTTTACTGCCTGTATGACAGCCTTTTGTTAATGATTAAATTTTAAGTATGAAAAATACATATTTTTCATTGATTGTCCCTCTTTAGAAAACACCTGTAGGTAAGAAACCTTTCGTCTCTCACCTGCTGAGCGGTCCATGAGACAATAGTCTGGTGAGTTCTCCACGTACACCAACTCATTCTTGGTGCTTCCCTTGAAGTCCCTGTCAGCCACCATGAAGCCCGTCCCATCTTGGTTCATGGTCACCTCGATGGCTGTGTTGTACTTCTTTCGGAGGTAGTCTCCAGTCCTCCTGAAGTCAGACATGGCGAGCCAGCAGGTTCTCAGAGAACAGGAGCCGCTGACCCCGTGACACTTGCACTCCAGCTTCATAAAGCGCTTCACCGCCTGCAGCACAAGTCAAAGGTGACAAGGTGTTAAGCCTATGATGCTGCTAACGGCATGATGGAGGTATGATTGGCCCTGCTGACAAGGAAAAAAATGTTTTTTGTGTTTTTTTCTCAGGTGACTTTTTGAAGCAAGCTTGTCAGAATTGAATTTGTTGTTGGATTTGATGTTACATTGCCTGCTTACATGACCCTTGACTTAAATGAAATTACTTCTTCCTAGAGCTGAAGCAGACTTGTGCAAGATATCCAGCAATAATATAAAGCTCTTGGAGCCTTGTGCTTTGGTCATGTGCTAGGGATGTAACGAAATTTCTTGCCACGAAATTTTGCGAAATAAAAAATGACTAAATAAAATTCAAAGACACTCAAAATAAAAGCATGAAATAAAAAAACGCAAAGGGGCGCTGGTGATTTTTTACCCTCCTCGCCTACCATAGCAAAACACTTGCTTCAGAATAGAGGAAGACAAGGTTGAGGACTTGGCCGACGCTCCTTCGTCAAATAAATCGGTTGTGTGGACCTATTTTGGCTTCTCATGTAAAAGATGAGAGAACGGTGAGAAGATTGCGGACAAAACAACAACCATATGCAAAATATGCCGCTACAGTTCACCGTATACTGCGGGGAGTACAACTACAGTACCAACTACTTTGAACTGGAGACAGGCAGCAACTGAATGTTTGTGTAAGTCTGCATAAAAAATAATATTTGATTTTTGTATCTACTGTTGAGTTGACAGAATTTGATCATACTTGAAGGTCAGAAGTATATGCACTGTTATAGGCTAAATATTATAGTTCACAGTTCAGATATTTATAGGTCTAAACTGCAGCTCTGAGGACTGCTATTTGTTTTCCTTTTCATTCAAGACTGTAGTTATCTTGATTGTTCCAACAACAAAGCACTTTTTATGGAGATTTTATGTTTGGATTTGCACTGTAGTCTAAATAAGGGGAAAAAACTACAATCCTGTTTATTTTTTCAAAGAGCATTTATTTTGTACTGATGCAGCAATATTTTTTGTATGTCTGCATTAGGAAGAAAATAAAGAAAATGAGATTTTTGCACAACTTCCTACCGTTGGAGATTTTTTATCATCTTTATTTTGTATTGTGAGTATTTTGTATTGTGAGCCCTGTTTCGTATTTGGTATTGTTTCATGGGTTGACCATTTTGTTACACCTCTATCATGTACATGTATGTTGTCCTTGAAGCAGGCAACATTAGTTCAAATTAGGCTTGAGGCTCCCTGTTTACATCACCATTCAACCTTTCTCCCCAAATTTCTGATTCTGTCCTCTGTCAATAAATAAGAAATAAACAAAACATCCATTCATTCATTCATTTTTTTATACCTCTTTATCCCTTTCAATTTAGAGTCACCAATTAACCTAATGAGCATGATTTTGGTCTGTGGGAGGAAGCCAGAGTGCCCGGAGAGAACTAATTCATGCATGGGAAGATAATGCGAACTTCATAAACAAAACAGACAAATGCAGAAATAAGAAAAACTTAGCCTCTTACCATTCGACCGCAGCGGTTGTTGTGCAGGTTCATCAATGCACGGGCATCTTTTACCATCCTCTCTCTGGCATCTACGAAGGCTTTGGCGAATTTGATGCCGTAGTCGATGTTGTCGCTGCATCCTCCCCAATCAAAAGTACCTCTGTCATCACTCGCTTGGCCTCGCTTGTGGCTATCACAGTTACAGATCTTCAGCTCGCCCTGACTGCAGGCTCTGGTGATGGCGTAGACCACTCCGGCTGAAGAGATGGCGTACACGAACGCTGCTTCACGACTACCTGAGGGCACAAAAAGACTGTGTTATTAAAATAGGCTTATACGATACAGTATTTCCTCTCATTGGAAGGCTTTATGGTGCTCTCCCAGGCTGAGGTTCTTGGTTTTTCTGCTCAGTATTGAAGTGCAAAGATTTCAGTCCATTTATGGAGCAGGCAGAAGTAGCAGCATGTCAGCTCTAACAGCACTCCAGCCGACTCTCCTTTCACCTTTTTAATTTGCACAGATGGCAGCTTTCTCAGTCACTGCTCTGTGTTTTCACTTTAGACAAGAGGAGATTTCAGGGTTATTTGGTCTGCCTTTCCCACCCACCTCTTGTCCTCGTTTCTGCTCACGCAACGAAGCAGAACACAGGCGATATGTCAGGGAGTAAAGCTTTGTCTGCCTGCCAGAAACATCTACCCAAATATTTACATCTTCTATTACTGTTTATACATCACCAGTATGGTGATCTGCTACTTGTTTTCAGGGAACATCCACTTTCCCAATAGTCTCTCATTCCTGAGGAGGTACAAAAAATAAAAGCTACAACCCTTTCTCTTTCTGTTTGCTCTCTGGAGCTAAGTTGATTTTATAAGACACCTATTAATCCTCTGCTTATCTGGCAGCGGCGGAGACATTTACGAGGATGATTAACTTGAGTGTCGTCGACATAAACAACCACCGTCACGCACATACAGAGAACCACACAGAAGTGAAACCCAGTCCCATGTGTGCTCGCTCACTTCGCAGCATCACCCGGCCAAACACAGTGTGGTCCCGCTCCAGCGTGCTGCAGTTCCAGCGGTGGTGTCTGAACTGGTGCTGGCACTCTTTGATCCACTCTTTGGCCCCCTCGCCGATGGACTGCATCAGGTCTGGGTGTCGCTGGCAGAGCTGTCGCTGCTTGTTCACCAGGCCGGGAATGTTGTCACAAATCACCCGAGCACCCAGTGCCCCAATGTACCTGCAGATACACATCCAACACAGCTCTAGTTATGATACACTTAAAGGACCGTTTCACCAATCCTACACCAAAACTTCATGGACATGGGCTGGTGGGTATTTTCCTCCGCATAGTCGACGGTTTTCTGCTGTGGTGTATATCTTTGTCTGTTTGTAAGATAACCAAAAAAAAGTCATGTTTTCATGAACACATCAGAGAATGTTGGTCATGGCACGAGAAGATATTTGATTTTGGTGGTGATCTAAATATGGAATATGGATGTTGACATTGTGAGATAGGGCAGTTTTCCATGTGTTTCTCCAATAATTCATCAAGTTCTCATCAGTGTCATGTTCATTAAATGTTGGTCGTGGCACAAGGGAGTAGGGTTTTAAAATTTAGCTGATGATCCAAATCTGAATGTGAATCAAAAAATGTATTTCCCAGGAGTTGTTAATAGTGTGAGATAGGGCTGTTTTCCACATGTTTGACAATGACTCACCCAGCAATGATGACAATGTCTTGTTGGAGGTTTTTAACTTTTTAAGTAGTAAAAAAATGACTGATTTAGCTTTGGAGAAAATAACCCCTAGAGGTGTCATTATGGCATCATCAGGTTTCAGCATTGAGCAGTTAAGAGTCACATGTAGTGTATTAGTCCATATTACTTTCTAAAATATCTTTTATGTAATAGACTACATTTTCCAAAACTATAATAAAATATTTAATTAAAGTAAAGCTTAGACAACTAGAAAAGCAGTTGAAGAGCTCAGACCTCCACCAGTGTCACAGTCAATCATATTGTGATTTTTACCATAAATATTAGTCCAACCTTTATTTCATCCAAATATTTAGATTCATTGACCATCAAAACACACCATTAGCAATTGGATTCATAATGATATCTTGTTTTAGTTCAGTAGTTATTTATGAAAGCTGCAGTTTTAGTCATGGCGGTTTTATGCTAATCTGGATCATTCCCAAAATCGAATCATTTCTTCCTTGTCCAGATGCGGACATTTCCTGAAAATGTCATCCAAATCCATCAATAACTTTTTGAGTTATCTTGCTAACAGAGAAACAAACGAGCGTACAAACTTACAAGCTGACAAACCAACTAACAAAAAGACAGACGCTGGCAATAACATAACCTCCTTGTGGAGGTAATAAGTTACTTTTGTCCTAAGTGGACTGACATAAGTTCACCACAGCATGTAGGATGACAGGGCAAAAGACAATTGAACTATGAGTAACTTTAGGTGTGACCTTTTTCTTAGTTTATGCCTGAAAGATGTAAAGAAAATATGATCAAGTTCTTTATCATAAAACTTGTTTTAGATCTATTGTGTTATTAGAAAGTAATGAAAGAAACCAATAAGTAACATTTTGAGCTATTTTGAAAACAAAGTGATAAAAAATTAGTTCTTATGTCTTTTTTTAAGAAGCAATAACTGTAGGAGCGCATTACAATTTTGGGTACCATTCCCAATAACACTCTTAGGCTTATCTCAATGTATTCCTGCAACTTATTTACAACAAAACTTTTAATATTCAATTTTGACTAAAGTTCATTCCTGCATTTTTATGTTTGCTTGGTGTGAAACTTGGATGAGACTGCAGTTGAAGCACCTTCAAGAATTCATGGTCTTGCTGTCTTTTACAGTTTTCACATAGCAAGAGCTATTGTGAGGTTACTCACTACCAGGTGACAATTTGGGGCCTGCTGTTTAGAGGCTCCACTTGAAACCATTCATATGACTTTAATATCTGTTAGTTTTTTTTTTTTTTTTTTGTTTTTTTTTTTTACAAAGGCTTCTGTCTGCTCATCAGCCTTGAAAACACAGAAAGAGCCTCCAAAATCTTTGTTTTCACCCTTGTAGGATTGTGGACACTCTCGATCCTGACCCAAACTCTTCATACGAGGTGCACTCTGATCACACTCTGTTATATGCAGAGTCATGCACACTAAGATGTTCTGGAGCTAAAATAAATAAGGTCCTTAAACATAACTGAGTGTTATGAATTACTTTTGGAGTGCAGTTTTTCTTCATGCTTCTGACCAGCATGAATGTTTACTTCCTCAGTGAACATAAATTGGCTTGTTTATATTGATTATTTACAAGTTTTGTTTCAGTAAATAAAAAAATATTTTGAGAATGTTTCAAAATAAGTTGTTTACTTATAATTGAATTGTGACACTTTTTGAAGTGCAGCTGCTTGGTTTCCAGAATTGTTGCCGACTTAGCACGCATGTTACTGGCTTTGTTTAAATTAGATTGTAGCTCCACACTGAGGGTTAAAACTTTCAATTGAACAAAAAGTAAACTGAAAGAGACTTTTTACAAAATGTTTAAACTTTCAATTTGAGTCAAGGATGATGGTTTAATTCCTAACTTTTTTTTTCACTATGATGAAGCCAAATGTTTTTGTACCTAAGCCTCCCTTGCTGTGCACTCCACTCAATATTTACAAACACATCCATCCAAATCTGTTCACAGCAGGTTTTAATGTTTGCTTTCTCCTGCTGTCTATAAGGTAAAGATGAGGTCAGCTGATGTGAATGAACAGCAGGTAACAGTCTGAAACAGAGTCTGTAGATGGGGGGATCAAGGTAGTTTTTGTGCTTTATACTCTGTGCCATGTGTCTTAGTTTTCAGTGTAGTATTTTACACTTTTGACATACCAGTGATGTAACATCTCATCTGTGATGGGAAGCTCTTTGGCATTACTCAGACATTGGTCAGGCGGGGGTAGGGGGGTGGCTTCCCAGGAAGTGTGCAGAAATATTAAGAAAGAATCCATTTCTGTTTTCAGAACCTTTAGAACCCAGTTGTTGTAAAATTGTCTGTAAACTGTATGAGGAAACATGCAAAAGAAGCTATAAATTCAGGATGTGGAAGAGATTAATAAATTCCTCTGGTCCAGTGAAAAGCCAGCCCATTCACACATAATCCCTAACTTTGGAGCAACTCTTAAAAAGGCGGATCACATGCTGCTGCTATTGTGACAGTGGGGGGCCTCTTATCAACAGGACATGAGGACAGTCATCTACAGTGCAAGTGACCGCTCAGGCCTTTCCCCCCCCTCCCTCCCTAAGCCTGCACGCTCCACTCTCCATCCGGATATCATTATAGTCCCTAATCGCAGCCACATTTGTGTCGCCTGGCCACCGAGACAGAAACGGACGGAGCAGGCAGTTTCCACTCCTGTTATGGCTGTTCCCTGTCCCGATCTGACTGCGACTATCAGCCTGAGCAGTAAAGCAGAGCAGAAGCTCCACTAGTGTTTATTGTTCGGTGTACATACTGGCTGTGCCAAAAGACCCCCGACTGTCTCACAGAGGACACACACATAGACAGAGGGAGAGAGGAAATGGGTTGCTCTGCTAGTTTGACATATGTTGTTCATTTGAATGATTGTGATGGTTGTAAATAGGTCCTAACACAAGGGTCTCCACTCATTTTTTCATCCAGGAGCTGCTTTGAAAAATCCCTGACATGAAGCAAAAGGCATCAAAAAAACCGAGCCATCTGAAATGAGAAACCTCTTGTATACACGCTCCAAATGTCAAAACCTACAACTGACGAAGTGCAGAGACTCTTCATGCCACTGTGTGCACGACAAGCTGTACATCATCAAAAGCATCAGATATTTTTAAGGTCAGTCACCGCCATCTCAGCATCTGTCGACTTTTGTGCTTCTAATGATGGCTAAGACACAATACCAGCCCCCTTTGTCTCTGCGGGAGAATAGAAATAGCTGTTTATCAAGTGTCACTATCTACTTGTTTATTTTCAGATTGTAGTGTATAACATGCTGGAAAGTCCAATGCAAAGTTCCCATGGAGTTGCCAGCCTTTTTAGTTCATCAGAAACACAACTAAGCAGGCTCGTCACCAACCCAGCATGTAGAAACAGTTTGCTTCAGCTCTGAGTAGTTTCAGATGAACTTTAGTGGAGCGTTGTGTGGTTAGGTGATAGGCTTGCCCTGTCATTTTGGAGTGAAGGAGGGGGGATCTGTGTATTTGATATGGTGGTGGGCTGATTACATGGTACTAGTACCACCAGCACCCCCTCTCCATGTTCTGCTCTGTAGTGCAGCACCACCTGCACATATTCTACCCTGTAGCGGAGCACCCTCTCTGCATATTCTACCCTGTAGTGCAGCACCCCTTCTGCATGTTCTGCTCTGTAGTGTAGCACCACCTCTGTAAAATCTGCTCTGTTGTGCAGCACCACCTCTGCATGTTCTGCTCTGTAGTGCAGCACAACCTCCACATATTCTGCTCTGTGACAAAGCACCACCTCTGCATGTTCTGCTCTGTAGTGCAGCACCACCTCTCTATATTCTGCTCTGTGACAAAGCACCACCTCTGCATGTTCTGCTCTGTAGTGCAGCACCACCTCTGTATAATCTATTCTGAAATGCAGCACCACCTCTGCATTTTCTGCATTGAAGTGCTGCACCTCCTCTGCATATTCTGCTCTGTAGCGCAGCATCACCTCTGCATTTTGTAGCCTGTAGCGCAGCACTATCCCTACCTTGTACCAGAGGACTTCACTGTCTCTAATGAGTACAAATACTTGTATAAAACTTTTTTACCACAACCAAAGAGAGTATGTTTGTCCAGTGTTTGTCAGCTTGTTTGTTTTTTGTTCCTTTTTGTCTGTTTGTCCATCCGTCCATTTCTAAGCAAGATAACTCTGAGAATTCCCATTAAATTGGGATGAAATTTGTAGACTAAGGACTTGTTAGCATTGTGCTAAAGGACAGTTTTGCACTTTTTAATAGTGACTCCAACATTTCAGGGAAATTGAGATGAACCTGTTTCAGAATCGGGAATGATCTGAATCCAGATGCAGATCCAGAAAGTTTTTAAGGACTTTTTAACATTGAAAGACAGGCCAGTCACATTTCTGCCAATAACTCTGCTAACAATGACAGAAATGCCTTGGTTTAGGTGTAATGTTCTTGCATTCAGTGCAAAGTGGTTTTGGTCTCTTAAAACCACTTTCTGGAAAAAAAACAAACCCACTAGCGTGAGGATTTCTGACTCTGTGTTCAGATGTAGACAGGAAAACAGCCTTGTGGGTTTGAAGCATCACTTTGTACACCAGTTTCTCCTCTGTGTGATTCTGCACTGATGTGACTGATATTACTTTATTGTGTTAAATTAGACAATGCTAAGCTTTTATAGACTATGTAAATACTTAGAACTGCACTCAAAGTTCCTCTCGCACCATGTTGATGAACAGATTTTTGTAGACCTCGGAGGCCACTGCTGCTTGAGACAACACTCCGTCTACAAACCTCAATTCAAATGTCAGCTGTTTTGAAAGAGACCCAGTGTTGTGGTTTAAAGAGTGACTGTGTTTACTTGAGACCCTTAGCTTCTTGTGTCTGTGGTTGCCGTAATTACAGCAGATGTTGAAACTGGCAAGAGTTCTCAAGAACGCCTCGTTTGTCATTATGGTATCAGCACTGGCTCTTCAGAAACTTTTTAAAAGAAAACTAAGCAGAGAAACAATAGTGAAGAGTGTCGGGTAACTATAGTTTACAAGTCTGTGTAGGTTCTCAGTCATTCACGTTGTCCATGGTTTTCGGGCACTGATCCAAGTGGCAGCTGGACAGGAACTTTAGGAATGGATGTTAACCAGTCTAGTGCCACTTGGATCTGCACTGGCAGTTTACATGGTCACACATTAACCCATAACACTGGAAGAACTTCAGGTTAATAGGATTACTTTCAAATCAAATGGACCAGTAGATAAATAGTGAGAAAGCTTTTGCACGTCAGGGACATTTCTGCATGCTGTTCATGTGAGAAAAATGCTATTGAAAATGCATGAATGTAGACTGGATTTTTTTTTCTACAAAATGGACGAAGAAACCTGTTTTGAAAAAAATATCTTTGAATTGACAAGACCTCACAGCTGTTTCACACGGGATACATTTTACTTTTGTGATGGCACAAGTGCATGCATGCTTTCATTTTGGTGAGCACATTTCAAGTCAGAGCTTTCAGACTGCCAGCGTGAGCTGCATGTCTCACTCGTTTCAATTACCAAAAATCAGAACAATAGGAGAGACTTGACTATTTTTGTCCTCTTAATTGTGAAATTTATGATGTGATAGGGTCATGGCAGCAAGAAGATGGAGCCAAAACACAGCACACATGCACCTCACATGGAAGCCATTGCGCCAAGAGCCGAAGCTCAGCCACATGCATCTAATGTGAAACCGCCATTCGGGTTAAACACAGACTGTTCACTGCAGTGGATCAACTTGAGTTTCCTTGAGCTCAGCACCACAGGATTTTACAAAGCCATTACAAGCTCTTCACAGTTTGTTTGTTAAAGCTCACAGTTGCTATATTGTGAGGATGCTTTTATTATGAAAGAGCCAGATCAGGAAATGAGGTGTTCTAGTATAACTGAAAAACCACACAGATCACATATGACCTGAACACACAGAAACTTCTATCTGAGAGTCTTTACACAGACATTAGATTAGTGTTACATAACAGCCTCGGGTGGAGGGAAGGTGCTGTACTCTTAAGCATCCTTTAATTTGTATTACCCCATTTAAAATAAAAAGAATAAGCCAAATATTAGGATTTAGTATTTTTTCTGTTAATTTTATGCTTTTACTCTTAAAGAGAGTTTTGCAGATTAAGCCCACATTGGGTTTCTACTTCACCTGCACAAGTAACTTATCTTATTTACTTTTTTCTCTGACTTCTCTTTTAACTATGTGCAAATGAATAAATGAAATAAATACATATTTAAGCTAATATTCCCTGTTTTTTCTCCCTGTTTTGTCACCACCAACTAAAAACCCAAAATGTAAGAACCCCCTTCTCTGACATTTCAGCAGAATTAAATGAGAGTTACTCATGTGGACAGCGCCTCCAAACACCTTTTTCCCTCTGCCTATCCCACAGAATTTCCCACAAATGTAATCACTTTCATCATAATTTATTCATATAACACCGCAAAGGAATTACACAACTGCAAATAGGATATAAAATTCATTTGACCCTCTTGGGAAATCACAAATCATAACATTACTTACGAAGGCTGCAGTTTGAATCTAACTCCATCTGTTACAGTGTAATTGTTGTGCAGTCACTGATCTGCCTCAGTGTGGTTTGGTAATTATAAAGTAAACATCAAACACAATTTCTCTAAGTGTGAAGTGACACATGAGAACAACTATTTCAGGTGGGTGGGATAGAGGAGGGGGGTGGGTGCTCAACCCCCCTGTGTGTGCATGTGTGTGTGTTTTGCACCTCTGGGCGGTTTAAACCTCAAGAGAAATCATCAAGGAGCATTTATTCATGCACCAGCGCCTGCACCTGCCACTTACCCGGGGCAGGATGGATGGATAGGGGAGATCCCCCCTCCAAACACCATAAATCTTCATGAAACACATGACACACGCTGCTGAGCTCAACATCTCATCCTGCATTGATGTTTGCAAAATTTACAGCAGCAGGAAAATTCCCATGCAGGGGAGGTAATCAAAGCTCTGATAAAAAGGATCTTGAATCATGAGCCATACATTTGGATGATCTTTAATATTAGTTTGATGAATAAAATTATTTAATGTATGGTTTCAAAGGATTTTGAACAAATAATTGTATGAATCTAAATGGGGTTTTTTTCCTCATTACACCACTTTGTCAAAAAACAGGGTAAATTAAGGATGCTTTGAATTTTGTCATGTACATTTTGCATCTGATTTTGGTTTAAACAAACTTCAAAAATGTCACTCACCACCACGATGAGTCCACTCTGGGTGTGAAGATGAGCAGCAGCAGGATAAAAATGGAACAGATTTTGGAGCTGGGTTTAGACTGATGTTGACTTTTTGTCCCATGTCTGACCCCCATAGCCCCGCTGCTGCCCGATAAACTCCGAGATTTCATCAAACAGAACATCATTTTTCATTCATGTGTTTGCAAACGCTGCAGAGTCAAGAGTGGAAGTCCGTGTCGGCTGTGTGCCATCCATTATCGAGATAACAATGGGGCTTTACACCGAAAAAAAGCTTCCAGACTCCATCAGTTTTCTTCAGATTGTTTAATAAAGCCATGCAGATCTTCAGGCAGTCTTCGGTACATCCATAGTCTTCACCCGCGAGCTGCTATTCACGCGCGTAAAGACTCCGCCGCCGCGTAAAAGTCAAAATTCCTTCTCCAGATTTCCGGCGAAATATTGGGCATGACGCGCAGATTCTATCATTGTTTGAATATCTAATTCTGAGAAGTCGCTGAAAAGGAAAAAAAGAGTCGATAAGAGACTTTTGTCCGAGGATGATCAGTCTGCGTGTGCGCACCTTTCCTCCTGTGGCCACAATGAAGATGCGCACAGAAACACGCAGCTCCGCGCCGCGGTGCGTCAGCTGTCTGTGCCCCCTCCTATGATCCTCCACCCCAGCCCCTTTGTCAGAAAATTACAAATGCGGTATGTAGAGCAGCAGACAGCAGGACAGGAGATGTGTATATTTAGTTTGATGGAGAGAAGTCTGTGAGCCCTGCTGCGTCAAAACCAGGGCATCTAGCTTTTCACAAAAAACATTTCCCTTTAAGTAATATTCTTTTAATACTCTAATGCAGTTATAAGGAACTGTTTTATTGGTTAATGTTTTTAGATGAATATGTGGAATATAAATATATGTATATAGATATATAATGTTATTTCCCTTTCTTTCTCCTTGCATTTTTTTAGTCATTTACCTGAAAAGATTCACAGGAAGTGATTTTGACAGCTCCAAGCAATCATTGTGGTGCCCATACTTTTGTTAAATGTATTCAGTGTAAGCTAGTATGTTGCTAAGTTTTGCTATGGGATGCTTTATAAATACTTAACAGGGCAATGTTGATATATATTTGTTAACTAATAGAAAATTTGACATGTGATTTTTAGTATTGTTTAGTCTCCAACCACTAGTGAGCACTGGACATTCAGCCATGTAACTCTCTAATGTTCATATGACAGAGAAAATTCCTTATCAAAAGTAACACGGATGGAAAACAGCATTTTATGCAAATATTAATGTGGCACCTAAATATCACTAACATTTTCAAAAAAAAGACAATCCCCCACACCGAAAAAAAAAAAAAGAGATTTATTGCCCTGTTCAAAGTGTCACAAAGTATTTTAATAGACAACTACATATTGCCTGATGCATGGTATCCCCAGGATGCCAACATACAGCCCCTATTCTTGATAACAATACATTTGAAACCAATTATTTCAAAACTACTGAGGTCTGCAGTACTTGCTTTAGCTTTAGCTTTATTCCTCAACTACAAATCATTAGTTGTATTTGAATCCAGAGCTGCTGTGGGGAAAATGAAGAAGAAGCCATTTTGGTAAAGTTTCTAAATATTAAGTAAATGAACAGCACTGGTCAGGAGTACTGTCTCTGTCCATGTGATATTGTTACAGAAATCATTATTGCTTAATTTTAACAGACCTGTATTAACATTAAAATTCTGGTATCGTCACAACTCTATGAAGACGCCTATTTACTGTGCAACTGAGCCAAAGGGCCTCTTGTAGCAGACATTTTAGGATGAGTCTGTTTGTTAATATTAAAATGAATTCGTAGTTATCTATTAAAACAGTTGGCAGGTTTATGTCATTTGCTCTGCTGTCATGGGTGTAAAGCAGAAAGTTTTCTTCGGAAAGCACCGACTATGAGAGGTCAAGCTTTCATGCTTTGACACATCATTAAACAGGAACTTCGTGTCTCCATAGAGATCAGTAATCCTTCCCAGGGGGCATTTTGGACGTTGTTTCATATGACTGCCAGTGCATTGTGATCAGGCTTTTGGAGAATTTAAGATGAAACACATGAACACAGATTTGCTGTCATTGAAGATTTTATGAGCTCAGGTTGAGTAAATCCATTCAAAGGTTGTTTCACAACTGTGTTGGTATTTTAGTTCCCCCCAAACTCTCATTTTTTGTTTTGTGGCTGTAATAGTCAGACAGTTACCTTGGGAATAAATAATGTCTTAGCAGGGGAACGATAACTTTGGCCCTGCCTCTAATTAATAGAAAACCTTTTAAATTAAAAACGAACAATTGCAAAAAAAGTTAATTGATTACCAGAACCTTTGCAGATCTTTGTGTGGATCTCCTACATTTGAAAAATTTCCTCCATGATCATAAAAATCAGTCAGTATCTTTGAACAGTTTAATCCATAAAAAGCCTTCTCTGTATCAGCAGTGAAGTGTGCCTCATCCAATTTATTTTTGAGATTTGCTTTAACCATTTGGGCCTGTAATAGCCCTCAGGTTTTCAGGTACTGGCATTTTTAATACTGCCCTAAGTCCAAATACAGAGCCATGGTAAGAAGGTTTTTGGTATTGTGGCCAGTATTTGTGGAACAGCCAACCTGCAGACCTGAGGGCAGGAGTATCAGTATTTTATAAGCTAAGTTAAGCCAGCTTTTAAGTGACTTTTGTTTTATTTTAGGTAGTTCTACTTCTACATTTTAATATTTTGAGAATAGTATTGTTTTCTCTCAATCTATTGATTAAAAATTCATTAAAAAGTGTTAAATTTCTCACTGGTATAAAGTTTATTTATATATGATGCCACGTAAGTTTCGGGTATATCATTAAATTCCTCAAAATAAGACAGTCAGTATTGAAAAATAGAATGTCTGGCCTTCTAAAAGTGGCATTTAAGTTTGTATCCGAGGACCCGTTTACACGAAAATGTTGTCACCAGAAACTGAAAGGTTTTTTTCCTTTACGTTTTCAAAAGTGCTCTGTGTTCACACAGAGACAGAAGAAAACTGAAAATGCTGCAGAGTGCATGCCGGGCCAGTAGCTGATGATGTTGGTTTATAGTAAAACAGAGGTGTTAGAACACGCATTTGCTTTCTGGTGAAGACAAACTGTACGCAAACAGTGATGGTGAGTGGATGCACAAAGACACAGGAGTTTCTTGTCTTGAAAACAAACGTGTCTGGATATTTCTGTCTGGATAACAAACTGAGCACACATGTTACTCGGTAGACGGCTGAAGCTGTCGTTTTTGTTGTTGTTGTTCCTGTAATGAGGGCATGTGCCACACGTCTCCATTTTCTCTGAAAACGCTTACTCCAGTTTACACAGAAAACATTTTCAAAACTTTTCAATCTGGACCATGGTTACAAAGATTCAGACATTGTAGGTGCTGTTCTCATGTAAACAGAAGGCAAAAACTCGATTAAAATCTCCGTTTTGGGTTGTTTTCATTGTCGTGTAAAGGACCCCTTACTTGACTGTTTTACAGAGGACCAGTGGTCACAGGTTTGGAAGACAATAGGTGCGGCCTCTTAAATTACCTGGTGATGACTTTGACATGACTTATATCTGTCCTTTGCTGTGATGCCCTAATTTTCCATGTTTGGCCTGAGGCCCATTATAGTCCTTTTCCATTCAAATGATTAATAACTACTAAAAAGTTGCCGTCATGCCCAGCTCAAGGTGGTGGAGTAAATGATACTTAAACCCTTCCTGTAATGCCACCAGAGAGCATGTTTGTAGTTCAGCTCATATCAGCCGTCCTGGTCTCACTGAGCCGCTGTGGAAACATACGACCCCTCCTCAAGGACACGTCTGCCTCATATCCTTACTTCTTGGACACATACTCGATGCTGTGTGTTTCCAGCAGGTAAAGACAGACACTGACACAGTGCTGTGTGCAGAGTGTGTGTGGTTGAGGGTGTGAGGTCATTTTAATCAGTGCAAATCCAGGGGCGTTAGCTGAAGACCTAACATAAAGGTCAAGAACAATGAAGACACCTAAAAATACAGTTGCACATACAGCAATGCAGGCAAAGTATCTTTTGTGACATAAAACTTGTTGTAAATTCTGCATTTATATTGAAGAAAATAGGTATTTTACCTGTAAACAACAAAGAAGTGTAAAGACATAACCTAAGATAAGTACAGCTGCTGTTGTGGTAAAACTGAATGCTGTTATATTTTTTGTAACAAGGCTGTAACATTATCGGCTGCTTGGTAACATTTTCACAAGTTATAATGTTTTGTCCTTCAAGGATTATACAGACAGTGAAAAGATGATAAATAATGAAATTCCACTATTGTATTTGCACTTCATAATGTGCCAAACATTTTCAGTAGGAGACAGGTCTGGACTGTAGACAGGCCAGTCCAGTACCTGCACACTTTTACTGGGAAACCATGCTGTTGTGACTAGGGCTGAACAATTAATTGCAAATTAGATTAAATTGCAATATGGCTTGTTGCAATTTTCAAATCGCAGACAGCGCAATATTTTTAGCCCAAAATCTGTTGAACATTTTGGCATTGTGATCTAGTTTCTTGCAATTTCATGCCTATTTTATTTTTTTTATTTTTAATTTTATTTTATCCTGTACAGTGTCCTTGGGTGTTTTGAAAGGCGCTTTCAAATAAAATGTATTATTATTATTATTATTATTTTAACCTTTTTTAACCCAGTTTTTACAACTTTATGCCTATCTTGCTCGCATTCATCTTTTATTTTGGCCACTGTCAGACCATGTTTGGAATTTTTACATGGTTTTTGAAATTTAATCCCAATTTTGCTGCTATAATATATATATATATATATATATATATATATATATATATATATATATATATATATATATAATCAATTTTCCTTAGTCACTTCTGAATTTTCAGCCTTTTTTATTTTTGCAATTTCATACCTATTTTGCACCTATTAATTTTTTTTCCGCTTTCGTACCATTTTTTTTGCCCAGTTTTTACAATTTCATACCTATTTTGCTTCTGTTCTTCACTTTTCCACTTTTTCTCAAATCTTTTATCTTTTATGAAATTGATTTAATGTCATATTGGTTTTACTATAAAAAGATCTACTGCTTATGTTTGTTTAAGAATACGTAAGATGAGGAACATTAAAATAATCGCAGAGTAAATCGCAATTGCAATATTGGGGAAAAATATCGCAATTTTATTTTATCGCAATTATTTTCTCAAATCGTTCAGCCCTAGTTGTGACACGTGCAGAGCATGATCTGGCATTTTCTTGCAGAAATTAGCAGGGACGTCCTAGAAAAGGATGTCACTTGGATGGCAGCATGTTGTTCCAAAACCTGTATGGACGTTTCTACATTAACGGTGCCTTCACCGATGTGCAAGTTACCCATGTCATGGGCACTAAGACAACCCCATGCCATCCGAGATGCTGGCTTTTCAACTTTGCTTTGATAACAGTCCAGATGGTCCTTTTCCTCTTGAGCCCGTAGGAGACAACAAACACGATTTTCCAAAAACAATTTGAATGTGGACTTGTCAGAGCCCTTTTCTTCAGTCCATCTCAGATGAGCGCAGGCACAGATTAGCTGGCAGCAGTCCCAGGTGTTGTAGAGAAATGGCTTTCACTTTGCATGGTAGAGTTTTTACCTGCTCTTATAGGTGTAGCGACAAACTCTGTTAACTGATGTTTGTTTAGAAGTAATGCTGAGCCCACGTGCTAATTTCCTTGTCTGTTTTCAATACAGTACTGTCTCAGAGATCAAAAGTCACAGGCATACAATGTTGGTTTTTGGCCTTGCCGCTTATTTATGTGCAGATTTCTCCTGATTCTCTGAGTCTCCTGGGGATGCTATGGACTGTAGATGATTTAATCCATAAATTGCTAGCAAGCAAGTTGAGAATCTCAAACTTTTGGACTCTTTGCTCTCCCAGTTGTTCTCGAAGTGGTGACCCTAACCTTGACTATCAAGTTTTCACCTTTTACATAACATCCCCCCTTCAGTAGAAATAGGTTTGTATATTCAATCAAATCAAGCCAAAGGGAAACACCCGATTGTGAACAACACTCCCAAACAATTTTGGGGTTGAAACCATTTTGGTGAACGCTCTTGTTGCCATTTATGACACATGTTTACAGTTGGATATTTCAGTACCTTGTGAATCTCTAGTTTCTCTCTGGAAAAAAAAGAATTTAAGCATCGTTTGCAATACTCAAAGTTACCCCAAGTGGCCAAAGAATAATCCTCTGACATTTGTCCCTTTCTTCTCTTCAACCATCTCATCCAGTTTTGCCTATATATGGCTTCTAGAATCCAAAATGAGGCATGTGCCCAAAATATCGATATGACAAAATATCTTCATGCACACCTTGGGGATACGTGTATCGATACGGATTCTACACAATCGATACGGCCTCAATGTTTGGACAGTTGTTGTAAATACTCTTTGGGTACTGTTAACAATGGCACAGTTCAAAATAGAAGCCAAACTACATCATGAAACACAGTTCCAAATTTAATCTTAGGTGTCTACCATCTGTCTACCACCAGGCAGAATTAAAGTTATTAAGTTGTAGAGCCATTTAAAACTCACCCTTGTTCTTTTTCTTGTTGTAATAAAAAAAAAAGTTGCTGGGAATTCTGTTAAAAGCACAGTCAATGTTCACAATTTATGTGTATCGGGATATGTATTGTTTCGTGGGGTTGCTGGAAATACCCAGCCATAGCACACGTCTGAACTTGAAACTATCAAGAGGAAGTTCCCAAACTCAAAGGTGACATAACTATATCTACATCCACTTCTTATTCCAGTCTATGAGGTAGTCTTTGTCCTTTCCCCCTGCGGCTCTGCATCACATAGACCAAAACCCACACATAGTCCAACTGTTCGTCCTTTGGTTATGTCATGTCTGAATTTGGAGCAACACTGAGATCCTCATTACATGTGACCCTGTCTTTCTTTACCGCAGGACAAGCTACGGATATTACAGTGACAACTCTATAACAAATTGCTTTACAGGGAGCAGGTGACGGCGGCGATAACGCTCGTCATCTCACCCTCCCTCTCCTTCCTTCTTTCTTTTAGCCAACTCCAGCTGTGGTCTTTAAGAGGCTCAGCATTGGGGGGCCCGAGCTCCTATTCTGGTCCCATCTTATGGCCTGGGCTAATTTTGGATGCTGGAGAAGAGAGGATGAGAGAGGAGAGAAAAGGAGAGCAGGAAGAGGATAAGAGAGTGTCTAGATGATTACAATGTAGAGGGAGCAGAGCAGTGAGAGCCTTCATCGATGACGCAGACCAGAAATTCGATGGCTAGACAAACTTGGGTTAATAAAATGTCTGAATTTAGGACTTCAGTACTTAGACAGTAAAACATTGGATAATTGATTAAGTGGAAAGACAAGCACACTGACTTCAGTGTTGTCTTTTAATAGCATGAAATATCAGATCTTATGTCCATAAGGCATATTTCAGTTTCCATAACTGATTGGAGCCATCATCCTTAATTTAGACATACATTTTAATGCCATCTGCATAACAGTGAAAAGGTATGGCCATTATGATTTGACCTAACTGGACTCGACTGACCTCACCTCACTGCACATGGCGTATGAAGGAAGGTGAGCTCTGACTGCAAGCCATCACTGCAGACATCTAAGAGCAGTGGATCTTAACCTTTTTGGGGTCCTGGACCCCCGTGCATATGTTTGATCTATCCTGAGGACGCCCACTACCACCCCTTGGTGCTGGAGGCCGGGGGGGTCCTCTATTTCTTCTTCTCTGTTTAACTGTGCTTAACATCATCTTCTTCTTTGTAACACTCTCAATTGGTCTTTATCCACTGAAACAGTACGAGGCTCATTTTTTTTAAAAGGATGCAGATTGTGTTAAGTTTGTATTTTGGAAATGTAAATAAATAAAAACATTTGTGAAACAGGTGTAATTAGAGAAAACAGTTCTGTTACTCTCTGTAGTTTAGGTAGATAAAGATCTCAGCCACTGAAAAATAATCTTTTTTTTTTTTTAAATGTCATAGGATCTTTTATGAAATTGTATTTTATTTTTAAGGACCCCTTGCAATTACACCTCAGACTGCCAGGCGTCCGCTGACCCCTGGTTAAGTAACACTGTCTTAGATTAATTCCTAAACTGAATTCCCAGTAAAGATGCCAATCTGTGTTGATGCATGCATGAAAAAGACCTCAGTAAACACATGTGCAAAGAAGGGAACAGTTTGAAATTGAAAACCAATTCCAGTTGAGAATTGTTAACTCCCCAGCAATTGATATGATTAGTCTTTTTACTTATCAATTCTCACATCAGTTCCTTCCATTTTGTTCTGCATTTCATGCAAATCAAAGTCGTCACCCTCTCTTTAGGGGCAGCCAGCAGGCATGACGGCAAAGAAATCAAATTTCATGGCAGGCACGGGGAGAGAAGGCGTCAAAACTGAATCTTTTTGACCAAAAGATGCTTAATGCACAACTCTTAGCTTATGGAGACAACAATTACTTGGATGAGCATTCATCTTTGCAGCACAGGATTAAATATCAGGATTGTCATGTGTCTGACATTGTTGCCTCTAAAATGTATTTAGGCCATTTGTCCCCACACAGAATATTTCAAAGAACTGTTCAGGAAATCATTAAAGATTTGCATCGATAAGCAGAATCGTTAATGGCATTGGTAGCTCATCAATTAACTTGCCCTACTCATGATACAATACACATTCTGACACAGAGGCCATGATGACACACATCCCAGTTTGCATAAACTGTTGACACTGACTGTTACTTTGACAGAACTCCCCACACCCACAGTGTTAAAAGGATCCTATGACTTGTTGCATTTATACTTAAAATCTGAAGAGATTTTTGTGAAAATTCAAAATTTGAGGCTTTGCCACATTGTGTCGTTTGGCTTATACAAGCACCTTTTGAACTGCACCATGGGTAATATTACCCTGGTGTCATTTATAAACTGCTTTCAGAGCATTTTGGAGGTACTGAGTGGTTTAAATCTGTATCAATCCATGTATCAGCAAGTAGCATAACCAGCACAGCTGGCTTTCTGTTATAATATCTTACTTTTATGGATCTTTATCTTTATCTTTATTATTTAAGTCAAACTAAATGTAGTTGTTATCAAGAAAAAAAGAGTAAAAAATATACAGGCATGTCATTCCAAGGGCTCTGATTTGATGTGGCTTTAGTGCACAGGTGCCCATCAGTCACTGACAAGTTGTATCTAAAGACACAATTTTACATCTAGCACATAAACAAAAGAGTAATATAGAGAGTCAGAGCATCAGGCAGGACATAATATCTATTAATCATTCTGCATGAGTTGTATGAGGTGTGATCCCCCCACCTGAGGAGGAAGACAGGTAAACGCTGGGGTGCTCCTTTTTCAGCAGATAATCTGACCTCCTCTACATGATGGGCTTTTTAAACAAATTAGTTTCATCCTGTCTCTTTGTTCAGTCGTGTTTTGTTCCATCTTTCATGCAAACTGAAACTTTTTTCAATATGAAAGTTTGATTGGCTGACACTTGCAAGAAATTTGGGTGTTGATTTCTCATCAAGGAGGTTGTGGTATGCTCGGAGGCTCAAGAGCAGCTGCTATAAGAGACAAGATTTGGGACTCTAGTGCCCCCTGCTCTCCTCAGTCTTTGTCTAGCAACAGCTTTTGGCTAAAAGTCATTATTAAACCTTTTCTATTCTTACAATAACTACAGTTGTATTATTTTTCAACAAGTATCCTGTAAAGTATCAAACATTTTGACAACCTTGCCGACAGACTGTTGTTTGTGTAACTGATCTGAAACGAGCGTGTCATAAATTCATGGTTTACATGCTCCCGCCTTGACCTCACTTTTGTCATCTCATTCACACACGACTCTTCAGACATGAGATCATGTGTCTCAGTGTGTGTCTGTGTCTGTGCTCCACCGTCATGTCCAACAGTGCTCTTCAAAATATTTATTTAAAATTAAAATTAAAAATTAAAATTCTTACTATATAGGAGACAACAAGGTATTGTCCTTAAATAATCCTATTTGACACCTACCCTGCAGCAGGCTTAAAACTTTAGGAGGTGTTTGTGACAAAATCTGCCATGACAGATCGAAGATAGAAAAAAATTGGATGAATTAGAGCTGTATTTGGCTGCATTTTGAAAACTCCCTTGTATTCATTGTCATATGCATTTGTAACAATACATCTAAAAATGTAATCTAATAACCATTTATTGCTCTGCCATGGAAAGTAGTTGAAATAGTCTTGAATTTCATGTTCAGCTCATATAAATTAAGTTTTACTACTTGTATTTCAGTTAAAATGTTAATCTTTGTTTATGATAAATTGTTGTATTTGATGTTTATTTGTCTCTTTTGTTAAATGAGGAGTAAACATTATTGTTAATAACAATTGGCAATGAGGACAAAGTCACAGTGACCCTCTTGGAAAACAACATTGCCCATCTTTAGATACCCCTATTTTAAAAATAGCAGCACCAAAATTACTAACCATAAAACCATTGTGATTTCCTCCTAGTTGTCTACAAGACCCCATCATATAAAAGTCAAGGGAATCTAGATCAGGAAAAATATTCATTCCTGCTCCAGGGAAATAAAGCCTTTTCCAACTTTGTGATGTTCAGGCACTTAAAAAGAAATGTAATCTACTGCTCTGAGAGTTTCTCTTATGGAAAATAGTAATTTATTTATCCTCTTGTAATAAGAATCCAAACACAATGATAGCCAAGATCCATTTTAGGGCATGGCCCATAGCTTGAAGAATAGTTTCAGAGTAAGTATGATTTTGTATCCAAGTCTTGCCGGCCAAAACTGTGAAGTCAGAGGTAAAATATCATGTAAATGTTTAAATATTAAAATGAACAATGGTAGTTCAGGCCAGTGCAGATGTATAAGACATCCAAGGTTTTGGAAGTGAAGCATAAGAAGTTTTCAAAAGAAGCCAGCATTGACAAAAGGTAACAACAGTGGTACTCGATGGGCAGCCCTGGTTTTTATTTTTTGTAACAAGGTTATATTTTAGAGATATATTTTAAAAAACAATAATTTAACACCAGTGAAAGACTCTGAAGCAATGACTTTCAAAGTGGAGGTGCTGACTCCACCGGGTCATCATGGGGTGAGCAGGAGGTTGCAGAAACTTGAAGGGAAGAGGCAGTTAAGTAGAGAAACGAGGAATTGGTCGCATAAGCAGGGCTTAAACTGCTTTGTAGGATGCTTAAAACAGCCAAACTCTGCTACCAGGTTGAGGTTGTTGAAAGACAGTTGCATGCCCCAGGTCCTACAACATGACCATGGAGCAGAGTTTTCTTCACATACAGATGTGAAGACACTTTTCTGCATGTAGAAAGTGTTACCGTCAATCTGAGGTGGTCTTGGTTCAAATCCTGCCAGTGGCCTCTTTCTCCAATATCTCTCTCCCCAACAAAGTTGTTTATTACCTTAAAAATTAGGGATTAATAGACAAGACATTTACAATAGTAGAACCACTTATTAGATGCTATGAATTACAGGAAAAAGGTTTAATTGTAAAAAAAAAACAAACAAAAAAAAAACCTTTAGACATAGATGTTGAACTGGATGCATGAGTAACACGTACATTGGTTGTTATTGAAATAAGGACATTCTCTGTTTATTATTATTATTATTATTATTATTATTATTATTATTATTATTATTATTATTATTATTATTATCATTATTATTATTAATGTTATTGTTATTTCTAATTTTAAAGTACAAGGCAGTTAAGCAGCTTCACTTGATGGAGTCTATCCCAAATTCCAGTGTTATTATAAAAGAACCTGACGTTAATTTTTGGCCTACTGTTTAAAGGCATTGACACGTTTGCTTGTGGTTGTGTTGTCTCCCTGTTTGGGACAACAGTGGGGTGAAGCGAGCGCTGCAGAGAGGATGTTGGCCCCTCACAGCTCATCAGCCTGAGCACTGTGTTTATGGAGGCTGAGGAGGATGAGGCTTTGCTGGAGGAACAGGCATGTCTGTGCTGGATTTGGGATGCGGCTCTGCTGTCCTACACAGGAATGTTAATTAGGTGAGCTGAGCGGAGGAGAGGTGACCCGTCCTGTTAACCAGCCAACCCTCCCCAACTACAGAGAGGGGGATTTAGTATGAAGGAGGGCCCAGTCAGAATGTGTTTCCCATATATCTGCTTGTCAGTATGTATCAGTTTGTGGGAGAGGTAGGCAGAGAGGCTCTTTAAACCTTTAACTCCAAATCAAAGTGAGTGCAGAGCATCCCCCTTTTAATTTGTGCATTTGGACTGTGGCAAACTCATTAATGTCATTCACCTTTATTCATCTTCTGATAAGACATTTCTAGATCATTTTTTATATTTTGTACCTCACAGGGTGTTAAAAAACAATAAGTTAGTTTTTTAATAGTTTCATAATTTAACTCAATGCAGCAAAACAGTTGTACAACAGGACCCATGCACCTTGATCAGGGTCCATTCCAGCTCTTTTGGCACTTGCTAAGAGCAGCTCTTGTCTAGCTTTTGAGGACTTTTAATGGACATGTTTTGACTTAACCAGACCTCTATTCTTCTAGTTTTCATATACAGAATACCCCTGATCTAGTTGTATTCTCAGTCTGGCTGAGATGCTCTGTCCTGTCACTTGAAGGCTCCCCTCACCACAGGGGCCCCAGTTGGTTGACTGTTCTACTCCGTGGTGATTGGTCTGTTCAGCACTGCTCTGTGCCATGTTGTCAATGACTCTGCAGCCATTCTACTGCTACGGGCTTCAACTGCTGACAAAACTGTTGGGGCAACACTGTGCTGGATCTGTTTAGAGGGACCAGGGAATGAGCTGTTCAGAGAGAGGTGGATAGTCCCAGTGCCACAGACTTTGTCTTGTGCATAGAAGTGCCCTATCATATCAGACATGTAAAACACAAAAGAGTGCATAAAACTTGAGAGAGCATAGCATGGGCTTTATAAGGCTGTGTGTATTCACCCAGATATCTGAAAATAGATTCTAATATTTTAAGGCCTTTCAATAAAAAACAAGAAAGTTTAATCAATTTAATTTGAAATTTAATCATGACCACAGAGGACATTATGTTAGGTAAATGAAGTGTACTTAACTGACAGTTTTCTACTGTGAAAGTACACATATGAAGAATCATTAACACAAAATATGTAATATGAACTTGAAAAATCCTAAATTATATTGACCCTAGTTACTCACTTCCCCAAATCTTTAGTTTAGAACATGTTTTAAAAATGAAGAATTTAATACTTTCAACATTGCCAGTACATCTGAATACGAATTGCTTTGTCTTTCATATTTTCAGTTATCAAAAAAAATATATATTCTTAATGTAAGAGCTACCTTTCTAGATTTCAAATAGTTGAAGAGAAAAGAATGGAAGGATCTTTTTGTTCTACCATGTTGCATCCACTTATCAAACACTGCCCTCTAGAGGCCTCTCTCCGATGGTGCAGCAAAAAACAAAAACGACGTTTAAGACATCAAGAGCACAAATGGTAATCTGAGGGTTAAGTTATACAAAAAAACCTTAGCTATCATCTTACCTTGATGAAATTGTTAATCTTTCTTCATTGTTCTTTGTATTAATGTTTTGTTACATTTGCTTTTGTGGCCAAAACACACACAAAATGTATTTTCATATCATGCCAAAGTGTATCAAACCAATTCGTAGGTTGATTCAGAATATAAACATTTTCTGTGTTCAGTTCATTCAAACTGAGACTGATTTAAGATTAACGATGCCATTGAGATTTAATGCACATGACTGGCAACGTATGGTTTCCTAAAAGTATAAATGAAGACAGAAAAACCTCACAATCTTTTAAAACTGATTTATTATCTGTCACTTTCCAGCATATAAAAAACTGGATCTGATGTAAAATGGGAAAACAATAAATCAGTTGACTTGAATTTCTGTAGCAATGACACATATTTAAGAGTAATAAAAGTATTTGTTTTGCCAGGTTTTCTTATAAATGACATAGATTTACTACCAGGAATATTTATTTTATACAAGGAATTGTACAATTGATCCTGCCCTTTACAAAAGGCTCTAAGATTACCATCACTATGCAATATCAAAAGAATAAACACATTAAAGAAGCTCAGCACTACACTGATTAGATAGAAATGTTGTAAAGGTTCCATACATCAATAACAAAACGTATAAAAGTAACTATACATATGTATAAAAACTACAGTCAGGTACATTCGAGTGCACACAAACATTGGTCCAGAAATTGCTTGTTACACAGTTATGATGAGGATATATTTACAGTTGTCAAGCAAACTATTTATATACATGGTGTTTGTTGAAAATGAAAAGCAGAAAAGTAAAATCAAATAAATGATCTCTAGAGGATGGAATGGTTGGAATCATTTGGAAATGCATCATAAAATGGTTTGACATACAGAGAATATGGTGTGCCTTGACTACAGCATTGACATATTAGAGACTATTCATTGTAACTGCTCTTTAATCCATCTAACAAAACATCTAACATAAAACCTTTGACTCTGTTTTGCTGTGATAACAATTCATTCATGCTGGTTTCATCATCTGAGCTTAAATATGTTGACATGAGCCATCAGTGCTGTTTTGCTCTTGATGATTTATGTTTTAAGGTCATGAAAGGACAAATAAAAGTTACTCTATTGACATAAAACCATAAAATCATCATTGTATAAGTTGTCATAACCAAGAGATTAAATATGACAATACTTTTAAAAATGATATGGTAATGATGCATGATGTATGATGAATGCACCAAGTAGTGATATTAAAACTGGAGAACCTGGTTAGAATTTGTTTTTCAACCTGCACATAAGAGTCGGTGAAGATGTATCAAAATTAGACAAACTGTTAATTGTGAGAGAGTCTGACTTATTATCAAATCTCCATCTTTAATTTATTTTATCATTAGTTTCATGTTTACATTAGCAGTCATGTAGGGATGAGACACTTGCCTGCCTTCTCTTCTAATAGCATGGATGCCTCCTTCAGGCATAACAGTCTGTTTTGTCTGTGCTATTGTGATATGTGTATGTGTAGTAGTTTCTTTTCAGCCAGATCTAACAAAACTTAAATCCAGAAAGACCGTGTCAGGTCACACAGGCCCAGACTATAAAGTGTCCTTTGAGTAGCAGGAGCTACCAGTGTGACGACAGTGAGTGGCAACCAGCAGCCTGTAAACAAAGTTCTGCCCTCAAAATTACTCTATGGGGTTTTGCCCAAATGAAACAACCATTTGGTAGGTCAGGTTACAGTATCGTGACAGGACATTCAATACGAGTTGAGTAACCTAAACCCTTAACCAAAACCAAGATCACTAATTTTCTTGTATGACAACAAATCTTAAATAAAGATATCAGTTTAATGGTCGTTGTGATCACCGTGCACAAATAGTCTGTGTGCCTCTTACATGCAAGGTTATGCTAAAGGTTACACCACTAATGCCAAAGAAACACCAACATCAGGGCTGATCTTAAGTGACCGTTTTCCTGCTATCAGCAGCACCTTTTCCCCATGCTTGTATTAAGATACTGGGGTCTTAAATACTATCCATTAAGGGCACAAATATCTTTTTCATTTTTATCTTATCATGGGCTGATCAGGTTGACTAAACATCACTTTGAACTTCATTAGGAAAATGTCATGACATTTAATGGCCCTTTTCCATTAGCCCTACTCTACTCTACTCGACTCTACTCGCCTTGTGCTGCTTTTCCATTAGCCTCAGTCGCCTGCCCAACGGGGTGCAGTGTTGCTGAGTGGCTCTGCGGTGACGTCAATTTGAGCGCGACACAACGATCTGTGGCTTTTTGTCACAAACGGAGTAAAAAAGGAAAGCAGGAGAAGGCTGCAGGTGGCAAGAAGAAATACCCCTTGAGAAGCACAGGAGAGTTTTGGAAGCTATACAACAGAATGAAGCCGAGGACGAGAGCAATTGAGCTGCAAAGAAAAGACGCACGAGGGTAAGCTAATGGTAGCTACCGCTAGCATGCTAGGTCGTCGCGCTTATGAATCATCGATGACGACATTGTCTGACCAATCAGTAGCCGGCAGTCGGTGACGCCATCTTTTAGTATCGACTCTGCTCGCTTGGAACCAGAGCGGAGTAGGTACTAAAACTAGCTTGTTTTAGGAGGTACCGGGCTAGTGGAAACACGCTGCAAATCGAGTAGAGCCGAGTAGAGTAGGGCCAAGTGCTAGTGGAAAAGGGCCATAAGTGACAGAAACAACTATATCTGTTTAGTTTTGCCTGTGAGGAAATGTGTCACTCCACTTTTCTCCCTCCATGTGTTTGTGTATCTACACGGGGGTTAGAGCGCTGCACTCTGCACGCATCAATGAAAGTAGAAGGAGCTTAGGTTTAAAAACTGACAATGAATTTCAGACCTGAATAAGAGCAGATATAGTAGACTGAAAAATGTAATGATATATATAAAAAATCAACTGCATTTATTTCATGTCCTTCCTTTTCTATTGAGAAAAAACACTTTATACTTTCATCCCAAAAGTAAAAATATTGCACTGTCAGTTTGCTGCACTTTTCCTCTCTCTCTCTCACTGCTCACAGATGCAGCTGATATTGTACCATCTAATGCAACTTAATAAATGCTGTATTTTAAAAAGGAAGTAAAAACCTTCACAACATTTTTGCTATATCCAGGTAACAGGATAAATAAGATGAGATATCAAGTTGACTATAAAGTATAAGTTAACAGTGAAATAAAAATCATTGATGTCTATTTAGGGCCTCCACCATTTTATATCTAATAAATAAAGCTGTAACAGTGTTTGAAGGGACCTCTGTTTTTATATCATATGATTTTTACACGTACATGTAAAGCAATATTTCAAACAAAAAGCTAGAGACGGACCAGACTCTGTAACAAGCAGAGTAGCAGCTGACTTATGGATAAATAAGACCATCAGTTAATTAGAGGAGACCACCATGTCCAGTTCTTTGACCCCATCTTGGCTCGATGTGAGTCCACAGCTCCCAGAGAGGGGACTGTCTGAGTAATGGCTGCCTGACCTGGGCACCGTGGCAGGGGAGGGCGGAGCTTGAGCCAGCCCAGGCTTCTTAGGAGGGATTGGCGGTGGGTTCCCCCTGTCTGCTCGAGCGATGGTGGGTGATCTGATCCCCTGTGGGAGTGCTGCCGTTGCTCTCCCGATGATGGGGGACAAAGGTGCTGCCAGATTGCGGTAGTCCGTGCCAAAGGGGGAATTGTTGGGTGCGGCAAGTTTTGGGGAGACGCTCTGCTGAGCTGTCGTGAAGCGGGACAGGACCTGAGTAACTGTGCTCCGGGCCATCTGCTTCACCGGGCTGGACTCTGGGGAAGAGCTGTTGGTCGCAGCAGGGGTTTCTTTTGGTGAGAGGGGGGGCTGCGCGGCCTGTGATGCTGGCTCAGGGTCAATGGTGCCCTGGAACTTATGGCGAGCAGCGTGAAAGCGTTGGTTGATCCCGACCTGGTAGGGAGACTGGTAACCAGGGGGGCTTGGGCTGGCTTGTGGGCGTTTGGCTAGGACCGGAGAAACACAAGGAGAGGTCGGAGGCAGGACGGAGTGTGATGCTGGGGTCTGGTTTTCATTCCCGTTCTGTAAGCAGATCTTCTCTGAGGTGGCGTCTGGACCATGGTGTCCGTTTGTCTCCACTGGGCAGAGGTGACCATTCGAGACTTTTGGCTGCACAGTTTGCTGGTTCCTCTCCTCCTCAAAGTCCCCCACTCTGATGGTTTCTTGCTTTCTCAGTGGGACTTTTTTGGCCCACTCTTTTCTCTCTGGCTCCACTGGAGCTTTTACTGCTTCTTTGACTTCTCTTGTTGTATTTTGATCCCCCTGCTTCCTTTTCAGCTCCTCCACCTGAGAGCAAAACAATGAACAAGTTTATTTTTGTGGAAAAAAAGCCACTTAGCAAATCTTTTAATCTGCCAGATTAAGATGAGTTGAGTAACTTTTGGTATTGATAGTTATTAGCATGGATTATATGTGAATTATGGCTGTAATGTACGTATTACCTTTGCTGTATCTTTTTTTTTTTTTTGCATAACAGCAAATAGAGTAGTTTTCATTGGGCATTGTTATTTCTGCATAGTGTAGATTATTATTTAATCACTCTGGTGGCTAAGAGCAGTACATATGAATACATGTAAATATGTGAAAACTCTAAAAACAAATACATCAGTTGCAGTTTTAGTCAGATTAGTCAGTCAGATATATATATATATACATAAATATATATATACATATACATATATATACAAATATATATATATACATATATACACATATATTCATATATATATGCATATATATACACACACATATATACACACACACATATACACACACACATATATATATACACACACACATATATATACACACACACATATATATATATACACACACACATATATATATATACACACACATATATATATACACATACATACACATATATATATATATATATATATATATATATATATATATATGTATATATATATATATATATATATAATTACAAGGTCGAGCTTTTTAAGAACTTTTTTATACTTTTAGGAAAAATGGAATTTAAAGTTTTTATGACTAATTGCTTCTCTGTGGTGCATTTTGACCGTGTGCTTGGTTGATAATCTTGTCAGTTGCTTGTTTGAGTCTAGCTCTGGTTATCACATGCCCATGTGTCCTTGGGCAAGACACTTAACCCCAAGTTAATACTGCTGTATCAGTGGCATGTCAAAGATATTTGAGTTTCTGTCAGTTGTTAATCGGTGCTGTTACTGATGAACAACTGACAGAAACTCCAACCATCAGACAGTGAATGGGTGTGAATGGGTAGATGTGACCTGAGGTGTGAAGCTACTTAGAGTGTTAAAGAAAAGTGCCAAATTAGCTGAAGTACATTTATTGCCAGGGCTCTAATGAGAATAAAAAAATCTGTCTTGACAAACATAACCCAGCGGTGGCTACCATATATGCTGTTCTAGGATACTCAAGTAAAAGGATGTAAGAATATGAAAAGGGCTTTAGACGATTATTTTTCAAACGATATCCCTTTTTGCAAGTTTAGTTTGCCATGAAATCTGTGCTGCCACTGGACATAAGTTAAATTAGGTTTATACAAGAACAAAAAATGTTTTTATTTACTCTATCAGTATTTTATCAGATCAATTTTATATACAGTTTTGAAGTATGTATCATGAAAAATCCCTATCAGGAAACTAGCTTTCAAAGCTAGCAAATCAGGTCTTGGTGGAACTTTTCCTCTGCTGTCTTCCCCCTTTATTTTATCATTTTAAATGTGTCAAGTGTGAATATTTTTGCTGAATATATTTATTTGATGACATTTCATTTTTTAAGGTAAAATTCCATAGGGCATTAATGAATCAAAATAAATGAACAAGCAAGATACTACATGTGTCAAAGAGGCTACTTTGCAGAGACATCAGTAAGGTGCCCCTTGAGATTATGTCACCGTTATGAAACAATTATGTCAGAAGTACGGCAAACAGGGACTGGGGGAGCTGTCATTGATTCAGGGAACGTGTCCCTCAAAGTAACCATGGGCTTTCATCAAACTTTAGACATTATCCATCATAAAGGACACATGGTGTTGTGTTTGCAGTCATGGATTAACTAACTCTTCATTAACGGCAGTAAACACCCTGAGAATATACCGTAAAGCTTGTCTCTAAGTGTTCAGACCTGTTGCTGAAGCTGACAGCAGTGAGCCTCCTCCTTCTTCAGACGAGAGCGGAGCTGCTCCCTCTCTGTGTCAAACTCAGCCAGCTGCTCCTCCACCCTCGCCTCCATCCTCAGAGCTCTCCTCCTCTCCTCTTCCAGCTCCTTCCTCAGAGCCTGGCAAGCCTCCTTCTCCTACAAAAGAAACAGTCCAAAGAGAAAAGTGAAATCATTGGCCCAAAAACAAAAAGAAATAAAGCGCCTGACTTGGAGGGAAAAAGTCTCTGCCTTGTCCAGTTTGCGGCTCAGCTCGGTCAGCCGGTGACCCTCCTCCAGAGCTCTGGCACTTGCCCACTTGCACTCTTTGGCCAGTGCGCAGGAGAGCTGTTTGTGCTGAGCTCTCTCTTCTTCCAGCTGGTCAGTGATCCGCCGCTGCTCTTTCTCCAGCCGCCTGACCTGGCTCCGCTCAAAGTCCAGCTGCAGAGACGGAGACAAGACAAAAATGTCAGAGAGTTAACTTTGAAACTCTTTTTGATGGATCCACTACATTTTGGACAAACTTACAATGCAGTCATTTATCAAGCTGTACCTGTTGTTGTAGGCGCTCCCTCTCCTTCTCCAGGATGTAGGTGACATCATCTCCCTCTGCTGTGTCCTCAGCATGCTTCCTCCTCTCCTCCTCAAGGTCTGCAATGACCTGAGTCGAGCACAGAGGGGAGACACAGAGTCAGGAATTAAACCATCTCACTTGAGTTTGTTCCTCCTGATATCAAAGGCCATAATAGCTGTTTTGAAGAGATTTGATTACCACTTTGAGGGAGAAATGCTGATTGTAGTAAAGCCAACAAAAACATAGTTTATCTCATCTAAACTGTTATCATGTTCGGCTCCGCCTGCAGAGGAAAGTAGAGCTTTCACTCAGTTACACAGCAACTCAAATGATAGGGTGCTCTGTTTGCTTAGTTCCAAAAGGTGCTGTGACAAACAATATTTACCACACTGGTTTAAAAGTTTTTGTGATATTCAAATACCAGTGTTTCCCACACACAGACCTCAAGCATGCTGCTCAGGTATACTCAAGGTCAACAGAGTGAAATTACCACCCAAGAGGAAGAGAAGCTGCTGATACACGCCTTCAATGTGATAACCAGTTGAGGTGGGAGGCATCATGTCAAAACGAAAGCTTCTTTTCCTACGTTTGAATAATCAGTGCCTCTGCAGACCAAGCTCTCCCGCACTTGTTTGGAAGGAGTATTGTGATCACGCTGCAACATCTTATGTTAAAAATGAATCCAGTGTACTAGGGCTGGGTATTGATTCGGATTTTCTGAATCCATTCGATTCGATATTACAAGATCTCAATTCGTTTCAATTCACGATTCAGTTCAATATTTATTCAGTCTGGGATATCTTAGTTAAAATAGTGCTGTAAATTTAAAAAGTGACCTTTTGACTTGGTGCATCATTAAAAAATGTTTTAACATGAAGAACTAAACCCAAAGCAGTTACATTAATCATATTTTAATGATATGCATTAATGCATATTCTGCATATTACTTGTTTTCTTGTCCAACTCGTATTTTCCTTTGTACTTGTTAAATCTAAAATACTGTACATCCAAACATCAGCTTTTAAACTTGCCAGTGGAGCCCATATAGTGCTTCCACCATGTTTGTTTGCAGTAACATATCATGAGATCTTGTTCAGTAGAAAGCAACGCTAAATGTGAGACTAACAGGGTTGATACCACAGGCTGCTTCTCTGCACATCCAAAGAAGAAAAAACTACCCAAGTTAAAAGATCGATCTTTGGATTTTATGGATCGATTATGAACCAGTTAAAGGAAAATCGATTTAAATCAGTTCCATCCCTTTTTTAGCCCAGCCTTACAGTGTACATCCATCCATTACCTACACCCGTTATCTCTTTTAGGGTCATGGGGACCAGAGATTCTCCAAGCGGTTATTGGGCTAGAGGTGGGGTACACCAAGGTGGATACAAAGGAGAAAACCATTCACACATGCACCTAAGACCAATTATTTACCCACTGGGCATATTTTAAGTCAATCACAGGAAACCAGAGTACCCAGAAACCAAGAAAGGCCTACCCAACCAGGGGACTGCACCAGCAACCTTCTTGCTGTAAAGCAACAGGACCACTTGCAGCACCACTGAGCAGGCTTATCAAAACACTCCTGTTTAAAATACAATTTTTTAGGCAACATTACAGCCTGGTTCAAGAGATGGTCTGAGTCAAATGACAGGTCTGAATGTCCCCACTGTAGAGTCCATTTTTCTTTAACAGGCCCTTTGAATTATTCAAAGATCCATTATATGCACAATTAGGGCAATGGCTACCAAAAGCTTGTTAGGGCTGTCCCTTTTCCCAAAAATCTAATTTAAACACACACACACACACACACACACACACACACACAAAAGTATGTATAAAGGGATACCTCAGCATTTGTAAAGTGGGGTTAAATTTCATAAATTCACCTGCCTAACTTCTACCTCTATGAGAGGAAAACCAGCTCAGACCCTGGTTGTAAAATTCTGTAACTGGTGCCTGGAGCTTTGAGTAAAATTGTGATTTTTGGGGGGCATGAAATAAGAGGGTGTTTATGATGAACACATTTATAGTGCTTAATTTTTCCATTTAGCCTTTCCCCTCGTTTTAGAACTATTCCTGACACACAGGCTTCAGTGAATGGAAACACAGGCTGTGACATGTGGTTTAGTGGGGCCAGTACAACGTGCCAACGCTGTACAGTTACCCTGATGCTCCTGGCCCTACAGCAAAATAAAGTACCATTGTCCATCTATTCACAGATAGTGATAGTGTAATCCTATGGGAAACACTGTAATGCTTTAAAATCCTTTTTGATGTTTGATGTTTTTCTTTATACAAAGAGAAGTAATGTAAGCCTTGACCCATATGTGCTGAGTTCAAGGATATTTTCATTAATATTTCAAGAAAGAAACTATATTTCATGTCACTACTGTCCTACTTACATAAAAACTTTAAGTATCATTCATCACTTATTCCAGTTTTTAAAAACATCTGTAATAATGTCTGCTTCCCCCAAATGAAAAAGCACACATGCAAACCCACCCTTCTGTGCCTGCTCTCTGCTGCGGCCAGCTGGGCCAGCATCTTCTCCTGCATCCTCCTGCAGTGGCTCACCACCAGTTTGAGAACCACCAGAGGGTTGGAGGTGGGGGAGGAACAGCCCGGTTCCTTGGTCTGACCCCCAACAGCCTCAGTGTCTCTCTGCAGAGCCAGGAAGGGGTCGCTGAGGTTGTACCGGCCGTATCGCTCCTGGACGAACAGCTCTTTACGCTGGGCCTGAGCAGAGAGAGAGAGAGAGAGAGAAGCAAAAGGATTTGTTAACAATGAGCTTCTGTAGGAAATGGTAATGAGTGAGGCTGCAGTGCTTTTTTAAGTGTCTGCATCTAGATCACAGATGCAACTGGGCTCTGATGTTTGGATCTTAGCTCCTCAGATTTATCAAAGATTCTTGAAGAGTATGACACAATTAAGACATCATAGCAACTACTGGATGAACTACAAAAGGCATGTCACAAAGAGAAACAAATGAGTTTTGTAGTTTGATGAAATGTTTCAGTGACTTAGGCCCCATCCACACGAAGCCAAACCGAGGTCTAAACGCATACATTTTTTGCCGAATCTGCGTATCATCCATACGAAGACGGCGTTTTGGGGGTCTGTAAACGAACATTTTTGAAACCAGGTTCCAGAGTGGAAACATTTTGAAATGCTGTATACGCAGCTCCGTGATTACTGGCTCTCCGTAACTTTTCTGATACGCTTACGTCATAGTTTCATATCATCATTGACACACATGCGCCACACGCGCCAACAACAACAACGGAGGCGTACGGTGTAGCATATGTGCTGATGAAGCTAGTGACCCTACTATCCCTGTTGCAGCAAAATCTCCTTCTTCTCAATCACCACCGAGTTGAACAAACAATTATCGAGGACACATTACGGCACTTTATGATCACTTTATCACAATGTCTGTTTACAACTTTTGCCGCAAGTGCGCATGCCCACTGTTTTTTTGTCTGTTTCCGTCATATTGTTACAGCGCCCCTAGAGGTCTGGCATGTGTTTTACAGCGTCTTCATGCGTATCGAGTGTATTCATATAGACGCACACATTTTCTGAGACGCCTTTGTCTTTATGGCGATCGTTTTGGAAACTGTTAAGCGTTCTGTCTTCGTGTGGATGAAGCCTTAGAGTTGATATGTAATATATTTGATACATGTTTTCATCACATATCCCTAACACCATTGGTCAGAGGTCCTGAACAGAGTTGTCACACAATCACAGTCCCTTTTTTCGTTTTAGACAGCTGTTGTTGCTTATTAGGTGGGTCATGTAATGCTGTATTTTGCTTTGTTTGACACAGTTTATTTTTAAGATGACTCATGCCACCAGACTTCCCGTTTTTTGCAAAAATCCAAAATGTTCTTTTTAGTTTGGCCTGGCGTGGAAAGAATTTCACATTGACACTTATTTTGTTTTGATTTTGTACATGCATTGAAAAAAAACTTTAGCTCCTCCTGCAACCTTCTGGGTCTTAGCTCACTGCATCATTGGTGATATGTATTTCTTAACTGTCAGAGAAGCATGTGCAACATGTGTTCCAGACCCAAGTCAATTCATGCACTGGCAAGAAATATGTCACAATCTATCATAGCTATACAGATTTTTTGGGCCACAGGCCTAACTAAAAGCATTTATATTTTTCCCTTCAGTAAGAAATTTACATTACTCATGTAGGGATTTGACCTGTATGAATTTCAGCACCGACCCTCACCTTTTTGCTACTACTTTGCTTTTGCAACTATTGTGAAGTAGGGCTGAGATATACATCGTTTAATTCGATTAATTCAAATTATTTTCTACAGAAGATTTAAAAATTAAAAACCATATTTTTCTGGACTTAGTCCAATTGCAAGTTGTTGCATCGTTTGAAAATACAAATTCAGAATATTAACGTCATTTTATGATGGGTCAGCACGGTCAGGTTTTGCACAAGCACTTTTACAGGCCTGTATTTGTTTTGTTTAAAAAGTTCAATGTTGATATACTGTGAAAATAGCCCAGAATTCATGCTAATGAAGACAAACCTGCCTATGTTTGAACTACTTAAATCAACTTTTTATGGAAAAAAAATAATAAAAATACTCAATGAAATGAGGGATCATAAATCAAATCAGGGATTTTACTTTTAGGCCATATCACCCAGAAATAGTATGAAATAATCATAAAGTCCAAGTGATTAGTGGCCAGCCAGTTAGCACGCTAACACTAAAATGATGCTCAAAGCTCTGTGGCCATAACCTGTGCCTACGTTTATTTAACCTTGTATGAACACTTCAATGAACTTGGTCTTCTTACGTGATTCATATGTCTAAGAATAAAGTGCCTGGTGAGCTGTAGCCAAAAGGGGAAGAGAGGAAGAGGAATTACAAAAATAAATCAAGTAAACTAAAGGAAAAAAGAGAAGAAGAAGAAGAGGAGCAACAGATGGTGTGTGTCTGTCTATCTTTAGCAGGACAGCTGCTCTGGACTGGTCTGGGGCCAAGGCAGACCTGTTCGCTGTTTAGCTCGTGACAAAAGGACGGATAATGGCAACAGGACGTTTCAGGTTGAGCAGATGCCTTTTGGTCCTGCCGTGAAAAGGGGATAGAGTGTTTGTGTGTGTTTGTGTGTGTGTGTGCTGTGTGTGTTTGAGTGAATGCAGGAGCTAAGGAGAGCTGGCAGTAAGTGTACGTAAGGGTTTCAACAAAAGAGGATCAAGAGCTTAAAGAAAACAGGATCCTCTCCTGCAGGGTGAGGACAGAGCTCCTGATGACTGATACCCAGATTACCAGAAGTTTAAAGTGTAGTAAAGACTTTAAATGGACCTCAGGAGAAATATTTAGCCCATGCTCTTTTTTCAGTGTTTAAATGCTGTGTAGGTGCCACTGTTATGCAGGTGAACAAGCAGTAGCCCCTCCCAGAAAGCTTGGTCAAGATAGGTTCTCTCTTCAAACAGATTCTTGGACCTTAGTTCTATGTATCAGCTATGCCTGAACGACTTATTGTTTCTGGATCGGGATCATGATTTCAGTCAGCGTGATCATGTGATCGCCAAAACAGCAATTTTTGCAGGACTGCTGATCAACCCAGGATTTGTTATGTCAACTATTTGCTAGTGGCAATGTCGTCACATGGCAGCACTCATGTCCAAAACCATCAAAGGTTGACATGCTTGGATGACTTTTTTCCTTTTGTTCGAATTGTTGAATTTTGTTTTTCTTCTTATTACTTATTTAACATTGGGTATTTTTGGGTTTGTTGCATTTTGTTTGACTATTGTAACTTAATACAATTAAGGATTGTTTGTATTACATTTTTTTAAGTTAAGGTTGGGGGTACTCTGCAAACTGGACACAAGCTGGGATCGAACCATGCGGAAGAATAAAAATGGTCTTTACATGATTGCTCACCACTTGGCCAAACCAGCATCCCTGAACTGAACTTTTAGCATCCCAGTTGCAATGTGTTCATGTGACTCAAACATGTCAGGGTGTAATTTGTGAGTTGTTAAATGGAAAACAGAAGGACCAACTTTTATTGTTTCCTTGACTATCAACAGGAAAGTCTGTTTGATTTTACCATCAGTAGACTAACACAGAGAAAGGACCACCATAGAAGCAGAAAACAGTCCAAACACATGCTTTCTTAATGAATTGGTGGTCCTCAATTGCCCATAGGTGTGAGTAAGTGGTTGTCTGTCAGCAGTGTGATTGGCTGGTGACCAGCCCAGGGTGTATCCCACCTCTCAAAAACAGCTGAGATAGACTGGAGTCTTGTGAACAAGGAAAAATACAGAGCATTATTTTTAATTGGGCAAAGGCAACCTACAGTTCACAACAAAGTGTTTCTGCACTCAGCCTTCACACAATTACTGTGCTGAAATGTGTTGATGGTGAACTGTGAGTTGCCTTTGCCCAGTTAAAAAAGAATTGTGGTAGTAAAATGACATTTCTGAGTGATGACTGTTAGCATAACGTGTTCCGAGCCTGCCATAGAAAGGAGGTTGCCTTCCATGATTACGAGGGATAACTTGCTAATAACATTCTTAATTCAACCGCCACAAAATATGAAGAAATCAGAATTGACAGAGGTTACTGAATTACTCATGATGGACATTTTCGTTCTGGGGTAGTTATGTTGGGCAACATGAAAATATTCAGAGAGATTCGAAAAAAGAGACCTCAACTCTACAGCAAATATAGATATTTTTCTCACTAAACTGAGTGATATACAATCAAACAGCATTGATTGTGGCTGCAGCACAGATCAGAGGCTCTCTGATTGTTGTCTTCATCAACATTAGCTCATCAGACACACACAGGCGGGCAGGGCTGGAAGGCTTTGCTGTTGTTATTTGATCTGGTCCACTGAGGACTCAGTGAAGACAGATCAAACGGCACAAAGGGGTGAAACGGGAAAACATGAGGTGCCCAAGAGGATTCAAAAATGCAACCTCATGTCACCTCAGCAAGCTTCGTATGCAATCTGGAATATTTCAAAATGTGGCATATGGTGTCTGTATTACTGTCTTTACACAATATGCCCTCTAATTAGAAAAACAGCCTTTTCCTGCCAGTAATTTTCTCTGGATGCATGTTTTCCTAAAATAAATTAGGACTGGCAATATGGACCAATTAGCTGAAATGTGATACACAATAATAACTCAACAAACTTGGATATTTTTCTTTTCTGTTATGAAACAGCAAATGATTTTCACAATACCAGAATTACAAATTTCAATTAATATTGTAAAAACAGCAGTGTGCTGTGCACTTTATACCTGAAACTTAAGTGCTGTATTATCGTTAACAAGCCACTGAAAACCTTATTGTGGCATTTAAGCTATAAGTTATTATGTCACGTGATATTCTTATAATCAAGGTGACCAACACTTAAGATACAAATACACTCAACACCACATAATTGCATTTAAAAATCTAAAATACACAGGATTATTAAAAAGACGGGTGGATTGTTTTTAGATGGATGGATGGATGGATGGATTGATGGATAACTGATAGATGATTAATAGATGGGTAGATGATGGATGGATGGATGATAGAAGGACAGACAGACAGACAGACAGACAGACAGATAGATAGATAGATAGATAGATAGATAGATGGATAGATGGATAGATGGATAGATGGATGGATGGATGGATAAAAGATAGATAAGCTGGGAAGAAGCTGGGAAATTATGGAATGATTATTATTTATTTATTCTGTTCAATGATTTTTATTGAGCATCAGTAGTATAATACATAGATACAGGTATAAAGTTATCACAATGCTCAAATTTTGATTTTTTTAACCCCCTCCCCCAACCTGAGAACATGTTGGACACCAATCCAAATGACATAAACAAATTAATAATAAATGAATAAATGGTGAATTATTATTATTATTATTTTTTTTAAATTGCATACATCATTGGCCATAGTAACAAAACCAGTTTACAGCTAAGTCACATTAAGTCTTAACACCTCCAGTAAAACAGTAAAACAATTCAATGAAGCCTCCGCACATTGCAGCCAGTCTGCTGTGCTAAAACAGGCATAAAGCAGGACTCCAAAAATCACAACCAGACCCCTCAATCACACCAGAACCACATGAACCATCAAATCAACACACGAGATACAAGGGTATACACTTGTAAGCTGTTGAACTGAACCAAAAGGCAACAGTTTTATTGCACTTGTTGCAATTATTTTCATTACTCTGAAATACCACAAAGTTTTAAAGGGTCTCCCTCATTTAAAATCTTCTTGGTATCAAAATGACCTAAAACTTTATGTTCTTCATAAAAAGGGGAAACCCAGTTGTAACTGCAGAATTGTATTGGTAAAACATGGAAACTTGGAGATAACATTCAAAGATAAAGAATGCTTAAAATAGGTTTTTGTATATATTTTTTTTTCTTAAAGAGGCGGTGATGGAGTTTCTCAAGAGGATAAAACTCTATGGACTCCTATCAAACAAAAGGTTCCCTCATAGACACAGACTGTCTTTCTCTCAGCTCACCCTGCAGCCCTTCAATCCACACACAGACGAGCTGCTCCCCAACACAAAGGGCGGCTGTTTTCTTCCACTGCTGCACAGCAGGAGGAGGAAGTGAAAAGAAGGATTACAGGAAACACATTTCTTACATGACTTAATACTAAGCACCCAAATCTACTATTCATTACATCATACTGTACAGAGCACAATGGCTCGAAACATTCAGAGCATGTCTGCATCAGAGTCTACCTCCATTATTCATCCTTCTGGCTGCTGTCTACACTTCTTTGGCACCCTGAGCGCTCCTGCTCGGGAAGTCGTCTTTGTGCCATGCCTGCACTGGGTCCAATCCAGCTTATCTTCTGCTGACACATGCCTGGACTCTTTCTGTCATGCAATGTTGGCAACAAAATCAGGATAAAACAGTGGGAGGATGATATCTGAACTTCTTACCCTGAAGTCCTTTACGTTTCAGAGCTGCTTAGGCCAATCCCTAAACACCGAGAGACATTCCTACAAGTTTCCCGTGCAAAGAAAGCGAGTATTAAAAGAAATATTTCCCCCTCCAATCACATGATAGTGGAGTAAATGCAATGAATGAACCAATTGAGCCAAAAGCAGCACCATTTTTCTTTATTTAAGCAATAAATAATCTCAAGTATTTCCATTAAATGCCTTAAAAGCCACGCCATGTGAACTCAACAATTAATTAAAAGGCCCATTTTCATACTTCACTCATCGTTTTAACTCAAAATAAAGACTTGTATTCCTTTCCAAAATGACTACTGGATCACTGCAGGGCTTCTCAAGCCAAATCCGAGCGCTGCCAGAGACTCACTTCCTTTTGAAAGCCACAGTGTGAGCAGCTGCAGGAGTGAGTCACGAGTGGAAAAATGCAGCAGATAGTTTGAATGCCGTTGATAGTTCTGCATAATTAAATATAGAAGACCGAAGAAAAACCATATCATTAAGCTCACATCCTGCATTATTTATATCCTGTGTAAAAACAGCTGATGGGAGGGCTAGATTTGTCCTAAAACAGCAAGAATTGAAAGTATGCATAACAACTTGATAAAACCAACAAAGAGAGGGAATTGTTAACATGGCGGTTTGAGGTTGAGCTCAGCTAACCCACATGACACTTTGTGTAGCAGTAATGTGTCCAGCCTCTGTAATTACAGCGCACATGTTCTGTTTCCAGGCCTCTGATTTTAGGAGATATGATCCAAACCTGGCACCTTCACACTTCTCCTTCTGCTTTGAATATCACTTTTTCAGACCTCCTTATTTTGTATATTCCATAACCCCTCCTAAGGCACACATGAGAGTCTGTGATTTTAAAGAGACTATATTATGTTTTTTCAATTAATCAAGCAATCTTTATTAGTATGGTGCCAAATCATGACACATTTTTTCTCAAGACACTTTACAAAAGAGTAGGTTGATGCTATACCAATAACTTGTTTTATTTATTTAACCAGGTTTGTTCCATTGAGATCAGAAAATCTCTTTTGCAAGGGAGACCTGACCAAGAATGGCAGCATAAGAGCTGGGCAATAAATCTGTATTTAATCAGTTAATTCAATTATTTTCTGCACAAGATTTTAAAATTTTTAAATTGAGATTTTTTTTGTCTTGATAGTATGTTTTTTGCAATGTAATATCAATACATGAACAGTTTTCATGACGGTAGGCACTGTCAGGTTTTGAACAAACACGTTTAGGCAAATACTTGTTTTTTAAATGACAATGAATATTGATCAGAGAGTTTCATGTTAATATTTGTCAAAATATTGATATTGATACTCCAATAATTACCATTTAAGCCCGACTCTGAGTTTACCTGTTCATAGTTTTTTTGTGTCTAACTGCGATGTGACGTACTGATTTCTTTGCCTTTATTTGTAATGGTGGTTCAGATGCATGTGGCTGTCATGTGTGCTACATCATGTTAAAGACACATGTTCATATCTTCCAAGCCTTATTATAAAAAAATATATCCTGGGTGCTTCTTTTAAACTACTGAAGATGCTCTCAGTAACATATGCTGTCACTTTTTTTACTTAATGGATGGTGTAGCTTATTCTAGATCGAAGAACCTGCATTTTGTTGACAGTTAATCACTGTTTTTCAGTTTTAGCATTCACAATGAACATGCCGTTCTGAATTCACCACAGTAATTTGAACTAAACATTTTGATGTGATTGATTTGATTCAAGCAGATGAAGTTAAGTTGAAAATGATCTACATTTAGATCTATTAGTGCCTGTAGTAAAGAGAACAATCTTGCATTTCTTTCAGGTTCAGAAGATGATGTTTCCTCTACAAGTGTTGCATAACAGATTAGATAAAGAATAGGCTTGGACACTAGGCAACATTTTATCATAAAGCAATATTTGGCAGGTTGTTCGGTCAGCTCTTTAACGTAAAGAAAACTGTATGCGAAGCTAAAGTAACAAATGGCCTAGGGAGAAACCAAATTAAGCTGAAGTTGAAATATGTTTTCAAAAATCTGCTCAACTATAAAAAAATACAGCCAATAGTAACAATTAACAGAATAAGGGAGGGGTTCCCTGCTCCGCTGAAAATGACAGGCTGCAGTCGATCCACTCTGCAACCATCCAGAACCCTGAGGCGTGTAGGTAAGATCATAGCTGACCTCTCTCACCCCACACACAGACTCTTTGAGACCTTCCCCTCCAGCAAGAGGCTGAAAGACTTCATGATACAAAAGGTATCTTTGCCAGCCTCATCACTTCTGCCCTGGTCCTGCTCCTCCCCCACATGACACTGACTTTTATCAGGCCTCAGTCACCCGGCATTACAGTGATGTTAAGCCTCTCATTCAGACCTGCGTGTTACACAAACACACACTGCGTTTACTGTTTGGACTGCACTCTGTGTGTAATCTTATACCTTTAGATGTTTGCTCTTAACCTTAATCAGACACACACCTACACTTTGTACAGCACTCTTATTTCAACCTTGCACTACTTTCCACCTGTATGTTTTATTCTATTAAACCTCAGTTCCTTTTCAGTAAGAGCACTGCTATTTAACCGCACTCCTTTTCTATTTCATTCTACCCTTTGTGTTCACTGCTGGAGTGTGTGTTGAAACATTCGCCATGAACCTGTTGCTGATGGTTATATAATGGATCCATGTGATAGTCTGTCTCACTGTTTACAGCAGAACTGTGTTTACAGTGAGACCTGTAGTTAGCTGTAGAGCTTAAAGAATGCTTACATGCTTACACAGACTGCTGACATGCTGATGCAAGCAGCTTTACTGTTTACTACATCCAGCCTCAGTTTGGAGTGTAAACATGCCAATGCTGGCTAATTAGCCCAGCAAACAGAGTCGATGTGGGCTTAACTCTTAAAGCAACAGAAAGATAACATTTTATGAGATCAACAAAATCTTGAGGATTCAGTTTCGACACTGTTCAGTTTTATAAAAAATCCTCTACAATCCACCCAGTCAGTAGGGGTGGGAGAGAAAATGGATTCACATAAGTATCAGGATTTTTTGTATGACAATTTTTTAAATCAATTTTTTTGTTCAACAAATTGTTTTTTCCTAATTTAAATGCTTCATTTTAGTCTGTGTTAATAAGCCACTTTTATATACAATCCAAGCTTTTGAAGAGAGTATAAACAGCTGGTTAAAACATATTGCTGAATAAATCCTAAAAGCTGACCCACATGTGATGTATATTTTTCCTGATATAGTCTGGAGGCATCATCATTGTTCATCTTTCTCGCTGGTGTTTAAAAAGCTAACTAAAGATTGCAAAAATCGGCAATATCGTAGAATCACAATTTTAATCGAATCGGCACCTAAAAAATTGCAATAAATTGAACCGGGAGAAAAGTGAATCGTCCCAGTCCTAGTAACTTGGTGGGTTTTGTCTTTGATGAGATTCACATCACATGTAAGTGGCAGATGATAAATCTGTGTGGAATCATTTAAGGTAAGATAGGACTAAGGACTGATGGACTCGTAGTTTGAGCTAGCGGCTAACAACAGGGTCGAGCTGCTATGTCATTCTGTGGCTTGATGTGATTGGTCTGTGAAGAGTGCGACGAGCAGACTGATCGTCCAATCACCAGCTGCCCTGGTACTTTAAGGTGTTACCCTCTGAAAATACCGAAACAGTGAAATCAGATTATAACTTTTATCAACGAAATTAAAAACATAGCCTGCTATTTATGTCTGTAATTAATTAATCTAAATTAACATGATGATTTGACACCCCTAATTTCAACATTATCATCATCATTATTATTATCTCATCCAGGGCTGACAGACACCGCTGTCCACAAAGGCCATGTAGCTTTGTCTGTGTTGTTTTTAACAGATAAAATCTCTCATGTTAGGGCGAGACCCCAGATTCCACATTGCCAATTCCTTTACAGCAGAATAGCAGGGAGCTGTGAAGTCACGTTCGAACATTAGAAAAAAGCATCCATCAGAGACGAGATCAGATTTCTGGAGCTCTGTGCAATTAATTTCCAGCAGTTAAAGCTCAGAAACACAGCAGCATTGATCTGCTCCCAGGGCTGAATGGGTTAACAGTTTGTGGTATGAAAGAAGCACAGCCATATTCCTCTCCAGCTCCAGTTAAGGCCAATGTTTATTTGTTCACTCCTACTCTCGCTCTCATTGAGTCATCAGGCACCGAGCGTGCTGTAAGTCTTCTTGCCTTAGATGGCCAGATCCCAGGAGAGCTGAAGGAATGTGGTCTAGACACAACACATGAACATTCAGCAATAAGCTCAGAGATGGCTGCCCTCTAGGTCGCTGGCTGCCTCTTCAGTTTGTTCTTCCAACGGTACATTTTACACCAGGAAAGTGAGAGCACTCCAAGGGCAAAAAGACTGAGAAACTCACAGCTGAATAAAATGAAGAGAGTCTGCAGAGGAGGACTGCAATCACTCGCAGATACGCTCCATGTAAGGTTGACAAGTTTTGCAGTACTGTTAAGTGTTGAATATGACACAATCTTTCTTATTTTAACAGCTAACCCAGGAAACAGCAAAACTTTACAAACAGCTGCTTCACCAGAAGGGATGGAAATCAATGATTTTATCAATCCCAGAGAGTTTTTCAGTTCTGCCTATGATCTGATTCATTATCCATTCCTGCCAGTTTTTCCTTAAAAAAATGCATCCCAGGATTTCAGTGGTAACAACATCAAACACACATCATAGCTGATATTCAAAGCCATGCTGCATAGATGAATGCCTCTGCAAATTTCTTTTGTTTCCTGCCACTAAACGTTGGGCATTTTGCGTCTTTTTGTTGAAAAATGAGCCACAATTTTGACCATTTCTGATCTCTGTCTGCCATGATCATATCTTTGACTAGTTTATCATTTCTGCCCCTGATGTTCTTTATTTGCAAATCATGCAGAACAAAGTAGGATTAATTTATAAGGGGATTTTTAAGCAAACAGACTAATTACATCAATTCATTTTGCTATTTATTATCGAGTCTCAACTGGTGCAAGGGATGTATGTGTAAAATTTAAATGACATACAGGGTTTTCATTTAATTTTCTCTGTTTAATTAGATAGAAGGATTGGTAGTGAATAACAACGGAAACTGGGGTGAAAGAAGCAAGAAAAGGTCAGATTAAAATCCACGCTGACTCCCCTATAAAGGGCATCAGTCGCTTTGTGCATGAGGTGATATCGTATACAGAGAGGTAAACTTTGTTTTTTTTCCAGTTTTGACTCTTTTGAAGGTGCAGGGTGCATCAAAACTGTAGTCTCCGGCACCTGAATAAAATATCTGAAGTGACCTGTGTGCTCCAGTTGTTTCCAATTAGCCTTCTCTTTAGGGATCCAGTGAAGTGTTTTTCCATCTGCTTTGGTCCTTTTCTGAGAGCACTGACCTCCATCTTTGGAGTGGCTGAAACACAAGAGACTCCTACCTGATCTGAGTGAATTTAACATAATTGATACCCAAAGCTTTGAATATAAGCTTCAGTGCAGGTCACAAATATTAGAAAGATGTCAGAAGAAGCCAAACTAATCGAGTCAGCGCTTTGCTAACTTTAAATGACTTCAAATGGCTCAGAAAATCTGAAAATCAAAGTAATGAGGCTGTATGTCCTTAGCAGTGGTAATATAAACCTAAATAACAGTACCAGCAAACATTTAAACATGGAGAAATAAGCTGTTTGAAATACTTTTTTCCATCCTACTCCTGTTAACATTTTTTGTCAAACACAGATATCAAAACAACATGATGCCGTTTCATTTCTACAAGAAAATGTTTTCTATTTTGATATTTATACAGACATGTACATTTGATCAACTATTGATAATATGTGATGCTGTATAAGTATGCTAACGTGACCGAAATAAATAAATAAATAAATATATCATGACAACGTTGCCTCCATGTTTAGCATCTTTACTACCAATGATGTTAAGTTTAGGGGCTGTTTAGATTGTCACATTGGCAGTGCTGCCAAAATCAGTTTATGTTTAAATAAAAGCCAAACATCCCTCAGGCTGTGAAAACAGTCTCTGTGAGCTTGAGTATCAGGGGCTACGGGACACAGCAGCATGAAGGAAAATCCTTTAATTAAGATTCAGCATTAACCTTGCTGAAGTAAGACTATGAGGTGAGAGTTAGCTGAACTTTTCTAACTCAGTGTGAGTTTGTGTAATCTACACTGAGGCTGTTTGTACCTGAGTTTATTTTCCAGCTCACTGGTGCAGGTTTACTCATCTAAACTTTAAAATGGGTGAAAAAATAAAGAGTCCCTCTAGAAACTCTCCAAAAAGGCAGAGTTAGAGAGACAGAAGTTTGCCTGAGAGCACGCTGAGCAGATCCTGAGGAATGTAAGTTTGATAGAAACAGGGCTTTGTCTGTTTCAAGCTATTTTTTATTTGCAGGAAATGACTTGGATCAAATTTGACCGTCTTTGGCTGATTTTTATCATATCATTGTGATGCAGGATCCTTGTGTAGATGAGGTCGAATAAATCCACAGCTGAATGCATGACTGATGTGTTTCAGGTGAACACTGATGTATATTTTCATATCCATCATGTTTTTCATAAATTATCATCCTGGTTTTTGAGCTGGTTCATATCCTTCATTCTTGAAATATCAGGTAGTTGGTCAGTGGTTTATTCTTTAATAAAAACTGTCTGAAGCAGCAGTGAACAGATCAGATGAAAATGTATGAAATCTGTACAGAAGCCTGCTGCTTCTCTGCTTTCCAGTCTTAGTTTTGATGTATGACGTCGGTTGCTGATGTCCTGCAGCTTTGCTTTGGCAGGTTGATAAAAAGGCACTACAGACGTTGAACTTGCATTTGCTTACAGCTGACTTTTATGTAACGGCAATTGTTCTTCTGTCTTTGATATTCATGTGGCATCTCCTGGGGAAACTATCGAGACAAATGTTGGTTCTCTTATTGTGTAACCATTTGGCTTTTTAACTCATCTTCTAAAAACCCATTTGTTTCTCTTTGTACAGCAAAATGGATGAATGCTCACACAGTGTACAGGGGCTGATATGGACATGTTTCTTCATACAAATTAGCTCAGCTGGAAGCAACTGTGGTACCTTTAGCCTATTTTATAAACAAAAAAAAAATACATTTTTCAAGAGCACCCCTCTGTTTCTAACTCCTAGAGGTTTTCTTTAGTGTGCTGCTGAGCTTCTGTTGGTATGGTAGATAAGTTCATTTCAAGTTCATCACTGAAAATATCCAAACAAATCTCTCTTTGTTCTGATGTTCATGATATATAGTAAGTATTTTTTTTTGTATGATTAAAAAAAATCCTCCTGAACTCTCTATATAAGCCACCCTTTGTAACATCTGAAGCTTGTGTGTTCTACCTCAGTTCTCTGATACCCCTTTTCCACCAAGCTGGTTCCAGGGCTGGTTCGGAGCTAGAGCCAGACTTAGCACCAGTTCTTTGGTTTTCCACAGACTAAGCACCGGTTGCTGGCTCTCAAAACCGGTGCTTGGCAAGCACCAACTCTTTGCTGGGCCAGCAGAAAGAACCACGTTTCATCTGGGGCTACAGCTTACATCAGGGGGTGGGGGTGGGATTATTGACCAACCAAACTAGAGTAAAAACACGGAAGCACTCTTACCCGTCTTCTCAAGCGTAATCGCTGTTCATTGCATTGTCGTCGAGCAGCATTAACTTGCTGGATCGCCAACTTTTGCTCTCCAAGGAAGGCTCGAAAAGCCAACTGCAACACTTGAACCGCAACATAGTCCTCCATCTTTGTTGTGGCAATTGAATTTGGCGCTCGTTGCTATGGGAAACTGGCGTGACGTATACAGACGTATACATCGGCGTGATGACGTAGCCCTCTGGTCGGCACCCGTTTGTGGAAAAGCAAACGGTTCTTAACCAGTTCGCACTTGAACCAGCTGCGAACCGGCTCTAGCACCGGCACTAGCACCAGCCCTGGAACCAGCTTGGTGGAAAAGGGGTATGAGTGAGCTTACTGATAGAAACCAGACAGACTTTGATTGTAAAGAGTCAAGGAAATTAGAAAATGTGTTATTTTTTTTAATATTTACATCAAACAGAGCACAAATGACAGTGGCCTGCTTTGCACCATGTGACTGACTGACAATGCAGCTATTGCACATGTGCATTGTGCAGTTGTAATGTTAGAACAATAATTTTTTCACAATTAGTCTGAACCCCCCTCAGTCCATGATATATCCATTTCAGCCGAATATGTTACAAACAAGATAAACACAGTACAGATACACTTCCTGTTGGTGGTGTTTAAAGTCTTATTTTGAGTACCTCTCTTAGTTTAAATAGTCAAAAACTACAATAAATCAAGGCACTGCTATTATTATTATAATTATTGTTATAATAATAATAATTATTATTATTACTGAATGAATGAATCAAGTCACTTGTAAGTAGATTTGTTGTGGCCCTTCCTAAACGTACTAATTTACTGTTGAAAATGAAAATTTTCCATTTTTTTGTTTATAATCTTTGAAACTTAAAGCCAAAAACACTTAAAAGCATATCCTTTAACTTCCGGTTTTGAAGCAGGATTTATGCGGAGGCACGAGGTTATGGTAGCCGCAGGATGAAGCTAATGTGAAGAACACAGCACCCGGCTCAGAGGCAGTGACGTGACGAGCTGGAGCTCTCACGTGCCACAGCCAACAGACTGTGAACCTTACATGTTTGCAGCGGGTTATTACTATGAACCTTAACACATCTCAAGGAATTGGTGTTGCCACTACTAAGCAGAACTCGAGAGAGCAAACTTCCGCCGAGGTAGCTCACATACTGCTGTTACATCTATCAGCAAAAGTTCAATAATAAAGTAACCATCATAGCATGATTCCCTGACCCTGAAAACCCACACCTAGCACTCAGTCATGTTGATATCATTATTAGTTAGAAGGTTATTGAGCAAATACGATTGTTCACTAATGGTGCATATTAGGTCTGTGCTCAAAATATCGATACGGCAAAGTATTGTATCGCACTCCTTTGGGATACGTGTATCGATACGGATTCTACAGAATCGATACGGCCTAAATATTTTGACAGTTGTTGTAAATACACTTTGGGTAATGTTAACAGTGGCACAGTTCAAGGTAGAAGACGAGCTACATAATGAAGCATATGTTCTAAATTTGAACTTCAGTGTACCATCTTTGAGGATCTGAATTTATGTCTCTCAAGTTGTAGAACCACTTAAAACTCCTCCTTGTTCATTTTCTTCTTACGAGAAAAAACTGAACTTGTCAAGAATTTTGCTTTAAGTACAGTCAATGTTCACAATTTACGTGTATCAGGATACGTATCGTATCGTCAGCTTAGTATCGGGATCCGTATTGTATCGTGAAGTTGCAGGAAATACCCAGCTCTAGTGCATATCTGGATCTCCACCAAAATCTACTCATTTTTAAGTTGGGCCATTACAAACATCTCCTGACAATTTCAGCAAAATCTGTCCAGTTGTGTAATCCTGCTCACAAAAAAGCAAACACACGCCGGCAAAAACAGAATCTCCTCATTAGAGGCAACTATTGTAACTGTATTTGACAAGGAGCACTAATATAGGCTGATATAAGGCGTAAGATGGTGCAGAGACCAACTTTAAAGTTCCACTTCTGCTGTCTGCTCTGTTAAAACATACCTTTAGGGCATCGATGACCAGGTCACGGGCCTCCAGCTCTCCCTCCAGGATACTGAACAGCATCAGCAGCTCCGACTTACTCAGACTCTCCATGTTCAGCTTGGACTGTGAGAAAGAAAGATGAAAGAAGAGAAGTTTTCATATTTTATTTCACATTTAGAAACTATATAAAAAAGGCAAAAGGTGTTTCCCCCAGGCCGCTCTCTGTTATTTCATTAAAACTTGAAACAAAGCTTTGTGGTTTCCAATTCCCACAAATCAGACACCCAGACAGACCTCTGATCTATCTGATCTAGCCCACAGATTTATGGGCTTTATGTGGTTATTATCTTGGGAGGGAGACATAAATGTAGTTGAATTTTTCCTTCCTGCCTGAAAAGAAACCAGGCAGATTTTTGTCTGAGTGCTTCTTTGAAGTCTTCCAAGTGGGCCATATAGATCAAGTTAAATTCATTATAAAAGAAAATTAAACTTCTGTTCAAGAAATAACCCCCCTCTGAACTTCAACAGTATAACTAAGACGTATGAGGGTTAGTGAAGTTTAAATTATTCATCGAGAGAGGATTTGACTGTGCAAGCTCAGTGGTTGTAATGTAATAGTTAAAGGGCTGCTTTTCCTCTGCATATTCTTTTAGTTTTGTTACTTGATGTACTCTTGCATCAGTGTATTTGTATCAGTGTATTAGTGACTGTGTACTTGTATTTTTATGTTTTTTTTTTTTGTGCTGCCCAAAATTAGGCATATTGTGGCCAATCCCAATTACTAATAACTAGGGGTGTAACGAAATGGCCAACTCACAAAACGATACGAAATACGAAACAGGGCTCACGATACGAAATACTCACGACACAAAATAAAGATTATAGAAAACCCCCAACAGTAGGAAGTTGTACAAAAATCTCATTTTCTTTATTTTTTTCCTAATGGAGACATACAAAAACTCACTGCATCAGTACAAAATAAATGCTCTTTGAAAAAAAAAAAAAAAAATTGTAGTTTTTTTCCCCTTATTTAGACTACAGTGCAAATACAAACATATAAACTCAATAATATATGCTTTGTTGTTACAATCAGGATATCTACATCCTTGAATGAAAAGGAAAACAAAGAACAGTCCTTAGAGCAGTTTAGACCTATAAATGTCTGAACTGTGAACTATAATATTTAGCCTATAACAGTGCATATACTTCTGATCTTCAAGTATGATCAAATTCTGTCAACTCAACAGTAGATGCAAAAATCAAATATAGTTTTTTATGCAGACTTACACAAACATACAGTTGCTGCCTGTCTCCAGTTCAAAGTAGTTGGTAGTTGTGCTCGCCGCAGTATATGGTGAACTGTAGCGGCATATTTTGCACACGGTTGTTGTTTTGTCCGCAATCTTCTCACCGTTCTCTCGTCTTTTACATGGGAAGCCAAGACAGGTCCACGCAACCAATGTATTCGACGAAGGAGCGTCAGCTAAGTCCTCTACCTCGTCTCCCTCCATATTGAAGCGAGTGTTTTGCTACGGTAAGTGAGGAGGGTAAACATCACCAGTCGTGCGTGCGCCCCTTCGCGTTTTTTATTTTGTACATCTATGATTTTTATTTTGGCATTTTTTTATTTCGCGAAATTCCGTGGCACGAAATTTCGTTTCACCCCTACAAATAACCTGTTTGTGAGATGGACAGATACCGATTGTGGTCATGTTTGGTGTCTTGTTTTAACAACTGTTTGGTATTTGCTCAGTAATGCACTCCAAAAAGATCTCAAGTATCCAACAGTAAGAATGTCTGAATCACACAATAAAATGACTCCTCTATTACTTGCTTTTATTCTGTGAATTGACAAAACTAATATCACACTGACTGAAACTATTAATTCAATACAAAATGTTAAAAATAGTTTAATAGATAAAAGAAATTCCTCCATAAACTCAGTTTTTCAATATTGCAAAATTACCCCAACCCCAACATTATTAATTCTAGCTCCTGCCACGATCTAAATCTCAGACTCAAAAAATGTTGATTTAAGCACATCATGTCTTTGGCTTCACCAAAAACTCATTATACTGAGCATAATTCAGCCAATGTTTGGTTTTTTTTGAGTCCATTAACTTTTCGGAAAAATAAAGTTTATCTGGAACTAACCGACACTCACATCACGCAGCACTGCCGCAAGCCGCTGAATCACTCCGCCTCCTTCTCAGCTGTTCAAGTCAACAAGTTTGTGACTTCAGACACTGATTGCAACCTTGCGTAACTTTTCTAAAGTATTGGAATTCTTTTATTCTGACTCTTCGCAGTTTGAGGAAGAGACATCGAATAAAAAATTAAAGAATGAGTGATTATGACAGCGACAATGAAGTTCCATTCACTTTTGGCCAAAAGGATATCTTTATGAACCAGAGCTCACAATAGAACAGATGGAAACCGCCACACTGTATCACGGAGGGATATGTAATGTGAGTGTGTTAGTTTCTGGTAAACTTTATTTTTCTTTCACACTGTGGTGTGGCACGGCCCTCCCCTTCAGCTCCCATCAGGGGTTAAATAAAGTTTTATATGATGGAGTAGCCGACAGGGAGAGCTGGTGATGGTCACTATAGCAGTGAATCATATTCACATATCTCTCACTGCTAGAAAAAAATGCATTAGTCTTTCCAACGCTGCCACTGGACACAGTGCTCAGCAGTAAAGATAATGCAGACAAGGGGAGGAAAAAAAAAAAACACTTTATTTTTCCGAAAAGTTTCTGCATTCAAAAAATTCTAGGTAGTGTACTCTTAAACTGTGGTATTTTTAGTTGGAAGTTCTTGTAGGTGGAGAAAATACACTTTATATTTGGTACAATACTTCCCTGTTTGCGGTTAGTTCTGCGTAACAGACTCTTACAGACTGTGGCTTACTGAGGGAAAAGGGAGAATTTTCTACTGCATCTAATGTACTTAGTGGCCAAATAGAGCTCATACAACCACACTTAAAAAATACTGAACTATCCCTTTAAAAGGAAAGGTGATGTAACTCAGACCCGTCACAAGTTTTTCTGGATGTGTTGCAGGCATGAAATTCAAAATTAGTGTATACTTGCAAAAAAAACAATGAAGATTCTTGGTTTGAACATGAAATATCTTGTCTGTGTAGTGTTTTTAATACAGCATAGCTCAAAGTAGGGGTGTGCGATATGACGATATTAAATCGTTAAGGATTATAACGTGGGGATGATCTCATAAAGCAGAAAGATTATCAGATCATCTGTGTGGGTGCAGAGACTTTGACGCGCACCCGACTAGCCAATCATAGCACATTACCCACAGTGCATGGTGGGATCTCCCATTTGGTTATGTAGTGTGAAGTCATGGCGGAAAGAGAAAAGGAGATAAAAGCTTGAAGATGTCTGAACAAAAATATGTGTTTACATTTATTGCACATTTTTATAAAAACTGCACTATTTAAATTAAAACCTGTTCAGAAAGTTTCTTTGGCTTTAAATGTCATTTTTTTTCCTTTAGGGTTTTATATGTTAAACATAGGGGAAAATAGTCAAACATGCAAATTAGTCTAGAAAAATCAAAGTAAAAAAGAATTGTGATAAAATCGTGAACATGATTTTATTTTTAAAAAATCGTGATGATATTTTTGCCATATCGCCCACCCCTAGCTAAAAGGGACAGTCAAGTCATTGTATTCTGTCTTTACGTCTTACATTAACATCCCAACTTCTTGGGGTTTGCATATGACTCAAACATTCATTCAAAATTTCCAAGTTCCATGTTTTATTTGTCTGATGCTACATCATTAGGCCTAGTTTGGTAAGCATTCGGCCTGTGGTTGACAGATTTCTCTGGTTTGATCCGTGACACTCAGCTTAAGCACCAAATTGTTCTGTCATCTGCTTTCAAGCTTCTGCACATCATCACTCAGTCAGCTTTGAGTGATTAACGTGACTGTTGAAAATAATAATATCAGATGACTTTGTTTTGTGCCCCGCTGCAGGATGGGGGTTGCGGTGACAGTTGGTTATTTTGTGTTGTGGATGTGATGTGGTTTCTTTGTAGTGTCAGTGCACTCTAATCTCACAGCTGTGTTGGTCCTGCTGACAAGCCCCGCGGTGTCCACACCTCAAACATGCAACCACACTCAGACGGAGTACAAGTTATGAGGGCCCCTCTTTGAAATCCGATCAAAGCAGCTGATGTTGTAACACTAAGCATCCTTTTCAGATGATGGCCATCAAGAGGACACACCAACGCGGTTGTAACTGACGACTTAATCGCACGAGTACACCACAGCTTAAATCAAAAAGAAATACTCCCTCTGAAATGTGACTGAAATCACCAAAAATGTTTCGCTTTGTAGGACTTTGATACACACCTGAACTACAGAACAGACTACGGCTTTGCCCTAGGCAATCTGTGGTCAACACAACTTTCCACAGCATGAGGTCTGAGCTGAGGGCTGGTTGATCTCTGACAGCACTGGCTGCATAATTAAAGACAGAAACTGGCCTTTTACATCAGAGCACTGAAGCTTTCCTCTGCAACTCCAGTGAAATCAGAAACAACCCTGATCTGGCAGAGCAATGATGGTAACAGACTACTTTTTAAAATATAAGTATTAAACATGAATCAAGGTTGATAACAGATGGTAAATCTAAATTTACATATATTTATACATATATTCTGTCAGTGTGACAGTTTGTCAGTCTGGTGCCCTGGAAATGAACCACAAACAACTGTGATACAACTGAGGCTGTTAACAGTTTTTAGTCGAGAAAAAAAAACAAATGATTTGATATTTCTTTACTTGAGCCAACATAAGTCTTAACTTCACAAACTGAATCCATTTTCCAAGATTTTAGCTAGCAGTTTACATTGCAGAAAATGGTTTTGATTGAATCATAATCTTCTATAACTGACAACTTGCCTGTAGTTAAGCCTTAAACCAAGTGTGATATTTCCAAGTCTTGTAGTTAATCATACAATTTTATCATTATTATGCCCAAACCAGTGCCTTTTTAAAATTTGGTTAATTCTTTTCGACTTCTAATTTGTTGTATTCTGTAGGTTTTATCATGTTTGGTAAGTCAAGTTAAACTTGGCAATTTGATTGGACCACTGCTACCGTCCCAGCATACGAGTACGAAAGTGTCATGTATGTATTGTTGACAGGTAGTTTGTAAGAATGCAATGATCTGATGACATTGTCTGCACAGTCTGAGCTTGTCTAGAGGAGCATCATCTCACTATCTTTGTTGATAGAAGCCTTAGCATGACCTGACAAAGCAGGCGGACTGTTTCTCATATCCCTGCAGTGTATCTGATGTCTACAGTAGGAGGCAGGTGCTGGTGAAAGGACAGAATGTAAGCCCCTTCGTAAAACAAACTCTGGCCAAAACATGTCCCAAGTGGTCAAAAAAAACCCTTTCTATAGAGAAGTATTTAGTATAATTTGTGTTGTATTGTGGTCAAGATCTGATAAAACGCTACATACAGACATCTATGCTAATGTATGTATGAGCACTTCCTGCTGTCATCTAGCTCCTTGCTCCCACCTCTTCCGCTAATTAGGCCGTGCTACTTTGAGCAGCTCACAATCTTGTCGACAGGAGCTTCGCAAGATGAATCTGCCTGAATATAGATTTTAATTCAGGTTGATCCATTTGCAGTGCAAGATTATCATAATGGACCAATCAGAGGTTTACTATCAGTTATTGCTTTCAGCTAGGCCTGGATGATATGAAAGAAAGGTGCTATCCGACATAATGTTCATTGTTGTGATAGCAAGTTGGATTGTTACAGAGTACATAAAAGCCATAACTTGGTGTCCTGGTTTCTGCAATTCTCTCCGTTTTATAAAACACTTGTAACTGCTATACGAATTGCAATTCTCAAACTTGAAGACATCCAAGAGACTTTTTCTCTTCTAAACTGTCACAGATGCATTTAAAGGTTGCTTATAACAAGCTTCAGCCTCATCTGACTGTACCAAAAAGTACAGATGAGGCTGAGTGCACGGCTGCTACACCACTGGATTTTGCTTGACAACAATTTTAAAAAGTTGTAATATATTACGTAATATATTGTGTGGAGTGTTTATTTTGAAGGCTCAAATCATAATAATTAGTATCATGACTGGTGATGCAGCCCTTCTTTCATCATTGCTAACTCACAGCTTCTGCCTTTTTGCTCCTGAAAGAATGCTGCTTAGACATTTTCTGACCAGGAAACATTGTTTCTGCTTGTAGCTTTGCGAGTTGGATCTGCCTGATGACGGACATGAAATCTAATGAATTCAGCTGCCTTGCATGGTTAGCATAAACAAACTGCAAATGTGACTCGTCAGGAAACTAACCCTGTCTGAGCAGCAGGAGCTGATGCAGCACCGTCACATCCGAGTACAGGAGTCACACATCCTGCTTCACAGTCCCCTTCATGGGCAGAATGCACAGGGAGATGAATTTTCTATACTGAGGCCAAAGTTGTTGCGAACTCCTTCACAAACAGTGCTGATCCAATCACTTCAACCCCATGGCAGTGTGCAGAAATAAGACACGGAAGCCCTGCTATAATCTTGTGGCACTTAGGCATTTATAGCCACTCATGCAGCTAAACTTAATCCAACATTTCCTACAAGTGAACAATGTTTTTCTTTGGCTCTCTACTCATGACATTAACGCTACTAAAACACACATACCTCCGTTCTCTATCCTCACTGAAATTATTATCTTTAGATTTGTGGAGAAAAACCCTCCCTCCTAATGAGGCATGCCACTTATGTACAAGCATTCAGAGGAGAGACAATCTGAATGTCATTCTATTGACAATCAAATCCAGTCTTAATCTTGTGTTTTAGCCCCACCTTTCTTTTACATTTTTAGCCCCAAGAACATGTTCTTGAGAATGCTTTATCTTTTTACTCTTCTTCCCTTTCCTTTCCTCCTCCACCTCCGATTTTTCATGTCACGTGATCCCAAAACACATGGTGAGTGGCACTGAAGCTTTGGAGCACGCTCAGAATGCCTTGGCCAAGGCCACTGAGGTCTGAACATGTGGAATCCAAGCCCAAAGCCTGTGATCAAGGTGTGCCTGACACTAACTTTGACTTAAGTTGAACTAGCATATTAATATCCAAATTACCCATTGGTTTGACCGTGCCTGGTTGTTTTCTACATGTCACCCCTGTGGTTGGCTGGCTACAAATCGAGGGTGTGCCTTCCTTTCACCTAATGGTGGCTGGGCGGGCTGAAAGATTTGTCCTTTTTTATCAAAATTGGGACTTAAGACAAAATGATAATGTGATCGCCAAAGTTGCCATTTTTTGCAGCGTCCCTGACTGACCCAGGATCTGTTATGTCATAAATGTTTACACATGCTATTTTAAAAAATTTGCAGGCAATTTGCATTTAAGAATGAGTCACAAATGAATGACTTACAGCTGTAAACTGGCTCTCAATGTTCACTTGAAAGAGCATTTCAAAAGAGTCAACACTGTTTAGGAGTAGAAGAAGATACGACAATAGTAGAAGATATCGTAACAATATCGTTAAAAAAAAAAAAAAGTCACAAGTACACAGGACTGTTTAGAGTTGAAAGTTTATCTGATGAGTCATGACTGTAGGCAGAGGCAGACTAAACCTTCCCACTGACTCCCAGGCATTTGAGCTAAGCGAGTTAGCAGTGGGAGAGCACTGTCAATCTCTTACTCATGACAGCACGTACAGTTATAAGAATGGCGTCTATCTGCTTGTCAGGGACTCAGGGGTTTGGCAAGACATGAAAAATAATGGAGTATTTCTTTAACAATGATAACACATTATCATCAATATTAGTTGATTTAAAATATGTTATGTGATTATGATAACTGATTTCCTTACTGTTGTCTATACTGTAAACAGTGATTACTGGCTGATTACTAAGCTTGGTTTGAAGAAAATTGTGAATTGAATTGAAATCGCAATATCTTCCATAAAATCAGAATTAGATCTTTTTCTTATATCATTCAGCCCTAGGAGCTGGCATAAGTTCCAGCCCACTCAAAACCATGAATGGTGTAAAGTGTAATGGGTAATGGATGAATGGATGACATGTTAATATCCACTTTGAGTCCAGATTCAGTTTAACTGACAAAATAAATTTGCACTTTTAACATCATGTAAATACACCGAGTGATGGATCCAGAGAGCAAAAGAAAGTCCACTTGTACCCGTATTTCTGCCTTCTGCAAATCAAAGTTTCAAATCTGGAGCGAACCTTAGGAGAGACTTGAGCTGTGACCTACATGAACTGCAGCTCCTGCCTAATCCCTACAGCAGCGTCCTCTCACAAAGGCGGCACTCAGACAGACCGTGTTTCAGTTTTGCCTCCACCAGCACTCACGGTGCACTCATGGTCTGCGGCTCAACCGCAGGGCTGAAATGCTAATTAAACTACAGCACACTCACCTCCCTTGGTTTAGGTTTTACAGGCTTGCTTGCTAATTTCACAGGCGGCTGTAATCACTGTGAGAAGAGTGTGTGTTGTGTTATGAGAGATGTCTGGCCTGGCGGGGGTTTCCATGTTTCATCACGCTTGTTTGGATCATTTTGATATTATTTCTTCCGAATCCCCCTCAGTTAGAACTACCAGGGTATACAAACAGCAGAGCAATAGCTTGGGAAATACAAATATTCCCACACGTTCTCATAGCTCCACTTCCGATGACGAAAGCCCTGTGTCCATAATCCTTTTATCCCTGTTTGTTTTAATCCTGGGCAGCCATGTGCCTGCTCTGCAACACTGTAAACTTATTAAAACACTGCAGCTCTGACTGCAAACACCACACTGACTCACTGAGTGGGACTCTTTATGTGTAAGAGACGAGCGGAAAATGTGCATAGATGGTATCATAGTCCATTAAAATCTACTTCTCTTACCCTGAGGACAATTTATACGACTACACTGCTAGTGAGGATGATATACAACCACCATTTATGTTTACAAGACTCACTTTGAGTGTTTTTTACCCAGATTTTCCTGCACAATATCTTCAAGCTAATGCTGCTGTAAAAACAAATTACAAACGGAGTATCTGGATGGTATCAGAGTGAGTGGAACATAAGGTTGAATGGGACAATTACACAAAAAGTTTGTTTTCTCATTCATGAATGATTTTTCTTTTATTCCTAGCCCAAACTGAAGTACAAATACACTGTAAACTGCAACTTCATAGTAGTAATGCCACAGGTATGCAGGGCAAACATTTATTACAAGATTGACCATGCAGTTCATGAGTACCATGTTGTATTTATGCTGTTCCACTGGCTAAACAGGATTTGGTTGGATGCTCCATTGTTGTTGTGGCTGATTGGGACAGTGCTAAAAAGTAGGGATGCACAATATTATCAGACCCAATCAGTGTCAGCAGATATGAACATTTTGCCAATATTACTGAGGGTTTTTCCTATTCTTTTAACCATGCATTTGGCCATTAATGTCCAATAAAGAGTCTTTAATATTGCCAAATATGTACAATAATCATGATGGTCTACTTCATCATCCCTCAGTGTCCAATTAAATTAATCAAACATGTCATTATAAAATAATAAAAAAAATGTATTGCTTTTTATCTGTGTCCAACTTAAACAGGCTGTAGCCAAACAGGATACGGTTAATTTTAGTTAATTAGAGACTTGTCTTGACACAAAATATCTGTATCAAGCATTAGTATCGACAGTAATGATCAATAAAATATAGGTAAAATTTCAAATTGGGTAGCCCTGCTAAAATGCTTTCCATAAAGAAGAGAACTATTAATGTTGAAAGATCTGAGTATACTCCTGATCAGCTGTTTCCATTCTTGAAACCACATAACTGTTCATGGATGTCAAGACATCCTTATGTTTGACCAATTTGCCTTCTCTTGGCCAGAATAGAAATGTCTGGCACATAGACTGAACAAAACTGAAGTAGCCTGTGTGTTCCTGCCTTTACTTGTATCGCGCACAATTTGACTCTGACGCCCATCTAACACCATATCACTCTCTGAATTACCAGAAGTATTATGTACTAACAGAACTAACATGAATGTCTTGAGGTGTAATGATGGAGCAACGTGAAAAGCAATGTGAAAGGGCTACATGTGAACAGTGCTTCTCTCCACTTCTGACTCTGCATGCACCCTCTCACTTTTAATTAATATATCTCTGGTACTTTTATAGGCAAAGCAAAGGGAAGGCCAACTCATCTGCCCATTCTGCCTCTGCAACATTCACAGTGAAGACAAAACATAAAGAAGCACAACATTATCAAAACAAAATCTGTACCAGCAGATAACAGCCCAGTAAGGTGATTATCAGTTAGATATTAACATTTTTTCTGATATAAACAACAGATATGCATATAAGTTGGCTATAAATATCCCATAAAAAAGGCTGTAATACTGGCAAAATGTACATGCTATAGTCCACTTTTGGTACAAGTGTGATTTATTTAAGAATACATTTAATTTTTATTACCTTCCATCTGTTTCTTACTTAGACTGAATGTCATCATGAAAGGAGCAGCCACTTTTCCTTACATGCAGGCTTTGTGCTCTCAACAAATATATCAGTATTGATATCTATAATAAATTTCTAGGAAACATCAGAGGGGGCATATATATTGTCTGGAATAGCAGCATGAGCAGAGCTATAATATAAGAATGAAAATAGCTGCATTAAACTTTTCATTGAGTGCATACATTGTTCTGATTACATCCAACCTAAGTGCTACTTTGAAAAGTAACTAAAATGTAATTACTACTTCAAAATGTGTTACTCCTTTCTAAAGTAACTTACCTAAAACTGTCCATGTGTGAAAATGCTCCAATAGTGTGTGCCAGTATTTCCTGAAGATGACAAACTAATTTCTTCAGATATAGATAGGCTCAGTGTCAAAGAAATTCTTCACTTTCTAAGACAAGACAGCTGGCAAGAGACTCAAAGTTGTCCCTGAATTCACCCTGCATGAACACAACAGGCCACGAAACCTGCAAACCCTGACATGAAATAAGGGTTAAGTGAGGGAAAGACCAGATGAAGAGGTCTGCTCAGTTTCCTCATTGTTGTAATCAGGATGTCTGACCAGAAGCAGCATGTCTGGATACTAAATTGGATTTAGTTGCCAACCTCATTTTTCTGTAGGTCACTAATTCCTTCAGTCTGAGTGCACAGGTCTGGTTTAAATTAAAGCTTACATAGAAAGTACTAAAATTGTTAAGCTGTTAACACTAAAGGGCAAATAAAGCTTCATTTAACATCTGGAACTAATGAAGAAGCATTAAATAAGCCGTATCTAGAAGATCAAAAGGACCGCCGCTGCACCGGGTATTAAAGTTACCGTGTTACTTTGTGACTCTGCCGAATGCGCCTGCGGTTGTCGTAGATGCACAAGATATTGAGGACAAATACTCCACAATCAATGCCTCAAATCTTAAATTAAAGTGGACAGATAAGCATTTCATTTATCATAAGAAAAACACAAGCACAACAAATATGTATTTGTTTGAGCTACAACAACCGCATTCGCTGCAGTCACTAGCTAACACGGTAACTTGTTATGCTGTTACACGTCGTGCTCAAGAAGAGATGTCACTGACTCTTCTCTTCTTCGTTCAAATCATATTTTTATGCATTTGAGGGCTAATAAATTGCATTTGCCGTCCCTTATACCCTGTAGAGATGCTATTTCGCCGGGTCTGATCGAGTTTGGGCTACTTTTTTTACACACACTTAGCTTTTCTTTGAAGAAAAAAGTGTAAACACGGTAAAACTGAGCCGATTCATGGTCTCTCGCTTAATACAAACTGTGCAAGTACGTTACCTCTCGATCTCCTTACCTTCATGTGTCCCTCTGAGCTCGTTGAAAACTCCAGCATGAACTTTTTCTCCTGTCAGAAGATTTGTTTCACTTGATTTGCGTCCTGTGATCCCCAACGCAGCGGAACACTGAACGGCCAAGTGAGCGGTCGAACCGACAGAGGAGCTGACCAATAGGGGGACGGGGCTTAGGGCACTGGCCAATCAGAGGCGGGATCATGGAATGAGAGGGCGGGATCAGTGACGTAAAACTTCTTGGATTTTGGTTGGATTTCTTTGTTTGGAGTTTCTTCAGTGACTACCTCCTCTTCTTCAGAGACTTTCTCACAGTCGTGGGCAAACTTTCTTGAAACAACAGCTTTAAATGATATTCTTTTGAACCAAATATAAATCAATTAATCAATCTTTATTTGTATTCAGCCAAGTTATAAGAAATACTATCTCAAGAGATTTTACAAAGAGTAGGTCAATGCCATATTTTTCCTTTTTCTTTATTTTTTTTCAGTAATTAATTAATAATTTCAATGAAGATAGATGTAGAAAGGAAGAGAGGCAGGCGGAGACAAGAGGACTAGAATAGAAATTCAAGATAGTGATAAATCTAAGGATGCCCAAGCCAGTTGTATCTGTCTCTGAATCTAAATTTATTAGAGGATGAGGTTGAGGTGGGGGTGAATTATCCATTGAAACTTGAAAACCTGCATAAAAAATTGGTACCTTTTGAAGAAACAAATAAAAAAAACACAATCTGCCCAGGTAAATGTAATCAATTATAATGCTGAAAATGCTTTTTTGATATATCACTTCTGTTTTTGGTTCCTCTTTCTATACATGTCATTTTATGTTGAAAAACTTGACATAATTGTGCCAGTTTTGATGTATCAATAATTTTTTATATACTATAGTGAAATGCATTAACTTTTTGTGACACAAAATACAAGTGCTGCTGATCCAACAGCTAGATTTCTGTTTTAAAATTGAGCACATGTAAGTAACCTGAAGCTGCAATGATAACGACTCTGTTGGATAAATAAGATTTTACCTTAAACCTTAAGTTAAATATTTACTTTACTTTTAAGTGCTTAAATGCTGAAGAAAAACAAATAAATTGAATTTGAACAGCACTTTTGTGAGCTACCTGCCATCCATTACGTGCAATGGTGCATTAAGCTGCTCTTTGACCCCGAGGCTTTTGCTTTTTGTTCATGCCAATCTCATTCAACATTTCTTACCAGAAAAAGATATAACTTTCTGCTTACACATGAGCAGGGTTTATTACATGGCTGCACATACTTAGAGCACACAGTCATGCTGTCACAGCCTCTATAGTGTAAGCAGCAATAATTAGAATAAAAGCCATTTAGGGTGCATCTGCAAACCGATTGCAGCTTTTGGCACTAATATTTTCTTAATTTGTCTTTTAAAAGTTTAAAGCTTCATTTATTCTCAAATCTGACTTTTATAGACAAAGGCACAGGTGTCAACTTGGTGGGCAAAGTGTGACTCAGCACATTAAGAAAGTAAAGTCATATTTTTGGGATAAAGTGTCTCATGGACCAAAAGGTGTATATACAAAAAAATATCAAGCCAGTCTGGGAGCATTTGCACTTTTGAGGCCCCTAAAATGCAACTCCAATTTCACTTACATTACTAGTCAAACTTTATTTTTAGACATTCTTGAATGACTGGAGATATCATGAAAAGATTACATGGACTTAGATGCTAAAAACTGCCTTAATAACTGCCTCACTGCAAACAGAGCATGACTGCACGGCCGTTACCACCACCTTACCTGGCAACTTTCCTGTTGAAAACACTGCAGCATGTTATAGAAACAAGTTAACCAGATATGACTGTTAAACCTTTGGCTATGTCTTCCATTTTCATTCTATGACAACACTAACCCAACCAAAGAATTTCTGAACGTACTTTAGCCGTCATCAAGACTAAATAAACAAAACCAAGTTTAAGCAAAATGTGATGTTTTAAAGCATATTAGTGGGCTAACTCCATACGGCATCACATGTAAGCTATCGGTTGACAACTCCATCTTAAAGGTCCCATGTCCTGAAGTGTTTGACCATTTACATCTTAGGTGTCTATTAAACAAGGATTTGATTTAGGATGACACAATATGAAAACTTTTGTCTCTGAAGGGAAACCGTTCTTTTTAGCTCCACCTTGAAAACGCCGGGATCTGAGTGGGTGGGGTTATAGACTATGATAATGAACTCTGTGCTTATTGGCTGTCCAAACAATGTCTTGATGGAGGGGGTAGAGGGGTTGTCAGGCCGTGGAGTGGACTTTCAAAACAGTCATGGCATCACTTGTAGTTGGAGGCTGTACAGCTATGACACCCAGGAAGTAAAAAACAGAGCGTTTCAAGAGACATTTTATTCAAAACAACATTTCTCTGTGAACTGAGGGCTGTTTACATGACGGCATTGCCACCAGAAATTCAAAGGTTTTTCCTTTGCGTTTTCAGAAACGATCTGCACTCACAAGAAGACTGTGTGATGACGATGCACACGGGTCTGCGTGAACAACCAAAAATGTGGTGCGGCCTGGCCAGTAGTCGGGATGTAAGTTTATTGTGTCCTTGGTTCATATAACAAATGTGTCTCCGCTGGTCAGAGTATTGACTAAGCAAATCCACTTTTTTTAAAAAATATATTTTTGGGGCATTTTGTGCCTTTATTGATTGGAGAGAGACAGTGGATAGGCCTGTGAAAGGGGGCGAGAGAGTAGGGGAAGACACCCTGCAAACTGGTCACAGGCTGGACACGAACCCAGACCAGCAGAAGTATGTACATGGGACGTGCATTGCCATGGTTGCCTACCACTCCACCAAACCAGCACCCCAAACCCACATTTTTCAAAGGAGCAATATGAACTGAGCACAGTTAACAGCACACATGTTGCTTGGTAGTTGGCCATAGCTGCAATTGTTGTCCCTAGGTGTGTCTGCAACATTTATCTGAAAGAGTACTTTGTATGTGCATCACTTCCCCATTTTCACTGAAAATAGAAAGTCCCGTTTACATGGAGACAAAAAAGCTTTCAAAACTTTAACTCCGGACCCCGGTTTCAAAAGATTGCAGATTTAGGCACTCCAGGCATTGATCTTATCTAAACCAAAGGCGCAAGCACAGCTAAAACTCTTGGGTTTTCAGTTCTTGTGTAAATGGGCTCTGAGATTTTAATAAAAGGTGTCTTGTTCTGCTCCCTAAGCCTCTTCTAAAAACATTAAAAGCCTCGAGAATAGATTTGAAGGACCTGAGATCTTTGAAGAATGCTGACAGTGGAGTGTAATTACAGACCTTTGCAGTTAAAAGGGCTAATGGTTGGACTTTCTAATGAGAATACATAAATATATCTTAGACATCCAATATAGTTCCCCTCCTAGGGGAGGCTTTTGAGGAATACACTCACACAAACAGCTAAAAAAGAAAAAGGCATTGATGTGACCTGGAAGACAGAGTGAGGCTCCAAGACTTTCATCTATGGAGTAGAAATGGGCTCAAGTGCTCCAAAGTGGATCTTCATTTGAGCATGAGGAAAATACAGCCACATTAGATTCTTAAAAGCAGGGCTGTCATATTCCAAACCGGTTAGCATGATTTATCACACAGAGGAAATGTCAGATGTCACTGTCCAGAGTGATAAAGCAGCTTGAACATCCGTGCCACAACATAATCCATCTGTTGATCATTCCTTGAATAATGTATTGATTATTCATTATTCTAACAGAGCATGCCTCAAACTGAGCCCTGGCTTTGTGGGATCACAGTATTATTGACTGCCATCTGGTGGTCCAGGCATCGTACGAGCCTCAGAGGCTGCTCTTCAGAGCTGTGAACGATGCGTGCGCCTGTCAGTGTTTGTATTAATGTGTGGGAGCATGCGCCTTCTGACTGTCAGTGAGTTCACCTGGGGAAATCAAAATCTTTGTCATCTAAACTAGCTTACATGTCAGCCATCTTCAAACTTTAAAGAACTCCCAAAGCTTCAGAGGAGGAACAGTTGGAGGTATTAGGACGACATACTGTGTTTTTCTTTGATTTCACAGACTTACTTCCCACAACTTCTGCATCTTATTAAAAGCATTTTGAAAAAAGAGAAATTTCACTGTGGGGGCTTAACACTTGAGGAGAGGCAAGCAGCTGTGCTGTTTTTGTTGTTGGTGTCAGCTGCATGAAAAAAGTGCCAGATGCTGTGTGGGAGGAATCAAATGAGGTATTAATTTGCGCTATAGACCTGAAAATACTGTATATGGTTGTCTAAACTGCAAGCTGGAGCCCTTATTGTAATGCAAAACAGCTGCCAGCAGAGGGCAATGTTTACAAAACTCAGGGGGCAAGTTACAGACATGAGAAGACTAGATAAATGCAGTCTTTGACCTGCAACATCTTTTAAATGATGAACTTTCAATGTTTCCAGCTGCTGTTTCAGTAATGTACACAAGATGAGTAACTTCAGATATGAACCACAGACATTTTTAAAGAGATAAACATCATGTAAAGACACCATGTATCAGCACTAAAATGGCACAGTCCTCAAATCCTTCTATCAATGACTGTGCAGCAACAACTTCATGCCATGTGGTAATTGTGTCCCTCTTTCCTCCTTCCAGCTATCTTGAGGGTGTACAGAGAGTAGAGTTGGAGAATGGCGGCTCCTGATTGGTCGCTGGTGCAGGGAGCCTCCTCAGTCCTAATAGAGAGGCTCTATTTCAGGCTCTTCAATTAAGTTGCTCCGCTCAGCCTGCTGACTGGCTGCTTAGAAAAAATCTCTAAGTCCTCCGAGTCTCCTGTCCTCTGTCCTCGTCTCCCTTTTTCCAAACCATTTACAGCATAGAAGTTATTTGATTACTCAAGTCAGTGGTTCTCAAACTCTTTCTGCCAGGCAGATGAATGTACCATCGACCCCCTCATCCATCAACACACTCATCAACACTTCATCATATTTTAATTTGCTCTAAACACAGTATCGATCACATCCTTCACAACAAATTCCTGTATTTCCTGAAATTGGTCTCTTAAATCTTTGGCAAAAGTACAAAGTAGGAACAGAAAAAGTTACAGCTAATTAAAGGGATACTTTATATACATGAAAATGACAAATGTATGGGATATGGCAACAGTCAAACTGATCATTATATGTGATGTTGGGGAGAATATGTGTACTAGTGTTTTCTTTTATGAGAGTGGTTGTGTACAAAGCAGATTCACTGTTACCAGGTGTACCTAGAAGTCTGCTCACAATTAAGCTTACGTCTCGGCAGTGATCACCAACTGGCGACCCGGGAGCTACATCAGGCCCCTCAAAGCTTTCACTCTGGCCCCCTGGATAGCCATTACACAAAAAAGATCAGGGCCATTGCAAATAAGTATATAAATATATATTTAGATTAAACTTTTTATGACTAAAAAAAAAAAAACAATATTCTAAAATTAAAGTCAGAATTCTCAAATTAAGTATGATTTAATCCTCAGACTGATGACATGATTCATACTTTAATTTTACAGTTATGACTTTTTGTCCTCATAATTTAAACTTAATTTAAGAATTTTGGCTTTTTTTTCCACAGACTTTCTAATCTTTATGTTGTTCTTTTTTGGCCCTTGTGGTCTTCAGTGTTTGCAAAATGAGAAAATGTGCAGGATAAAAATTTTTTGCCGTTCAATACTGTCAATGGAAAGCCCATGTGGCTGCTTCAGGACTTAGGAATGGGACTGATAGTGATTTATATTTTAACTGGAGCAAATATTTCATTATAATTGTGTATAATTGTGTTAATTATTACTGGTTTCTTAAATGTGGCCCCCAGAGCACTTGCCAAGAAAAAAATTGGCCCATGTACAAATGTTGTTGATGATCCCTGGTCTGGGGGCCTGGTTACACAACAACATTACACAATGAAAGATTTTTCCTTTGCATTTTCAAAACTGTTCCACACTCACATGGACACGGTGGGATAATGATGAGGATTCACAAAGAGAACGACTGAAAAGTGGTAATGAGTATACCAGGCCAGTAGTTGGCAATGTAGGTTTGTAGTGTCCTTGGCAGACATAATGAATGCTTCTCCGTTGGTCAGAATATTGATGCAGCAAATCTACATTATGTTGAACGACTGATAACAAACTGAGCACAGTAAACTGCACACATGTTGCTCGGTAATCACCTGGAGCTTTGTTCTCAACCTTTATCTGAAAGAGAACTGTGCATGCACTGTGAGCCCTGACAACACTGATTCTTGTTTACATGAAGACAGATTTTCAAAACTTTTCACTCTGGACCCTGGTTTCAAAAGGTTGTGGATGCAGGCACTCTGGGCACTGTTCTTGTGTAACGGAAGGCGCAAACGCAAAGAAATCTTTCATTTTTCTGCAATTTTTGTTGTCGTGTAAACAGCTAAAAAGTCTAAGTTGGAGGAAGAACAGGTAGCTCTTTGGTTTGAAGTAGTCTATAATATGCTTTTTTTACTTTCAACTCACTTTTGTGTGTTTAACATGCCACCTTTGGATGAAAAAGCACTTCTATCAACAAGACAAAAAGACTTCAACATTAGAAATTATCCTTCTCTTCATATTCATGATGTCAGCAGCTCCCTAAATGTCTCCTATATCTACCAGTGTGACATCCAACCATTGTATCATTGTCAATTTAAGCCCATTGCCCAAGGTGTTGCAACCTTAGTGTGTGACTGTTTTAGGTTTAGATAAAGATATAAAGCAAATATGTAAAAAATCTTCATTCTACTGTTCCATATTTTTAGCTAAGACAGCATGGACATGAATGAAAGCCCTTCATGTACTCAGCTAGATTCATAAAGTACATACTAAGACATTTCAAGTGGCATTGGGGGCACAATTAAAGTAAAGCATTAGAGACATGCATTCATAGTATGTACAGGTAATTCTGTGAATCTGGGCATATTTGGCATATAAAGCTGTTAAGACTTTGATGAAACAGTTTTTCTAGGGAGAAGGGATTGGACCCTGAAAACTATCTTGCTTGACTTAAGATCAATGTTGTATTCAGGTCAAATGTAATTTTTTAAATAAAAAGGATTCTTCACTATCTGATGGATTTACTATAGCTGATATAATTTTATTTTTCTCTTACTGTAAAAAAAAAGCCTAAAACTCTACAGCCTGTTTTGAATGAGTGTGTGTGTTTGTGTGTGTGTGTGTGTGTGTGTGTGTGTGTGTGTGTGTGTGTGTGTGTGTGTGTGTGTGTGTGTGTGTGTGTGTGTGTGTGTGTGTGTGTGTGAGAATGTGCTGACAAATACCGCATTTGTCACAATACCTGCTTTTATTTAACTTAAATGGTAAAAATGAAACGGTATCAGTACATGCTGCAGTAACTCTGCAACATGAATACAAGTCCTTGGCAAACAAAACTGTGTAATACAGGATGTTGTTCTCCAGTACAAAGAAAAGCAGGAAGACTCCAGCACAGTCTGTTTCTTTAGCCCTTCAACCATCTACACTTTTTACCCATCACTTTTTTATACTCTGTTGTTATAGAGATAGATTTGTTTACCCTTTCATGTTTCTGATACGATTATTTCCAAATGTGGTTTTGTGTACCAAAGAGGTTCCCCTCAGCTTTTCTGCACACAAACAATGGGACTGTGAAGCTAAACTATTTGTTAAGAACAGGCAGTACGAATGGATGGATGGATATGCAGTTAGTTGGATAAATGAGTGGATAGATAACTGCCGGCTATAGAAAGGTGGATGAGTGGAAGTGGAAAGGTGGTATGTTGATGGATGGATGTGGGTAGGCAGTAACTTATGGATGGATGGATAGGTGGATGGGCTGTTTTCTGGTGGATGGTTATTGGATGGATGGATGGATGAATGGATTGGTAATTGGTCATTCATTTATGATTTTATGAACTGATAACTATGGAAGGGCTATTTCGTTGGGATAAATAATAAATGTATGCTTGGATGGATGAATAGAAAAATACAGGTTCATAGATAAAAGCATGGCTTGATAGTTATGAATAACATGAGGATAGACTGTTGGCTATTGATGAGTTGATGGATGGATATAATTTATTCACAGGTGCATTGATAGATGGATGGACTTTCTTTACAGTTGCCTCGATGGATAAATGGATGGATGGATTGATGGATAGCTGAATGGATGGACAGATTGATAGATGGATGGACTTTCTTTACAAGTTTCATTGATGGATGCATGGATGGATAGACTTTCTTTGCTTGTGTTCTGATGGATGGATGAATAGATGGATGGATAGACATATTGCCTTTCTTTACAGATGCCTCAATGGATGGATGGATGGATTTTCCAGTACTTTGATAAATGGACATTCTTTACAGGTGCCTGGATGGCTGGATGGATGGATAGATAGATTGAAAGATGGCTAGACTGTCTGTACAAGTGCATTGATGGATGGATGGATGGACTTCCTTTGCAGGTGCATTGATGGATGTTTGGATAGATTGATGGATGAAGAGATGGATAGATGTATTGACTTTCTTTACAGCTGCCTCAATGGATTGGATGGATGGATGGATGCATGCATGCATGGATGTTTGAATGGACTGATGAATGGATCGATGGATGTATTGACTTCTTTACAGGTGCCTTGATGGACGATTGGATGGATGGATGGATTTTTGGTGTTATGATGGATAGACTTTCTTTGCAGGTGCATTGATGGATGGTTGGATAGGTTGATGTATAAATGGATGGATGGATGTATTGTTATTCTTTATAGGTGCCTCAATGGATGGGTGGATGGATTTTCTGGTGCTGTGATGAAAGGACTTTCTTTACAGGTGCATTGATGGATGGATGGATTTTCTTTTCCGGATGACTTAATGGATGGATGGATGGATGGATAGACTTTCTTTACAGGGGCCCCGATGGAAGGATGGATGAATGGATGGATAGATGTATTGGCTTTCTTTAAAGGTGCCTCGGTGGATCGATAGATGGGTGGATGGATGGATGGAGAGATGTATTGGCTTTCTTTACAGGTGCCTCGTTAGATGGATGGATGGATGGATGGAAGGATGGATGGATGGAGAGATGTATTGGCTGTCGTTACAGGTTCCTCGTTAGATGGATGGATGGATGGATGGATGGAGAGATGTATTGGCTTTCTTTACAGGTGCCTCGTTAGATGGATGGATGGATGGATGGATGGATTTTCTTGTAGTGGTTGATTGACAGTGTTTATGATGGATGAATGGCTGAATGTGATCTTGATTCAAGTTTGGACAAGGTTGTCTACCTTGGAAGGGGACTTTGAATATCCAGTTTGAAGCTGTTTAACTTGAGCAAAAACTAAAACAAACTGACCTTCTTAATCAACAGCAGCATGCAGACATGTTTTTGACAACAGGTCAAAACAATAAAAGCATAATGCAGCTCTACTCCTCCTCACAGGTGGTAAAGAGATGGCCTCTTGTCATCAGTAAAACTAAGAATATCTGTAGCTTGATCAGAAATGCTGTACACACTTTTTTGGGTCAAACTCTCCTTAATCAAAGTTTTGTAACTGAAAAACTTGGACTCCTATAAAGTGAATTCATGAATAACAAAGGAGCTGTTAGGGCTCCACATCCAGCTGCTGCCAAACGATTATAAAACAAATACATCAGTAGCAGTGTCACAGTCTGCTGCTGAAGACACATTAGCACTCTGGAGATATGCTAATGACTAATCATGGCTGCTTCAAGGTCAGCCACTCGGGCAATTTACATTTTACATGGCCATAAGCAAAACGAATCAATTTCCCAGCCCTAACCCTGTCTCTCTGAGGCACACATGCAATCAGGTGATCCGAGCACGTCCATGAGAGTATCACCGACAGACTGACTCGCTGAGGGGTACCGAGAGGTTACATCCTCCCACCCTCTTCAACGCATCATCAGTACGGGGAATCAGATGGAAAAGTGATAGATATGGAGCAATAGATGAATAACTAAAACCCCCCTCAGAGACCCGGTGCCAGGCAACAGATGCTGATAACTGCCTCATATTAGGTCCTAGATTGTCACTGGCTCATGCCAAGAGTGTGATGCTGTATTTACTGCTCCCTCTCTCCCTCCATCCAGCCTCTGATGGTGCCCCCTCTGTGTGTCACCTCCACATTATGTCTGCTTTCTATGGCTGTGCTCTAGGTATAAAACACAGAGGAAATATTCCCTGTGAATACCAGGATGCTGTCACTAAGGCACTGGATGATGCAGTCGTAGTACAAGGGTTTAAAGCCTTTGATATTAGGAGTTAGTAGACCAAGGACTCAAAAAAACAAAAAGAAATACAATGTATATGAGTTCTAGAGACACAATGTCTACTATAGGCCTGGGTATTTCCAGCAACCCCACAATACGATACGTATCCCGATACTGCTGCCATGATACGTATCCCTATACACACAAATTGTGAACATTAACTGCACTTTTAACAGAGTTCCTAGCAACTTTTGCTTTTATTAAAAGAAGAAAAAGAACAAGCATGAGTTTAAATAATTCTTCAACTTAAGAACTTTAATTCAGGTCCCCAAAGATGGTAGACACCTAAGTTTAAATTTGGAACATGTGTTTTATCATGTAGCTTGGCTTCTACTTTGTACTGAGCCATTTTTTTAACATTACCCAAAGTGTATTTACAACTGTCCGAACAATGAGGTCGTATCGATTCTGTAGGATCAGTATCGATACACGTATCCCCAAGAAGTTCATGACGATATTTTGCTGTATCGATATTTTGAGCACAGGCCGGGTCTACTATGCCTACCTCCGTTGTTCACTTGTGTTTAACTGAGGATTCTATAAATTAGAAAAAACTGCACCCAAGCAGTTTTGGCTTCATGACAAGATTTCCTATAATAAAGGAGAAAGGTGTTAAAAGTAGCCCCCCTGGTTTGCTGTGCAAGCTACAAACAAAACAAGACCACTGTTAAGCAGTAGTTCTTCGTAATGAGTGTTTCAGTTTTGCCTGACCCGTTTCAGATCTGATTATCAGGACAAATTCACTGTTAACTTACCTCAGACCAATGGATAATTTTACAGGACAATCTTATAAGACACAAAATAATCAGGCGTTTGCTATCCTTGGTTGGAAAGGGGGGAAGTTGGGACTAAAACACTCCGATAACCTTTATGTGTGTTCCTTGCTTAAGCTTCCATAAATGAGTGGACTCTCTCTCTGGTATGGGAGGTTGTTTTAATCACTCCGATGCAGCTTTGTCAATATCATAGAGTTGTGTTATATATTAATTCAATCAGTTTTTTAGGAGATATAGTAATTAAATTTCAAGATTTTTCTGAGGAAGCAGGAAAATAAATCAAACATTCTTCACTTTCTGTTGTTGAATCATGAAGTCTCCTATTCTGGCTTATTGTTGTTGGTCACTGTGAACTGTTGGTTGATAGTCGGTCCAATTGTTGGTCAGGCCATAATGAATAATGTAATCTGACCTCAATATCAGAATTATCTTGTTAGGCCACACTGTTACAGGGTTCATGGTGGTAGTTACCTATTATGAGGGGAGCTTGTAAAAGGAGCAGTGATTAGCATGTTATGTCCGTCACACCAGCTCTGTCATGACGGCTGCCTTAATTACTCAGACAATTACAATCATGAAGACTACGGCTCTGACTTTGAAAACTGTTGGAAATAAAAAAGGGGGCCATTTTCCCTCTATGTTTGTGAGCAAAAAATCCACACATTGTACCTTTTGAATGTGTTTTCTCACTCTCGAGGTATGTTTTGAAACATCTTCTTTTGAGTCTGGAACTGTTGCTTGTCTTCTTATCAAGGCTGAGTATACCATAACCTTTGGGGGAAGTTTTTATTTTTTATCTTAAGCTGCTGTTTTGAAAGTCAAAGTCTGCTTTTTATAAGATTCTCAGTCTGTGGGAAGGTAAATGTCAATGTTCTGTTTCAAAACTCTGTGAAAGCCAGAATATCTTTTGAAGAGAAAAAAGCTATATTGAACTTTCAAAACACTTCAGTCAGCTGTTTTGTCAGCACAGAAGAAAAAGAGTGTGAAGGTAGAAAAAAAAGAACAGAAAGATAATGTGCTGACGTGACAAAAAATGACTTACAGGTCCTTCTTTGACAGAACTTTCTGGATTGCAGAGTTTCAGTTTATAGTTAATTTCTTTTTTATATTGACTTTGCTGATGATGAATTAGTAATACCTTTCCACTTTTGGTTGTATTCACTCATTCACCATAAAAACACATGAACAATTGTGGATTTGTGATGATGTAATTCATATTAATGGACTTACAGGACCTTCCTTTGTATTATGGGAACTTTTTTTTAATTGCACTAAAATACTTTTGTACAGTAAACCTTTTGTTTCATAATCCAAGAGCTTCACTCTTAATAAACCGGCAACTTTTGGACATGTTAGAGAAATCAAAGTGCTCCCTTTGAGGTGATTTTCCTCTTCAGTCTCTAAAAGATGAGCATGGTCTCTGCAAGGATTAGCTGAAGAAGACATAACCAATCAAATTTATGGGGGAGGCATCTCTGAGCCTAGACAGACCTCGGCCCACTTAGGAACGAGCTGACAGGTCTGGAGCTGTGCTACAAATCACCGGCTTACAAAGAAAACACAGTCAAATGGAGGTTCTGGTGTGTTAAATGCAATTTATCAGCACCCTAAGTGGTATCTGGACCAACTTTTTATTTTTTTATTCCAAGCCAGACCAATCAATCACCTTCATTTGGACTCACTTGTTTGTTATCAGAGAAGGTAGATCAGCATGGAACTTTAGACTTTAATGAACCTGTCAAGGCCAAATAAACTTCAGCACATTTCCTTGAAGGTGACATCTTTGTCCTAACTATTTTAGACGATGTTTATATAAGCAACCTTAAGAGGGTAAGAATATACTCTTTTAAAATTTGGAAATATTACTTTGGTTGTTTATTTCTCCCCTTTAATGATGCCAGTTGGTAGTAGTGTCATATTTTAAAAAAGTTATAAACCCCGATTAGTCCCCTTTACAACACTGAACAACTTATAAGAACTATACATTTGTGGAATAAGCAACACAGCTAATCATGTGGGATGTGCCCCCAAATCTGCAGAAGTGCTGAACTCTGGAAGAAAGCCTAAGGTTTCTTAGTAAGGCAAGGTTGAGAAGCTGGCCTTCTTTGGGTTTTCCTTCCTCAGACACCAACTTCATGGTCTGTCTTTGGCTTCACCAGTCTCTCACAACTTGCGTTTGGAAATGTACCAAGGCTGACAACAGTAATCCTGAAACGCGGTAGACCAGAACCCCAGCTTCCAGTTGCAGGGAATTTTTGAAAAATGTCATTGGATACTACCCACGTGTTTAGCTGTGTTGCTCATTCCATGAACACATAATCCCTACAAGTTGTGCCTAGTTATAAAGGGGACCAATCAGGCTTTCCAATGATATCAAAGACTATACCAATTGATATAATTAAAGGGGAGAAATAATCAACAGAAGTAACATTTCCAAACTTTTGACCAGTAACTATACAAGAAAAAAGCAATGATCATGAAAGGTATTTGCTGTTGGGGGTGTTTAATGTTTTCTGATATTTTGGGGCCTCTTGTTTTGAAAGTAAATTGATGATTTTCATTAGAAAGAAACAGATGTATGTGCATGCTAATAGCAAGGTATGCAAGGTGTTTAGAAAAAAAACATCACTACGATACTGGTTCGATGGAGTGGTAAGCACCAGGCAGGCCCCCTATATATGCTTCTGCCAGCCCGGGTTCAGATCCAGTCTGTGGTCAGCTTGCAGAGTGTCCTACCTCTACTCTCTCTTGCCCCCTTCACAAGCCTGTCCACTGTCCACTGTCTCAGTTTATTTTCTGTCAATATAGGCAAAAAATGCCCAAAAAATCAATAAAAAAACCCACTCTGGCCATTCTCCTTTGTCTTCGGGTATAAAATTAGGGGCATTTGCAAAGAGAACTGCCACTCATTGGTTATTTTCTCTTGTTTTGGGCCATCCCCTGTAAATCCAAGATGGTTTGTTGCAAAAATCCAAGTAAATCAGCAACTACTGAAACAGTCAGGCCAGCCCATCTGACATCAACAAACATGCCATGTTTAAAGTTGCACCTCTCTTTCCTATGCAGATCCTGGCATTAGATTTAGCAGGTTGTTTGCTAAATGGAGTGAGTTGCTGCCATGAGATTGGCTAATTAGATACTCATGTAAACAAACAGTTCAACAGGTGTAAAGCAGACAGTGAGTGTATGTCGCTCTCATTTATTAGCTTACTTTTTTTACTTGTTACCTGTCAAGTTTAAGTGTGTGTTAATGAATTTAAATAGTTAAAAGGACCCTGGTCCTAGTTAGTGTTTTTTAGTATATTTTTGGGTATTCCATGCCTGAATTGTCAGGAGAGAGACAGTGAACAGGCTTGTAGAAGGGGGTTAGAGAGAGCAGGGGAGGATTTCCTGCAAATGGTCCTCAGGTTGGGCTCAAACTCAGGCTGGCAGCAGCGTATGTGTGATGTGTCTGGTTGTTTACCACACTGTCAAACCAGCAACCCCTTTCTTGTTAGTTTGACCCTTTACATCATGTCCTGGCTTTCTGTAAAGCAAGGATTTTATTTGAGCTGAATAAAAAAATTATGGATTTTAATCTCTGGGAGGATCAGATGCAGCTCTTTTTACCTCCTCTTTGGAAACCCTTTGCTCTGAGTGGTTGGGAAGGTTATGGGAGGCTGTGATTGAGTTTTGTGGGGGTTTAGGACCTGCGGTAGACTTTAAAAACAGTCATAGTGTCTGCCTGTGATGAGCAGAAAATACATGTAGGTGGGGCAAGGCAGCTGTTACATAATAAAAATCAGAAAGTAAAATAAAACCATTTGTCTGTGGAGGACAGGGGACCTTTCACAAAGCTTAAAAATAGATTTTTTAATAATTTTATAATTAACTAGAAAAGCACTCGGAGAGCGCAGACCTCCGCCAGCGCCACAGTCCTCACCCATATTGCGATTTTCACCATAAATATTAGTCCTACCTTTATTTCATCAAAATATTTAGATTCCTTGACCATGAAAACATACCATTAACAACTGGATTCATAATGATATGCATTTTAGTTCAGTAGTTATTCTCAGAAATCACATTTTTCGTCATGGCGGCCAGACGCTGATCCAGATCAACACCAAAATTGAATCAGTTCTTCCTTTTCCCATGCTGAACATTTCCTGAAAATTTCATCAAAATCCATCCTTAACTTTTTGAGTTATTTTGTTCACAGACAGACAGACAAACAAACTCTCCCGAAAACATAACCTCCTTGGCGGAGGTAAAAATGTCATTGTATGTCAAATGTTATCAGGAACTGGAAGACCAAAGTTGCCAAAGTGTAGATTGAAAATATTCTAGCAATAAGGAAAGGAATGTTGTTTGTACATGTAAATTTTGGCTTGAACTTACGTTTGCCTTGACCAGAAAAGTTTGAAAACCACTAGATGATTGAAATCCACTTCTCTATTGTTTTTTTTCCTGCAGTTAAATATTACAATATGACTTTTATATTAATGTATAACTGCCATTGCTTCTTCTCTCACTTGGTTATATGGTACTTTTTCCTGTATTTGTGGCTGATATGTCACGGTCATCTTTCTTTCTTTCTTTCTTTGCACACTGTGTTTTTGAAGATATTGCACATCTTGAAGAGAAGGTCATAAACCACTGAAACAAAGGAGACATTCAGTACTGTTGTTGAGGATGCTACATTGTTAAGGCAGAGAAAGTTTACTTCAGTTTACCACTATAGGGAGATACGAATGACATCTCAAACTTGAACGGCTCTCAACTTCTTAAGTTGCAGTAAACCCTTACTGCCACTTATGAAGAGTACAAAGGAGCAAGGAGATCTTTGCTTTCCTCAAAAAGATGACAGTTTCAACAAGTTTGCTAGATTTCATTTCACGACACGACCTTCTCTTTCCTTGATTCTTAGAAAAGATGCCATTGGAAGTGAAGGTAAGGTGTTCCTCCTCTGAAGCCAATAAAATGCTGCGATCAAAGCACCGAATGTAGGAAACTCAAATTATCATCAAGCACGCCAACATAAAAGGGCAAATGCGACAGTCTGGAGATATCATGTCTCTCTGCTGCTCCCACATTACAGACTAAAAAACATCATTTGAATAAATTATGGCACAATGCAGCACATGCATATCTCTGTTGGAAGAGGCGGCCTGTTTATCCAGGCAGACGTCCAGGCTAAAAGCACCAGATAGCTGAAATTATGAATGGTAATTTAATCACATAATGGCTCCCACTCTCTCCAAAAAGTCTAATTCCTTGTGTCTGCTGCTCTGTTACAAGTGTGCAGTGTGAATTTTAATGATGGATATTAAAGGCAATTGTTTTATTCCATTTTGGACAGCTCTGTTCATGACTGAAAATGAGCTCCTGCAGATTTGATACAGTTACGAGAAGGATATGATCGCTCTTAAAAAGCTGCATTTGATTATCTGGTTCATATTGAATACAGATGCTTAAACAGCTTTAAGACAGGACCTCTATCAATTCCCTGCTTGTTGTAATAAAGTGTTTTGAAAAACAGGCCAATGCAAGTGTGCCAAACACTTCAGTTACTCAAGTGTCCACTAGAGGCTGGCTGCAAGAGCTGCTGAAGTCCCACTAACATTTATGGTTGGATGGTCACTTTTATAGCAGAAATATACCATTCTACTGTTTGGTACAATAAATGTACATCATCTGAACAGATAATTTTTTTTTGGTACACACTAATAATATTTTTATATCAGTGCCTCCAGTAAAGATCTAAACAACATGGTTTCAAAAGTAAATTCCATTAATGTTCTCCATAGTGCAATTATACATTATCCATAATGCCATATGTGCCCAAAGCACACTCAGAATAAGCTATCTAACTGCTTAATGAGCGGCCTTGCCAGGCCAGAGACAGCAACCAGACCATAACTCATATGGTATCAGGCCATTCTGAGATCTGAAATATTAAGTCTACTAAAAAATCAGATTCTCTCACATCTGTGGCTAAAGGACTCAATACAAAGAAGCTCCTGATAGCTGAAAATAACAGACCTGAGCGAAACGAGCTGGTTGACATGTTTGTATATTGGTTCTGTTTAGTCATGAGCATTTAAACATATTTGACTTACATTTGTCAGTGGAGATACACAGGGAAACATGAGAGAGCTCAGGCTGTATACAACTACTTGATATGAAGTCAATTCAGAGATTGGGGTGAATGTAATTACCATAAAATATCAATACCAACGCCAGATGAACTTGAAGTGATGACTAATGAACAGAGCTCTCAGTGTCTCATACGCACATGGTTTAATTGCTATAATTGAAACGTTTTTGTCCCATGCTCAGATGCAACATTTCAATATTATAGTTCAATTAGTTGTTTTGTAAACTGGTGACATTTAGCTGTCTGCGTTCCTAGAAACATAGGTTAAAAACCAACCAAAAATGCTCACACTAAATCATCCGTATTCAGTTTTTTAAAATATTTTGGGGACTCTCAAACTTTGTGAGAATGATTTAATGTGTTATTGTAACTACATGTTGTTGGTGTAATGTCTGTGTGTATGTTCTGTTTCTCTTATGTGTGTCAACGTTAACTATCCTTACTTGCCTTAGGACTGCGGATGTAAACTAGCTATTGCGCTAACTCCGGCATATTTACATTGAAGCTTTTGCTGATATGTTGATTAATATGCATTGTCCTAATTTTAATAAATAAATAAAATAAATAGAAGCATCTGTTACAGTCGCCAACCCTGTGAACATCTCCTTGGATAACTTTATAATATAATGTCAGAATATCTTTATCTGAAATTTATTTGATAAAACACCAACACACATTTAAAGGCACGAGTTAGCATAATCACTGGTTAAACAGATTTCTTTCTTGCCACTGTTACTGTTAACAACAGTGGCAAAGTGCTGTAGTCATGGTTGATTCATGTTTTATTTGGAATAGAAATTAAAAAATGAATAAAATGAAAAAAATACTTTCAAAATAAGAAGAGTATTGCATTGACCTATGCTTTTGTTAAGTGTCTATAGAGATAACATTTGTTATTCTTTGGTGCCATACAAACAAAGGTTGATAAAACTGACCCTTGGTGCCAAAGATTTGGAGACCACTGCTGTGAAAGGCACATATTTGTGTGACTGACATCACCTTGTTTCATTAAAAAACGGAAAACAGGAAAGGGGTTTGTGATCTTGCAAAACAGATTGGGTTCACCAGAATCTATCCATCTTGCAATGCTTCAAGCTGAAAGCTGAAAGCTGCTCCTGGTCAGAATATGACAAGGCTTTTCAGCAATTTAAGGACAGAAAAGGCCGTAGCTGCAAATATGGGGTAATTGTGCTTAAGCCAGGATTGCTAGCCTTCAACTAACCTGTTATGGCTTTGATAGACAAAAGATGTGATCAGTCACCCTGCAGCTGTTCAGGTTCTGCCCTTTCTGATTACATTGTATGGGATATTGCCCCGGTGTACATGAATTATATCCCATGTAAATGTGAAGCAGTCCATCTGGTGCATCAGGAGAATGAGTGGTCTAAAACATGACTTAGTACAACTCAATCCCATCACACTGCATGTTTAATATTTGTAGGAAAGTTTAGACATTGGCTGTATGGAGATTACCTTCTGAATTCAGCTGCTGCCAATTTAACAAACTGAATCACAGTCAACACCATCAGCGGGCTTGATATGAGGTACGATGGCCCAGTTCACACACCTGCCACTACCACCTGCAGCTACTGAAACAGCATGTTGCTCCAAAAAATAACTCATGTCTGCCCTTAATCTACACAGGTAATCTTACCCTCTCGTCAACCTTTACTAACCAAAAAAAAAAGACAAAAATACAACAGAGAGACGGTCATTTCAACACAATCATATACCGTAGAAAATGCAGAATAAAAGTCTTTCATCATCTTCAAAGTTTTAACAGCCAGTTGATGTAATTAGCACAGTTTGATTCAGAGTTTATTAATTCTAAATGACAGAAGAGAAAACATTCAGAGGTGAATTTTGAAAAACAATACGACTGCTGTGTCGTGAAGTTTCAATATTTGTTGTTGGTTTGAAGATTAATAAAAATTCAGTCCATCTGCGACTCTCATATTTGGACAGCTGCCTTCATAAAAACACAAAGAACTGTCATTTTCAACTCTATTACTGGGCAGAAGTCTTTAATATTCATGTTTAGACAGCTCCTTAAACCCCAAATTTCTGAAACAGTGTCTAATTTCTTTTTATTATCATGTCTTTATGCAAGAAACCAATGTTTTTTTTTTTAGTCTAACTTTTGGTTTTCTTTCCTCTAATGGTAGAATAGACAGACAGTGGAGAGAGACAAACTGCCTGTACTGTGGTAAAAAGGTAAAAGTCTTCATTTGTGCATATACACAACATACTAGGGCAAGGCTGCTGGCAATTCAGTGCTTTTAATTGTAGTTTTTTTCCCCCATATATTGAATTAATTCTATTAATGGTGAAATGGGTGAGGTCATGAAATAATTTAGTGGTAATGGGTTTTGTAGTTAGTTTGACCTTCTTTATGGTAAGGTACATTATTTATTAAATACCACTTTTACAAGCAGAGGGGCTCAACCTTGAGCAGCATGTTTGTAAAATTAAATACAAATAGTCTGGCCAGCTGAATATGACACTTCTACTTTACTGTTTTGTTCTGCCTTAATGCAGCTATAGACTTAAACTGACAGAAAACACTGATGGTAATCATAACCCACATTTATGAACAGGAGATAATGTGCCTTCTTTCTGATTGGTTTCATTAAGTTAAAGCAGTGATATCATGCTTATATCATTATCGTGCTACTTAGTGTAGTGTGTTTTATATGTCTCTCTTGTATTTACAGAACACTTGAATACATAGACATTAAATGCCACAGCATCATTCTTGTTCATAGCTCCTGTAATGATGTCCTGATGATGACATACCCAAGATTTGAAATATGAATGTGTCCCTGTTAAACAAAGGAATTTCAGCTACTTAAGAGTGCCTTAGATTTCCAATGAAATGTCTTTTTGTACTGAAAACTTTGTCTGCTTAAAATCTTGACAGTGATTTGCTGGTTTGAAATGTAAACTTGGTACTTTACTTTTGAAGAGTGACAGATTTTTCACAGAATTGCACCTCTTGAACAAGTGCAGGACTTGTCCTAGCAAAGCAGACCTTCAGCTATAGTGCCATATCACTGGTTAGGTTGTTACTTAGTAATTAAACAATAATAATAATGGTAATTATAATTATAGTGATAATAAATTTTATTCATAGAACACTTCAGAAACTCAGACACTGCTCATTAAATAACAAAAGTAAATGAATCAAAACTAGACTAGACAAGCCTGGTGAAGAGCATAGATGTAGACAGAATGCAGACCCATCGATAATAATGGCACAAACTGTGCTGAAATTAGGCATCAAAGAGGCAGAATAGAGGTGGATCAGGGGTACTCAGTATGTAAAAACTGGCAGGTTTTTTGCAGATGAATGGTTGCCAACATAATTGAGCAGTCATTGAAATTAGGGATGCACAATATTATCGTAATAATGCAATATCTATAAGGATAGATAATTGTCTAAAATAATTATTATAGGTATCGGCAGACATGATCATTTTTGAACGAATTTACAGCAGATATTTTAGCTGTACAAATCGGTCATTTAAACTGTATATCCCATATACTGGCTGCAGTATTGCCAGAATGCACATCTGTTCCATAATGGTTTACCTAATCATCTCTAATTATCCAGTTTTATGAATCAAAACTGTCATTTATCAATGCAGGCAATGTTGTTTTTATTGCTCTCCATCTATTAATAAAACAGATAGACTGTCACTATGAAAGGAACAGATCAATTTAAGGAGTGAGGCTTTGGACTCCTTGTAAAAAATATCAGTATTGATATTGGTTTTGGTAATAATGAGTTTTTTGTGAATGTCGGCATAATGGATAAGCGGGAAAAAAACAATATCACTATTTGCAAATGAATGTGTGAATCAAGGAGCGGCACAGTGGTGCAGCAGGTAGCGCATGTGCCTCACAGCAAGAAGGTACCCAGTTCAATCCCCGGGTCAGTCAGGGGCCTTTCTGTGTGAAGTTTCTTCCCGTGCATGCGTGGGTTCCCTCCGGGCACTCCGGCTTCCTCCCACAGACCAAAAACATGCTCATTAGGTTAATTGGTGACTCTGAATTGCCCTTAGGTATGAGTGTGAGTGTGAATGGTTGTCTGTCTCTCTGTGTGGCCCTGCGATCGACTGGTGAATCTGAGTTAGGGCAAACCACTTGAAATATGGTAAAAACACATTATGTCAAAGCGGTCTTCCTTATACAGTCCAGTTCAAAATCTTAAGACCAGTTTAAAAATTACTGGAATATGCATTTTGCACATTTGGATCTTAGTGAGGTTTTAAATAGAGCTACAATATGCAAAAGCAAGAAGGGGGAGCCACAAAAAGCACTTTGAAAAGTAATTTATTGAAAACAACAAGTAAACTGAAATAGGCTGTTTATCAGCTGATCAAAAGTTTAAGACCATCGCTCAAAAAATTACAAAAAACTCTCCAAACCAGAACAAAAATTTTCATCAGTAGGACTCAGTAATGAGTAGCTCCACTGTTCTTGTTAATCACTTCAAAAATTCATTTGGGCATGCTTGATGTGAGTGTTTCCAGGAAGCTTTTGGGAACATTGCTCCAAGTGGTGAAGATGGCTTCACGAAGGGCATCAACTGTCTGGAACTGATGGCCATTTTATAAACTTCCCTTGCCATCCATCCCCAAATGTTCTCTATGGGATTTAAATCAGGGAAACATGTGGGATGGTCCAAAAGAGTGATGTTATTCTCCCTGAAGAAGTCCTTCGTCATCGAGCATTGTGAACTGCAGCGTTGTCCTGTTGAAAAACCCAGCTGTTACCACACGGACGAGGGCCCTCAGTCATGAGCTCAGTTTGAGCAGATTTTGGCTTTAATAGCCAATGGTCTTCAACTTTTGATCAGCTGATAAACTGCCTATTTTAGTTTACTTGTTGTCAGTAAATTGCTTTTTCAAAGTGCTTTTTGTCACACTCCCCCTTCTTGCTTTTACATATTGTAGCTCTACCTAAAACCTCATTAAGATCCAAATGTGCAAAATGCATATTCTACCAATTTTTCAACTGGTCTTAAGATTTTGATCAGGACTGTATTTCTTTGAATGTAGCACACGAGGGGAAAACTTTGCATGGTCCGTATGCATCTACAAAATCAGACATTGTTTATATTCTTTAGGTTTCCACTCAAGATTCTGAATAATTATCTTTTCTCTTATTGTTGTTTTATTGTTAGCTGCTTCTTAACCATGTAAGTGAATATTCATGTGATTTGTGAATATAATGACTTTTTAATCACCATCATTCATATCCTTCCCTCTGTAGACTTAAATTTGATCCAGCACTGTTTTAGCTCTCCTTTAACTCTCCCTCTAACATATTTTGGCTGTGAATAATGGATAGCCAAAGGACAGACTGCTTTTTGAACCGGTGGAAGTCTCCCACAGGACAAAGAGTGGCAGGGTGTTATTCAGCGTGTGCCTCTCTGAAAGCCCGGTACTTTTCACTTTTATGCTGAAATGGTGGCACTATTGATTCGGAGATCCACACGAAGGGGGATTTCAAAGCATCTTTTTACCCCCTCAGTATCAAAGAAATGTTTGAGGGGATTTTCAGGGTATATTCCTGGTGAAAAACCAAAGTCAGAACAATCACTCAAACATGTCGATGAATGACTTAGAACAAGGAAGAAGAGCAGCAGGCGGCAACACTGCCTTAAGTGGAAAATAAAACAGAGAAAAGTTAACATATCCAGATAAGTAAACTTTGTCTCTCTATCAATTTCATGTTAAGATGTTTTGAACTCATCTGTGTGTGTGTGTGTGTGTGCCAAACACAATCAAGCTGATCTGCAGCTTGGGTAAACACATTTTCGACTTTGCAGGTGAGTAATTCTCCCTCTGATGTGAAATGGAGGCTGTGACTGCTCATATAGGGCAGTGTTTACCTCAGCTTTGTCATTATCGCTCAGCAGACAGATTGATTCAGAGGCCCAATCAGACTGCTTCAAGTAGATTGTTTGTTTGTTCATCTTTCAGGCGTTGGATATTTGTGTGCAGCCCCCCCACCCCACCCGTCTTCCTTCAGTTTAAGAAACAGGCCCCGAGTTCTAAGATCTTTGAATAAGCACCATATTATGTTATTTTCATCTGTGGCAAAGAACATTGGAGGCTCAAAAATGACAGACAAATTGCAGGGTGAGAATTTGCTTCTCAGAGAATCTTGAGGGGCAGAAGGAGAAAGTTTTTTTTTCAATAGATCTGAACTGAGAGGGAAAATGTTGCTTAATTTTTCAGCCAAGTCTTGATGTTCTGCTCAGAATAGTTGCTCAGATTTGACTAGGGCTGAACAGTTAATTGCAAATTAGATTAAATGGCACAATTTTCAATTCGCAGACAGTGTATATTATTTTAAACCCAAAATGTGTTGAACATTTTGGCATTGTGATGTAGTTTCTTGCAATTTCATGCCTATTTTAACCTTTTTTAACCCAGTTTTTACAACTTTATGCCTATCTTGCTCCCATTCATCTTTTTTTTTTTGGCCACTGTCAACCCATGTTTGGAATTTTTACATGGTTTTTGAAATTTGATCCCAATTTCGCTGCTATAACCAATTTTACTTCGTCACTTCCAAATTTTTCTTGCCTTTTTTTCCCAATTTCATACATTTTTTGCACCTATTAACTTTTTTTCTGCTTCTGTACCATTTTTTTAACCAGTTTTTACAATTTCATACCTATTTTGCTTCTGTTCTTCACTTCTCCACTTTTTCTCAAATCTTTTATCCTTAGATTGATTTAATGTCATATTGGTTTTACCACAAAAGGATCTACTGCTTATGTTTGTTTAAGAATACATAAGATGAGGAACATTAAAACAATCACAGAGTAAATCGCAATTGCAATATTGGGGAAAAATATCGCAATTAGATTATTTTCTCAAATCGTTCAGCCTTAGATTTGGCTTGAATTTATTTGTCTGGACATATAACTAGCTTGAATTTGTCCAGAATTAGACTTCAGCTTGAACTTCATGGACCCACAAATGAAAGTGACTTGAGTCTGATTTATAAAACCAGCTTTCAGTTTTGATCTGAGGTTTGTAAACTGAAGAATAATCAGATCAGAATTTTTAAAAGATATAATTAGGTCACTTTGACGTACAATGCAGACACAGCCATAGGAATAGTTTGATGTTGCCGTGGTGATGATTCCACTAGTTTGCAATAATTTGCACCTATTTAACTTACTTAACTTTATGTAACAGTATCCTCTGCTGGCTTTGCTCAGGCTTCTGCAGACTTGCTTGATGAACCTTGTCACATAAAGTCAGTCTGCAGAGCATTATCGATTTGAAAGGTTGATTTGTGCTGGACTACTTCAAGCTCTATGTAAAAGTGATATTCTCACGTGTTTGTGAAAATCTCCAAAATAAAAAACTAACATTTCTCTGATTATAGTGATTTGGGACTGAGTAATTGAAATTCCCCACGTTGTTGTGCTTTTCCTGCCTAAATTGTGACTTCATTTTAGATTGCTTTGCACAAAAAGGTGCCCCTCTGCCTCACATAATGTAGAAGATTTCTGCCTTACTTGCCAACCATGTGTTTGAACCAGTTTTATTATTCTTATCTTTTAATTAAAAAAAAAACTTACTATGCAAATGCTTCTTTCTGAAAAAGAAAACCCAGAGAGGAGAAATTGCAGATTTATGCTATCAGACAGTCCAGTGTGTCCGTAGGTCACAACAGACTTAAGCACAAAGCAACATAAAATTTCATTAACCTGAGCAGCATATTTCTGTTTTGAATAAAATCACTGCCCCAGGGCAATGGCCGGAAAGTGACTAAAGCTAAATAATAATGACAAGCTAATTTTAGCTTATACGGACTCACGGGCCAAATCTTACTCAAATGGAGGTTTTGGCCTCATGGCAAAAAAAGTCTGTATTGGCAATAATACGTTGGGAAATGTCAGTTATTGGCAAAAATCCATTGCTGTGCATCCCTAATCAAAATCAAATATGCTCCCCTGTTTCTGTTGGTTACAATAGAAATAGAAATATAGAATAGGAAGTCTTTATTGTCATTATACCACATTCCAACAAACTGAAAAGCTTAAAGTTAAAAGCATGCAAAATTACAAAAACCACAAACAACTTGCATTTAAGTTGCATGAGTAGAGATTCAAGTTTTATGTGTGGCACATTTTGCACAGAATACCAATGGATATATACAAGAAACAAATATGTACAACAATTAATAAATATAGCTGCATAATAACCAAAACTAGAAAATATATATCTAAAATACATTTTGTTATACATGTATTTTAGTCAGATGAAAAGAAAAGGGCCTATAGACGGGGGCCTTATTACACCTACGTTATAAATGAGTGTGTGTGCATGTTTAAGTTCAGTGCCAGAGGTAAGAAACTATCTTTGAATCTGTTGGGTCTTGTTTTTATTGTCCTTTAGCATCTTTCAGAGGGCAGCCTGTGAAGAGATGAGCTGCGGACAAACAACATAAAGTATTGCGTTTAATATTGTGTTTAATTAAATTCTACTACTAATAAAATGACTGCCCCATGGTAATGGCTGAAAGTGACAGTTTTTTGTGACTTTGATACTTAAAGGGGACATATCATGCTTGTTTCTCCTTTTCACTATGCCAGACTAGGATGCCTGTAAAGCATTTCTGCCCTCAGTACAAGTCATTTAGTTCCTTCATTGCCCCACAATAGCGTTCTCAAAATCCTCATTTTAGGCTATTATCAAGCTCTCGTTGAAACACTCGGATCTCAGGATGACCTACAGTTACCTCGCAACGTCACAGCCCTTTGTGCTCTGATTGGTCGGTTCTATCGGGGGTAGAGCCAGCCTGTCCTTCTTCTTCTACTGTATTTTGCGGCAGGCTCAAAGCAGCGACCGCGTATTGAGTCCCCCTACAGGCCAGAGCTGATAATGAGTGAGTGTGAGCTAGGGATCTATATACTGCTGCTGGGTGGATGTGTTCCTCGGTGACGGTTTTGTGGCTAACGGACATCACAGAGGAGGAAGTGTTTTATCAGATTACTCCAATAAAAAGAAAGGTACCTCGTGTCGTCACGACGATTTAAATCTCGCGGTCATCTCGCAATGATCTATTTTCAGAGGCATCAAATCTCGTTCTAGGATATCAGAAAAAATACAATATCTCATTTTTTGAAAATTAAGGGGGTGTAAGGTCTTGTTTTCAAATTTATTATATTATATGTAAGTATTAAATCATGCATCAGCATGATATGTCTCCTTTAAGATAAAAAACAATGCCATGATGATTAAGAGTGTAAGAAAATATTGATAGTCTAATATAACACAGTTGTCTGTCGCTAGAAATGATGTCAATAATTTATACAATATCCTAGCTATTTCTTACTTTATTATTTTAGACATTTGGTATCATTTAAAAGCAGCCTGTGGCTCTTAGTTGGTAGCATTCAGTCATTTGACTTTTTATATTGTGTCACTATATGAGTCGCTGCAACAGACAGTAAGATGTTTGTGTCATAGGGGCCATGCTTCATGTACATATATTTTTTGTCAGATGTATTGTAATTATATATTCTTGCCTACACGCACCTGTCATGATGAACAAAAGTGATCAATGGTTACGGTTCTTTGTACTGACTTCACTCAAAACTACAGTTCCTGAGTTATTTCTCACTCAGATTTAATGTTGCTAGCTTAATCAAGTAAACTTTCCCTTTTTCTGGTGGTATGGGGTTGTTTTAAATGCTCTGTGTGCTTAATCTTTGGCCATAACTATGGAAATATTACCCAGTAAACATGGAAAAAAGGTGGAGCCTAAAGGTGAAGACCCAGAAATCATTTAATCAAAAAGATGAGTCAGACCCCTTTCTCCTCTGCTGTTGTTGTTTACACCTCAGGGGTCCTGCCCTTTCCTGATTACCTCTGCCAAGGAGGTTATGTTTTTGGGTGAGTTTGTCTGTCTGTCTGTCTGTCTGTGAACAAAATAACTCAAAAAGTTAGGGATGGATTTTGATGAAATTTTCAGGAAATGTTCAGCATGGGAAAAGGAAGAACTGATTCAATTTTGGTGTTGATCTGGATAAGCGTCTGGCCGCCATGGCGAAAATGTGATTTCTGTGAATAACTACTGAACTAAAATAGATATCATTATGAAACCAATTGCTAATGGTATGTTTTCATGGTCAAGGAATCTAAATATTTTGATGAAATAAAGGTAGGACTAATATTTATGGCAAAAATCACAATATGGCTAAGCACTGTGGCGCTGGCGGAGGTCTGCACTCTCCGAGTGCTTTTCTAGTTTTGATTGCTATGTGAGGAAGTAGTAATATTGACAAGTGCAGCACTGTAGCGCATGTTGAAGCACTGTAAACTTTAAAGATCACAGGAGTGTGGTGACAAAGCAGCTGGCAGGCAGATCATGAAACACTGGACCGAACTGGTTTTGTGTGGAGTGTGAGCACCTATACAAAATCAGTGGCAGCTGTCAACATAGACCCTCAGATCCTTGTTTGTAGAAGGAATGAAGAGAATCCCTGATTGAATTCTTGTAATATGATGTTCACAAGTAAGGAATAAACTTGAGACTTGCTGACCTTAAAAGTTAGAGCGGATATTTGTGCAAAGTTCAAAGAAAATCCCTTTGAGTTCTCTTCAGATGTCATGTTCGCTGGAAAATTGGACTGATGTGTGAGCAGACAGATGGATGGACAACCTGAAAATATAACACCTGTGAGGAGGCATAAAACTCCATGAAACCAGGCAAATTTAACTGCAACATCACCCAGAAAAACATATATCATGTGTAAATGTAAAGTAGTGAAGTTGTTTTTGCTGACGCTCACATGGAGGCATCTTTAGCTCAGTTCATTCAGAATCATAAGACACTTAGCAGAAAGCTTAAGGTATTTCCCTCATATCACACACATCCCACGCCTCAGAGGAAATTGGACACGGCCAAAATTGTCTGCATCCCGCTGGCCAAAATTTTGAAGCACTCAGTCATACTTCACTCTAATCTAATTGAGTTGGAAATTAAAGGCCCAGAATAAGATTAGTGACAGAGCTTATAAATGAGGGTTAATAATAGCCAAAGAGAATTGGATGTAATGATATCATCCAGTCAGTTTAAGGATTACTCAGTCCTGCAGAAAATGAAATACTCCATAGGAATAGTGATTTAAAACAGTTCTTTTTAATGTGTAAGAAATGCCAATGAATCAGATGCCATTTGTAGTGTATAATGAACCGGCTGCGTGGATGAGTCACATACATTTACATTTAAATGTACTGCTTTTGTAGAAACTATCTCTGATGCATTTCATTGACAGGAGAAAGACCATCAAAGGTGGTCTCCCTGAATAAATTACACGATTTCTGATTCACTGGCGATGCCTGTTGCTTCATTTTTACAAAGGATTGCACCTAAAACTGAAACCTTCTCAATAATTGAAACAGATTTACACTGTGATGTTATTTGACTTTTAAAGCCCTTCATGTTCAGAGATTGCCTGCTTTTCCTTTCAAGCTAAAATTTAACTTTGGTCATAAAAAATGTCATCTAAATGTCACCACAACAAGATACAGAACATCTCTTTGTGCGTGTCTGGATCACTGACCCGTAGCTAATGGGTCAGAGGCGTGTCAACACTGAGCCCACTGTACCCGTTTCTTTGACTTTCATGTTTCACTTCTCTTACTTTTATTCCCTTCATCTTTCTCATGCATATCATTTCTTTATCAAACCATCATGATAAAACATTTTCTGAACCAAAGATTGACTTGGAAGCGTTAAAAAGTCTGCTGTCTGAAAAATCAGCGTACATCTTCTGCATACAGCTCGTTATATTAGATCCGAACCACTCAAGAGGATCCACAAGCACAGTATAAAGTATGAATTTTATCAGTCTCTAATACTAATCCTCCCATTTCTCTTACCCAAATTGTGGCTTTAACTGTGAAATTTAAAGGCAGCCAAATTGTCTGGCATTTTTATATAGTTTGAACAATATTTATGAGCACTTTCACACTTGTCACTGACTTTGCACTGCAATTTGATCTTTGTTCTTCACTAAAAATGCCTCCACAGCAGCAGCAGCCAAAGACAAAATTACATTATTTTCAGGTTGATCATCTGTTCTTATGTGTGTCCATCTGTTCTCAGGTACAGGCTAATACTTGCACACATGCTGTCTCAGAAGAAATGGGATTTTCTTTTCCCTCTGAACAAATGCCCATTTAGATAAATCTATTAATTCATTAGGTTAAATGAGTTAATAAATTAAACCTTAAACTTTGCTTGTGAACCAAACATCTCAAGAACATTTCATAGGATGCTAGGTAAGCGTGTAGTATGTAAAACTTTGTTAGAAAAGCGATAGTGATTCTATGTATATAATATAAAATAGAAAGCTGCAATTCGTTATATTAGATTAGATTAGATAGAACTTTATTGATCCCTTAGTAAGGCTCCTTCAGGGAAATAAAGGTTCCAGTATCATTGCATTGTATAAGATAAAAAAAAGAAGACAGGATATACAAAAAAAAATTGCAGATATAAAATCTATATGTGTATACATTAAACCATCTAGATAAATTGTAATTACAATAAAAATCACTGGCAAACTTACATTTTCAAAGACAGAGAAATTCTTAATTTCATAGCAAGTACAGGCTATCATAATATCTTAACCCTTTAACCTCCAGCTGTCTGGCAGAGCTCATCAATAAATCCAGGAACATTTGATGTTTTAAAAAAATAAAACAAATCAAGTCATTGAAACGATTCTGTCAAAATTTTAGGAAACAGAGAAAAGCCAAACTCCAGATATTTTCTTTGTGTGGGATTTAAAGGTTTAAACACTTAATGTTTGATATTGTTATGATGTAAAATTGCACAAATATTTGGGACAAAATCCATCAAAAAAGGCAGAAATGTCTGTAAATAGATGACACTATATATAAATGCATAAACCATCTATCAGTACGTGGTTCAGTATGTGAAATAATAATTATGGTAATCCCAATAAAAACTTTTAGGTTTTTGAAACTTTAAATCCCACACAAAGAAAATATCAGTTAATTTGGTTTGTTTGCATCTTTATCTGTAGCCTGAGAATAAACAATGGCTTATTTTTTATTTTACACATTAGATATTTTCCTCTACCAAACAGTGGAGCAGGGAGTTAAAGGGTTAAAGTAAAACATTTTGTGAAACTAATTTTGAGTTGTGATACTCAAACAACAGGCTAGTCGTTTATTATTTATACATTTATCAGTGTTCTGTGCACTCAACCATCATAACTCTTTACAACTGCTTTAAAAAAAGTCCTTCAACAACATTTAGATTTAGATCACCACCAAAATTATATCGCCTCTTCCTTGTGCCATGACTGACAATCCTTAAAATTTTAATTAAAATCTGCTAACAACTTTTTGAGTTATCTTGTTAATAGACAGACACACAGACAAAAACAACTTCCTTGGTGGAGGTAATAAAGTTGTCAACATTTTTGGCATTTTAGGCTGAAGCTGTCAACAGAAATCTGCAAAATCCTGAAGGGACTGTTCATTACTCATCTTACTTTTCATCTGCCCAGATATCATGTCAGTTATTTGTTATCTCCATTATTTTTGTCCTTTCTTTCCTGTCGTAGCCCGTTTGAAGTGTTTGTTCTAAGAATCCTTCATCAGCACAAAGTTTCAGCCTTTTGTGATTATTTAAATATTTCAGAGGACTCCCTCATTGTTGTTCAGCCTTCCCTCCTCATTCGCTCTCACGTCAGTCTCGGCTGCTTGATGCTTTGAAGTGTGGGAATAACAGCGCTGCAGATAATGATGCAAACAGTTCAGTTGTAACTGGGTCATGACAGGAGAGACCCAAGTGGCATCTACAGCCTCCTGATGTCAAATTTCCGCCCATCACTGCGTCGTTGTTTACATGTGTGGGCTTGGTTAGCGTTTTTCTCTCATGGATCAGAGATGCTAATGTAAATGATTTAATGGCTTTAAAGGGGAAACTCTTTTAGCTCACGTCCCTTCACAGCTGTTACAGGATGAAGTTTGTCTCGCTGGAGCTCATTGAGGCTGATGGTTTTGTCAGGGAGGACCTCCATAATTGAAAATATTCATTACTGTATGTAATTTATTACTTTGTCATAAATCAGACTCAGAGTCCTTGGACCATTCACTGTGCTCATTAGACTTTTAATTAAAACACTGAGCTATGATAACGTTGCAACTTTCTGAAGGGCGGTGAAGACTGATGGGAAGTGTTGTATCTAATATTTACCTATGAATAACCTTTAAGCATTTTATAGCCTATGGTCTAACTAAATGGGGTGGTGAAGCAGTCAAGGCCAACTTGAAATGTCTGTTTTTACAGTTCTGCAGAGCAACCCCAGAGTTTCACAGACAGTGACCACGTCCTTCAGTTCATGAAATGGAATCATATCGAGCCTCAAGCGGCAAAGCAGCACAGTTAAGACTCATGTTTGAGTAGATTTTGTGAACCTTTTCCCACAAAATATTACATTTTCTTGTGTGTGGAGGTTGAAGTGTTCATTTTCTGAGAGGTCAAGCATGTTTCAACCACTTTGAGGATATGAGAATTTGTTATCTCAGGAATGATTTCAAGGATTTGTTAGCAGTGCGAGCGAGGGCAGTGTCCCTCGTTTTTTACGACAGTGCTTTGGCAGTGGTTTGTTTCTTTGGAGCACTTCTAGTTTTTTTTTATATTTATTAATTTTTCTCTTCTTTTTCAAAACAATAATAACAATGAACAGCTCGGACGAACAATGGTCTGCACAGTCGACACATAAAAAATAAACAAATATAAAAACAGAGACAAAAAAATAATGGAACAGTTCATAGCTTTTCATTCTCTTATCCTGCGAGGTCATCACCCATGGTTAGTCAATCAATGCGTCTTTAAGAGTCAAAGCCACAGTCGTGTTTGAGAAACGGAGGTATGGAGTCCATATTGTTAGTTATTATTATTGTTAGTCCATAGTTGTTTTCAAGTGCTTAAATGGTTACTGGCTCCACAAGTGATGTCTCAGGACAATAACAAGGAACATAACACAACAAAACTGTAAAATCCAAAGGTGCAGGACAACATTTGGGCAGTCATCCCTCTCAATGAAAGGCATACACCTGTGGAATTCCTTACCATCTGAAATTAAATCTCAAACAGAAAAGTGAAACAGTGGCTTGAACAGCAGCAGAAATGTGAACATTAATTTTCTCACAAGTAATTATCAGTATACTATTTTAATAATCTTTAATGTTAAATGTAACTTGTGTTTTAGCTCTAATTTAATACAACTGTGTCTATTTATTCATGGTACTTATTGACTGTATTCACTGTATTACTCTATTTGTAAAATTGTATCTGTATGTATAATTTATAGCACTGTAAATCCTGACCAGGGACAAAAACTGAAAATTAGCTTAAGCTACACGTCTTATATACATTCACATTTTCCCATTGTGGCAATGTTGTATGTATCAAATAAACATTAAATAGATAAATAAATAAATATTTGCATAAATCGTTCCTTTGTAGATTGAAGCAATCAAATCAGGTATTCAAGAGGAATGCACTATGATAATCTGATGCCAGTTCGCCTCAGAAGCTGATTTTCACTTCTCCATGACAAAAAGATGTTCTTTCTTGCAACATTTTTAAGAATATCTACAGTCTTTTAGTACAAGTAGCAACAATAGCATATTGAGATGGATGGCCATGTAGTAAGGAAACAGGATTCATACACAAAGATATACCAAGAACTTTTTCCATGTCCCGTAAAATGTCCATCCAGTTTGCTTGAATTTTAGGACAAAACCAGACACAATGTGTGTAGGTCCCCTCTGAGATCTTGCATTTTAGGCATAAGGAGGAAGTTTGGGGATTCAGTTTGTGTCTTTTACAGACAATGCAAGATTTTATATTGTAACAATCTAGCATGATTGCATACTGATATTTTCTTTGCATGATTCCATATCACTTCCCATTTATTCTCATTGATATTAACACCAAGCTTGTTTTCCCATGTTTTTATAACACACTTGTAGTTTTTAATGTGATCCTTGGTTTGAAACCTTCATTTCATGAGAAATACACAAAAACAGCTTCACTAACTGGCTAAATGGAATTCCTATCAATTGAATTATTTCATCAATTTGTGGTTAAACTATTGACTTAACTGTATCTTAAATCATTAATTGCCAAACCACCCATTGTGTGCGGACTTCTCTTTGTTTTATGTAGGATACATTAAAACAAAATCTTATGTCCTCAGTGCATTTTCATTAACAGGGCAGTATCTACTGTTTTTAAAAGTATAAAAAAAAGATCAACTTTTTAGTTCCTCCTTTAGCTGATTATATTTTCCATTCTTTCTTCTAATGCTTTGATTTATTTTAATCATCTTATGTCTCCTTTTTATTTCAGATTAACTGTTTGGTATTTCATTCTGTGTTCATTGTTTTTAATTTCTCTATTTTTCTAAAGTATATTTTATTATGCTTTTGGTGTTAGGCTTTCTCATTTGACCATTTTATTTCCTATAGTATTTTTATCTCATTTCTTATTATGATTTTTAGTTTTCATTTTAGTCTTAGCTCCTGTGTTTCCTCATTGTTAATTGAAGACAGCATTTCTTCAGCCCTCTAATTCAGTTTACTTTAAGAGTCTCTTCTTATTGTCTTTGTGTGTCTGCGTAAGTGTGTGAGTTGTGTATGTGGATTGTGAGGGTGGGTGAGGTCTTGTGTTTTCATTGTATTCAACCTTCTGCTTTGTATCCATATTTTTATTTCATTTTAGTTCTTAAGTAAAGGACATTGGGCTACAAGATTCTGCATGAAAAGTGCTATAGAAATAAAGTTTGATTGGTTGATATTTAAGTTTCCCTTTATTGTTGATTTGCATAAATTTAATGTCTTGCTTTCTTTAAAGTAAAAACTAAAGGAAACAAAAGAAGTCAAGTTAATGTTCATTGCTTCCTGAATGCCTATATGCTTAATGATATATCAGTGTCTGGTTCATTTTCATTAAAAACCTAATTTTACAGCTGAGGATCTTCACTGCCATCATTCATCGCTGTGATCATTATCAAAAAAACAAAAAGGACTTGAAACTTCTCACCTGAGTTAAGTTTCTCTCTCTCAAGACACTGAGATGACAAACTTTCATCTTTAATTCTTGCTCTGCACTTTGAATGCTTATGTTAAACTAAACGCAAAGATGTTCCATATCATTATACATAAAAGTATATGCAAACAACATTCTAAAAGGATCATTTACATCAACATTACAGAGGTGTAGCATTACTTCTTTAATGTGCAATTTGTTAAATGCAGCAGAGCTTAATGCTCATTCATTTCTGGAATCATCTGCGGTTATAACAGGTTTAAAACTTTGCCATTAAGCATCCGCACATAATTCCAGTGATCCTTATGGCAGGGTGTGTAAATATGTTAATTCCTCATCCTCCCCCACCTGATTTGGATATGTTTTGTGCGTGCTGTTTGCAGTGATGGGACTCGTGTGCTGTTTATTTGCTCTGCTGCTCGAAGCTTAAGAGGTTCCCACAGTGAGAATAATTTCTCTCTAAGTGGATGTCTTCTCTGAGCAGCTGCAGCCTCATGCCGCCGCTCTTCACTGTACTGGATCCATCTTTTTGTCTTTGTCTTTGTACATTTTCCCTGCATCTCAGCTACAGGTCGGATCAACAGGATTGATGCTTTTTTTTTCTCCCCATGGTGAGGTTTGTGTTTTGGATAATGAAGCTGTGTTTGTAAGTGAGTCAGAAGATGATGGCTCGAACATAATCAATGGTGCCGGCTTTCATCTAAACTCATTTATCCAACACCCACACTGTCTCTTTGGGTCCATGCTCCATCAGACTGATGGTCCATCCTGCTTTTCTCTCTTTATGATAAACAGGATTTTTCAGGCTCACAATGGTTCCATTTCTCTATCTGCTCCCTGCTTTGTTATTTCCCCTGTCCTTTCAATCTTTCCCATAATACACCTGCGTCCCATGTCCACCTCATTAGACGTTCCTCTACTCTCATTTCTCTACATCCTAGCTTTTTCTCTGCATATCCTTTTGTATGATTGTTAGAATAAATCAAACAAAGACAGCATATTTGATTCTCTCCCCTAATAAATCTCCTTCAAATTTCAGTTTCAAAGCATGTTTTCACTGCTGAATAGTCGATGGATATTTTTTGCCAGATAAAAAAACATCAAACCCACTTTATTTACAACATTCCTGCTGATAATAAATATGAAATCAGCTGGATCTTGGCAGAAAGATTACAGGATAAACAAAAATCCTGCAGTCCTCCAGGGTCACATATCAATTGCTGTTTCATGTTTCAGAACATAAAATGTGAAATGAAACAGATTGAATTTTGAACAAACAATTTTTGGGTTCAATCCAAGCACAGAAACAGGGGTTATAAATAATGCACAAAATGGTTGTTTTATTAAAAAATGTTTCTCTGTGATGTGAAAATCATCTCATAAACTTCATTTAAGAACAGGAGCTGAGGTTTTTAGACAGCGCTCTGCAGATTTAGAGCTGTGCATTTATATTTAATTATGGGACTTAGTAATGCAAACTATAAAAACAATAATGATTGGTCCAAACTAAAGTGACATCCATATAATATTCACTTTTATTTTATTTTCACTTACTTACCTATTCCAGGCATGGTGATGTTCACAGTTTTCTGTAATTACAGAAAAAAAAGTTGTTTACATTCTATTATCAGAAAGGAGCGTGGTGATGAAAAAAAAATCATATAGTACCTTCTCTTACTCAATCACAAGTGACAGAGAACATGCTCCTCCCATGAACAAGACCAACATTTAAGAAGATCAAAAGCAAATTCAATCCCTAAAAATACTTCCCTCTCACTTTTTTATCTCCTGATTGGAGTCATTTCTGTTCACAAGGGGTAATTTCTGAAAAAAATGAATGACAAAACATAAGGTTCCTGGAAATAAACATGGCTCCCATCAAAATCCTCTGATGTAATGTGTGTTATAATGAGGTCAAATAATCTGACGCGTTTTTATTTTCATACAACAAGATATTTAAAACTACAAGAGGTAAGGTTTTAAACTTGCCATGAGGTAAAGGTTTTGGGAAAAAGTTCTTGGTTTAGCTTCAAATGATACGTGCAATATCTATCTATCTATCTATCTATCTATCTATCTATCTATCTATCTATCTATCTATCTATCTATCTATCTATCTATCTATCTATCTATCTATCTATCTATCTATCTGTCTATCTGTCTATCTGTCTGTCTGTCTGTCTCTCTCTCTCTATATATATATAAATATATAATATATATATATATATATATATATATAAATATATAATATATATATATATATATATATATATATATATATATATACATATATAAGAAAGACAACAGCATTTATCGAGCAGCACTTACACTTACACATACTTAAACATACAGTGATTCAAAGTGCTTTAGAGAGTTAGACAGTGGCTCTCATTTAACAATTGAGTGAGGAAACCTGTGCAGATGTTGGTGAAGGAGGTACCCTTCATTAACTCTTTCATGCGTGATTCATGAAGCATATGTATTTGGCCAATCCCCGCATGTTCTAGACCAGAGGTCCCAAATCGCTTGGTCAAGGACCAGCACTGGGTAATAGATCATTTGGTACTAGACTGGTACTGTTTCTTTGATAATGTAGACCAAGGGTGTTTTATTTTGAAATGATGACCGGATCCTTCCATTTCTATCCTTGTAGCTTCACTACGCAGACATTACACACTGGCTCTCTGTCTCTGTCACCCCTGTGATGAACAAAAGTTTAACTTGGGATAAACTTGTCTCCAACCTTGTGCTCATGTACTCATCCATCTGTGCTCTGGACATACAGTAGCTATAAATATCATAGAATCTTCACAATGTGTGTGACTGGAGGACAGTGTTCAAGGGAATCTTCAAGATCAGCTCAGATCAATGATTAATGGATGACATACACACCTTCAGCACTGTGCACACTGTCTTTTCCTCTGTGCTCAGAAGGTGTAGCAGTTAAATTAGTTACTGTGTTGACAGGTGACTGTCAGTCAACTCTTTATTTGAGGCATGGAAACAAGCCCATGGCTCCCTCTGATCGTACTCCCCTGCCAGCTCAGGACTATACTGTTTTACATAAAACCATACTGTGATACGAAAAAGACTGAGGACCACTGCACTGCAGTGAGATAAATGCAGTGACTCAAAACAATCGTCTTTTCAATGACACCCCCTAGTTTTGGGTTGAGCCCAAAGTTAGCAAAATGGAGTAGTATCATTCTGAAAAATAAAAGAGGAAACTCCTGTGAGCTGGAGACTGACACAGTCACAAGAGAAGAAGATAATAGTAGGACGTTACTGTTCGTCATCCTGAAAATAGGGATTAGTGGGAGCTGGAGAGTCCACATCTGCAAAGGGACTCCTGAATTCAGCTTGTTTTTTTGAGTATTTTAGGCCAGACTTTCTGCTGCGCATGTTTAATCAAATTATTTAATTGTTCAAGAATATTAAATCTTAGCATTTTTAAATTCAACTTATTTGAGAGCCGTTTGCAGTTTATTTGAAAAGAAACCTACACTGAAGCTGTCTTTATTGATAATCAGGCATTCATATTTTATAACCATCAGTGTAGGGACAGTTATGTGTAGACATTGACATACAGTTAACACACATTGCAACTGTTTGGAGAAAAATGTAGTTTAAAACAACAGACTGCAGTTTTGTTAAACATATCCTCAACAAAGCCAGATACATGACAACAGATAGTTACCTCAGCGAAGTAGGTTATGTTTTTGCTTATGTTTCATCAACATGTTTTCAGGAGATGCGGCCCAAATTAAAAATGGTTAGATTTCGGTGGTGATCCAAAACCATTCGCCAATGATTGTATTTGCTCAACAACTGTCTGAATAATAATGATATCAACATGATTCTGAGTGCCAGGTGTGGGTTTTCAGGTTCAAGGAATCATGACATGATGGTAACTATATCATGGAGCTATTGCTTATACGTCTAATAGCAATACGTGAGCTACCTTGGTGAAGGTTTGTGCTCTTCGAGAGCTTTTTTAGTTGTTTGAGAATTTTGTCAAGACAGTCTCTCAGCCGACTATCTTGCAGACTCTACACCTCCATCGTCAGAAGGAAGTGACATCATGACCACCTCCAGTGTGAGAAGGAAATGGTGTCAGCGTTTTCGGTTACCGTCGTAACTTGATTCGTCAGTCATGGTAAATTAAAAAACACAAAGTTAAAAATGCAGGTCATCAGAAGTGCATAATTAGTGCGTGGCATCTCTGTTTGGTGTAATGATCTTGAGCGTTTTCATTTCTTAGAGACACAGTTGCTTCATTTGCTTGACAGTCCTATCACAACCTGTGTTTACAGTCACTGCTGTTTTTACCGTAACATGGGGATAAAGGCAGCATTAATTCAAGGTTTTATTAGTTAAGCCCCCTTCACACCCCCGTGTGGCAACAGCCCCAAAACAGTGACGGAGAGGTGATTCGGTGAACGTCACAGCAGAGCCCAAAAGTCCTTCACAACTCTCCCTCCTCAAACATTCTTGAGAAGGGAGTGGTTGGACACTTTTACGAACAGTAAAATGCTGTCTCATGGCAAGTTTTTCTCCTGATTATCTTAATATGAAGGCAGAGCCGTTTGGTAGAGCTCATTTAATGTTTGTTTGACCTGTGAAGTCTGCTATTTACGGGTTCTCTCCCTCCTTCGATGTGTTTGGCTGCTGCCAGGCGGCTGCTGCTAGAAAGTTTTGGTGCGGCAGGGCAAAATTCATGGACATTAGACACATATATTATATGTATATGATATATATTTTATACGTATACGTAATATATTCCTTGGATATGATTTCTATGACAAAATCTGCACGCTCACGTGGGCGCCAACCACTTATTTGTCGTACCGCCGCGGTTAAAACTGCTTCCTGTCTGCCACACGTCCCTCATTAAAATGACTGGAGGTGGCGCCGGTGTGAAAGGGCCTATATAATTATTTATATTTACGTCACGTCCGTCTCACATTGGAGGTGGCTTCCGATTCCCACTGAAGCAGCGGTTGGCCAGCTGAGAGTGGAGGTCTGCAGCTGGACCCCTCTCGATTTTGTTGCTTTTTTATCCACTTCTGTGTGTACTGCTCCCAATCTCCTTTAACTGACTTTCAGTCCTCCCCTCTTTCATGTCCTCACAGCCCGGATGAGGCTGCAGCACTTTTTAAGATTTGCTTCCTAATTTAGAAAAAACATTTTAAGAAACATGCTTCATATATAATCCATAAGCAGTGCAGGTTTTATTGAACAGCCTCCTTAATTATAGATGACTGGCACCACTGAGCTGAATGCCACTCACCAATTTATAGTTTCCTCTGAAAGTTTCCAGTCAAATCCCTGCTGGTTAAGTTTTCATCTTTAATCCTCTGCAGTATTTGCATCTGAAGTTTCAATGTTTAGAAAGAAAGGCTTATGATTACTGGAAGCAGCCTCTCTAACTTAAAAAATAAATCAATAAAGGAAACATTTTCATTAGATATAAAAAAGAAGATATAAGCTGAAAGCTAATGCTGCTGGCCTTATTTGATTACTGTATATTTTCTACAGCTGGAGTGTCGTATCAAATATATGCTATGTTTTATATATAACTGATTAAGCTTTAAATCTGTGGTCATCAAGTCTAAAAAGGCACAGCAAGTCTGACATAAAAATTCTTCCTCATGGATAGATTTTTTGCTGCAGCATGAGTCCACACTGAATGTAAACTTACATACAGAAACACAGCCCTGGTTTTGGATTGGAGCATAACTCATACAACAGTCTCATTGATGAATGGAAATCTGTGTGTAGAAATGACAACCATTTTTTATGAGCTGTATATGTGAAAGCAAAGAAACAATGCTGCTGTTTTTTTTACCCAGAGTCCAAAAATCCCCTGTTGGACCCTTGTTTGTGTCCCCCTGCCACTTCTCATTAACATTCAGGTGAACTGCAGAAACACCGTTTTGAGGAAAGTTGGGGGGTTTAGTGTATGTTGGGACCGAGACATGTCCTATACAGTGTTAAGACTGCATGCATAAAAAGGGCTTAGGTAAACTTCAGTTTGTCTTTTCTGTGTGGAGCTTGTAGTTTTTCCCCCTGTGCTTTTCTCTGGGCTCTTTGGCTTCTCTTACAGACCAAGGACAAGCACAGTGGGCTGATCCAAGACCCAAGATTTGCCTCTTGACCAGAGACGGATGGACGGATGAATGGATGGATTGATATTCCATCCTGTGTGATTCATCAGCTGAACACTAACAATAAGCTAGAGTAATTAATCCAGATATGATTCCAGCAAAGTGATTACCAGGGGGGACACTTGTTGAGAGTGTTGGGAGTGAGAATGTTTTTTTTTTTCCACTCTGTTTGTTCTCACCTTGCGCAGCAGCTGGATCTGCTTGATTTAACATCTGTAATAAGTCAGATTCATCTTACCAAGCTCCAATCTACAACAACTATGCTCAGGCCAAAGCGGCATGGCCCCCATAATGTCCTTTATAAGAGGAAGACTTGGGGACTATGAATGAGACAACAGCAGGAAGTGACTGCCAAAACAGAGATTAGCATAGATGCTAACACCTTTGGTAACAGTTTTATCAGATCTGGACTGCAGTTCTTCATTTACTGTAAAACAAACAACAACATGGACAGCACTTCTCAGTAGGAAGGCTATATTTCACACCACATCCCTCATCGGAGAAGTGAAGTGTTGTACTTTACACTGCAGTTGCATCATTCATGGGTATGTGTCCTCAAAGTAAGTTGCATATGCTGATTTCTATTTCTACCCTTCACTTCTGCTATAAAGTGAAATGGCACTGTTGACATGACAACCATCTTCTCTACAAGTCTACTCCATCAAGCCTGCACAGGGCAAACAAAAGATGTGCTCTTAGCCACACTGTAAAATGTATACCCAACATTAACTCTGCTTTTGTATCCGATATTGTCTTCACTCACTGTTGAGATCTACTTCTTTGGTCTGAAATGATTCAGCCATCCTTGATACTAGCAGCACTTCAGAAATCCTTCCATGTTAAATCCAAGCACATACATTGTGAGCACTTGTGAGTTTTAATTTTGAACCTACTTATCACAAAATGCCAATGTCAGCTACTTGTAGAAGATTGCGACTTAGATCTTCAACAAAGGTAGAAGCCAGGGTCGACATTCATTCACTGAAGGTTTTTGTCTGACTCTGAAGGTAACCGTTTGTAAAAGTGGTTGGCACAGCCATTGTTGATTGAAGGTTTTATTCTTTCCAACTTTGACATAGCTCCATTTGCTTTCAAACTTTTCAGATGCTTTATTCCTTCTGCAGACTGAGAGCTGAATTTCAGGGAAGGGGTTTGTGTGCTTATAAGACCATGAAAACCTTAAAGAGAGGAACAGATGGAAATAACCCTGACAAAATGATGATCTAACACCTGAATACTCTACCGTGAAGCTCTAATCTTACCTGAATAGGCTAATAAGATTGAAAAACAGCCCACATTAATAGAAGCAGATGAAACCTGAATGTCATCACGTACAGTCAGAACTGGTCAGTGTTTAGGGCTATTGACCATTCAAATATTAGCTTTATCCCATCACAGTGCCTAAATCAAGACCACCTTCATAATTCAGTCATTGGCTCAGCTTTGGTCAACAGAAAATGCTTAATATGGGAGAGACTGGGACTGGTTGTAAAAACATGGAGATCTCCCTTTTCCCCGGTCAGGAACAAAATACGAGTTAAATAATCAAGTCAGTCCTTCCTCCCTGAGTTACCCCATTGTTTTTATTGAGACTAAATATTCGTCTAGTACTAAAACTACTGTAGATAAAAGAATATAACTATGTCGTAACTGTGGAAGAACATGTTGTCTCTTGTGTAGAATGTGATGCATTTTCCCTTTGCTTATTTCAGCTAACTATACTAAAACAGCGAGCTAAACATTCGCTAATAGGGTGGGTTGAGTTGTAAAGATTCACCTGTTCTAGTGATTTCCGACATGCCTGGTCCTGACCAGTGACCAGCTGATCCTCAAAAACGGATCCTGATCGCACGCATATGAGCCATTTCATGCCACTTGTGGAAATAAACACAGACGAGGCAGCGGGAGGTCGCTGTCTAGGCCAGAGACAGAAGATATAAAACAGGATTTAGACTCTTTTCACCCACTGATGCTGTTTCATGAGAGAGAGAGAGAGGAGGAGAGGAATGCAGGCAGAAGATTTAATACAATATTTTGATGAAGTGGTGACGGTAGTAATTTGTCTAATGATAATTACTTTCATCAGAATCAGAGAAAATGAAGCTGAAGGGTGAAGCGCTTACCTCTCTAATATGATTTATTTTATAAATGACTAATATAAAAAGCAACACAAAATAGTGTTATGGGTAGCTGTGTTAACTTTTCATTTTAATACACAAATTAAATGTCTTTTTATGTTTATGGAGAGTGCATTTGTTCACAAAAGTCTACTTTACCATCCATCCTTCCAACTTCTGTCTGGGGTCAGGTCACAGAGGCAGTAAGTCAAGCATGTCCGCCCAGACTTCCTTCTTCCTTGCACCATTTTCAAGTCCTATTTAAGTCAGATGTGATATTGAATCCCTCCAGCAATTCTGGGTCTGCCCCAGGGTCTTCTACAAATTGATCAAAATGAAAAACCCAACAAGAGGGCAACCAGGAGGCATCCTAATTAGATACCTAAACCACCTCATCTGACTCCCCATCCTGTCTCTAATGGTGTGCTCCATTTACCTCGGGATTTGGATGTGAGAAGTTTGAATAATATCATATCTCACTCAAATTTGTTTTAGTTATCAGCTAGTAAAGTCAGGTTAGCTGAAAATCACCCGACTGCCCTGTAGAAAAATTCAAACTAAAGGAAGCATCCCTCTGATTTCTGTAATTTGCAACTAAAATCCGACTGCAAATCAACAGGAACACACCATAAGACTGAGCCCAGCCACCCTCCTGAGGAATCTCATTTCAAATGCATTTGTCCACTAGTTTATTCTTTTGGTCAACTAGAGCTCGTGATCATAGGTGAGGGTTGGAATGAAGAATGTGAGGTAATTTGATAACTTGGCTTACCTGCCTTTTATTACCACAACAACTTGGTAAAATGTCTGTAGCACTGCAGATCTATCTCCTGGTCCGTTGTACCCTCACTGATGAACAGGACTAACCTGACATGCCAGATGGACAGTTTCATATTGGAAATATTTCACGAATCCATCTGGGGAGAAGCCCTTTGAAAATGTTTTCAGGTGCAGAACCTTCAAAAACAACAGCAGCTTGTGATTGGGCAATCGTTTGGCCCATCACTCTCATCACAGACCAATCCATATCAAGCAGCGATGCTATGACATAGCATATGTAGCAGCTAAAGTAGCGGCTAACTGCTAACTGTTAGCCACTACAGCTAATGGCTCACAAGGGCAAACAGCAGTTAATGGCCATTAGCCATAGCAGCTAGCTGCTGTTAGCCACTACAGCTAATGGCCATTAACTGTTGTGTGCCCTTGTTAGCCATAAGCCATAGAGGCTAATGGCCGTTAGCCAATAGCTTAACTACCTTAAGACTCGTTTCACATTCAATTTTACCACACCAATGTATCATTTAACGCTTATATGTGACATAATCCTCGTTAAAGACAATCCCTACAAAGTAAAATTATGAGGAGAGCATATTTCGCCTAGTTTAACTGAGTAACCGTGATGACCACAGGCTAACCGACATTAGGCACCATTATTTGTACAACAGGAAGTGTCTTCACTTCCTGTCATGTCACTTCCTGTTGTCATCATGCCCACAGCTCCTGCAGCTCCCACTGCTCCCACCTCTCTTCCCTAATTGGGACGTTAAGCATTTAGCCGAGTGAAACCGTCGGACAGTGGAGGCTGGTAAGACGGAGATGCATGATTTCAGAATCAGGCAGGTACGTCTGCTCTGCAAGATGGGGAATGAGGGAAAGACTCATTCCCCATCTTGGGGTGAATCCACTGTTTTGCTGGCAGACAATTTTCCGGCCTCAGATTTTGAGGTGCTGCCAAAACTCATCCCAGCCGCTTGGCACTCAGCCACAAAATGCCCTGATGCCTTCTGAAGGGTCCCCAGCTGAAGAAGCCACCAAAAAAACATCATCTTTGAGTTCCCTCTGGAGGTCTAAGCTCCTCACCCTCACTGTAAACATTCAATTTACCTTGGGAATCGGAAATAAGAAGTGGGAATAATGTTATATCCCACTTAAATGTGTTCCGGCCATGAGCTTGAAAAATCAGGGTAGCTGAATATCGTTCAACTTCCCTGTAGAAAATTCCAACCAAATGGGGTGTTACAGCTGATTTATGTAGTTTGCAACTGGTAGAATCTGACTTCTGAAATAAGTATCGTCAGGTCAGGGAGGGAGAAAAATCTGAAACTGAAATCAACCAATGAAGAAGTGATTGGTGCACACACTAGCTGTAACATGTTTTAAATATATTTTAACCATCTCAAAACACAACTCTAAGAACTTCTTTAATTCAATAATTATACAGAATGCTTAAGTGGTAGAAAATGACAGTGGTGTGCCTGATTACGATTTAAACAGTGTTGCATGAGATCAGAAAATAATGCCCTGTGCTGGTTTGGCGGAGTGGTTGGCAACCATGCACGTCCCATGTACATGCTTCTGCCGGTCTGGGTTCAAATCCAGCCTGTGACCACTTTGCAGAGTGTCTTCCCCTACTCACACCCCCTTTCACGGGCCTATCCACTGTCTCCCTCCTATCAATAAAGGCACAAAATGCCCAAAAATACTTTAAAAAAAGAAAATAGTACCTTGTCGTTTAGATAATCTGTAAAGACACATGGTATGAACCACATTCATCTGAGCAGAGGCTGTGGAAAAACTGCAAAACCAAAAGACCAGCAGTCCGGAGGCCATGAAGGTAACAATAGAAGCACCAAAAAATCCTCTTTTCATAAGTCACTGCCTAGAAAAATAGGGTAAGATTAAACCCTTGAATATTTTACACCTCGTGCCACAACTTCATCCGACCGTCTGACTCTGCTGGACTCCATCAATAGTCCGTCTGTCTGTCTTAACACCGAGGCCACACACTCTCTCCTCTTTTCTGCCTCTCACTCTGCCTCCCTCTCTTATCCAACCACACACAAGGCCATCCATTCAAAGAGCCTCCTCGTGCAGCCTCAGAGCTCCCCTGAGGTGTGTGTGTGTATAGACCATGCTGCCCGGGATTGAAGTGTTAGACGAAGGAGGGGGAGCCAGTGGGGTGGTTGCTGTATCTTCTTTTCTGATGTCGGGGCTCAACAGGGCTTCTTGAGACGATCGCACTCTCCTCTCCTGGTTTGATGATGAAAGCTTGTGGGAGAAAAATGGTGGTGGATGGAGGTTTCAGTGGTGGTTGGACACTTTTACGCTTATATGAAAGCCTCTGGGTGACCATGTAAACAGAAAGGAACATGTTTCTCAAACTGATTGTAATACTCCAGAACAACTCTTCTTCTAGAAATGTCTGCTATGGATTCATTTGATTTTTCCATTTGCATACTGCAAACTGAGATTTCCTTTTCATGTTTTAATAATCTTGTGAGAAGTTGCATTGAATCAGATGGGCAGAGTTTGAAAGCCTTCTGTAGAGAGCGCTGTAATGAAAATTAGAAGACACAGCCGGGCTATGCTTTGACTCAAATATGCAAAATCAAGGATGAACCATCCAATTAAAACCAATAACAGACTTAGAGCTACAAAATCTCACTTGATAAAGTCTGGCTTTGGTGTTTTTACTGCTGAAAGGTCATTTTTTTCACATTCAAATCATCAAGGGTACCTAATGCAGTCCGCACTTTTAGTCTGCTGAAAAGCAGATGTATTTCTGTTGTTTATTTGTCTAGCATATTCCAGCAACAAGGCGATTCAATGACTTAGTAATTCACACAATATATCAAAACACTGACAAAGTGAAAAGAATCAAATCAAGGGAAACATTTATGGAGCCATAAAAGAAAATTAGCTCTTGGGTTTGCTGCAAAATGAAGATTTTTTTTGGACAAATCCAAATCTTCAAGCAATAAATCCAAAGATGATTCTATAATTGTACCTCCATAACTGTGCTGTGCTGTACTGTGGTGCAGTAATGAACCCTGAAACTTGATATTGAGTCTTTTTGAATGAGTTTATCAGAGAAGTGCCTGAAGCATAAGTGACTTCTGTTTCAATGGAGGGTGTCCTGTAATAAAAGGCCTAAATACCCTGTGATGCTGCGGTATACAACTGACTATGTGTCCTTGTGGTAACAACATCTCCAGGCAACCTTCCTCAGGCAATCCCCACAGAGACAGTTGTGATGCAAAGCATTAAGGATTGTAGCACTAAGTCTTTTTGCTAATCTTAAGGTTTTTTCTACAAAATAACAATCAGTACACCTGGACTTGTCCCACCTGTGAAGTTTAAAGTGACATTGAGTGGAGACCTGTAGTTAAAGGAAAAGTTCGGTTTCTACAGCTTTCACATTGTTTATAGAATGAAGTAGAACAATATACTCATCCAGAAGGCTTTCCTGCTCCAAACAGTGCTTCGGGAGATATTTAGATCCAAAATCAAGCGGCGGACATCCGTATAATGTTAGCACACGGAGCATACAGCGCCTCTCCTAAAACTGCATTAATCATCCAAAAACTAATTAGTTTCACCAATATTTCATCATGGTCCGCTCACGCTACTCCTCCACTACAGTCTGTGTTGCCCCAGACATGTTTTTGTAACTGTGCCGACCTCTGAGCTGAAGAAGAAGAGCGCTTGCCTCTGCACATGCGCAGTACTCTCTGGAGCGCTGCCTCCGCGTCCTCCTTTCGATGAGCTCCTCATCTGTATACTCTGGCTGAAAACTGTAAGGACACCCATCATATTCGAAGTTCTCGTCCACAACATCTTCATTTGATAGATATTCGTCCATTTTGCACAAAACTGGAAGAAGAAAGTCGTTGTGTAGATGGCTGTCTTCCCCTGAAACAATGAGCCGTACTGCACATGCGCAGAGGCAAGCGCTCTTCTTCTTCAGTTCAGAGGTCAGCACAGCCACACAACATGTCTGGAGTGACACAGACTGTCTTGGAGGAGTAGCATGAGCAGACCATGATGAAATATTGGTGAAACTAATGAGTTTTTGGATGATTAGTGCAGTTTTATGAGCAGCGCTGTATGCCCTATGTGCTACCATTATACGGATGTATAATGGTAGCATATTTTGGATCTAAATATCTCCTGAAGCACTGTTTGGATCAGGAAAGCCTTCTGGGTGAGTATATTGTTCTACTTCATTCTATAAACAATGTGACAGCTGCAGAAACCAAACTTATCCTTTAAGCTGTGAACAGGCCATGCATTAAAAACAGGGTCATAGTTACTAATTAATTATACTTGTAAAATTATGGAGTGGATAAATGTGTGTCTTCAGTAAAGTTATCAAACTCACAGGGCTGCCCCAGCAAAACTGTGAGAGGAAGCTGGAAATATGTTCTCCTGATGTCGTACATTGGTGATTTCTGCAATATACATTTTTTTTAATATGATTATTTATCGGGCATTTTTTGACAGGAGAGATAGAGACAGTGGATAGGCCAGCGAAGGGGGTGAGAGGGAGTAAGGGAGGACACTCTGCAAACTGGCCACAGGCTGGACTTGAACCTGGACCAGCAGAAGTATTGGTCCTGCCTGGTTGCTTGCCACTTTGCCAAACCAGCACCCCATTTCTGTGCAGTGTTTACGACAGAGCAATTAGTCTTCTTGATAATCTCCTCTTCAGCACAAACAGAGATGCAATCTGTGACATTTACAAAACTTTCCCATTTCTGCTCAAAACAGTTTCTCCCCCTTGTGCACGTGTTACCCCAAAGTACACTTTCAATAATTGTTCAAATCTTAAAAGCAGAACCTGGGCAAAAGGTAGGACGTGGCCATGAACACAGTGGGAGGAAAAATGGAGAAAGGTGATGCAGAGTGCTTCTAAATAAATAAAACTAGTCAAATAAAGAGGTTTTAGTGGAGAGAAATGGGAAGATATGCAAGGAACAGCCAACACTGCATGCTTCTTAATCAGAGCAGGGAAGAGCAGACAGTGGCTATGTTTACATGCAGTCAATATTTGGGTTAGGGTTAATATTCCTGTTTCAGAAACATTTGGAATAACCCGTTTGCATGCGTGAGCAAACGGTTATTCCTGTATACATGGTATCCCCATCAAAACAGCGGTGCACGGACAATATCTCGATGCACGGAGGTTTCTGCTTCTTCTTCCTGTATCCAAAAGCAACGACATCAACCATACAGAGAGCAGCCATATATAAGGAATCAAACTGACAGAGATCACAGAATAGCAGTTTTTGAAGAATAATTCTGTTTTTAAAGACATTAGACCTCTATACCTACATTATTAGACTTACTAAAAACTTAGCAAAATTTTAGGATACAAAATAAATGCAGCTAAACCATCACTTATGCTGGCCACCACAGCAGCTAAAACTGTTTACTCATTTGAGCATCAAATTAGTTCCTCAAACAAAAGAAATAGTGTATTTATAAATTAACATTACATATTTGAAGATTTACCAGAGCAGTTTGAGTAAGACAAACACAATAAATGGCATAATCCATAATCCAACCCAAGTGAGTCCTACTCCCTGAACATCCCTGCTGCTCTCCACCGTCCCCACAAACACATAAATCAAGCCAGTCTGTTGTAACTCTCCCTCTTTTCCCTCCACGACTCTTATCGCTTCCAACAAGAACAGGCCGAACAAAATCAAAAGTGGAGCTTCTAAAGTCATTAGCTTTCGTTCACCTCACCCTTCAGACCTCAACAACAGAGCCGTCACACTCACTGCACTCAGCAGAGCAAATGACACTGATCACCCACTCAGTGCACACTTCACATTACCTCCGTCTGGACTCGCATAAAGGACTGAGGGATGGCAGAGGGCCAGCGTCGGCAGCACAGGTCTGTGCCTCTGCTGTGGCAGCCCTGAACAAAGTACCTCACTCATTTCTACCTTGTGCTGGTTTGTCAGTGTGTGTTTGAAACAGTTTGTGTGTAAATCTCACTCAGTTAAGAGCAATAATATGCAGAGCCATTTGTCCACTGTGTTTATTCCATGTCCTTCCTATGAAACATGAACATATGTTATGATGATTATAATTTCCCTCCTGGGACAAAAAGCTCACTCTTTCCACAGACATTCACTTCAAAGTGAGTCATTAAAAAGGAAAGTTAACCCATTAATGTGATCATTCTTTATTATAAACAAACAGTATACATATTTAAACCCAGCAGCTGCTCTCCTCTCATAACTTAGCCCCAAAGGATGAAAACCAACACTGACTCTGGCGGATAATGGGTATGCAGACCACCACTTCCTGTTATCTGGTTTATAGCCCCCAAAGACAATTTAAGACCAAAAAATGTAGCTAGAATTTAGAGTCCATATGTACGCCCAGATTGCCACACAAATAGTCAGTTTACAACCAGGCGACGGTTTGAAACTAGAAAAACAACAGATTGCAAAAAAGAAATTGCATTACAGCCAATGTGTTCTTCCTCTTTGCTCTGAGACTTTGTTTTCCCTGCAAACAACCTGCTCATGCCACAGTTATTAGGTCTTTCTACATATGCAGGGCTGAAAAAATAAGCCAATGCAAAAGTACAGAATACTGCTGTTTGAAGTGTACCTTAGAGACACCATAAAAACCTGACCTTACTTTGATGATGTGATGCAACATTGATTTCATTGGAACAACAGCTATAGACTGGTTTAAATGTACTTCTCAAAGACAGTTTGGAGATGTTAGTTCTCCCCTTTAATGATACCAATTAGTGTTGTGATTTATGTTGTTGGATGAGTCACCTTTTCAGCGAGGTAAAGTGTGGGTCACCCATGTGCCCCAGACCCTTGCTATGTTTTATTCACACATTCACAAACCATTTAAATAAAGAAATGAATAAAAAACAAATGTGGTTATTGATTTGCTGCGGTAATGTTCCTGCACTGAAAGCAAAGCTGCAGCTTTTTATGCCCAACATACTAATGTTAGAATGTTCTTGGAAAATTGGTCCTTTTGTTTCAAATCACATTTTGCCACCCATTAAAATCTAACTAGGGCGCACAATATTGGATTTTTGCTGATATTTGATATGAAAATATTCCTGAACTCATTATTACCAGTGCAGATACAAATACCAATCATGAGCACAATGTTTTTACTTTACAAAATAAAGTTATTGCTTTCAGTGTGACAGTCTGTTTGTCTCAGGATTAGATGTTAAACAAAAAAACAACATGTCAGCCTGATGAACGATGCTGTTAACTGTTAAATTAACCACTGCAGTGATGATAAAGACTGTATCTGCTCTAAAAATTGGCAGAAGTTTTGATATCTGCTAATATTGTACCCATAGAAGAGTCACAAAGGTGGTTGTGCTGTTGTTGTACTGCAAAGTACAAGGACAGTAAAGTCTTTCAATTCAATTTCAACTCAATAAGTTTGGAAGAGTCTGAAGGCCCATGACTTACAGGGGGGCCTACAGATATTACATTCTTAGTATTTTTCATGCCTTTTTACTGATGTCTGTGTCAGCTATCAGTCGTCCAGGTCATGGTTATCCAACACTGTTCAAATAGCAACTGGATTGGTCCAGATTTTTGAGGATGTTTCATCTCTTCTCCAAAGAGCCTCTTCAGTGCTGAATGATCTGACAAAGTCTCTTGAAGAGGAGGTGAAATGTTCTGTTGCAGTTTTAATCAGTTTTGGTTCTTTTCATTGCCTTGATATATCAACATATCCGGATATTTTGTGGCAGAACACTGTATCAGTATTTTATATGAAAATTTGTGATATTTTATTGTTCAATACTTTCAAGACATTCTGAACATGTGTATTACAAAACAACCTCTTTACTGGGCTTCAAATATGTGCATCTTCCTCTCTGTGTTATATTTATTATTTCTGTCACTGGATTGAACATTGCAGTTTGTAAATGTTGCAGGGACCGTGATTGATATACATACAGTTACAAGAAAAAGTATGTGAACCCTTTGGGATTACTTGGATTTCTGCATAAATTGGTCTTAAAATATGTTCTGATCTTCATCTAAATCACATCACTGGACAAACACAGTCTGCTTAAACTAATACAGCACAAAAAACTATAGGTTTTCATGTTTTTATTCAACACAATATGTAAATAGTGACATTGCAGAGTGGAAAAAGTATGTGAACCTTTGGATTTAATAACTGGTTGACTCTCCTTTGGCGGCAATAACCTCAACCAAACATTTCCTGTAGCTGTAGATCAGACCTGCACAATGGTCAGGAGGAATTTTGGACCATTCTCCGGTACAAAACTGTTTCAGTTCAGCAATATTCCTGGGATGTCTGGTGTGAATCACTCTTTTGAGGTCATGCCACAGCATCTCAATCAGGTTGAGGTCAGGACTCTGACTGGGCCACTCCAGAAGCCGTATTTTCTTCTGTTGAAGTCATTCTATTGTTGATTTAGTTCTATGCTTTGGGTCATTGTCCTTTTGCATCACCCATCCTACTTGGGAATTCATTTTTATGTCGATGACAGCAATCCGCTCAGGCACTGAGGCAGCAAAGCAGCCCCAAACCATAATGCCCCCTCCACCATATTTTACAGTTTTGGATGAGGTTTTGATGTTGGTGTGCTGTGCCTTTTTTCTCCACACATAGCATTGTGTGTTCCTTTCAAACAACTCAAATTTGGTTTCATCTGTCCACAGAATATTTTGCCAGTAGTGCTGTGGAACATACAGGTGCTCTTTTGCAAACTTCAAACATGCAGATACAAATGGTTTTTTTGGATAGCAATGGCTTTATGAAAATTATCGATATATTTATACAATAACTCACAATATTCTAAATTCTTTAAATGGTCTATATGCCAGAATGTTCTGAATAGTTTATCACCATTTATTGTAAAATTTCAGATAGTGTTTTCACCAGTGTTTGAAGCTGCTTTGTGCCTTAATACAGTATAACTTGGCTGTAATAATTACAAGCATATTAGATAATATTTAAGTATTTTCTTCACGGAGGCTTGAGTTGATTAATTGTGCAGAGCTGGTTTTTGGATGGAGCCCAATCTGAAATCTTTCCACAGGCCCTTAAATTTCTAGCAGCACCCCTGCATACGTTGTGAACCCCTATTTATGCTGGTCTTACTTCTCCTTTCTGTCACTATAATGCTGCCCGTGTCAGTCTCCTGTGATGTTGAAGTGAGGCTGAGAGGAGGGCTGATGAGCGGAGCAGCAGTGAGAGAGCCTCATCACACATTCGAGCTGGAGAAAAGGAGGCGCGCTGCTCCTCCACTCCTCACTTTACAAACACTGAGGGACAACGAAGGAGCAAGGATGTAAAACACTACCAGGCTGAGCTTAAATCCTGCTGCAGTGCAGACTGTATGTTCCTCTGGTTGTCCCTCAGACTGAGGAACAGCCCGGCAGACGGAGGAGGAGGAGGAGGAGGAGGAGGAGGCGCTGCTGCTGGCTGCTGCATCCCGCTGGATGGACCGACACTCGGCTTCTTTCACTTCATCACACTGACTCCTGGCTGCAGAGGAAACTCTGATTCTGAGCGGAAAAGTTGGGCTTTTGTCCCCTCTTCCATTTTATCGGTGAGTACACATCCACCTGAAGGATGCTTATCAGTTTTTACTCATTGCTAAGTCAGAATATGAGAGGAAATTGATTCACAGTTTGGCCAAACGATCATATTTCTGACGCAACTTCAGCGAGGGTCTGGTAAAATGTTTTTTTTTATGCGTTTTGACACTTTCATTTACGACTTTATGGAAGGTACTAATTTGGTACTTAACTCATAACAATTGAATAAGCACGAAAGATAAAATAGTTTATTTATAGCAACAATATGTTATCTAACTTTAAAAATATTCGACCTAAAACACTGAATTACTTACTGCTATCACCACTCTTACTCTGACATGATGCTGAAGTGCAGCTGTTGCGTCTCATCCCGATTCAACAGGTTAGTCTCAGCCTCTAACAGCCTGCTGCTGTTTTTGGGGAGGCTGACATCGTGGTATTCATGCTGCTAATGTTCTTAGTTTAACCTCCTGCCCCCTCTTTAACTCGCTCTACATCTAAATGTATTTATTCATATCGTTAGCAAGTGTGGGCTCAGGTCCAAAACAGAGGAGTCATTTGGTTTGCAGATGCATCTCAGGGTCTGCACACTGTTACAGAGTGTAGATGCCACTGGATAATTTGTGATAAGAAAACATTTCATATCAGATATGTAGAAAAGCCTTGAGAAAATCATAATTATTCTGTTTGTGTCTGTGAAAATTCCCTCATATTCACAGATTAATGATGTTGAAATAGAAAAGGGGAATGAAAACATATTTTCTTGGGAGTGTTATTTAATGATAACTTTGTCCAAAGTGCCACATGTGGGTATAGTTCAAAATTAAAATGTCAAAAAAGAATTGCAGCCCTTTGGGTTATCCACTGTAATTCATTATACACACATATCTGTTCATGTATGACCTAGTGCGCTGAGATATCAGCTACGCAAAAAATAGACTCTTTCCACATCCAAGTTTCAAAAGAGAGTCTCAAGAATCATGAACTGATCGAACATTAATAAACACATTGTTTAATTCACATGCTTTATCATTTTAGTATATGGTGGTATTTAAATGAACAGACTATGTACAAAACACAGATAATCTTTGGCAAGTGAGTTATATTTGTACTTTCCTCACATTGAATACAATGCAGAGAAATGCAAGTAACAAAACGATACAAAGCCTGAGGAGGAGTAGGTTGTCATTAAAATGATGTGCCAGAATATGGAAAATACTTTATTGAAAAATCAAGAAAAAAACACTGTTCCTTATAAGGATAACTATTATTAACTTTTATTATGTTTATATTTATTTATATATTTTTTTAGATATATCTTTTTCATATATCTGTTTCATCTTTAATACTGAACTGCTACTGAATCCCAGTTCCTCTGAGGATTTTTTCCCGAGGGGATTAATAAAGTACTATTTTATCTAATCTAATCTAATCTAAACTAATATTATTTCATCTAATGTAATCTAATCCAACCTTAAAGTATAGTGACTTAAAGTGGTAATAATTTGGCTTAACTTGAATCAGTATTTTCCATTTTGATGACTTCTTCAGTATGTTCTCAGTCCCTAATGTTCAAAAACCTTTCAGTTTTCACATACTGAGTACCTCTGATCCACCTCTATTCTCGCTCTGTCTTGGATGTGTCTTGTTCGAGCTCACTGCATTTTATGTCCTCTTCCCCTTGTGGACCCTGTCTGATTTGATTGGTTGGCTTATCCTCTCTGTGTCACTTCACTGTGGTTCAGCTCAATGATTTACACCCTTTCTACCGTCTATGCTCTGCACAGATTTTGCCACTTAAAACTAATGGGCTTGAGCTTCTAGCATAACAGTGGTAGGATGTCACAGTGGTTGGTCTGATCAAGGGGCTGTGGGAATCAGACATTTGAAGTAGCTACTGATGCTAATCACAGGAGGAGGGGGAGAAGTCCAGGTGCAGCAAACTTTATCGTCTTGCACATTGAAACAGTCTCTGAAATAGACAGGTAAAACACATCAAAGTGTTATAGTATAGCATAAAACTTGACACAGCACAAAATGACCTTTTAGGAAAAAAAAAACATTGATGGCATAGGTGACAGTACTATTGTTGGTAGCATAATGCAGAGAAAGTTGGTGGACATGGTTGTGACGTGAAAGTAAAGTAGTTAACCTGATAAAGCCCAATGTGGAAAAATAATACTGCACATGATTATTAAAGCAGCACTACGGAAGGTTCTCGCTTGACCGGAACGAGAACTCAACTATCCATGAGCCCTAGCGCGCGCATACTGCCGTAAGGATACAGATCTGCCGGTCGCGTGCATTTGTTTTGTAGGCGAATCACAGAAGCCAGGACTTCGCTCAAAAGTATTCTTCTGTCTTCAGCGGCTGTTTGCAGGATGGATAGCGACGAGGTAATGTATTTATTTTTGACTAAATGACGATGTTGAAAATCACTAAGTTCAACTTTGTTTTATTACCGTGAAGTCGCCCCCGCCCCCGTCCTGTTGAAGCAATAAAGTGAATAAAAGCAAAGACAACCACGAGCTGGCGATATCACACACTTGAAATAGGTCTAAACAAAACTACATACTGGTCCGTTCACAAGAATACTGTAAACGGATGGTAAAAAATCAGCAAGTACTTACAAGTCCAGCAATAACAGGGCCAAGTTGGCATCGGTCGGACATCCCTCCTCGTCTTTTATTTCACGCCAGCGAGTGAACACCGAACCGATGTTTATTCTGGTCCGAGCATTCAGCTTGTTCTTCTCTCGCTTTCTTTGTTTTGTATCCTCAAAATAAACTTTTCTTTTTCTTGCGTTCTTTGCTGCCTCCACCTTGACTACAGCTCTGGGTTTGGCTTTCGCCGACACTTCCGTGTTTTAAACAAATCGGGAATCGGGGGAAGTGACGTAGCCTGTGCCGTAAAGCAGTCCAAACTTGTAGTTTTTAGTGTGGCAGGGTTCTCACCATCCACCTCGAAGTTACATAGCGCTAGTGAAAGTGATACAGACCACTTCAGAGCACGACAGAGGTGTCATTCAACACATTGTAAAGTGGTGGACCATGACAATGAATATCTAAGGACTATATTATGTTTGAAAAACTACATAGTGTTGGTTTAAGTATTAAAGACATGGCCCCAGCTGTACCTAGAAAACACTTGGAGAGCGCAAACCTCTGCCAAGGTAGCTCACATATTGCTGTTACATCTATAAGCAATAGTTCTATGATAAATTAACTAACATAATATGATTCAAAACCCTGAAAACCCACACCTAGCACTCAGAATCATGTTGATATTGTTGATAGTCGGACGGTTATCGAGCAAAAATGATTGTTCACTAATGGTGGTTATCTGGATCACCACAAAAAGCTGTAGTTTCTCGGGTGTCCACTTGAGGCCGCAAGAACCTTGGAGTATAATGACTGTCTGCGTGAAATGGCAGTTTTTTAAGGTATCCAAAAAAATCTTTGCAGCCAGGTTCAATAAGTGTCTTCAATCTAAATTCAGTATAATACATGTATGCACTCTCACTGTGAGGATGGGATTTTTCCTGTGTTAGTAGGTTGATCCGATGTGCAGTAATGCCATCACCCATTATGAGATATCCACGATGTTCCAAAGGCTCCTTCGATAATCAGACGCTTATGTCACATAACTCCAGGTTGACTAAGACCAACATTTAGCAAGATATTCTAAAAACAAAAATAAGAGCTGTACTTTACTTGACCTGTGCAAAAGTAACTTTGTCAGATTTTATATCTTAAAATCTTTTAAAAAGTCATGCTGCAGTATCACTTTTAAACGTCATCTTCTGTATCTGTTGAAGAAAACTATTTTTATCAAGATAAATTCAAATAACATGGGAAAAGGTTGGCGTGGAACCCAACAGTGACAAGATGTTGCCTATTTGTGTGTCCGACTGCTCAAGTCATATGCAGCTTTTCTTTTGAAATAGGCTGCCATATTGTGCTGGTTTAAGTGGGAAATGTTGGTTATAATGAAAATGTCGTGCTAGTACCTGTGTACTTGTGTAGGCTGTGATGATTTCATACCTGACACATATGCCACATACACTTGTAAGATGTTGACCACTGCCAGTCTTGCGTTGCGTTGATGCTGTGCCATCCCTTGCTTTTAACCCCCACCATCTCATCATCCACCTGTAGCTCCAATAGGGGGCTTAGTCACCCTCATCACTACTCAAATTCTAGAAACACACGGAGGATGAAGCCGGATATTAGACACCAAACATAGACTGCTGCAGTTGGGGCTTCAGCATGACATCAAGTTGTCTGTCTTTGCTTCTTTTCTAATTTAACTGATTTGTCATCTTGTATTTCCTCTTTCATTTTTCCATATTTGCCCCACAGATGTCTGTCCATTTTGAGGAAAGTCGACCCTGAAGGTGAGGAGGATTCATCCTAACACAAGACTTCATCATGGCGACTGGAGTAGCAGCATGGCTCCCTCTTGCCCGGGCAGCAGCGATCGGCTGGATGCCCGTCGCCAACTGCCCCATGCCGGTTGCACCGAGAGAAAACAGCAAGAGACAAGATGAGTTGATCATCCTCAATGTTAGCGGACGCCGTTTTCAGACCTGGAGGACCACTCTGGACCGCTACCCTGACACTTTATTGGGCAGCTCAGAGAAAGACTTCTTTTACAATGAGGAGAGCAAGGAGTACTTCTTTGACCGTGACCCAGACGCCTTCAGGAGCATCCTCAACTTCTACCGGACGGGTAAGCTTCACTATCCCCGCCATGAGTGCATCTCCGCCTATGACGAGGAGCTGACCTTCTTTGGCATCATCCCAGAGATAATTGGTGACTGCTGCTATGAAGAGTATAAAGACAGGAAGCGTGAGAATTTGGAGCGTCTGCAGGATGATCAGGAGGAGAACAAGGACCTAAAACTGCCCAACATGAGCTTCAGGGAGAAAATGTGGCGTGCTTTTGAGAACCCACACACCTCCACCATGGCGCTGGTCTTCTACTACGTTACCGGTTTCTTTATTGCCATTTCAGTCATCACAAACGTGGTCGAGACTGTTCCCTGTGGATCCACCCTCAACCAGAAGGACATGCCGTGTGGCGAGCGCTACACAGTGGCGTTTTTCTGCATGGACACTGCTTGTGTCATGATCTTCACAGTGGAATATCTCTTGCGTCTGTTTGCTGCACCGAGCCGTTACCGTTTCATGAGATCAGTGATGAGCATCATTGACGTGGTGGCCATCTTGCCGTATTACATCGGCCTCGTGATGACCAACAACGAGGACGTGAGCGGTGCCTTTGTGACCCTCCGAGTGTTCAGAGTGTTTCGTATTTTCAAGTTTTCACGCCACTCCCAGGGCCTGAGGATCCTGGGCTATACGCTGAAGAGCTGCGCCTCAGAGCTTGGCTTCCTCCTCTTCTCCCTCACCATGGCCATCATCATCTTCGCCACGGTCATGTTCTACGCGGAGAAGGGCTCCAGCTCAAGCAAGTTCACCAGCATCCCGGCTTCCTTTTGGTACACTATTGTCACCATGACGACACTCGGGTGAGTAACAGACGTGCACACTCCAAAGACAGACGCTACTCGAAACATAAATTCAGAGAAGGCCTTTGGCGGGGAAGGTTGTCAAAATTTTCAGCACTTCATTATTTTTTGTGGCCATATGTTTTCTAGGAGATTCAGCCTTTTTGTTTTAAAGGCTTACCAGGTGATTGTCAGAGTAGATTTTTAATCCAGCACAAAGTATGGCAGAGTGATATGGACAAAAGCTCACATCTCAATATTATCAGCTCAGTGGTGGTATTTGATCTTTATATAGATGTTTCCGGCAAATATTTTTGGAGGGATACACAGTATTGGATTTTTACAGATATCTCTTATGCCAATATTTATTTTAGTCATTTTCGCGGATACCAATATTTCCTGTCAAGAGTGCAAGCTCTGTACTCAAGAAAAATTGACTTTCTGTGATACAGTACTTTTTTCGAGGAACAGATGTAAAACAACAAAAACAGCATTTAACTCTTGCAAAAATGAAACCCTTGAATTTTAAATGTACCCATGCAGCGATGAGAAGGTGCATCAATATTGTGCATTTGTGTAATTTGCCGTCATTCCAGCCAATATGTGTATATTGGCTGTAAATATCTGCAAAAATATAAATATCGGCCGATACGATGCAGACATTTTTCAGTCTGATATCAGCCAATATTGATATCAACAGGTAATATTGTGCATCCCTCAGTTTTTGTGAACTCAGGTTAATGATGCTTGTATATATGATACAGGCTCCACCACCCTGCCAGTGCCAATAATTGTCCAATAGGAGTTCATATTAATTTAATTATGTTATAAAATTGTTTTAAATCTGTTAACGTAATTTAAAAAAAAGTTGTTTATTGCGAAACATTTTTTTTTAAAAAACTTGATATATTTCACATCCCTAGCACAAACATTTACCCACCTATGCTCTCTTCTACACACTTACCCACGTGTCCCATGTTTCAATCAAATTGATTAAAGGTGCTATGAGGAGAATCTATTTCCATAAAGACTTAAAAAAGACATAAAGACCCTGCTACCCATGAGCACGCGCAGCGTCTGTTGTAAAGACATGACCCGAGCCAAAGCGTGCGTTTGTTGTGATGCTAATGAATGCAGCTCAGACCTTCCTCAGAACTCTGCATTGCTTTACAACTTCTTTTTTCAACAACTTACAGGACGCAAAGCGACAAGGTAATGTATCTCTTTCTAGTTATGTAGCGGTAGTTTTTGATGTATGACAACAAGCAAGTTTTGGAAAACTTAGTATCGTAGTTTTGCAGCTGGCCATAAATCTCTACTTACAGCCCGGTGCTCTAAGACGTGTCCGAATAATATAAATTTGCTCTAGTTTTAATTGTCTTGTTCCCGAAGTTGAGTATCCAGGCCAGTTCAGCCCTGTCTGACCCTACCAGAAGGCTAAGGAATAGCATTTATAGATAACCTATTTTGATGCTATAAAACTCATCTTAAAGTGTGTATTTGATCAGGCATATATCTAAAAGTGAAACTTTTTGGTAATTACTTAGAAACTCCTCATAGCATCTTTAAGTTGTCATTTGTCATATGTTTTTTCAAAACTATAAAAGTTTGGTCTGATAGGTCTCGCTATGTGATCATGCTTGAAGACACAGCGTCTCTGAGTGGGTGGGGCAGCCCTGTTCCTCCGATGCCCTGCCATCTTTTCCTGTCGGCATGGCAGACAGTAGAAAAGTAAAGCGTTGTATTTGAAAAAGCTTCTGAGTAAAACAATCCTCTTGTAGGAAGGTAGTATTTTCAAAATAATGAATGCACAAAGTAGAGCTGGACACTTAATTAAGATTGAGTCTTGATTACATTGACTGGCCTCCATAATTATGGTAATTGAGTAATTGAGGTAAATGATGACATTACCACCTGACATGTTGAACTTTTTCTTTTTCCATCATTATTATAAGAATTTTTGATGTATTTTTCATTTACAGTGCATAACAACTTTATACACCACCTGTAATAAAAAAGAAAGCTTGCAAGCATCAAAAAGTGCTTTTATGTAGACTCTCAGCTCTTGATGTTTTTGAAAAGGAATGAGGAATTTCAAACTGAACTCACCTTTTTATACACCAGTTTGAGCTTCTCTGAGAAGTCAAACATTAATCCAGTACAACATTCAACCACTAAAACTAATTTGGTTCAGGAATGCAGGTAAATAACTGCAGTTTAACATATTAATCATTAAATAATACTGTGCTTCACTATTTTTCTGTTATAACAGTTTACAGTCATAATGTATATTTTAGCATTAGACACATCATTTTGACCAAAGAGCGTCTGCATACTGATATATTAACCATTACAGACACATAAAGATGATTTTGGTAATTACAAATGCTTCTGATTAATGGCTGCTGTGGTATAAACCTTACATTGGGCAGTTTTATTAAGCATTTAAATATTTGATGCACTGACTGCTCTTAAGTGTCTGGAGCGATGGTGTCAATATAGCCTACACTTTGTTCAATGCAAGCATTTGGTATGTCTTTTAAAGTCAGATAATAATTGTGTTTTATAATGGTGAACAATGATAGAGCAGCCCAGATACAAAGTATTTATTATATTTTTTAAATGTTGATATTTGAATCTTTTAATTATGTTTAAGTTGATGATCTATGGAATCACAAGAAAGTACTCAATCCTGAACTGTATCTTTTAGAAAAACAGATGTGTTGGAAAATTGCAGGCAGGCAAGTGAGATTTCATCAATCCAGATTCATGCACATATTCAATTCAAAGAAAATGTGGACATTTTCCAGTCAAAACAGATTAGTGTTTAAAAGACTGATGTACAGGAAATTCAAACTCTCCTGCATGTCTGTGGATTAATATGTTTCGTTATCTACCAAGAGCTGTTGAAGACCTTTTCTTACTCTCAAACTCTTTAGTATTTCATCTTTGAAGGACCTCTCTGTCCTCTTGTGCGTCTTTACTGTAAGTTGCCACAGGAGGGCGCCAAAGTCCCTGAGAGCACTTCTGCTGATGTACTGTTTATTGTCTCTGAAATGCTCCTTACTGCTATGTTTTGTTTCTTTGGTCTGGTGGACTGCAAAACATGAATTTCTTTTTGGGATTCAGAAAGTTACCTGAATCTGAAATTAAAGGCACACATGTTTAGATAAAAAGTTGCTCAAACGCCCTTTTTTCCACGGATAAAATCATCGTTCCGTTTTTATTGTTCCTCTTGCTGCAAAGACAACAATTTAACATGATGTTGATAATTATTTTCCAGCAGCTTAATGACCCCAGATAGTTGCATCAGAGAACTGATTTTTATTTTGCTTTGCCAAATTTTTAAAAAGTAATTGGTTTCTTTGAAACATTAATTGGAATGGAGGCAGCACAACAGCCTGAAATAAAAAAGGCATTTTAATACAGAAATATGAGCTTTTTTCAAATTTGAAAATATTTTGGTCCATTTTTTTTACAAGTGAATGTTATTCTAATCTGAGTAGGGTTTTTGAAGCAACTTTATTCATGTTTTATTTTGCTGACTTGGGTAGTAACGGGTGGATCCATCTATCCATTGATCTATCTATCTGTATGTATACATATATATATATATATATATATATATATATATATATATATATATATATATATATGCTTATTTATCCATTACCTCTGCGAAGAGGTTTTATTTTTGTTTGACATTAGTTTGTCTGTCTAAAATTTCCAGGAAAGGATGATCAGGGTGTAAGGAAAGACTGAATATATTTTGGTGGTGATCTGAAAACACATGCACATCCAGGGTTTGTTCACATTGTGAGATATGGCAATTTTTCACGTCTTCTTACCTTTGTTCAGCCTTTCTCATTTGTGAATTCATTTTTGGGCTCTTAATTAAAGACTGCAGTCCTTGCAGTGGTGAGATTCTATGCAGCAAGATTGACTGATTCATATTTTGTTAAAATGTCTCAAGATTCATGATTTTCGCCCCATACTTCTGTGTGTCACATCTAATTTGTGGCTGACAGTTTGGGAAAGGGATGTCATTGAAGCATTTATTTAGCAGCACAAAGACTTGTGACATGTTGTTTGCTTCATTTAGAGCTTGCAGCAAAAAGACACAGTCTTTGAATACATGAAAAAACATCAGAGTTTTGAATAGGTACCAATATTGCACAATGGTTTTTCTACTAATAAATAATGTGTATCTTCCTCTTCTGGCTTCTTGAGAAAATGATTCAAAACCATAAGCCTGATTGATGATTCAGATGGACTTAAACTGCTACTGATGCTGGAAACAAGCAAGTTTCGGAAATTCGTGGTCATTACAACATAACAGTTACTTTTATTTTTCCTTCACGTTTAAACATGTTTGGCTCTAACATGACCAGATGCTTCAGTATTTTTTAGTGAGACTGTTCAGTTCAGGGTTTTATTGCGCAGTGAAATAGATTTCTTCATCTGTTTTTTGTCTTTTTTGTACAAAGTTTGGTCCCACTACAGGCACCGTATTCATAGTCCAGGCCTCAGGTCTTGAGAATGCCTTGTGAGAAATCAATTTACCTGCATTATAAAGTCAGATCTCTGCTGAGTGCCTGTGGGCGAAGAGTCCCGCGGGAGACTCTCTGTCACCTTTATTATGATTCCTCTCTTCTCTTTAATCCTTCACACAGGCGAGCTGAGACTCAGAGCCATGAATAGCAGGGTGAACTTGAGAGTGTTCTCAAAGTTTGGCTCAGTGACGTACTCTATTATGACCAATCCGATGAAGAATAGTTATCAGCACCCTGACAAGATCGCTTGTCCTCTCTTGTACATGTGAATCTGCCTTTTTAGATAAAATGAAATGGAAATTCAGATGACTAATCTGAGGGTAAATGAACATGTCAGTTTGATAGTGATAAAAGGAGGATGTTTTGGATTGTTTTCACTTCTTGACATAGCTTATAAAAAACTTTCTACATAGCAAATTGAAACGCTGGTTATACTGTATGTGTTGTCCTGTTAATCAGGATTTCAAATAGGGCTGCCAGGAATCCTTTTTTTATACTAACAACTGAAACATTTCTTTTGTGACTTCTTATTTCACAGTTAAAACAGCATGTCTATGATGTTATAGTTGTGAATCACAATTCAACTTTTAAACTTCATGGTAAAAATGTCAAGTTATGCACACTTACTTGCATTTGAACATCATATGAATGCAAAGAAATGCATTTTGTAGCATTACATTGTATAATGTTGTACTGCATTTGGATCTGACATTAAGAGAATGTTACCTAAATGAAGACACAAATCATTTCTTATTTGTTTTGATAGGCAGCGGATGTGTTCGTACCAGTATTGGGTAAAGACTTGATAAAGACTTGTCTTTATTTTGAAAGACAGAAAGGATCTTTTTTTTTAAATCTCTTAATTGAAGAATGCAAGTTTTGCACCTTCTTTTACTGTTTATATTTTGGTGTTCCTGACATTGTAAAATGCAGAAATTATCCAGCATAGTGAAGGAAATAGCAAAAAAAAAAAAGATATTGGTACTCTCATTTCTCACTATTTTCTGAATCATTCTCCCCTGTCAACTACTATTGTACTAACGTTGTTTTTTCAGCAGCTCAAGCCCACTGGCTGGGGTTGGCAAGCCCAGTGAAGATCTGTAAAAGAGTGTATTTTAGAACAGTGCATTGATTTTAGCCCTGAATCTCATTGCAGGTAACTGAGACAGCCCTGCTCATGCTGAATAACAACAGCACAAAACACTGGCTCTTGACTGTGAGATGAATGAAGGCAGATTTTACTTCGGTGTGATTGTGAAAGGTTCATTTTTAAAAATTGGCTTCAAACGGCTTAAAAAGGGTTTTTAAGAACATAAAATGTCTGAAACTTCCTCAGAGCCTCCCACAGTGCAGTCACACACTGAGAGCTCCCTGAATTGTGTTAAGAATGTTTTATTTTCTGCAAACTTTATCATTTAAGTGTCCTGCCTTGGATAGAGAGACTCGACAGCAGACATGTCATGCTGCCCCTTATTTGACTCCTCAGCTCACTAATGATGTGAACTTGTGACTTTTCTAAACTCCGGTGTGTTAAGTCTCCCTGCTGAGGAGCTGTTTGTTGGCTGGATGAACGGACACCTTGTGTCCTCAAAGGTGATGGCACAGTTGTTATTTCTAAATCATAAAGATTGGAAAACAGATGTTTATTGTTAGTCAAGGTTTCTCTGTCCTCTAAATGAAAAGTAAAGCAGCGATTCACAGACAGTAATCCCTGTAATGCTCAGAAGTGGCTGCAGTTCTGCGTGTTTGTGTGCGAGGTATTTTTTACAGCATATGAAAGTGATGGAAATGCCAAGGTCAGGTATTGTGTTAATTGTGAACTCGGCACAGTGGGTTTGTGTGCGATACATTTCTAAATCTCAATAGGCAGCAGCATCCATAGTGTAGAACATAATGATCCTCATCACTTACCAAGGACAGATCTCTGCATTCAGGAGGGCCCTCGTCTGATGTTCAGGGCTCACACTGTCACCGTGAATCCTTACACTGAAAATGCTCTCCATAAATCCAAAAGGTTTTAAATTATACAGACAATACAGCCAGGGGATAATGTCAGAAGCATTCTGTTGTAGATTTAAAATATTGAATCAGAAAAAGAAGTGGAGGAGGAAAAACACTGCACAGGCTTTCTCTGTTGAGACAAAGTACACAAACTTCATGATTTTCAACCACATTTCAGTCAAAAGAGAGAATTGTTTAGACTGGACATATGTGCAGGAAACATTTGAAAAAATAGTGGTACTCATCAGTTTTAATGTATTTGTCAAATTGATAATGAACAGCATGAATTAACAATAATGGTGTTTATGACCTCTGATTTTGGTGTGTCAGTATCAATCAGGTTCCTTTATCATTTAAAGATGTATCAGCGATGTGGGAGGAAACAAGTGGAGAGGTTGTTTATAAACAAATTTAGACCCGCCCCCCGAAAGCTGATGGACGTGCATCGTCATGAAAACGGCCGTAGAAACTGCGTAGCTGTCCAACGTAGCTAAGGTAACCCCGACTCGTCAGACAACTCGACTGCCATTATTGATAACATCACAACAACAGTACATTTTGGCAGATTAGACAATAAGATGAATGCCCGATGGCTGTTACTGTTATGTGAAGCACCACAAAGCTAATGTTGCTTACCTATCCAGCAAACAGACGGCAACATCCGCATCCATTTTCAGGTCTTTCAGTTCGCAGAGTTCCCTCCACCGTTGGAAAGCAACTCCAATGTTGACCCGGATCTTCACTCTTTCATGGTCATAGCCCTTCTTTTTCACTTTTCACTCCTCTGACCTTTTTCTTTTGGGCTGTTTTTCAGCCATTGCTACTGCACCTATTGTATCTCTCTCTTACGCTAACTGCGCACGCTACGCATCCTACGACTCCCCCTCCCCCCTCTGTCTGATCTGCGCATGAGTATGATCGCCCCCTGGATGTGGGGGGATGTACTCTGTTTTGGTGACTCAGCCCGAGCCACAGTATTTACCTGCTGAAATTCAGAGCCAAGGCTGTGTATTGAAACCACACTTTTTTTTCAACATGCTGTCAGTGGTGACATCTTGTGGATGGAGAGGAGAAATACAGAGATTTGGACAAATTGTGCATTACATTAGAAGATTAGAAGATCGCTGACTACACCTTTAATTTGACTTGTGATATCAATGCTGACACCTGAAATTATAGTTCACCATTTAAACCAGGCTTTTTGAAAATATTATCTCTCCTATTTTGATCTATATCGACATAAACTATACTAACATAAGTGGTTCTGTGTATCTGATGTGTTTATTTATCATCTGTTATAAACCAGTGGCATGTAAAACATTCGCTCTTCTGCTCAAGGATATCCCTGCCAATGCCTTCACTTCTTCTGCAAGCACTGCAAACAGTGATGTTGCTTTCTCACAAAAGAAGTCAGTGCAAAGATAAACACGGGTGTTTTTATAGCAGACAGGAGACAGGAACAGTTGAAAGTGTGGCTTAATGTCACACAGTATGACACCAACTGACAAAAGCATCAGCACTTGCGATGAGGTCTTTGACTTGTATTAAAGTTTATGCTGCTGCAACAAAATGGGCGTGTTTCAGCCCGAGGCTTTCATCAGTGTTTCAAAAACTTGTGTGTGTGTGGGTGTGACCAGCTAAGATAGTTAACTCTAGGTGACCAGCCAGGTAGAAAATCAACCAAGAAACAGAGGAGATGCTCGTGCAGAACAGGGGAGAATGCTGCAAATAAAAACTAAGATGTGATTGAAACTAAATAGTTGCACACAATAGTAAAATACAGGTTGTATGTAAACCTGAAACTCAAAAACGACTAAAGAAAAATATAATTTCTCTTATTGTGATTGCTTGGATAAAAATGGTAACAAATACGTAAGCAGCAGCACCGTGGTATTCCACACCCCACTGAAGATGGAGCTGATAAAACAACCAGATATAGAATTAGAAAAAGTGACACAATATGACACCAACATCATTGAATTTCAGGATCGCCATGTGTTTGAGATTGTTGACACAGAGAGCCTGTGTTGGCCTGCTTTTTCCCCACTACAGAAGATGATCAGGACATTTTTAAAGAATTTGGTTTATAATCAGAGTTGATAATGATGTAGTATTAATGAAATCTCATCACTTCCCATTCCTGTCTAAAAAAACTATCCATGAGATTCTGAGATATTTTTTAGCCCTAAATGTGTTTTAGTTGATAATGTTTTTTGGCATGTTACTCCAGGTTTTGTTCTTCACAAAATAGTTCCTAATATGATCAGCACAGTGTTCAGCAGCATGAATTAGTATACACTTTTATCAAAGCAACAAAAACAAAAGTTTCACCCCAACTAACTCAATGAATCCAGAAGACAAAGAAAAGGAGTGCTACCTGGACAGAGTTTATTTGAGGTCCTCTTTGGAAAGGGATTCAAAAAGTCCTTGAAACAAAAAGAAGAGACTCCAAGGCACTCTCTTTATACTATTAAAATGCCTTTATTTAAACGTCATGGTCATGTAGACCTAAAAAACAAACTTCGATGCGTTTCAGCATCAAGCCTCCATCAGGAAGTCATGCAAACAAATGTTTTGGCATGTTGCTCCAGGCTTTGTTCTTAATTCACAAAATAAATCCTAATATGATCAGCACAGTGTTCAGCAGCATGAATTAGTGTACACTTTTATCAAAGCAACAAAAACAAAAGCTTCACCCCAACTAACTCAATGAATAATTTAAAATATCAAAAAGAAAACAAACACATCAGGTACAGTAAATCCTTTGTTATCCTGCCCACACAAACCAAACAAAACCAAGTAGGTGAGAAATAAATACATGTTCGAACTCATCTGCTGTAGTACAGTGTGAGCCCCCACCCTCGTCCTCATCGTTCTTCATCATGCTGTAAGAGAGGATAATCTGTGCGTAATTACAGCTGCATGTGAACAGCCAGAAGCCTGTTTCAAGAGGCTCTGCGTTCGCCCAGCCAGTCGCCTCTCAATCCGCTCACCTGCTGCAGGAACATGTGCTCAGGTGATGGGGTCACACATAACCATCTGTTAATACACATTTAACATCAAGGGGGAAAAAAATCTAAGTAGGCTACAGTATGGGACAAAATGTCAGTGCGGTCAATTTGAGCATTTCTTATATTTTCAGAGGATGTTTGTAGACATGATATCAACACAGTATATTTCAAGACCAAGGGCATATGAAATTTTAAATTATTGGGTTTTATTTTGCTGTTATTTGACATAGAGGACAGTGGTTGGACTTAGAAATAAGGGAGAAAGATTGGGTGATGACTTGACAGGAAGACAGGTTTGAACCTGAAGACATGAAGCCCCTGCTTTATTGATAAGGGACTGTTAAATAATATACTGTAACTGGAAATAACTAATGTCAAATTATTCTGCAGGCTGGCTTCCTTCGCTTCACCTCACTTTTGCTTCCTCTGAACCAGTGTTAAGTTTGAAAGCATGTTTTAATTTAGTTTTAGTCAGTTGCCTAAAATATTTTTTAGTTTTAATCATAAATCAGTCATCTAAATTGTTTTAATTACTAGGGGTGTAAATCACCAGTTTCATGACGATACGATATGATATCGATTCTTTGGACAACGATACAATATTTGCAGATATCACAAAGTCTGTCCCGACTCAATTTCAATACGATATGATTCAGGGGCCTTAGATTGATTTAAGACGATATTATGTACTCACTGGACACAATCAGCAACATTTTACCTGAAGCAAGAGAGAAATACAAAACAATATCTAACTTTCATTACTGAAATGTGAAACGATGAGCTGACCTTTGGGTCTGATAGTTTATAGAGGATTTTAACCATCTGTATGATCTAATTATGTTTTAAATTAAAATTGGTTTGATTCAGGTTAGGCGCTTTTTTTGTCTTATTGTTGCATTGTAATGTTTGTATATTATATCAAGTAATGATGCAACATTATAATACAAATTATGGAATTATTTAAATTTCATTATTATTGACCTCCAACATTTGACCATGCTCAAACTAAAAATGTGTACCTTTGATTTTAATCAAATCCAAACATTTCACAAGTTCAAAATTAGAACTATTAACTATACTAACTTGATATTGATGTTTTTGTTTTACTGTGATGCCTGGTAAGCACAGTTTGTATGTCCGTGTGATCAGACTTTGTTTCACTGTTTAATGGTCGGTGTGGAGGAGGAATGACTCTAAGCTCTCGCTGTTTTACTTTCTAACTTTATGAAATTTCATGAACCAGTGCGCTACAAAATCAAAAGATGACATAACTTACTGCTCTTGTGTGATAATGCACTCCTGTCGTGCGTGCAGCATGCATCCTCTGCTGTCAGATCGACCGTATCTTACCCGGATACAGCAGAGCTATTTTATGATTGGCCGACATGTCTGGCTCCTGTTTAGCTCTGTGATGCTAACAGCGTCTTGCTACACGTTCGCATATAGCGGTGTTACTCGGTGAGAGCCACACAATACATTTTATAGCAGGAGAAATATCATGTGTGGCGTGTGAGGGACTGAAAGTGTTCAAATGTGTGTCTCATACGCTGAATGCGTGACTCTTGAGAGCCCCAGAAACTTCAGAGGTTGGCTGGAAACAGACACGCATGTCTGGTCGGGATTTCAAAATAAAGACGTGTAAAGATGACAATGTTGATCGATGTTTTTGAGTTTTCATCGATGTGATTGGATCATTGCTTAACCAATCGATGTATTGATCTAGATGGATGGATCGTTACACCCCTATTAATTACCTCTGCCAAGGAGGTTATGTTATTGCCAGAGTTTGTTTGTTAGTTTCTTTGTTGCAAGATCACTCAAAAGTTATGGACGGATAGATGAAGTTTTCAGGAAATGTTCAGACTGGGACAAGGAACAAATGATTATATTTTGGGAGTGATCCTGACCACCGTCTGGATCCACCATGACGAAAAATGCAATTTTCGTGAATAACTACTGAACTTAAATGGATTTCATTATGAATTGCTAATGGTATGTTTTCATGATCAAGGAATATTTATTGTGAAAGTCACAATATGGGTGAGGACTGTGGTGCTGGCAGAGGTCTCTTGTTTCATCTAGTTTTAGTTAATGGAATTTTACAACAACTTTAGTCAACAAAATCTACTGTAAATGTATTCAACTAATATATGAATTAGAAAATGTACTCACCCAACTCATCCAACCTTTCCACACAGCCAATGTAGCTGTGATTCCTAACTTTTCCCTACTTTCCACATGACAAAATTAGGTCTGATAGGATTTAAGGTGAATCCCAATTCTACCCCTTAGCCCTCCCCTTTGTCTTACCCCATCTCCCACCCCACCCCCTTAGCCCTCTGTTTTGAGGGCAAAGGGGAAGGGGTGAAAACACCCTCCTGAGCAATGAGATGCTACTCGATTCCCGCTACGTCATCATGCAAAGCTGCTTGCTAGTTGTGACGTAGGCAGATGTGACATTAGCCGTAGCTACAGCTGCGAAAGCTACCTCATTATGATGAGGAATTTTAAGATAAGACCAACAACAAAAAACATGATTAATATTTACTTGATGACTTAACAGTTACTAATTATCAAGAGCTTCTTTTGGTCTCCACTCTGCCTTGTGTCGGCATGCGCAGTGTATCATGGGAAATTCCCTTTGTTTCAAGTGAGGTCCCAGCCTGTCTTTGTTTCGAGGGCTGTGTAGCCCTTGGTCTTAGCCCTGGTCTTAGAGAATTGGGACACCACTTCACAAGACATGAATGTGCAAAACCAAGGGGTAAGGGGCAGAATTTTTAGGAAATTTGTTGATGAAAATATCAGTTAATTTAGTTTTAGTTTCATGTCAATGTGCACTTGTTCTGTTTTGTTATAGTCTAGTTTTGTCAGGGGAAAAAGGTTTTTTATGAAACCATGCTGAAAATAATTAGTTGACAAAATCAACACTGACTTAAAGCACACGACATGTAACTTCTTTTTTTTAATTGACAATGTCCACGGCTTGGCTGAGTTCACCTTCGCTGCCTTTGGCTCAAATTTGCTAATTTATTTCCTTCTTTCCAACTTAACTTCTCGCTCCAGCATCTTAAACAAACTCTGACTCTAGTAAGTGTGTGTAACCAACATACAAACTTTGACTTCTTCTTTTGTTTTAGCTAATGGCATCCTGCTATTAGGAGTTCAAAACAGCCACGTAGGTTGGAGTATGGAGCAGGATAACTACACCTTTAGAAAAATATGATGGCTGCCAGGTGCTGCACATTAATCCTACTTAGCCTTATCCTGAAGTATCTGAGAGGTGTTTGTAACTCTCTGTGAAGCTTAACATTTTCTATTGCTGCCTTTTGCAAATCAAAAGCACCCGTCTGGCGCAGAGGGGCTTCCCTTACATGAACTAAAATGTATTTGTCACCACAGACAGCAGAGAGATGCATTTACAAAACTAGACACGGTCATTTTGAGTGTTGTCAGCAGTGGACCTGGTTTCAATGCAGCCGGGGGTAATGGAGCATGAAGGCGGAGCCATCAGAGAGCTGTTAGATGAAGACTTACAGGCGACGGGCTGCACACCTACACAAAGGTAGTTAGACAAGCTGTCCACAACAAAGAGAGCCGCAGTCCATCATTTGTGCCTAACTGTGGCCTTTGGCAAAAACATGAACAAAGATAGAGACTCATTTACTTTAACTACATATGAAAAAAGAAGCAACGATTCATACACCTGCAGTATATGAAAGCTGTGAGGCCGACAGCTGACTGTCAAGAGTGTTAAAAGATGAATGTATGGATCCCAGCTTCTCAGGGTGTTTAATCATTCATGTATATTGATATTTGTATTGGCTGATCTATAGTCCAATCAGATGATTTGGAGTCACACAACAATGTTTATCTGTTTATGACAAGAAAACAGCACCCCTTTTCTTTAACAACACCCATAATATGCTGTTGTAAAAAATCTGCTTTCAGGTGTCTGCTTGGATGCACTGAGTGTATTTTTTGGTAAGTCACAGTTAATGAATCTATCTATAATCTAAAATATGAGCTGTAAAGACAACAGAAGCTCTTTATACGCCCCCTCAACTCCCCCGTGTTTATGAAAGTTATAAGAGAAGATAAATGAAAGTATTCACTTCTTCAAATATGCCTCACAAATGTATTACCATTCAAAATCTCATTATACCACATGACCTACGTGCTGTTTATAACAATGGATACACAGTTGAATAATGCAAAAATAACTAGCCTGTAAATGTATTCACAGGGGCATTAAACATAGAGGGAAAAAGAATAAAAGACAGAGTCATGATTCTAAAAGTTACAGAAAAAGGTACAAATTAATGCTTCAAATTAGGGATGCAGGGTATTATTGGCATATTGATCTATGCTGCTATTAGCTTAAAAATTGAATATCTATCTCTGCAGATATTCTGTTGATATTCTAGTCTCAACAATTTCGCCACACTTTATATCACATTTATTGGCTGTAATACCTAGAGAATGCACACATGTAGCAAAATACCTCACCCTATAATTGCTGAATGCTTTTATTTAAAATCCAATTGTGTCTTCTGTTAGGGAATAATGAGTTATTTTCTTTGTCCTTATCAAGTTATGACACTAACACTGGTAGATCTCAGGAGAGGAGATACCAGGTTCTCTCATAAAAATAAAAGTATCAGTATCTGCAGTGTTTGCATCCCTAATTAAAACTGATCACAGAACAGAAAAAGATATAAGCTTTTATAAACAAATGTCTGATGGAGATTTGTTTTATCCCAAAGGCAAATGTTCATGTTTTTACGTTAATGGTAGTAAATTATCGTTAAAAACATAAATTATATTCAATCTGCAAATATAAGGCACTGAACTGTGAAGTCGTTTTCTGAATTTTGTTGAAAAGAACATTTATATTTTTCGGATTAAAATAGAATAACTTGGGTTAGAGAGCCTAATCTGTTTTTTTTTCTCGTTATAAATGGAACTGTGTTAAAATTGTACATAATAATATCCAATTTCAGTCACAAGATTTAATACTATGTAATGGCAGGCTTTGTAATAATGTAAATAAAATATTGTATCAATGTCCATAGAACTGATATCGTGATGAACCAATGATAGAGTTTTTATCTCTAGATATATTGCCACATTATTGTAACCACCTTAGTTATTTTGACTTAACATCTTTTGAGTAGCTAGCAAAGTAGATCTCAAAAGCAGGAGTCTGTTGGCTGCAGGAAATTTGTCTTACACAAGTTTGGAAGTTTTCTACCAAAGCACCTGACGCTTTTCAGAAATATGTTGGCAGATTATTGCCTGAAAAACTGACTACAGTAGTAGAAGATATTTAAGTTTTTGTCTTTTTTTAAAGATGATATTTTGGCCGTACATCCTGGCATATATTATTCAATATATTTTCTGTGTTATTGGCTGAATGTTCAAATTTATCATCTTCAATGAACGTCCACTTTTATAAATCAAAAGTATGAAGTAATTGAGGAACAAGCTATTGTTTTTCTTTTTGCTCAATTATTATTAACATATAGAGACTGTAAACATACAATGAAATGGTCAGTTTTAGTAAGATGGTGCCTTTTCTAATTGACAAAAAAATATCAGAATTGGTTAAAATAGCCTTTGAAATATCAGCAAAAATCTGGTATTGTGCACCCCTAGTAAATAATCTAAATGATATGTAAGCTACCCTGAATAATGTTTTAATATATGGATCAGTATATTGTTGATCAGTTTAATACATTGGGATATGAATTTGATCTGAAAGCTAAACAAAAGACCATCAAATCATATCTTTAGGTTTCTTTTTTATTTGCCACTATAACTTTACAACGTACATTTAAAGTTCAGATAAGGTAAACAGATTGAAGGTACTGGCATCCCTGCATCCTGGGTGTATCTGCATGAGTCCAGGCTTTGCAGCGCAGCAGCAGTTTCTGGATAATGTGCCTGAGCTGAAGGAGATGAGGGGGAAAGGGGGACTGGCTGGCTGTATAATCACCCATCTCTCTGTCCAGGAACAGGGCTGTTAAATCAACCTCAGGTGGCAGATAGAAGGATCTGGATTGAATCTCAGCAAGGTGCATTCCCTGCGGCTGTGTGTTGGTACTCGCCGCTGCTGGAGGCAGACAGATACGTGGCCGTCGGCATCAGAAGGACAAAATCTGAGAGATTGATGAGGAAGGAGAAAGCCCTCTCTCTTCCTCTCTCTTGCTCTCCCCCCTTATCTCAGGGGAGTAGCTATTTTGAGAACACAGGCCCTTGTGTGAAAGGGAGTTATCTGTTTCAACTTCAGTCTAATCCAATTGGGCACAACTGATGAGAACGTCTGTGTTTTCTTTTCCTTTTTTTTTACCTGCATGACAGGTGTGCAGGACGCAGGGTTTGCCGGCACCCCACCCTCCCTCTGCAGGCCTCTCAAAACATTATTAACCCAATAATGAGAGAAATATTAATGAGGTGTGCATTGAAATCAGACTCTGGAGTTATAATTAGTTATTCTCCCAGTTGTAGAGTCCTGGTCCTGGACGGAGGCTCGTTCTGCAGCAGAAAGTGAGAGAAATGTTGTTATGCATGTAGGTCATGTTCTCATCTCTGCCTTAATCAGTGGCTATATATAATCTGCTTCTTTCTTCAGAGAGACTTTTAGTTCACTCCCCACTGTGCTCTCTGCTCAACATCTCTATTAGAGCATGTGGACGGGGCCGAAGGGGCCAGGGGCAGGAGGAGAGGTCAGACGAGTTCTGCTGTGGGTCCAGAAAAGCTGTTTGGTGCAGGATCGGACTAACTTAAGGAGAGTCGCTATGAAAGTCGTACAAAGTTTCAACTGAGTCTGGCTTGAGTTTTGTTGGTGTCCATATTTATTGAAAATATAAAAATTATTTAAAAAATGCTTATGGACTTTGTATTGCTGTTTTTGAAGGTGCAAAATTTTCATTGAAACTGTTCAGGACATAATATTATATAAACAATATAAGAAATATAGTTTTCAAACAGCCAACAGAGGATGAGGAGTGGACCTTTATCATCGCAGCATTTGACACTTGATTTGAGCAGTACTTCTATTACTGGTTTAAAGTGAACTCACAGAGCAAAACAAATGCTACAAATGTAGTTAAATAAGTGAAATGTACAACATTTTGGTCCCTTGATGTGTTAGCTCAGTTGATTTTATGTCTTTTTAACCATTTTGCCACAGTCAGAGTCCCCAGTTATTTATATTGTTTCAGTGCCTTTATTATGAAACAGCCATTTCAAAAAATACATGTATACATATTAGGGATGCACTGAAATGAAAATTTGTGGCCGAAGCCGAATAAAATATAAACGCTTGGCCAAATACTGAATACCGAATACTGAATATCCAATGAGGAGGCAAAGTAGTTCACTATATTTTTTAATAGTGCACTAATAGCGTAGAGTACATTTTTAGACATTTTTTAAAAGAAAGTAATTGTTTATTGAACATTATGACATTTTTTTTATATTCCAGTAGCCTTTGCTTTTCAAAAAAGCCCAACAAAGTTTTTCATTCATATTAAGCCTTCAAACAAAACAAAACATGCATAAAAAAAATACCAAAGTGCACTGAAGTGGATATAAACCAATAATACCAACAATTAAATAATTGTCCTTTTGACACAAGACTGCTTTAAGACTGTCACTTTATATTCGATATTTGAATAACTGATCGAATATGGTAATAAATATCCGTAACCAAATTGTAAATAAATATTTAAATGTAAAATATTGAGTGTAGCAGCACATCAGGGCGCCTGGAGCAGTGGACCATTCTGTCCAACAGAGGGCACTGTGAGTGCAGCTTGACCGTTAGTCATATCCGCTCCTCTCTTGAGGGAGGATGTCTTCGATTATTTGGGTGCATGTTTGAGTTTGATTTTTAGGAAAAGTGACAGCCTTAGTCTGCTTAGCCACAGTCACACGCAATGACGTAGTTGATTTCATCATAGCGTCACACGGCACTATTCAGCCTTGATATTACCTGACTCCATGGAAGGCGGAATTTGGCTTTTTTTGCAATATTCAGCCGAATATATTCGGTCACCGAATATTTGGTGCATCCCTAATACATGTATATAATCATATATATGTATGATTGAGTTTACAACAGATGACAACAGCAGATAAAATAAATGAGCCTCGAGCTCCTTCCTTCCACTGCTATACTCATCCACTTAGCAGAGTTGAGGCTGAATCAACACAATCATATTTTTGCAGATAAAATAGCTCAATGTCCCAGTCATGGACGAAACATGAGTGTTTCCATTGAGTGTTTGTTCTTTGAGTAACATTGAGAGTTTCATCTGTGTGTGTTCTGGCGCTAACATGGCACAGGCTAGTTCCCTTTAACAAAAGGGGCTAAGACATCGATGATGTCTTTCAAAGTAGAAACCCAGCCTGTTTTGTTCACCTTGTCTTTACTCCATGCTTTTACCCTGAAAGTTTGTTTGACTCTTGTGAATCACAAAATCTTTGCTCCTTGTCTCTTCCAAACTCTCTGCACACTTAAAATTAATTTATGAATCAAAGTGACTTTATGCAATGTACAAAAGACCATATGTGTGGTCATGGTTAATGAGATACTCCATCTCCCTCTGACTCTGAGAAAGTTTAATTCAAAGCAGAATCCCTGGAAACCTCTTTAACAACATGAACCACCTGTCTCCCTTCCTCTGATATGGTTCGGCTAAAATGTCATAAGCTTTTGGAATATTTAAAGTGTACAACATACACTGTTTGATATGTAGATGTGTGCTTAAATGTGCAGCATGTACTGGAAGAAAATCATCACGTGCTTGTCTGGACTTTCTTCTGAACTTTTAACTGAACATAGCAATCTGGAACAGAGTTAATTTGGTAAAGTTCACAGCCATGGACTGAAACAGGCTGTTAAGTTTCACCTCATGTTTTCCAAATACAGACAGTGAGGTGAAATAGAAAAAAAACAGTGTTAGTACAAGGTAGTCACATGTTATGATCTGTAACTGAGTGAAAATCCATACTTAAGTTATGTCTGTTCGATACTAAAAGGGACTGTGAGGAGTTTCTAAGTAATTACAAAAAAGTCTCACTTTTAGATATATGCCTGATCGAAATACACACTTTATGGTGAGTTTTATAGCATCAAAATAGGTTGTCTATAAATGCTATTCCTTAGCTTCGCGGTCGGGTCGTACAGGGCTGGATTGGCCTGGATACTCAACTTCGGGAACAAGACAATTGAAACTAGAGCAAATTTATTTTATTAGGACACGTCTTAGAGCACCGGGCTGTAAGTAGCGATATATAGCCGGCTACAAAACTACTATACTAAGTCTTCCAAAAATTGCTTGTTGTCACACATCAAAAACTACCGCTACATAACTAGAAAGAGATACATTACCTCGTTGCTTTGCATCCTGTAAGTTGTTGAAAAAAGAAGTTGTAAAGCAATGCAGAGTTCTGAGGAAGGTCTGAGCTGCATTTTTATTAGCATCACAACAAACACAAGCTTTGGCTTGGGTCAGGTCTTTTGGTGCGTTCCAGTTGTAGTCAGAAGTAGGAATTTCCGGGTTCCGAGTAGGAAACCTCAACTGGAACGCCCCCCGAAGTCTGAGTTTCCTACTGGGAACTCGATGAAACCTTGCCGCCCCTGAGTTGACAATCGAAGATGGATGCCCCTGATGTGAACAGTTATTTAGCTCCTGTAATAATCAATTTATTTGCACTTCTGACTGTGGTGTGTCGCTCTAGATCAGCTGTATACATAGTATTGTTAGACTTATATTTACAAAAATGCTGCCATAGTGATAATCACATTCTTCATGTGATATTTGTCAACAACAACGCAGGGTGTGCTAACAACAGCTAACAATAGCCTGGTAGATCAGCATGTTTTTTTTCCAACTTCAACTGGAACGCCGATAAGTCGGAGATGATGTCACTCCCAGTTCTGAGGTTACTGGAACGCAGCATTATGACAGTCGCCGCGCGTGCTCATGGGTAGCAGAGTCTTTACGTCACTGGTAATAGATTCTCCTCACAGTCCCTTTCAGGCATTTTTACCTCCGCCATGGAGGCTATGTTTTTCTGGCATACGTTTGGTTGTCTACACAAAAACTACTGGATGGATTTTGCTGAAATTTTCAGGAGCTGTTGGTAATGGCCCAGCTTAAAAAAGAATACGTTTTAGTGGTGATCCAGATAACTGCCATTAGTGATGATGGTTTTTGTTCAATAACTGCCTGACTAATAATGATATCAACATGATTCTGAGTGCTAGGTGTGGGTTTTCAGGATCAAGGAATCATATTATGATGGTAGCTTTACCATGGAATTACTGGTTGTAGACGTAACAGCAATATGTGAGCTCCCTTGGCCTAAGTTTGGGCTCTCTGAGTGCTTTGGAGATGTCTTCCTGTTTTTGCAGCTGAGAGCATGATTAGTTTATGACAGCAAAAGACAAGCTGGGCAAAATTCCATTGCATGCAGCGTGTACCCACTGAGTGAATGCTTCTGCTGCCTCTGAACTGTGGCACATGCATGTAGTATAAATCAATATGATTTTTAAAATTTAGATGAACAACAGTTAACCAGAAAACAATGTCGAATGTGTTTTTTTATTGCAGCATTTGAAATGGCCCAAGCATGTCAGTGGAAAGTGCAGTCAGCTGTCCTGGAGCCTGTTAGTCATGTATAATGTTGTAGTATGATTGTTTGCTGTCTTTGGTGCCATTCTTCCTCCTTTCAATGTCATGTTGGCTGTATTTTTGTCGGGCACATCGATGAAGACTGTCCTGCTCCTTGGTCAAGTAACTGCCCTTTTTAGGATTGTTTTATATGACATAGTGATCATTAAACAGGACAAAACAGTCTGCTGAATAATAAGCAGTTTTGAGCAGATATTACAAATGGAAAGGCACCTCTCTTGACTGTTTGTGGACGTCCCATTGTGTAGTTGCCTGCTGTGCTCAGGCAATTTGAGACTCCTTTGGTTGGTGTTTTGGCACATAGAGACAGGTAAACAATCTCGTACTCACAGCCTGTGTTCGATCTCCGTCATTACTCTGATCTTTCAGGCGCTGATAAGCCGTGTTAGGCGGTTTTCTGTCTTGAAGTCTGTGTTCCTCATGAATATTTTAAAACATGTAAATAAGGTTAATTGTGTAACTTGACCACTGATCTCTGTTACACTGTGTAAACTTCAGTGAGTGAGTCTGGAGCTGTGAGTTTAGAGAGAATAAAGACAGCAGTAATCTTGGGCCTGCTACTGATGAAAGGCCCTCTTAACTGCTTTTTTAGTGCTGCGCTCGGCTCTGTGTGAAGGGATTAATTAACACTGGGAACAAAGCGTCTCGTGTTGGAATTAATCAATAGTTTGCTGAAGTATTTTTGTTTCTAGTGGCTGCATATTTTATCATGGTAGATGGAAACATTATTTGTTTCTTTTTATTGAAATGTTGGTTTATTGTCTGCCATTGGAGGGTCATTTTGTTCTCTCCAGCAGCAGTATGGTCAGAATTCTATTATTTATGTTAAGTGTCTGTATACTAGATGCATTATGTTTACAGAAATGGAAATAATGAATAATTGGTCACTGAATTGCAAGTTTGAATAGCCAATTATTTCCAGAATGACATTGTTTTGTTAATAATTTAACATCTTTGAGCCATACTGAAATAGACCCGGGATGTCTGGCAGCATAGTTTGTAAGTGGGACTTTTCTTTCACACAAATCATCAGAGGTTACATATTGTGCTGCTTTTCTGAGGCAGCCTGCTTTCACACAGAATTAATGGGCTATTTTGCTGCCTTACTGAACCTCTGGGGTCAAAATGAGTGCAGCTTGTAGGAAATTAGAAATATTCCTGCCCTTATCGGGCCAAGTTGCTCTTGGAGCCAATTTCCCAACACAGAGTTCTTTAATAGAAACCTTTCTAATGATAGCTGTGGAATTTAATTTAGCTCCAACGCGGCTTCATTTAACACCTAAACTCATTTAAAGGGGATTAAACTTGCAAAGGATAGTGGTGTCTGGAAGCTTAATGACCTCTCCTATTCTTCACAATTTCTCATTTGCTCTCTAACTGGTGTGGAGAAATGACCACAGTCTTATCCCGGTGCACCAGGTGCTAACACACTCACAAAGCTGCCTCACATGCTCACATGCTGACCAATAAACAAGAAAAGTCAGCTGATAACTCCGTAACACTGTTCCTTATTCATGGACTGCATTAACATTTTTTATTTTGTCGGTTTAACATCTAACTTTTGTTTTTTGGCTGCATCATTGTCCAACGGAAAATGCAGGAGCAGTCAAGGCAGACTGTTAACTTTGAGCTTGCTAACAAAATGTCCCCTTAGTATTCATGTTCATCTTTTACAAGGTTCTTGCCAGTAGCAGAAACACACTGCTCCTTTGCAACACAAATGGAAACTGGATTAAAGAATGGCAAAGAAAAAAGGAGACTAAAGCAGCTTAACATTTAAATACAGTGTTTCTGGATTGACTCAAAGTTGTTTAATTTGATAGAGACAGATCGTTTGATTCAAGCCAGGACAGGAAATGGAGGTACTGCTTAAAATGTTGAAACCTCACAACACTACATTTAAGCTGGAGATATGCAGACTCTAAACTGTGCATGATGGTTGTCATGTACCTCGGTTTAGTGTGTTGGTTGGCCATGTTGTCCAGAGATGCCAGCTGGGGCCTGTACTACGAAGCTGGATTAAGTCATCCAGGATAACTCTGCGACATCTCGCTAAACTTCACCAGATCTCCGCCATCCAGATCTGCTGTACTACGAGGCTCGTTATCAACTCGATAAGTGAATCCGGCTGGGATCTGTGCGCACACACATACAATGGGCGTGGTTAGCGGCCCCGGAGCATTTTCCACAATGGAGAAGAGAGCAGCCTACTTCACGGAGGAGGAGCAGCAAATAATCCTGCAAAAGTATGAGGAGTACCGCAGTATTATCCAGGCCAGGAGCAACACGACTGTCGCCGCGAGAAGCCGGAGGGATTGCCGGCACATTTTCCACATTTTCCTACATTTTCCAGAAACACATATCGCTTAAAATGTAATAAAGAACTCGTCCACATTAAAGCAAAATTATGTAATTAAATAGTCTTTTAAATGGTGATGAATAATTATCTTTTTTATTTTAAATGTAATATAATTAGCCTAAATATAATATTTAATTTCACTTTTAGTGTACTTTGGATCTAAAACAACATTTGTCCCACTGTCATGATCCACCGCTATTGGACAGTGTAAAACATTTCCTCTTTTTTGTTAATTAAAATAATAAATGGACAGCGTTGATAACACTATGAATGAAATTAAACGTGAATTAGATATTTAAAAATATTTCTTCAAACTAAGTTATGTCCCTCGGTGTCATGGTGTTACTACCAATATTTGGAGATCATATTACATTAGACAACATTTAAGATATGATGATTACTTATGTAGGCTAATTGTAATTGAACTTTAAACCAAAATTATTGTTACTTGACTTTATCCATAATAAAGTTCAGTACAATTATCAGCATATGTTGTCTTTTATCAGAAGTAAACATCCTCGGATCAAACGTTATCACTGACATTGAGAAATAATGTCAAATAGTTTGAATTAAACAAGTTACTGTTTTATTTCATGGAGTTTTGTCAGCAGTCTTCAGATGTTGTGATATGTACCTTTAGATTAATTTAGTGATTAGTAATTTAGTAATAAGTAATTAGTTACATTATAATATTACTGTATTTGAAATGTAAGGCATTACACTATTATCACATTACTTTGAAGTGACTCTTGTCAAAATAACAGGAAATATGGATTTGGCATCATAAGTGTAGCTCATTATGCTCAAAAAGCTCATTACACATCCAGTAGAAGGTGATGTGGTGGCTATCTGACTGAGTTTGACTTATAGCTAAAAAAAGTAGAGTATAATAGACACATTAATGGATCATGGCACAATACAAGGAACGATCATTGCAAAAACAGACAAAAGGTAAAATTTTGGTAAATTGTGCTGGAGATACTGTAACTTTAGGCCTAGCGGAGGAATTTTCTCCTCTGCTGATTTCACAGAGTGTTTCACAAATTTGTATTCAAACAACCAAAAAAAAAACACCTCTTCATTTCATGCATTGTAACTCACATTACTGACATTTGTACCAAGTAAAATATTACCTTTTTTTTGTAATGCCTTACATTACTACGTTACAGTGTAAAGGAATGCATTACAGTAATCAAATTACTTTTATAATGCATTACTCACAACATCGGTTAAAAAGTAACATTAGCTTGACATAGCAGTAACGTAAACTGGACTAAAGCTCACTGTGCTGGGCTGGATTTGAGTCATGCACCTGTGTGCACCTATAGTCCTCAAAAACAATCACAGTGGCATGTATCATTACAGTTTTTCACAGTTCTTAACACACGTTTCTCAAAACACTAACGGATTCCTTCGATTGTACACACCAACCTGAAAACCTCACACACAAAATGCTAAACTCTCTGCCATCAAATCTCTGAACTGTTCACAAAATGGAACTCAATGTTCTCATTTGGTACACACAGCCACATTCTCCAATGACACACACATACCAGTCAATTGATACACACAGCTCAGCATTTGCTGCACACTACCAAGCATTCACAGCACACTGAAGTGCAAAACTGAAAACCCAATTATAGAAATGCAACACACCATGTGAATGGCAATGACTCATGAGAATTACCCAATTTTACTTTTGGAAAGTGTCTATGTAGGCCCACTTCTTCAAACATAAAATATCACACAAGTATGCTGCAAATCATTGTTTTATTTACAGTTTTTCAGTGCACGGGCATTTTCTCAAGAAAATGAACTTTAAAAAAAATTAAAAAAGTCAAACTGTCTTCTCTCTCTTACCCCTTTCCTTCTCTGGTTGTCTTTGTCCATTGTTTGATGCTCAGCAAGCAAAGCAGAGCCTCAAGACCCTTTTATGCTGCAGTTCTCCTGATTGAAAATTGCTCACCAGACCTGGGTGTTTTGAGATTTGCATAATTGTGTGTTGTGAGTTGATGCTTTGAGATTTCAGTTGGGCTGTGTGTGCAACAACTGACCATTGTGTGAACAGCTTTAACAACAAGGTGATGTGTAATTGACATCGGAGTGTAAAGAAGGAAAGTCAGAGTAATGCAGATAAGGGAGTGTTTAGATGTGGCAAATTGGGACGAGCAATTGGTACTTGAAGTGAGGGTTTTGCAAACTGTGCCAAATTATCGATTGTTGTGTGTTAAGAATCGTGAAAAACTGTAACACATTGCACATTCAGTTAGAGCACTGACAAGCAGCAGGAGAAGGTGTTGCTTATAGCAGGAACCAGTGATGGTCTGCCTTGTACAGCTGAGTATTGCTGCTCTTGCATCATGTTGGAGTGTTTGTGACCGGGGCAGCGGTCGTCTGGAGCCTGAACATGCTTACAGGAGGCACACAGACTCTGATCAGGTCTCTGAACACAAAGGCTTGTCTCAGAGAGACTTTCAGAGGTTATTAATCGCAGCAATAAGAACGCTGGCAGTTTGGGTCTCTGTTAATCAACCTAGAAGTGGCTGCATGCCATGTTTCAGGTTATATTGCATGTCCAGCGATGTGACTGTTGTTCATGAGGAGAAACAATAAATCATTCAGCTTTAATAAATGTGTTTTTTCTTTTAAAAAATGTCTGGCCTTTTGTCTGATAGTGGACTGATGTTGGAATGATATTGGAGAGAGACGATTAATGGAGTCAGAAAGGGTATGAGAGAGCAGAGGAGGACTTGCAGTAAAGTGGCCTCGGGCTGGAATTGGACCTGGATCGCCCACTTGAAGCATCAGCTGAAACATTCATGTGTCTGTGCACAGTCATAACCACCAGGCTACTGGCACCTCCAGCTCTTGTAAATGTTATAAATTAAGTATTTAACTCCTTCATTTTGTAGGGGTAGAGAGCCACTACATACATAAATTCTAAATATTAAAACTACATACAGGTTAACCAACATGAACTTGGTTTTGCTCTCTTCCATTTATAAATTATGTTGTAGTGTTTGTGTTAATAGAGTTAGGCATGAGTTTTTTCAGCAATGCTTAGCTTTAGGCTGTATTATCTAGCAAAAAAAATGTTTTTCAGGAAGATAGAATTCCACAGAGGACAAAATAAACAGATGCAAAGTAATTAAAAACCAGCCAAAAGAATGAATAAAGCAGTTTAGTGGTAAAAGTCAATCTCTCTGACACTCCTTGAAGAGACTAGCTTTGCTGGATGTTGTGATTCTGCTGTTAGCTGACCTTTAACCAGCTAAATGATTTTGTAAAAAGAATAACAATGTGACCTGCAGCACTGTAAAAGGAAATTTAGTGATTGTTTGACTGTAGACTTAACAGCCTATGAGTGGTAAAATAGAGCCAAAGACAAATACAGGGGCAGCAGAAGGCAGGCTATAAACTTTTAAGCTTGGTGACAAAAACGGCCCCTTAGTACTCATATTAACCTTTACAAGGTTTCTGCCAGTAGCAAAGTTAAAAATCTCCTTTGCAACAAAAATGGAAACTGGATTAACAAGAATAAAAAGAAAACATAAGACTAAATTAAATACAGTGTTTCTGGATTATTTTAAAGTTATTTTATTTGATAGGAACAGATAGTTTAATAAAACCCAGGCTGTGAAACTAATGTGCTACTTAAAATGTTTAACCTGACAACATTACAAAAAATAGAGAGCACAATACTCTTTTAGGGTGCTTTTTTAGAAATTATGGCATAAAAAACAAACCTTCTTTTAAGTATTAAACTTAAACCGCCCACTTCATGAACAAGAAATTATTTCTCTGATTTCAAGACTTTAAAGATGCAGTGTGTAGAAATTGTCATTTTAGCGACATCTAGTGTTCAGATTTTGGAATGAGCCTATCCGTGACTTCACAAAGCGACGAGAGCCAGTGAAGACCAAAAAGGATCGTGAACAGGGCATCGTTTACAACAGTTACCAGGTGTTTTTTTTTTCATTCATATGTGTAACTATTATTTTAATAGATTATCGGTCAGTTCAGATGCAACATGCCATTCAGGTAGATTTCAGGACCAGCAGCCAGACTTGTATACAAAAGTCACGTTTCGCTCTTTTTGTCCCTAAAACTCACCTGTAGACAACATGGCTGATCGCTTTGTCAGCCTACACAAGGGGAAAGCCGGGGTACATAAATATAAAAAGTTTTTTCTGACTTAATAAAAAGAAAACTGAAGTTTTATGGAGTCGATTGTACACCTATTTCGACAGACTGTACATACAAATAGAGACATTATATCCTATATTCACCATTTCTGTTCAGCGAAATGCTGCCAACTTCTACACACTGCACCTTTAAATGATTACTCAAGTGTTAGTATACAGTAACGTGAGTTTTACACTGATACAGATTTGATGTGATATGTTTTCTTCCAAATGTAGCTGATTGGCACTGGTGTTTTCATCTTGAGATTATTTCCAGTAACCATTTTTTTCAGTAATCCAGCATAACTGGGAGGTCAACTTATGGTTGAGAGATAATAAACACCTTTATTTAACATCAACAAAATATTAGATACAGGATTTATCACATTACATTTCCAAATGCTCCATCAAAGCCAGTCAGGCTGAAGTCTCTCACAGTTTTTTCATACTTCCGTTAAGTAAAAAGACCTTGGAATAAATCATTTTTTCACCAAAAAAACCCAGGTTTTACATTTCTGACCTCTGTTTTTTTCTTTTCATCAATTAAGAACACAAATCGACTGTTTAAAAAATGGTTTAGTTCTCAGAAGATAGTCCAGCTTCTTCACTCACAAGAAATCATGCATTTTAAGGCCTCTCTTTACTGAACCGTGTCACTAACAGACACTTCTGTGTTATGTCCAATGAGAAAGTCCGTCGTCGTTTACATTCTTGTCCCAAGGTGTGTTTAACATTGACATGTTTTTTAATTGTTTGATTGTTCATAAGTCGCTTTACCACCTCTGTCAAACAAAGACTGGTTTTGTAGATAGCTAAGCCTGCTAGCTTACTTCATGTAATGTAGAGCCTGACTGATAGTCAGAGCAGCGCTGGCTGTGGTATAATGAAGTGAGACCAGCCCCTGGCCTGCTCTATAATACTGCTGTGTGAACATGATACCACCTTAGTTTTGCCTCCAAAGTGGATGCATTCATGCTGTTTAATTTTCTGTCTGTCACCACAGAATTGCTTACTGTGCTCTACATTTTCTTCAAGATATAAAGTCAGACATTGGCATAGACAATAAGCAACTGAATTCAAGAACTGCTTTTCACATAGTTGAAGAAGTTGGAAAGTTTCCACCTCTAAACCTTTACCTCCAAGGATCAAGAGGGTCCATTTCGTACTCTCCTGCACTTTTTCAAACCTGACAATTTGACGTTCCACCCTACTCCACTTGTGATAAACCAGCAGAGAGGTAAGAAGAAAGCACTACTTCTTTTTCAGTTTGTCATTTTTCATGTGTATTTCAAAGTCCACTGGACTGGAAAACCTGTCTAAAAATATGTGGTAATCAAAATATTTAAAACCATTTTTATCTCCAGCTGATTTATGAAGGTACAATCTGTTTTCCATCTTCTCCTTTGAGAGCAGCCATTTGGATCACATAGAAACTCATTTCTTCTGCAGTGTTTTCAGACCATTTGTCCATAGCTGTGTAGTCTTTTTTAAAAGGTAAAAAATATGCAGAGTCACTCTTTAAAGGTGCAGCTTGGGATATTAAAACCTTAAAATCCCTGAAAGTAGAATAAACACATTTTTCTCAACTCAAAATACCAAGCTGCATACTGGAAATTTGTAGTATATCCTATTTTTTCAGATATTTGCAGATAGTATAAGTTCAGGGTCTCCTAATCACATACACAATTGACAGAGGTCATGTTTAAAGCAACAAATGTAACTGATTGTCCTTAAAATCCACACTGGTGTTTTCCAAGGCTTAATGTATTATTATGTCAGGTTATCAGCCGATCCATTCTTGTTAATACCATGTTTCAAAAATGCCCTGAGGGTTTATCTTTAAACTCTGAAGAAAATCACCACTCAGAATAAAGGATGAGATTTTAGGCTGAAGCTTAAGGTTATGCTGCTTCATGTTAACCATGATTCTGAATGAAGTATCTACGGTTGCCGAGAAAGGTCACAACAATTGCAAACACAGCAAATGCAAACATCACAACACGTCTTCTTTAACCCACAACACATCTGTATAGACCTGCAACACAGCAGCATAAAGCCACAACATGGCAGCAGTAAACCACAATGAAAATAAACTCCACAACAAATGAAAACACGGCAACACGTCTACATTAAGCTGCAACACAGAAACATTAAGCGACAACGTAATTGAAACACCAACATTTTTTAAAGTCTTAGTACAGTTCTGAGTCCATGACAAACAGATGGACTCTATTCTTTCAACTGTGTGTGCAATAGCAAGGAAGAGACGGACAGGGCTCACCTACTGCTAACTAGATTAGCTCAAACACTGGAAGTCAATGAGAAGTGTTAGCCTATTTCTGTCTTCAGATAAACTCTTTAGCAACTCTCCTGTGTGCTTGTTGTGGCTCGTTTTTACTACCTTATGGCACGTTATCTTCAAATACTGTCTTCGTCTGCTCCTAAACAAAGACTTAGTTTTGGGTCACTATCTTACAAGCCCGTCTTTGGTGGAGATGTGAGTTGAGTGTTTTGAACTTCTCTTTTAAGTGAAGGTGAGAACCGATCAGTGGCGATTGCTCGAAGACTGCAAGGGAAGCTCAGCTTCCCCTAAAATGTCCTCAAAAAAAGTGGTGATATGTACTGCTGTGTGTACATTTCATTGACTAAATATGCACTAGAATACCTTCATCTGTTGTTCAGAATCAGCTACTTATCACAGGTAACTAGCGCAACTTCCTTCTCATTCATCCCTGCACCGTCTCAGCGCTTTAACACAGTCGGATGCTGAGCGTCTTCTGACTTCGATGGGGAAGTGTAGAGTGGGTTGTTCCACTGTGGAAACTGGACGGTCATTGGATAAACGCTGGGCTTTGTCCTACCCATCGGATGCTCAGCATCTCTGGGGGTCTATGAGGCAGTGGGCTGGCCTGGACGCTCGGCTTCTGAATGATGATTGGATGATCTGTCTGAGGCTGAATCCCTTTTTGATTGACAGTGAAATGAGCCAATCAGCGATCTTGAAGTATAACCCTCCACCGGAGCATCTTCTAAGTTTTACATTCAGTTGTTCTGGAGAGGAGCTTCTCCTGTTTAAAGCGGCTCAAGTCTTACATCCGCAACACAATGGGCCAAGGCCGTTTAAGGAGTCTAGCCCTGCTGGCCATTGAGAGAACACTGGTAAAATCCCAGGTAAAGACACCTTGTTAGTACGACAGGGTCACAGATCATTTTCTTGAAAAGGAACGGAGGGTAGAATTTACATTTAAATAAATAAACAAATTTATTATATAGGCCAAAAAAAATGAGCTTCCCCTCCTTGACTGGTCAGCAGCTGCCACTGGAGCCGATTCACCCTTGTGTGTGAGCCACTCACTTACTTGAGGTCAGTTTGCTTTTAATAATGGCTTTCAAATGAAGGGTTCACTCACAAGGGTGAATCGGTTCTCACCTTTACTTAGAAGAGCAGTTCAGGAAACTTGACTTGTTTGGGCACATCACCTCAAGATGTGCTTGTAAGTTAGTGTAGGTTTATGCAGATTAGTTGTGACGTTTGCATTTGCTGTAGTGTTGCCATTGTTATGACCTTTTTTTTCGCCACCGCAAGTATCAGATGAATGCAGTTACTGATATTCATTAAATATTGTAGAAATATCCACTCTTACTAAAGCAAGAGGGGATTTCATTTTTTTAGGTCATAGAACAGAGGTCAAGGTCATGGGGCCTCATGATAACCTTCTGCTAATGAATGTGATTTGTAAAATGTAATATCTCATGAGGGCAACACGGTGGTGCAGCAGGTTGTGTGATGTGCCATGCTCATTACGTCAGTTGGTGTCTCCATATTGCCCTTAGGTATGAGTATGAAGGATTGTCTGTCTCTCTGTGTGGTCATGTGATTGGCTGACAACCAGCTGGCATAAGCTCCAGCCCCCTGCCACCCTGAGAGGCATAAGCCGTATTGATGATGAATAGATGGAATGTCTGATGAACACTTTTAAGATTTCTGTCCAGTTTGGCATAAGACTTTCTGATATAAGTAAATTTTTGAGATCATGGGTCAGATGCCAAGTTCACTGAACCCTGTGGTCATTGTTTGTGTGGAAGCGATGTCTTGTGAAGAATCCGAGATTTCTTTTCAAACTTTGCGCATATTTCAGTTTTCTCAGAAGACCACACTGACTAGGTTTTATGGTAAGGTCATGGAGTGTTATGGTCATTCTTTGTTTGTGCTCATGATCTAAAATGGATTTTCTCCCAAGAAAGAGCGATTCTCAAAATATTACCACTCTCACTTTGGGAAGAACGGATTTGATTTCAAAAGTCATGGCTCAAAGGTCAGAGACTCATGGAGTCTGATGATTATTCTTTACTTTTTAAGGGATTTTTTTGGATGGGATATCAGAAAGATACTTGAAGAGCTTTTCTTTCAACTTTTAAAAAATGTCTACCATGACAGAAGGTGTCCTCAAAGAAGTAAGAATATAAATCACCACTTTGTATCTATTTTTAAAGAGACTGTGAGGAGTTTCTAAGTAACTACAAAAAAGTCTCACTTTTAGATATATGCCTGATCAAAATACACACTTTAAGATGAGTTTTATAGCATCAAAACGGGTTATCTATAAATACTATTCCTTCACCTTCTGGTCGGGTTGGACAAGGCTGGACTGGCCTGGATACTCAACTTCGGGAACAAGGCAATTAAAACTAGGACAAATTTATATTATTTTATTTTTTATATTACACGTCTTAGAGCACCGGGCTGTAAGTAGTGCTATATAGCCAGTTACAACTACGATAATAAGTTTTCCAAAAAATTGCTTGTTGTCACACATCAAAAACTACCGCTACATAACTAGAAAGAGATACATTACCTCGTCGCTTTGCATCCTGTAAGTTGTTGAAAAAAGAAGTTGTAAAGCAATGCAGAGTTCTGATGAAGGTCCGAGCTGCATAACAACAAACAAACACACGCTTTAGATTGCAGACGTCTTTTGGTGCGTTCCAGTTGTAGTCAGAAGTAGGAATTTCCGGGTTCCGAGTAGGAAACTGCAACTGGAATGTCCCCCGAAGTTGTAATTTCCTACTGGGAACTCGGTGAAACCTTGCCACCCCCGAGTTGTCGAAGATGGATGCCCCCAGTGTGAACAGTTATTTGGCTCCTGTAATAATCAATTTATTTGCACTTCTGACTGGGGTGTGTCGCTCTAGATCAGCTGTATACATAGTATTGTTAGACTTATATTTACAAAAATGCTGCCATAGTGATAGTCACATTCTTCATGCAACAACGCAGGGCGTGCTAACAACAGCTAACAATAGCCTGGTAGATCAGCATGTTTTTTTCTGACTTCAACTGGAATGCCGATAAGTCGGAGATGATGTCGCTCCCATTTCCAAGGTTACTGGAATGCAGCATTACGACAGTCGCCGCACATGCTCATGGGTAGCAGAGTCTTTATTTCGCTGGTAATAGATTCTCCTCATAGCACCTTTAAGGTAGGATAAGAACTAGGTACCTTTTCCCAAAATCATTTTCAAGCTCTTTTGAACCCACTTAAAACAAAAGATATCAAGATATTTGCCTGGTCCAGCTGTAACACAGACACAACAAATTTCATTTGCTTAATTTTACTATTTGCCTCCCCTGAGGACACACTCGTGGTTTGCATGTCCTTAGAATCTTGCAGTCTTGTCTGTGTTGTCTTTTTTCTGCGCCTCTGACGAGGGCCTGCTAAGGAGGATGCTGTTGCATGGGACCCGGCATGCCAACAAATGGACCTGTGAATTTGTCATGGATGAGGAGTGGGCCAGCTGCTTTGCACATAATTGGCACATAGCCTGATCTCTGCTACCAGTGTACCCAGGCTGTAAAGATGTGTATTAAGAAGGTAAAAATGTCAATGGTTTCTGCAGCCAGCCCCAAGTGGACACTTTGCCGCTTCTTCATTGGACTCTATTTTCAGCTCCAGAGTTTGCGCTGGGGTTTGGCCTGTCCTCCATTTCCTAGAGGTGTTCCTCCTGTTGTTGAGGTAAAGGGAGAAATGGATGGCTAGTTTGCACTCGGATTGGGAGAGCCCTCTGATGGATTGGTTGACTCATTGCTTCAGGTGCCCCAATGTGCTTCTGCTTTATATGTTTTCAATTCAGTAATATACATTACAGCTCAAAAACAATTTTTTACCTCCAAGTTCAAATGGATATTCAAAAATCTAGTATAAGATCAATTGGGGACTATAATTTGAATTATAATCCCTGTGTGCATTAAAGGGCAAATAAACTATTTATGTGTTTACATGATCATGCTAAATGGAGAAGTTAGTACTCACAGGCTTGGATGCATTTAGAAGAGTCATAACTAAACATATTTTATCCATATTTTATGATTTCCAGTTGAAACTCTATAAATTGACATTTTACTCAGACAGTTTAACAACATCCTGCATTTTATTCAACTCTCTTAGCCTCAGATTAGTCTTAAAAGCTCTCCCAGCTTCAGTGAACGGTCCATTTATCCATCATCAGAGTGATCGGGCTCTAAAAGGCAGAAGTGTTTACTGTTGGTCTCCGCTGTCGCCAGACTCCAATTTCCCCCTTTTATCTTTTTTCTTTCAACTTTTTCTCTTTTCCCCCCCTAATTGTTTAGGACTCGTCCTCTGCCAGGGAGGTATAATGACTGTTTTTCCTACTTGACTTAAGATAACAAAGCCCTGAACACAACACAGACAGCCCAGGAGATACCAGCAGCTTTAAACAGCGCTGGAGGCCTTTATTTTTCCTTCATTAAGTCTGAACATTCATCCACAACTCTGACAGATTCTCAATGATTTATTTAATCTAAATATTCTATGAAAAGGGGAACGTTACATATTAATTGTCCTAATTAGCCAAGTAATGTTTCTTTATTATGTCATGCAGATAAAGTGAAACAAAGAGAACAGACAGTATCCATATTTCCTTACTGTCTGGTTCGATTGTGTTTGTTTTCTTATTGATGTGGTTCAGCACTGTGATCAAGAGAATCCACCGACTCTGATCTTTCGTCTTACTTTCAACATCAAACACAGACATGTGGATGCTGCTGTGCTCGGAAGGGATGCCAACTTTTTTAAAGGAGGAAAAGTAACAAAAATGTATGTTTTGGGACTAAAATTAGCATAAAAAGCGTCTTTTAACTTTCTGCATGTTTTGTCCTCTTACTGGATTACATAAATATTTCACTTTTTTTTTTCGACTGCTCTGCAACTCCAGAGCTTAATCAGGTTTTTCTCATGCATCTTGTTAGATCCTGATCTCAATGGAAGCAAGAAAGCTGCTTAATTAAGGTAAATGTGCTGGCTGAAATTATGGGGATTTTTACACATTACTATTTGGGAATAAAAGAGAAGTGTTTTCAAATTACACACTGCTGTCTGCATTTTAAAATGTTTCTTTGTCAGCTTGCTGATATCAGTTCTTCATGTTGAACAGGTTTTTATAAACAGATTTTTCTAAAGAAAATTCTACAAGTGCACAATAAGGGCAAAAATATAAACTGTCAGAAGAGGAAATGGATTGAAAAATACAGAAGTAAAGGAGACAAAATCTAAACGAAATGTGCTTTAAGGGATGAACGAGAGATCAATTCGGATGATTTAATTTACTTCACTACTACAAAGAATGTTATGGAGGTAAACACGTGTTCTGAAGTTAATATGTATTTATTTAGCTATAAAAGTCAAAGAATTTGAGTACGAAGTGTTTTGGCTAACTTTGGATTATCCAAAATATAGAATCAGATGAGACCATTTTAGTGGTCAGAGCATTAAATCGATGAAAAATGGCTGCCCAGCATCAATTTTGTCTTTCAGTTGGATGTATTTCTTGTGAAAGAGGAAACTTTGGCAGATGTTTTGCTGTGAAAAAGAAATTAAGTGGCTTCATCTGCATGCATGTTTTAAAGTCTCAAACTTGAATTTGGATTTCATGACCCTTTTAAAACCAATGGGCTATAAAAAACTGGCATAAGTCTATTTTGGATTATCTAAAAAAAAGTTATTAACTCTACAAAGACTTCAGGCTACATCCACATAGGATTGGAGCACCTTGATTTTTACCCTGAGTCAGCACTTGCTATCTGCCCCGTTCAGCCCCTCATCCTTCAGAGAATTTACACTTATATGTGAGCGAACACGCCCTAAAAGTTTGGCAGCTGGCTGGTGTATGTGCCTGACTGCCACTAACCATGTGGAAAATCATCGGAGTTGCACCAAAATCCCATTTGACGCATTGATGGCAGAGCCAGAAAAGAAAGAAAATGAGAGCCACAAGTTTTAGTCGGAGAACTCTGAGTGCCTACAGTCAGGGTGATGAGACGTGCACAGAAACTCCTGTCAAGCATACAGAGGGAAACTGCACATATGAGTAAAGACGCTTGTTTATGATCGTGCTAATGGATGCTCTAAAAAGACGTTTGATATTTTGCTAAATCAGCATCCTTTTTGCATTACCGCACCTTTAGTTTTACAAGGGCCTAAAATGATGTACTTTACTTTATAGCACCTGCAACATTTGTTCTTGAATCATCAATATTTATCCTTCTGTCAGTAATCATCTTGAAGGTTTTAGTGTTACAAATTTGATATAAAAGAGGGTCATCTCAAAACACATTATCCCAGTTAAGTTAATGAAAACAGAGCTGAAGAGGTACGAAGAGAGAGAAAATGTGCCTTTTTTAATGTGTAGGTCTAAGAGGTGTTAAATAACAGCAGTTTCTTTGCTGCCTGTATCAGTTAGTGACAATCTCAATGAATAAGATGCTTTTGTAACAGATATAGGAAAGGTGTAGTTTTACATAGAAATGTTTAATATTTCATAATTTACATAAAGAATAATTGAATAGGCAGACCCAGGATGCTGTCTGATTGGCAGTGGTGTTTGCCTGTAGTGAAAAAAACATTTCATGTTTGTCAGCATTGGTTTGATATTGATCTTGGCAGATAATGGCCCTTAGTACAAACATCGATCAAATGTATCAGCATAACAAATGTGGAATTAATGGACATCAGTTTCAAATATTTATTTATTTTGTCATTCCAATTTAATGCTGATTTTGAAAAGAATAATAAAACGTACATATATATAATCATATACATGTGTTTAATGTAGTTTTTGCAAAAAGTAGTTGCTCTGATTTAAATTTTAGCCCAGGTGACAATAATGCATCTCATATGATAGTTCCGCCAGAGAACAAAAAGACAAAGTAGAAGAAGAATCAGCTCGCCTGGGCGTAGATAACAACAAAACTAGAAAAGTACTTGGACAGTGCAGACCACTAAGTCCTCCACTGGCATTACAAGGGAAGCTGGATAGTGTAGTGACATAAGCTTGAAAATCATTGACGTGAGTTTGCCAGTAAAACTACAATTCCCGTAATGATACAAAAAGGGCAGAACCCTCACAGCAGCTGAGGAGAAATGGAAGGGATTTGCCATTTTAAAGTTTATTGTTTTTCTGTGACGCCAGTTTGGATCAGATCCATAAAAAGTGAAAGTAGTGAAAGAGATATGTTGTATTTATTAATGTGTAAATTTTGAAGCAAATCCATCAAGGGATGTCAGATACATTATTTTTTAAAATAAGGCCCATATGTTATCTTATGGGATTTTTTGCAAAAAAAATGATTTCATCATCAGTTAAACATAATAGTGATCCTCTCCTTCAATAAATCCTTTCTTGTGCACGCCTGCTATCTCACCTTTCACGATGCCTTCCTCAGGCTACAGTCACTACTGCCATGATTACTGGACGCCCTAGCATGAAAGCCCTTATATAGGCTCTGCTCCACAGTGACCACCAGCTCAGTGCAATTTGCAATCATTTTTAGCGAGAGAGAGTGAGAGAGGGAGGAAGAGAAATTGTTGGATTTGATACACGGGTCTCACTGGCATTAAATAGCACCGCTTTGCTGCCTGTGGCAATAAGCACTGGTCTTTGTGGATTAGATGGTATTTGCAGTAAGACTCATTTGCATAGGAGGGGGCAATTTTGTGCTGAGTTTATGAATATTACCTAATTTACATGCACGCAAATTGGACTGGTGCAGCTTGGAGTGGCGGTGCAGTTTGTGTTCAGTTTGCGTGCATTTCACCCTTTGCGTATGCTTTGTGGATTGCATGCTATTTTTTTCTGTCATAGCACAGGATTAGCGTACGCAAAAGTAGTAAAATCTTTTTGAGGAAAGAGGTATGTTATATGTATTATTGTGTAAATTTTGAAGCAATCCATCAAGGGATGTCAGATACATAATTTTTTGAAATAAGGCCCATATGTTATCTTATGGAATTTTTTGCAAATTTTGCGATTTTTTATTTTTTTTTGCATTCAGATAAATATGTGTATGACCACCAAACGTACTGGCTACTTCCTTGGAAGAAACCACACCCCTGGTAAAATTTCATGTAAATCCATTTTGTAGTTTTGCAAAGACTTGCTAACAGAAAAACAAACAAATAAGCAAACAGACAGACCCTGGTGAAAACATGACCTCCTTGGCATAGGTAACAACAGCCGATTGGCAGTCATACTCCATACTACACCTAATGAATAGTATGCTATTTGCTGTGTGCACTGCTAACTGTTTTTTAGGGCAGTTTTGAAAGCTGCCTGTGATTGTTTTTTGTGAATGAGCACAGTCGCACATTCAAGTCAAAGTATAAAAGTGACAATTATGAGATCATGCATCCATCTGTTATCTATACCACTTATCCCTTTCAGAGCTGGTGCCTATCTCAGCTGTCATTGGGTGGGACACACCCTGGACCAGTTGCCAGGCAGACAACCATTCACTCCCACACCCATACTGAAGGGCGATTTAGAGACACCAATTAACTTAGCCAGCAAGTTTTTAGCCTGTGGGGTCCTGACTAACAGGGATCAAACTAGCAGCCCTCACATGCACTACCTGCTACAACCCAATGCCGGCGGCCTGAGATCATGTATGTTAATTTAGTGTAAGTTAATGAGGAAAAAAGAAACATAATAAAAGCTTGAAAAGAGCATGTTTCAACAAAAAGCAGTCTGAAAGAGTGGAGAAAAGGATAAGACAAAAGAAGTAGAAAGTTAGAGGAAGTGAGTGAATGTCGAAGCTAAAAAAAGGAGGTAAGGTCACAAAGAGGAGAGAGGAGTTGACATTATCAGGTTCAGTTGCCATCGGGCTATCTCAAGATGTTTGTATCAGGGCACAAAGCAGGATGACACGGCATGCTATGTACCTCGAAAGAGCCGGTTATTTTTAGGCGCTCGGCCCTTATCTCAATACACAGCTGGCATGGAGAAAGGTAAAGAAAATGTGCTAATAACCTTCAGAGTGGCGTGAAGGAGAAAACAGATAAACTCAGAGCCAATTCATAAGGAGGACACGTGATTATTAAAACACAAGAGATAAATAAATGCATGAAACAGAGGGACTTGATAGCTACGCTTCACCCTGAAAGAATCAAAAGACATGTGAAACATCATGTAAGTGTGTATTTTTCTACCTGTGATTATGGGTTGGCCTTGGATGCACACACTACCTGACATTATAAATAAAAGCAGCATCTTCCTTTCTGTTTCCCATTGCAGACTCTAAAGCATCTCCTGGATACTGACTCCACTTTTCACCTTGCATTTGAATATCAATTTATGTGCAGCCAGAGTTCAGCACACATTTAAAGAAAATATAACATAAAGGTTTTCCTCTATAACTGTGTGAGTTTTTTTCTTCACAGTATCAGAGGTGAAAGTGATAGCGTGGGTGCTGTATTCAAACATCCAAGAGGCTGGAGATGAAGCTGCTCTCATAAACGAGCTCTCTGATTGGACGTTAAAGTAATCAACATTTGTGAGTTTGAGGTAATGAGGATGCAGGTATGTTTAAATGTGTCATCATTTTAGACATTTGAAAGGATCGCATAGTTGTCTTTGATTATTTGAACTGGCCTGAACATCCATTTGTTGTGATTGTATATGTTTTCTTCTAAATGGCTCGTCTTTCTCTGTCTTTCCGGGCGTAGTTCAGGTTAGGACAAAATTATCCTCATGCTATCAAAGCTGCTCGTTATCGCCTTCATTGAATTACACCTCACATTCAGAGAAAATCAAATACACAACGTATAATTTAGTCTCTCGTTCCTCACTCTCTCGAAGCTTGTTAAAATGTAATCTACATCTGTGAAGGTGTTTGGATCAAAAGCTGCGGCTTGATCATTTTTAAAGTTTAAATGTTTTCAAACAGACAAGTTTAGTTTAAAAAGAATATTTGACTTATTGCAGTAAAGCTTTTTTTCTGTAAGGCCCAAATAAGAGCAAAACTTAACAGCCAGACGGGATGCTTTTCACACTCCATTACTTTATCCAGCTCCTGCATTTTTCACTCAACATTAAAGCACCCTTGACTAAAAACAAGGCTGCGTCCACACATAGGCAGGTTCTTTTATAACTGAACTTTTTCTCCCTCCTTGTTTTAAAAGGTAATTTTTTAAAAACATCCTCGTCCACATGTAAATGCATAAATGCACTGTTTCTCACCTTGTTGCAATGTCCTTGATATGGGACTTTTTTTATTTCTATGCCAATGCAGTTTTATTTTCATATTAGGGATGTAACAGTATGAAAATTTCATATCACAATTATTGGGGCCAAAATTATCATGGTTATCATTATTATCACGGTATTGTTGCAGTGTGCTCAAAATGTTAAAAAAGTACTTTAACACAGTCTTGAAATCATTCAACCCCTTTAATATTATAATTTTAACAGTTCTTTTGCCTTTTTGTCAATAATTGTGTCAGGAAATGTTCTATAAGTAAATTTGTTTAAACTTTTTTCATTAGAAATAAAAGTAAACAATTCTGGCAAATGTTTGTCATTATTATGTAAAAAATGTTTTTAAACTGTGTGTTCAAAGTTTTGAGACAACCAAAAACGAATTTTAACCTATTTTCCATACACTCACACATTTTAGTTTGCCTGCAGCATTAGTGTCCATGTTACAGCTCGTTATATTATGCCATGTCCAGGCCTTTTTTTATTTTTTGTTTTACTAAAGATAGTCCCTAAAGCAGTTAGCCCCCTTCATGACTCTTCTCTGGTCTCCCTTTTCTGTGGCAGATGTCCTCGACATCTCCTTCTTTAATATTTCCAAATTACGATGGATTAAATCCATAAAACACGAACTATGACAGAAAAAGACGATCTATTACGACAAAGCAAAACACGGCAAACAAACGGCGCAAGAGCAACGGGAACATACTCCAGATTGATACTATTGCTGTTATTTACAATTTTATGCATTATTTACACAGAAAATATTGATAAACTGCCTATAATTGGCTCTCTGAATTCTCTCTCTCTCTCTGCTCGTTTATTCGAGGAGTTACAGCAGCTTTCAGTCAAAGAGCAGCATCACTGTGAGTTACTGACACAGTGCGGTGATCAAACACGGTATAACAATAGTTTTAATAGGACACGGTAATGATTACCGTGGGAAATTTTACCGCGGTTTACCATTTTACCGGTTACCGTTACATCCCTATTTCATATCTATTTCAACCACAGATCTGACCGGTGTTGTTCTGTTAATCAGTGTAAGCAGGCATATTCGGTAAAGACTTTTTCATTTATATTTCAACCCAAAACATATCTTATAATCTTACCAAATCATGTTATTGTTAAGCCTTATTGGAACTTTTGCTGTTTTAAACATCAGCTGCAAACATGGTAAACATGGAGGCAGGTGACATGTCTCATGAGTCAAAAGGGCCTCTTGGGAGACAACAGCGCTGTGTCTCAAATGTAGTCATAGTGAGGGAGGGACAATTAGTATGTGCTGACATGTAAAAAGTCCAGTAAGCAATATTTAAAACAGAAAGGGCCAGATCCACAAAGAATGGATTACTCCTGCTAATCGTGCCATCATTTGCGCAGAATTAGCACATGCAATCTGCCCTGTTTAAGTGCTTTATCCTCAAAAGAGTTTGCTCTAATCATATGCCGGTGCAACCACGCCTACACAGTTTGGCATCTGAGTGCGCCTTGTGCCTCTGATCACAAAATGAATGCAGAAAATATAACTCAGATGATCAAAAAGTGGTCAAGGGGGTCATAAGGGTTTTTAACAGACTGTATTTAGACAAATTATTCATGTTTACTTAAAAATGGTGGAATGGTCGCAGAGACGAACACAGTAGGCTATATTAATGTCATTCTTGATGTCATCGTGCAGCCTGGCAATTGCTATCTGCAAATGATTTCATCATCAGTTAAACATAATAGTGATCCTGTCCTTCAATAAATCCTTTCTTGTGCACGCCTGCTATCTCACCTTCCACGATGCCTTCGTCTGGCTACAATTACTACTGCCATGATTACTGGATGCCCTAGCATGAAAGCCCTTATATAGGCTCTGCTCCACAGTGACCACCAGCTCAGTGCATTTTGCAATCATTTTTAGCGAGAGAGAGTGAGAGAGGGAGGAAGAGAAATTGTCGGATTTGATACATGGGTCTCACTGGCATTAAATAGCACCGCTTTGCTGCCTGTGGCAATAAGCACTGGTCTTTGTGGATTAGATGGTATTTGCAGTGAGACTCATTTGCATAGGAGGGGGCAATTTTGTGCTGAGTTTATGAATATTACCTAATTTACATGCATGCAAATTGGACTGGTGCAGCTTGGAGTGGCGGTGCAGTTTGTGTTCAGTTTGCGTGCATTTCACCCTTTGCGTATGCTTTGTGGATTGCATGCTATTTTTTTCTGTCATAGCACAGGCTTAGCGTTCCCAAAAGTAGTGAAATCTTTTTGAGGATCTGGCCCCAAGAGTTTAGCAACGCCTCGTGCGGTGCATGTAAACATCAGTGATAGTGTCACATGGGTGACATCACCCTGCGAGGCCGGCAAACAGTGTGACGTTTTGGGCCTAAAATGCTGTTTGCCCTGTCAGAAACATCAAAAAAAACATTTTTGAAGATCTTCACCTTGGCAGGGGTTTTCCAACATACTGTATGTGTTTTGGTGACTTTAAATGCTGTTGACAGAAAGTATTTTTTTAAGAAATAGCCACCTATGAGTGACTATGAGCCAGAGATGATGAACCTCCTCTGCTTAGAGAGCCGTCCAATACTGCCCACTGCCTAAAGAAACAGAAATTTTTTGCAGCATAAAGATCATAGAGCCCATACTTTTTTTTTTTTTTTAAATGTATGTTTTTGGGCATTTTGTGCCTTTATTGATAGGAGAGAGACAGTGGATAGGCTTGTAGAGAGCCGTCCAATACTGCCCACTGCCTAAAGAAACAGAAATTTTTCACAGCATAAACATCATAGAGCTCATACTTTACCTTTACATGGTTCATATGTTTGTTTTTGATGACTGCTGGTCTGCATTCGTGATTACTAATGTTAAAGATAAAAGGTTTCACATACATAGAACCCCAGATCCAGCTGTACTCTCTCTCTGTTTGAAACGGTCTTTTATTGCTCCTTCTCTTTAAGACTCCCTTTCCCACATGGGCCCAGTGCTCTGTTCTGATTGGTTGAGCACTCTGTTCTGAGGAAATTGGTCAGTTCAGCTCTGCTCAATGCCATGTTTTCAACAACTCTGACTTCATTCTATTTTGTCTGCTCTGCGCTGGGCTTACCAGCCTGTGCCAGTGTTCTGAAACTGCCAAAGAGACAATGGCAGGATGCTACACACTGGTAGGAAAATGAAACAGCATTTGTTTGATATACATCTTGTGCAGTTGTATGTGGTCATCATGTAAACTTGTTCTTAATTATTTTGATAAATCCTCAGTGTAAACAAAAGTCATTTTAAATGACTGAGAGCTCATTTCAAGTTAATTTTGTCTGCATACATAAAACTGTAATATTGAGATATTGTAAGAAGAAAGGTGTTGATTAAAAAATAACAAAGAAAAATGTTCAACTGCAGTTATTATGCTTTTTATTCAGGTCAACATTGGAAATCTGAACTTTGTAGGGAGTGATTAAGCAAGCAGTTCTGAAACTGAGCAGTCAGCAGCTTCGTGCTCACGTCCCAATTAAAGTCATAAATAAGCTTTTTGGCACACATGCTACATGAACAGTTTCTATTAAAGGGTTTGTAAGATGACTGTGTGACCTGAATTTGAGGTTTGATGGTTCCAGCTGTGCTGTGTTTGGGAAAAGGGAGCAGCTAACAGTGACACAGCTTTTGTATTACATGTCAGTGAGGAGGTGCTGAAGAAAGAGGCAGATGTGTCTCTTCTCTGGCTGTAAAAGCTGCAGAGACTTTCTGCCAGAGATAAAATTAGTTTAATCTTACAAAGTGGGAAATAATTTGATATTTCAGATTCAGGTACCCCTTGTTTGAGATGTTTGTTTTGTTGCAGTGTTATTTGTCTGCTTCTGCTTTCTTAACTTTAAATTGTTGATATTTTTGTTGAATTAGACATGGAAAAATATTACTGGGAGTTTTTGTATCTGGTCCTTACTTTTATGAAGCTTTCAATCTTCAAAAGAAAAACAGTTTCATCATAGCTTTTTAAAATGATCTTTGAATTATTTTGTATCCAATATTTCCACTTGAGTGAGAGAAAGCCTTCACTATTTATTTCAATGCTTAAAGAAAATTCAAGAGGAAGGCTAGTTAGTCATCAAACCACTCAAACAAACATAAATTGGTTTCCAATTTCTATCAATTTTTTTGTATATTTGCTCAAACCTGAGAAAAATCTGTATTGCAGAGCCATTTCAATAAGCCAAAGGCAAAGGCATTTCTACACCTTCAACTAGGGGTGTGCGATATGACAATATTAAATCGTTAAGGATTATAACGATTTAATATCGTCATAAAGCAGAAAGATCGTCAGATCGTCTGTGTGGGCGCAGAGACTTTGACGTAGCACATTAAGCGCAGTGCATGGTGGGATCTCCTGTTTGGTTATGTAGTGTGAAGCCATGGCAGAAAGAAAAAAGGAGATAAAAGCTTAAAGATGTCTGAACAAAAATCTGTTCTAAAGCAGCTGTATTATTCACTCAGATTATAGACATTGCAGTTCGATAACATTTGTTTTAAATTGTTGCACTTTAAGAGATAATGTTGATATTGTTGTTCGTTACCTTTTATGTTTACATTTATTGCACATTTTTTTAAAAACTGCACTTTTTAAATTAAAACCTGTTCAGAAAGTTTCTTTGGCCTAAATTGTCTTTTTTTTCTTTTAGGGTTTTACATGTTTTATATGTTAAACATGCAGAAAAAATGGTCAAACATGCAAATTAGGCTAGAGAAATTAACGTAAAAAGAATCGTGATAAAATCGAGATCGTAATTTTATTTTTAAAAAATCGTGATATGATATTTTTGCCATATCTTCCACCCCTACCTTCAACTAAAGAGCATGTCATTGGTCGTAATCAAGTTGTTTAATATGTCTAATATCTGGTCATGCAGAATCAGGTATCTCCTTTTCTGATAAAGCAGAATCCCTGAAGACATTTAAAATGACATACGCTGTAAGAGTAAAAGTAAGTACATGTATTTTTCATACACATTCATTTTGATTTGGTACACCAAAGTCATACTATATCAATACTAACAAACAGATTTGAAGACTTAAAAATGTATGGCATCTGTGGCTGTATCTCAACATAAACTTATTTATCAAATTATCCACATTGTTTGAACAGATGTTGCAAATTCAGTGATTATGTCTAATAATAATAATCAAAACATCAATCAAAATAATCCTGTTGCAGTTTTGTTTCCATAATCTTGCAGCTTTACTTCGCTCACATGTGCACTTTCGCAAAAAATCACTAACTTTGCTAGCGGAGGTCAATGATCACTTCATACTCAAATTTTGTGAAAAAAAAATGTGTCCATGCACCATTAAAATACCCTAGAATACCCTCCGTCTTCTTTTTGTCCCATTGCTGTGCTTTCCGTGCATAACCAGAGGATGTACATAACTGCCTCCTTATAGTTCTTGACTGTATGTGTGTTCATTTAATTTGGATGCAGTCGCAATAATTGAAAATCACAATTTTTCATTATTTCTTGGTAAATAAATCCCAGTTTGTATTTGCAGTAACAGAGTCCAATATGATTTCAGTTTAGAGGTTCTGTATGTTTACAGTGTTGCCTGCTGTTTGCTCAAACAGCAAAACCGCATTTTCAAAGCCAAATAAACAGCCACAATCATTTTACACATTCTAACAGCATCAAGGCCTGCTTGAAAGGCTCCCTACAGAGCTGTTTTTCCTCCATCAAACAGGCATCCAGCTCCATTCTTCAGCACAGTAACACGGCACATCTCTCTTGAAGTGAATCAACAGCTCACGATGCCAATTATGTTGACATCTCAGGGCTGCGGTGACCCCTCTGTGTCCTCACAGAATAAAAAGTCTGAGTGAGGCTCGTTATCCTCGCACAGGCTGCACCTCCTCCTGCAGAAGTGCTGCAAAGTTTGAGTTCAGGAGGTGGTGGATTAGTTCATAACCAATGTCACTGATGGATAGAAAAACTTGTTTGGCCACTTAAACATTCAAGGTTTGAAGTTATTTAACATTTTATACAGTCAAAAAGACCTACACTTTGGCTTCACTTAGCTGATCTCTTTATGCTCAGATAATTTTCTCTTTAAGCACATATGCTAAAAGAAGCTCCATAATTATAAAAACTGGTAATATTTAAAGGTTATAAGAAAGGTCTACCCATATAAAAAGGACCAGGCTGCCTGAGCAAAAGTACAGAAACAGAGGAAGTTGCACAATATTCTGTACAGAGAAAGTGAAAAGAGCCATGAAACTGTGAAAAGGAGGGAAAAGAGAAATACGCCATGAAGTTCATATTTTGTTACTTCAGGGCCTTTGTCAGCAGCCATTTTTCTGGCAGCCGGCACTTGATTTCAGTACAAAACCCAATATAGTGCTGCATTGTCAGTGCTTGACACCCTGAGCAGTAACGCCCTCATCATCAGCTGCTTTTTGATTCCGTGGTCTCAGCGCTCTTTGTTGAAAACAGTTCATTTCATCAGTATCACTGCTCCATCACTGACCAATCAAAATCAAGAAAGGGCACATCTCCTGATGTTGGCTTTGTAAACAACAATGGCAGAAGCAGTGTTTTAGACAGAACGGCTTTCTGGTCTTCAACTGCTGTAAATTTACGTGACACGAGTCCCTGACTTTGTTTTCTGTTTTTTCTGGAGACACTGAGACTGAAATAAAGTATGAAGCTCATGGAGATGTTTAGGTCTTCGGATCAGCTCTCATGACATTAGGTGCTGACGTGAAGCTGTCTGAAATTGAGGTCTAGAACAAAACCAGTTTAATAAAAGCTGTGGACACAGGCTCTAACACTGAAGAGGTGTTGAAAATGTCAAATTCTGATGTTGTAGCATCCTGACTCCTGGGTTCATAATCTGACATAAATTAATTTAATTCAGTGCAAAATCTCACCCTTTTAGATCTGCTATTTGCCGCGCCAAACCACCAAAGCCACCGCTCGTAGCCAGCTGTGGCTCTGCAGCGGAGGCCGTTTTACAGCGCTATGAGAACTAGAGCCTTATTTAGCGGTGTTTTTGTGTGAAAGTAACACGCTGAAAATTCTCTAAATAAAGCGTGAATGCAGACCAATATCAGATTTTTTCGGTGAGAGTCCGTTTATTTGTGTTTTTGGTCAAGTAAAATATGGCCCCGTCTGAGTGCAGAGGAACTCGGCATACGAGCAGGGAGGGGGGGTTTGGTGCGGACGCCCTGGGCTTCTGCTGCACAGAAACACCGCTGTAGAGGTAATTTCTGCCCTAACCCTTGTGATAGGACCCAACTTGTTCCATCCCGGAATATCACTTTAATGTCCTGTCAGATGACATCGACTCTGTTGGCAAAAAATGTCCGTTTATAAAAATGGGATGTAATTAGGAGTGGGAATCAAGAACCAATACCAAATCTTTTAAAGATTTAATATAACTTATCTTTTTGCTTAGTGATCCTCTAAACCTTTCACTTGGTAAATAGGATGACAGAATAGATATGTTTATATAAATTATAAAATAATTTGAACTTCTTTTGGATTCAAAAGAGTTTATTATGGTATTAAGCTCTCGAACAAAATGTATGAAATGAGTTTTACTATCCTATTACTTAATCTTAGCATTTTACAGGTCACCTCTAACTGCACTTCTTGTAAAAAGGGTTGATGAAATTGCCTTGAGGTTCAGCCTGCATCTTTTCCATCAGTTAAATTCCTTTTTTGTGTTTTATTGGTGATTTGTGTTGCTGACTGAATAAACAACTTAGTTCTGTGTCTTTGAAACACGGATGTAACATAGTGGTACAGTTAGAAGCAGTCAGGGCAAATGACAAAAAAGTTGGGGAAATAATCATGGTGAACCGGAGAGAGAAGCACTCTTAACTTTCACAAAATTATACAAACAGAAAAGTGTGCTATGTCTTTGGTTATGTGATTTTAATAAGTACCAGTAACATGGTGAAAGATTTGTCACTGCAGTCTGGTGTTAAATTATCAGTGGTGCCAAGTGTTTTACATTGTTGACCCATGAATCCTGTTTGTGTCTGCCTCTTGTTAAAGTGTGGCATCAATTTATTTTAAGGCCTGCAGGACTAGTTGTGAGGTATTTGGATGTTGATGGCGTAGTCTGATGGTGTGCTTGGTCTCCAGCTGTCACATCGTGATGTGTCCTTGGGCAATACACTTGTTGCGTTAGTGGCATGTAAATGGGCATGAAAGGGCATGAATGTGTTAGATGGACAACTGACATAGAAACTCCAACCATCAGTGAATGAATGTAAGAGTAAATGGGTGAATAAGCTTAAATGGATTTATCATTTACCATATTAATAAGTTAATCACCATTATAAAGGTAAATGATATTGATTTCTTAAACTAGTTTTCACCAACTCTCCACTGCAACTGACTTTCAATTAGGGGTGGGCGATATGGCAACAATATATCACAATTTTTTAACAATAAAATCACAATCACGATTTTATCACAATTCTTTTCTATGTTGATTTTTCTAGACTAATTTGCATGTTTGACCGTTTTTTCCCTATGTTTAATATATAAAACATGTAAATCCTTAAAAGAAAAAAAAATACAGTTAAAGCCAAAGAAACTTTCTGAACAGGTTTTAATTTAAATGTTATGTAACTGCAATGTCTATAATCTGAGTGAATAATACAGCTGCTTTAGAACAGATTTTTGTTCAGACATCTTCAAGCTTTTATCTCCTTTTCTCTTTCTGCCATGGCTTCACGCTACATAACCAAACAGGAAATCCCACCATGCACTGCGCGTAATGTGCTACGACTGGCTAGTAGGGTGCACGTCAGGTCTCTGCGCTCACACAGGTGATCTAATCCTTAACAATTTAATATCGTCATATCGCACACCCCTACTTTCAGTGCTCATCCCTACTCACAGACTCTGCATACCCTGGAGTAAGCTCTCTGACTGACTGCTAATGGTGATATCAGACTGACTGTTACTGTTTTATTCTTATGCATTTTAAATTAAAAAAATATTTATTACTGTAAATCAGTTATGGAAACAAGAAGAAAGTCATCTGGGATTTCCTGTTCACAATAGGAGATAGTAATTAAACTTAATCATAATACGCCTTGACTGACATTGAACGTCCTGCAGTGTGACCGCTGGATGTGCTCGTCGCACTTGTCATCAGAAAGCTGCACATTGTGCTGTGTTTTTTATTTAAGGTTTTAAATAAGTGTACATGCTGAAGTAAAGAAGTGTTTAGACTTGAGTGATGAATCTCTGTTTACAAGATGACCGTGTTTATTTTGGAATGACAGCTCAAACAACCCCATGTCAGAGATCTATTATTTGATGCCATTTTCATGTCTCTCTCTGCACACTGTAGGCATACTGATTAGGACAGCCATTCATCTCCTTCAAGGGTCTTATGCACACTTGTTTTATTCAAATCCAGCTTTAGTAATTTAACAGCAAGACTGCTTAACTCAAGAGGCTGTGAGGCCCACAGGAATTGTTTTATTTCACACTTTTTTCAGGCTCAGGTGTTTGCTTGTTTTATTTTCTGAATCATTGGCTAGGCAATCCAAGTAAATGCAGATAATCAGGCATACACGTCTCATCTGTGTTTTTAAAAAAATAGCTAGTAAGGATCTGTGTTTGTTTGTTCCCCTCTCCTACACCCTCTCCTTCATACAGTTTGTCCATGCTGGTTTCTGTTTATTAATGTTGTTTGTACGTCTCAATCATTTGGTGGAATTGTTTTGATACAAGTGGCCGTTCTCTGTTTCGTAGGGTTTGCTTATATGAACATAGCAATTAGTGTTTTGGTCCAAACAACTGGCTTGCTTCCAGTCAACCCCTGGAGTGATTAATTTACAATGAGGACACAATCAAGCACATTGCAAACAATGAATATGGTAAAAAAGCAGCAATTTGATGTTGGAAGTGTGACAGTTTTGAGGACAGTAACAAAAACACAGACCTTGTTCATAGGATTGTCACTGCATGGTGAGTAAAAGCTTTGAGTGAAACCAATGGCCCAACTTATAAATGATTAGATTTTGGTGATGATCCAGATCACTGCCATTAGCGAACGATTGTTTTTGCTAAATGACTGTCTAAACTAATGATATCAAAATGGTTCTGAGTGCTCGGTGTTTTTAGAGTGAAGGAGTCACTTTGTCATGAAGCTACTGCTTATAGATGTAACAGCAGCATGTGAGCTACCTTTGTGGAGGTTTGCTCTCTCTGAGTACTTTGTAGTTTAAAAAATAATCACAGATTCTTCAGCAGATCACCACAGGACTCAACAACATCAACAGCTGAAAGCATGTCTATAGCCCCCAGAATTTAGATCAGCTAATTTGAGCATGAAAATGTGTCCGCTACTTTCCCACCACTGACTGTTTCTGTCACAAGTTAGCATGCCATCTGATGTCCTCTGTGCTCCACTGTAGATATCAGCAAGTGAATAAAGTCCCTCTTCTTTGTACACTGAGTTTGTTACCATTTATACCATGTGGCATATCAGACATTAATAAATATTGATATATATGACATAATGACGCAAACCAACCCCTGTCTATTTGTGGGATTTTGACTACTTCAAGATACTGTAATTTCTCATATATAACACAAATTATTGCTCTTAAATAAGGTGTAATTTCCGGGTGGGTGTTATACACAAGCATAAGTAAAATATGTAAAAAAGTCGCCTCACCAACATTGTGATTATGACACATCTGATACAAAAGCAGAAACACACTCTCTGTGAAACATTATAGCAAAACTTTTGTAATTCTTATAAAACTCACTATTAAACTGTTCTAATCCAGTATTTTGGGTCTTAATTATTTTACCTTTGTGTAATGATCGTGTAATTTTAAAGAGTTATGGTACCACTCATGTGTAACACACTGGGTGCTGCCATCTTGTGAGCAAGTGAACCGAAAAAGCTGCGCTGTGATTGGTCAAAGACATCTGCATATTGATAGCTGCTCTCTGATTGGCCGGTACACTATGACTGCGCATGCCCGGACAGAACATGAGTAAGTGCTCATGCATTAAGCGAAAGGTATTTCTGCATCCGCTTGGGAGAGAATATTGTGTACGATGTTTGTTGTGAAAATGCTGAAATTTCAAAACTTTGAATAAAGGTCATTTTTGGGTTGTCTAAAATTGTAAGGTTTTGAAAAAATATGGGTGCATGTTATATTTGAATACAGCGTTTTTCTGGGGACAAAGCATGAAAAACGGGGCTGTGTGTTATAAATGAGGGCATGTTATACAATACCCAAAACCAGTGAAGTTGGCACGTTGTGTAAATTGTAAATAAAAACAGAATACAATGATTTGCAAATCCTTTTCAATGTATATTCAATTGAATACACTGCAAAGACAAGATATTTAATGTTCAAACTAAGAAACTTTATTTTTTTTTTGCAAATAATCATCAACTTAGAATTTAATGGCAGCAACACGCTGCAAAAAAGTTGGCACGGGGGCATTTTTACCACTGTGTTACATCGCCTTTCCTTTTAACAACACTCAGTAAACGTTTGGGAACTGAGGAGACCAATTTTTGAAGCTTTTCGGGTGGAATTCTTTCCCATTCTTGCTTGATGTACAGCTTAAGTTGTTCAACAGTCCGGGGTCTCCGTTGTTGTATTTTACGCTTCATAATGCGCCACACATTTTCAATGGGGGACAGGTCTGGACTACAGGCAGGCCAGTCTAGTACCTGCACTCTTTTACTACGAAGCCACGCTGTTGTAACACATGCAGAATGTGGCTTGGCATTGTCTTGCTGAAATAAGCAGGGGCATCCATGAAAAAGACGTTGCTTGGATGGCAACATATGTTGCTCCAAAACCTGTATGTACCTTTCAGCATTAATGGTACCTTCAGAGATGTGTAAGTTACCCATGCCTTGGGCACTAATACACCCCCATACCATCACAGATGCTGGCTTTTGAACTTTGCGCCTATAACAGTCCGGCTGGTTCTTTTCCTCTTTGGTCCGGAGGACATGACGACCACATTTTCCAAAAACAATTTGAAATGTGGACTCGTCAGACCACAGAACACTTTTCCTCTTTGTATCAGTCCATCTTAGATGAGCTCGGGCCCAGCGAAGCCGGCGGCGTTTCTGGGTGTTGTTGATAAATGGCTTTGGCTTTGCATGGTAGAGTTTTAACTTGCACTTACAGATGTAGACGAACTGTAGTTACTGACAGTGGTTTTCTGAAGTGTTCCTGAGCCCATGTGGTGATATCCTTTACACGGTGATGCCGATGTTTTTGATGCAGTACCGCCTGAGGGATCGAAGGTCACGGGCATTCAATGTTGGTTTTCGACCTTGTCGCTTACGTGCAGCAATTTCTCCAGATTCTCTGAACCTTTCGATGATATTACGGACCGTAGATGATGATATCTCTAAATTCCTTGTAATAGCTGGTTGAGAAATGTTGTTCTTAAACTGTTGGACAATTTGCTCACGCATTTGTTCACAAAGTGGTGACCCTCGCCCCATCCTTGTTTGTGAATGACTGAGCATTTCGGGGAAGCTGCTTTTATACCCAATCATGGCACCCACCTGTTCCCAATCAGCCTGTTCACCTGTGGGATGTTCCAAATAAGTGTTTGATGAGCATTCCTCAACTTTCTCAGTCTTTTTTTCCACTTGTGCCAGCTTTTTTGAAACATGTTGCAGGCATCAAATTCCAAATGAGCTTATATTTGCAAAAAATAACAAAGTTTACCAGTTTGAACGTTAAGTATCTTGTCTTTGCTGTGTATTCAATTGAATATAAGTTTAAAGGGATTTGCAAATCATTGTATTCTGTTTTTATTTACGATTTACACAACGTGCCAACTTCACTGGTTTTGGGTATTGTATATAAGAAATTACAGTACTTCTGTGTGAACATGAAACTATCCAAGGGAAATCTGTAAATATGTGACATTTTTTCAACTGGATTGAACTAAAGCAACATAGCTTGTCGGTGTGAAAAACACTTGAATTTATAATTCAGTGGGTACTGATTGTCAGGCAGCAGAATAAACTGATCAAACCAAGCATAAAAAGCCTAAAAGCAGTGTTTTTAAGAAACAAAATGACATTTAGGAGAGAGCTACACGGTGAATCACCCTATAATTGTATGACTAATTGCAGCAATTTTACATCTGTGATGTGAATAACTGTTTATTCTGCTCTTTTGATTTATGCAGGTTTGAGAGTGGTGGGATAGCATACATTTGTGATAATCAAACATTCAAATATTAGATTACTTCCATTGAATTTAACCATGAGTTAGTTTGAAGCATCAAGGTGTAGAGCAGTAAAAACACTATGGCATCAGATGTTCTTTCACAGACCAAAAATGAACTCTAATGACATGTCTTCACTGCAGAAAAAGTGTATTTGTTTTTAAAGATTTTCAGAAAATTGTGTTCTGTTCTGCGCTTTCAGTCATAATCACTCCTCTTCTGTCACAGGGCTGAATTTGTTTCCAAAAACCGTCATGATTAGAATAGAACGTAACTTAAATGAGTGAGATGGGGATGTTTTCGAGGCCCTGTGTCTCTTTAAACAGCACTGCAATTGTATCATTGAACTGACAGGCCTGTCATGACTGTTCAGATCCAGATTTTGTCAAAATTTAAACTCCCATCTCATGACAGCCATTGACGTCATCTTGTCTTTGAGCTTCTTTGAAAAATTGTTTAGACTGCCTCTTCTCAGCCCTGCATGAGTGCTTCTTTCTGTTTCAGGGGGTGTCACTGGAGTGAGAAAACAGTCAATCATCAGATGACCCTTTTTAGAAATAGGCTTTTACTTGACAGGAGGCTCACTTCTTTAAGCAAACATACACAAACTCCTAAGTTCCGACGACCCAGATCGATGCCATGCTTTATCACACTCTCTACGTTCTTGTCTAAACTGGAAAAACTCTACCTGATGACAATGGTAGTTTTGAAGAGCCCATATCTTGCATTGATTCAGGTTCATGCGTTTGGTTTCTCTGACTGTTAAAGTATATTCACAATCACTAATGTTCAAAATCAAATTTTAAAGGATAAGTTCGGTTTCTACAGCTTTCACATTATTTATAGAATGAAGAAGAACAATGTACTCACCCAGAAGGCTTTCCTGATCCAAACAGTGCTTCGGGAGATATTTAGATCCAAAATCAAGCGGCGGACATCCGTATAATGGTAGCACATGGGGCATGTATAGCGCCGCTCTTAAAACTGCCTTAATCATCCAAAAACTCATTAGTTTCACAAATACATGGGTGGAGCGACACCGGACTGTGGAGGAGTAGCGTGAGCGGACCATAATGAAATATTGGTGAAACTAATGAGTTTTGGAATGGATGTCACAGTTTAAAGGCTGAGCTGTACCAACAAGGCATTTCAAGCAGTCATTCCCCCATAAACAGGGAGAAAATAAGTCCTAATGTGACAGACTTTTTGTCTTGTGTCTAGAAGTACTCTGTCAAATAAAAGAGACGTGTAAACAGACTAAAGGGCTGATGAACTTAAAGCATAATTTGAGCTGTTCAAAGGCAACACTGTTTTACTTTTTGTAAGCCTGCAAAAGATTTCATTCAGTTACCAAAAGCTAACAACAGCTCTGCAAACAGCCGAGGCTGGAAACATTGTGTTTTGGGGGAACAATCTATACAGACAAATAAATATGACCGAGATATCTCAAGACTACTTTCAATATTCTGGGCATTTTGTTTTTGACCTGATAGTTAATGTTCATTTCTTTGTTCTCTGCCCTTAACTGGCAAAGCACTTTGTTAATGTCTGTTTTAAAAGGTGCTTTATGAATGAAGTTATCATTATTATTATTATTGTTATTATTATTACTTTTATTATTATTATCTTAGTCCTTACTTGTACATACAATCTTGTGAGCAGAAGCTCTCAGGACTTCTTTCCGTGATAATTTATGAGCTTTGGGCATCCACTCTGATTTAAGGATAACTCAAGGAGATGAATTTGACTTCTTACTTGTTTGATTTATGTCCTCACTTCAGCTTCTGATTAGTTGCCAATTTTTAAACAGCCAAATCAGGAAGTTTCATGCTCTCAGCAGCAACTTAAAATGAAGGAGAGAAACAAGCCACACATTCAGTTACTCCTGCACAGAGACTTACATGAGCATCAATTTGCGACTTGGGGGTGTATTAATTCTCGGAAATGCAGTTATTGACTGATGCCATTTAATCTAAAGATATCGCACTAAAGTAATTTCACATGTAAGAGCAGAATAGAGATATTTTGAAAAGGTGGTTTGGTCATATTTTCGTCACCTATGATGTGCATAAAATCAGAGGAATGTTCTCCAGTGGATTTTCAGAGTTTTCTTCCATTTCAGGTACTGTATTTACAGACATAATGACACCTGTAAAAACCATTTACCTTATTACTGGTATCATTTTGTTTTCTGTTTTATCTTAGTGGCTTATGATTAGGTAATCAAACTTCTCATAGCAAAGTGGGGCATCTGAAGAGCACAGAGGACCTGCTGCTGTTCATGATACCCCGTGTGTTCAGTTCATTTGACTTTTATTTGCTCTGCACATGAGAGCTTTTGTTTGTCGACTTTTGAGGAGATTGCATAGATTTGTTTTCCCACACAGATGTCACCTCTCATCTAACAGTGATTGCCATCATTGATTTCCTGTGCCTCTTGCCTCAGGGGAACACACATAATAATTGTGCTGTCTGGCAGATGTCACTCAGTCATATAAACTCATATTGAAAAAGTTCTGAGTCTCATAGTTCATATTTTCACTTTTCTGTTCACTTTAAACTTGAAACCCCTGAAGGTTTTTTTTTAAACAATCTCTCTAGATAAACAATTGTTTGTTTGAACTGACATAGCTTGCTTATTTGATCTTTTGTTGACAAAGCAGCAGTTCCTTTTGCTAAATCAAAAAATGATATTTTTATTGAAACCTACCTGTACCAAGGTTTCAGTTTTGTTCAGACATCATAATAAAGGGAATAAAAGGTTTTTTATATAGTATGATGAGCAGGGTCGCCAAATATGCCCAACTGAATAAAACATAAACTCATGAAAACTTGAAACCTCTCTGTGAAACGTGCGTGTAAATTGTAAATTGTGGTAAACATCCATGGGCTTTGTGTTCTGTTTGTGCCTGTGTGCGTGTTGCGGTGAACAGCTGTTTGATCAGCTGATGCACGTACCCGCAAATGTGCCCTGTGACACGCTTGGCAGCGGGCCAAACCCCATTCAAAAACTAGAGTGTTTTTTTATTAGCACTTTGTAGACCACATCCCCGCCCAACTACACCTAGGTGACCACAATATATATTTTTTGGATAATTTGGCACTAGTTCGGCCTGTCAAACCATCTGATCGAAGCCAGTTTATTTACTTTTATCCACAGCGGAGAGCGCGCCTGGCGCTTTTTTTTTTTTTTTTGAGCGCCTGGCTCATCAGCTGGCCGAGCACGCGTCACGATGATGCGACTACTCAAGGACCTCGAGTCACGTGACACGTGCTTTGTTTTCAGCTCATATTAATTTTAATATACCCATTCCACAGAAAACAAGTCACAGAGAGCAGGGCAAACATGTCCAAGAGAATAAAACAGAATACACTGGTTGCATTTCTGGCAAAGATAAAGAAAGGAATTGAAATTGTCTTGTGTGACTTGTAACCTAAAAAAAAAAGCAAAAAAAAAAAAAGAAATTTTCGGCGCGCGCATCATGGACCTCACTTATTCCAAAATCCTGGCTACGGCCCTGGTCATATTTATAGTCAATCAAGTCCCAACCCATTCCAGGCCACGACAGCCTGAAATTTCCTCTTTCTTCACATTATTATATTTAACACACCTTTCTTTATCTGTGTCTTGCATTATCCTTATAAGTGTATTACGCTAACCCTCTTACCATGGTTCTTAATGGAGCAGTAGTGCATTTACACAAGAGGCAAAGAAGCACCATCATCATTACACCTCCAGATTAGGAAAGTAGTTCCTCTGTTCAATCTCTGAGACATTCATAGAGGAGGCAGTGTGTCATGGAGGGGTAAATATTACAGCTTGAATTGTCAGTGTAATGAGAGCTTGAAGCATGAGTGAACACAGAAACCTTTCACTGTTCTCCGTGTTGTCAACAATCAAGCTTCTTTTTTAACCTTTGTTAAACCACGAGACGTGACTTTTTGGAGACATCTCCTCCTAGAGTTTGGGAGAGTATAGGTTGCAGGGGGAATGAAGCTGCATGGAGTAAAAAAATTCCAAGCACTTGTATGTCATGACTCTTCAGCAGTTTGTGCATGTGCTCATCCATGCAGAAAGCATAACCAAGCATTTCTTAGCCCTGTAGTATAGCACCACTTTATCATACCTTAAGTGCACAAACATTCAACAGTCCATCTATAGAGGCACTATAAGCTTAGACCACATTGGAATTGTGCAGCAAATTAAACCAAACTTGTGCCTTTCAGCTGTCGATGTACTAAGAAACAACAAATTAACAGAAAAGAAACACTGATGCTTGGGCTGCTGCAGGACAGCCATTCTCGTCGTCCACTTCAATCAGCGGTAGAAAAAATCTCCCAAACGTCTTAATAAGAGCTGTTTGATGAAAACATTAATACTGTTAAAATGCCTTTAGAAATCTGTAGGATACCAGTCAATGAGCAAAATTAACTGCAGATGTTATGAAGCATTTAAAATTGGCTCTGAAAAATGTAACTGGGTGAATGTAAAGAGAAATTGGGCATTGTGTGTGTGTAAATGTTTCATTATGTAGAGGAAAATTCAGTGGTGAGATACTTAAATAAGTGCAGTTGTCTGGAGTCAGTGTAAAATAAACATCACAGATGAAGTCAAAAACCATTTTGCTATTCTGAATGCAAACTTTTATATAGTTCTTACCAGCTTTAATAAATATGTAGTATCATCCTGTCTCTCCAATGAACAATTTAGAGTATTGGTATTTGTATTGATGAGAGCTGGGACTTTGGTTATTAATTTTGAACTCCAACCTTAGGCATATCCCAGACAGATCAGCACATGTAAAACATAATAATGTCTCTTAGAAGTTCCTGAGAAGTATGGCAAACAAAGTACTGATTGAAATATGAAGGATGATTGCACATTTGGCTTTAGGACCTGGTATGCTAGTTGCTATGATACTCTGCTCCTCTGATGAATGTCGGTTGAGTCAGCATAATCAGCTTTGACCCAGAGAGTAAGATTAGTGCAACGGTGTGTGGCACATTGGCTGTCAGCTCTGTTGAGAGTTTATCAGGGACTGAAGAAAAAAAAAAAGATATATAAAAAAAAAAAAAATATATATATATATATATATATATATATATATATATATATATATATATATATAGATATATATATAGATATATATATATACTGTATATACTGTATATATATTTAATATATATGACTGGTATTTTCTATATGATGTGACTTCATACTACGAAGTGATAGATAGATAGATAGATAGATAGATAGATAGATAGATAGATAGATAGATAGATAGATAGATAGATAGATAGATAGATGGATAGATGGATAGATAGATAGATAGATAGATAGATAGATAGATCACCATCAAACTAGTGCTGCAAAAGGTTCTGAGCATGCTTTGGCCTTAACAACGAAGTCTTCTGCTCCTGTATGACCAGCATGAGCAACAACAGGACAAGGAGCAGACATATGCCCATGCTTGTTGAAACTTCTCATGGTGTATGCATATGCACCATGTCTTTTTCTCTGGGTTGGTGTCTATAGTAACATCAGAGCGCCACTTACACGCCTTTCATATATATCATAGTTTTTTTAGTGTTTTTTTAATGTGGACAGACACATTTCTTGAAGTTAGACCATCTTTACAGAGCAAGTTTTCAATACAAAAACATTTTCATCTCTGTGGACAGGGTCTAAGTCGGTATGCTTGGGCGGAGAGCTCGTTGATTTGTAAGGGTCTGCCACAATTCTACCCCTTAGCCCTTGTCTTACCTCTTAACCTTTGGTTTTTCACGTTCATGTCTAGTGAAGGGGTGTCCCAAATCTCTGTAAGGCTAAGACCAAGGGCTACATAACCCTTGATATGAAGACAGACCGGAATCTCACTTAAAAGAAAGGAGTGTTAGAATTTCCCATAATACACCTCGCCCGCTGACAACAAGGCAGAGTGGAGACCGAAGGAAGCGCTTAAAGGTGTAGTCAGCGATGTGGCTGAAAACGAGTGGAGAGGTTGTTGATAAACGAATTTAGACCCGCCTCTCCATTCATACCACACCCCTGGCTCCACCCCCGAAAGCTGATGGATGTGCATCGTCATGGAAACGGCCGTAGAAACTGCGTAGCTTACCAACGTAGCTAAGGTAACCCCGACTCGTCAGACAACTTGACTGCCGTTATTGATGACATCACAACAACAGTACATTCTAGTAGATTAGGCAATAAGATGAATGCCCGATGGCTGTTACTGTTATGTGAAGCACCACAAAGCTAATGTTGCTTACCTATCCAGCAGAAAGACGGCGACATCCGTGTCCGTTTTCAGGTCTTTCAGTTCATGAGGTTCCCTCCGCCGTCGGAAAGCAACACCAATATTGACCTGGGTCTTCGCTCTTTCATGGTCATAGCCCTTCTTTTTCACTTTTCACTTCTCTGACCCTTTTCTATTGGGCTGTTTTTCAGCCATTGCTACTGTACCTACTTTATCTCTCTCTTATGCTAACTGCGCACGCTACACAACCTAAGACTCCCCCTCCCCCCTCTGTCTGATCTGCGCATGAGTATGATCGCCCCCTGGATGTGGGGGGTCATACCCTGTTTTGGTGACTTGACCTGAGCCACAGTATTTACCTGCTGAAATTCAGGCCCAAGGCTGTGTATTGAAACCAGACTTTTTTTTCAACATGCTGTCAGTGGTGACATCTTGTGGATGGAGAGGAGAAATACGGTGATTTTGACAAATAGTGCATTAGATTAGAAGATTAGAAGATCGCTGACTACACCTTTAATTATAAGTAGTTATTAAATCATGTTAAATCAATATTAATCATGTTTTTAATTGTTGATTGTATTTTACAGTTGCTCGTTGTAAGGGGCATCTCATTTCTCAGGAGTGTGTTTTCACCCCTTCCCCCTGGCCTTCAAAACAGAGGGCTAAGGGGAAGGGGTAGACAAGGGGAAGGGTGAGACTAAGGGGAAAGGCTCAGGGGTACAACTTCGGTTGTGTCTGCCTTAAGGCACTGAAACATTAATCTTCCCTGTCTAACACATCCATCATTAGTTAACTGATTTCTGGAACTCTACAAATTGCAGATTTGATTATTCCTTTCCACAAAATCAACTTTTTCACAGCCTCACAAACCTGCGATGAAGTGGCAGATTTTTCATGAAAGGCTGAACTTTGCTAATTTTGTAAACATTAAAACCTGCACGAACATATCCTCTCCTATTATGTATGCACTGTTTCTTTAATGCATGGAAGATCTGTGCACTCTCGTGATGGCAGATGTCACGCCAAATGTTCCTCCAGGCTGCCGTATCATAAGATAAATAACACAGAGGGAAGGGCGGAGCACAGACTGAGTCAATCTGGCCTTCTTAAACAAACAAGGTAAATCTGTGCTTTGATTTAAACAGCATAGACACCCAGTCACCTTTTGGCTGTGAAGTGATGATGCTGAACTAATCAACAAAAACAATTAAACAAAATTCAGAAGAGTCCTTATGTTCAGACTCACTGCCATGTAGACAATGACGCTGGTTAAACACAAAAGTGGAAACAATGTGATATCGTAATTAAGATGATCACTATCTATAATCAGGGGCTTAAATTATCTCAGCAGGGCCTGAATTTCACTGAAGGATTGTGGTACTTCTTCACAGAATCTGTTATTCCCTAAGTCCACCACTTTTATGTGAGAGAATGCAGCATAAATTAACAGCTCGCCATGTTTTTCATACAATTGCTGGACTGTGGGGGGCTTCTCCTAAACTTGAGAAACAGACTACCCCGTCTTGCTGGAGCAGGAGTTTACTCATTAATACCAACTGTGCGACTGATAAAGGGAAATATTCTGTGGGGAAATTTAAAAGAACAATGAATTAAAAATTAAAACAAGCTCTTTAGCTATATTTTTCTAGCAGACAACTATTTTTAGATATCACACAAGAGTCTCACCCTCCTCTATATTAGGCTGATGCTTTAATGCTGAGTTGAAGTATTTGATTCATGCATAACTAAAAGGTAACATGGCTGCTGTGTAATTCACAGAGCAGCTGCTTTAATACACGAATCAGGCACAACATTATGACCTCTGACAGGTGAAGTGAATGAAACTCATTATCTTTTCATCATGGCACCTGTTAGTGGGTGGGATATATCAGGCAGCAACTTAACATTTTGTCCTCGAAGTTGATACTAGAAGCAGGAAAAATGGGCAAGCATAAGGACTTTACAAGGGCCAAAGTGGGATAGCTCAATGACTCAATGAGAGCAACTCCAAAACTTTTTTTTTTGTTGGTTGTTGCTGGTCTGCAGTGGTCTGTATCTGTCAAAAGTGGTCCAGGAAGAAACAGTGGTCCTCAGTGATACCACATGAAAAGCCAAGGGGGACCTATGTGGTCCAATCCAGCAGATGGACCTTGTGCTCAGATTGCTAAGAGAAGTTTGTGCTGGTTCTGATTAACTTGGGACACCAGTTGAATGTGTGCTTTGACCTTGGGGATCCATCTTTCTGATGCCTCCATAGTCTTACTTTGTGCCACAGACTCAAGACTTCAGTCCAGGTTTTAGATGGTTTAAGTTGTAATGCTGGACATTAAAATGACAGCTGGACCAGGCAGAAACTTTTGCATAGGCCAAAGTCAGTAGGGTGAATGTGATGGGCAACTCTGGGCACCATGAGGACCAAATTAATATTATTCTGATTTTCAGAAGGTCAAATTGTTACAAATAGAAATTAAACAACCAATAAAACAATCAAAACTACCTGCAGTTTGACAAAACAACTAACACCTATATTTTAATCTTATTTAATATACTGTATTTTCCGCACTATAAGGCGCACCTAAAAGCCTTTAATATTCTCAAAAACCGACAGTGCGCCTTATAATCCGATGCGCCTTATATATGGATCAATATTGGTTAGTTGTTATACCTTGCGGTTGGTAAAAGATAAACTGTGTTGGGAAAATACTATGTCACTGACGTCACCTCGGGGAAAAAATAAAACAGCTGTTTATGTGGCCAGAGGCGTGTCTATGGATCCTGCCGCAAAAGAACAAGGAAGCGCGGCTCGAGCGCTGTTCATGTAGCTTTGAACTGTGACAAATGGAGTTTGAAATACATTGTTTTCAACAAGGGCAGCGCAAATAAGAGCTACCAGTACATACGGTATGCACTGACTTGTTTTGAGAGTGAACGCTGGTTTGTATTCTATTAATAAAGTTTGACTGGCTGACTTATCTGACTGTTTTGCTGACATTCCCTTTAGCGCAGCTCCATCCAGTGGATGCATAACGCAACCCCAGCCACTACAGTAGCTTCTATTCTATGCGCCTTATAATGCGGTGCGCCCCATATATGAAAACAGTTTTAAAATAGGCCATTCATTGAAGGTGCGCCTTATAATCCGATGCGCCTTATAGTGCAGAAAATACGGTAAGTATTCTTAAGCTGAAAGCCAAACAGTAAAGCTAAATTCATGGGCTGGGCATAAAATAAAAACTGTTTATATTATGTTTTTTTTAATTAACTGTCCCACTAAGGCCAAGGTAGCAGTTGAAAAAGTGATTATTGATGGTTATGTAAGATCATTTCACTTTGCTACCTCCAAAATGTGTTTAATAATGCTTTATAAAAACACCTTGAAAGAAACATCTATCTTGAAAAGAAAAAATAAAACCAAATTGTGGGACTACTGTTATTATTATTATTATTATTATTATTATTATTGTTATTATATTTTGCCTCTTGTGCACAAGATGTCTTCAAGACAAATCAGAGCAATAAATACAATGGCAGATTTTTTCATCTTTATTGCTGCAATTTTCGGGAAATCTAAGGCTGACTATAGAGTCCCATTTAGTCAGGAGAGCTGTGCATTGCCCACCCCTGATTTGAAGAATTTGTCTCTGGGGTATGAAGAATCTTAAAGCTGGTGTCTACGATTTGAAACCGCAGCCTGCCCCTCCTTCCCTCACCTCTCCCCTCCGTGTTCCAAGATCCCGCCCCCAGCTCGTGTCGCCTCATACAGCCCCCTCCGGCAGAGCTACGAGCGACTAGCATAATATATCAGCAGCAAACTCAATCAAAAACAGCTCAGCTCAACTGAAAGTATCAAACACGACAGACATCTCCCTTATAACACACAGCAGTAGCCATTTCAACTGGACCGGCGGCAATGCGGGTTGGCCCCGCCAGAGCAAAGCCGAGTGTGGCGGAGGATTAATCTTTCTCAGCCTGTCCTCCCCAGCTCAGCTTACAGTGCTAACGATTAGCGGCTAACAGGCTAACCCGCTCCCCTACAACTTATTAGCCCGTACAGGCACAAACTAACCAGAGTTATTCAGCAGACATCTCACACTGTAGTAAACAAAGCCATCACCTGATCAACCAGTGAGGGAGCGAGGAGAGGGCTGAGAGAAGGGTGGTCTGCAGCCAGACTGTCTTGGGAGAGGGAGGCGGATTCCGGGTTCGGCGCTAGGCTTTTCGGCTCCATGATAGTTCAGTAGCTAACGCTGCTAGCTGCCCACCGGAGGTAGAGGGGAGGAGGCGGGACCATGGGCAAGATGCTGCGTACTGCGTAGTGAGGGAGACGAGGATTGGATGGACTCATGGACTAACTCACGGACCAATTAATAGTTGCAGGTTCTTAGGTTTGATTGGTCAGCTAGTATGCAGCTTTTCAGCGGATATACTGAATGGATTTTTTTCATTCTTTTTGGTCTTTATACTGTGTAGATAGGACCATAGGACCATAACAGCCTTATAAACGGTGTTATTAATATGTACAAAGCTTCCAAATCGTAGACCATAGCTTTAATAGATGATGAGATATTTATTTTTTTGTATCATAAAACATTTTGCATCTATAAAACCAGACCTTCAGAATGACAAAAAGCAACAAACTGCTACATGCTTCTATATTTATCAGATCAAGTTCACTTCATTTCTGAGGCAGGGAAACACTTTATGAGGCTAAAAGTGTTTTTACTTAGATGACATTGGTGTACGGTGAGAGAATAGGGCAGTAGCATGAAGAACACACATCATGGTCGAGCTCTCTGTGTTCCTGTTGTAACAAAAGAGGAAATATTGAAAGCTGCATGAATGATTGTGTAAATATGTGCTGCCCCCAGTTTGTTGAACAAGCCGTCCCTGTTGGCAGCCGCAGGGTCTTTTTGGCCTTCATGTAATATCGTTGAGCATTTCTTTCACCTGGCAATGACTCTCCCAAGAGCGCAGTATCAAGGTAACCAAATGTGCTATTGCTCCCCCAAGGTCATATCACTGACAGTGTTGTACATGCAGTAGCAAGACCTGCAGCAGGAGGAGGATTCTTTCAGCTCAGCAGGAATTCACTGTACAACAGGAGAACTCCCCGTCCAGTATTCTAGTATCATATCCCTCCTTTTTCTCACATATCTTTGTCTCCACTTGTATGATAAAGTCAGCTGTCAATGCACAATACCTGAATCACATAAAGAGCTCAAAGAAGGTTCAGGGTTTTTTGTCATTTTCAGTTGCCATGACAAACAAATTGGCAGCGGCGACATCCAACTGCATGTTTTGACCCTGACAGCTCACGTATTTTCATCATTTTAATGACAGTATGTCTGACTCATTCAAGAAAATTGATCATACATTCCTTGAACATAATAACTTCTTTTTTCTGTTTACAAAAAATGCAGCTTGCTCCACCACCAGAATTTTAACACAAGCTGCAGTGAGCATCTAATTTCTGTTCTTATTCTCAGCATACGAAAAGAAACACAATTAACCGGCCTCCATGTCTTATTAAAAGTATTTTCCAACACATTCTCAGCTAAAAAATGCTTTTAATAAGGCTGAACGGCTTATTTTTCCAGTTTTAACATGTAATTATATTTTGGAGGAGATAGTGATTAGATTCAAGATTAACCAACCCTGAGACTGTGTTTCAAACATATGGCCACTGGACCAAATAAGGCCTGCCAAGAGGTTTTATGAGGCCAGTTTAATAAGCAAAACAAGATGTAAATAGGATTATGAATAAATCAATTCCATGTTCCCTTTTGAAAGATCTCGTCTCTGAGGTGCCCCCACTCATTCTCTGCTGCCTGATGCAACCACGATCTGCTTTGTGGACTACAGGCCTGGCATTTTCCATTTAAATTTTTTCAATTTTTTAGTTTGGCTTAGCTTTTAGCTTTTAATTAAAATGGTATTTATTACATTTATTTATTTTAGGCTTTCAAATTGTTTTTTTAATGGATTTTATGGTCTTTTCTTATCTTAACGTTTTAGCAGTACTATTTTATGGTCTGGTTCTTAGTTTTTATTGATATCTTAGTTTTTTACTTATTTTATTCTTTTATCTAGTGTTTCCTCTGTGGGAGCCCTCTGCGCCGGGAGCTGTGGTCGGCTATGGCTGCAGGGCTCTGTCTCGTAGGTTCCTGGAGGAGTTTTGAGGTCCATCATCTCTCCTCTGGGTTCTGTGTCGGTGTCCTGTGGCTGTGGTCGACTCTCTGCTCCTGGTGCAGACGGTTTTTCTGATGACGTTTTCTTACCTGGTTAGCCTGTACTCAGCCTCTTGTTCTTGTTCTTGTTCTTGTTCTTAGCCTTCTTGCCACTATCTTAATCAGTATGTGTATGTGTATGAGTGTGTGTGTCTGTGTGTGTATGTGCCTGCATGAGTGAAGCATTACGTCAATGCATGTGTGTAGGTGTTTATGGACAATAGGGGTGGGTAGGTAGGTTGAGGGAATGTTTTTATTTTTTCATGTAAAGCACTTTAGTGTTTAGTGAGTTACATTCTCAGTATGAGAAGTGCTTTATAAATAAAGTTTGATTGATTGATTGATTAAAGCTGGGGTTGGCGATTTCGGAAAACTAGCATGAATTTGAAAGTAGCATCTCCTCAGGGCTCCGCCTAGCTCCACCCCACAGGCCCCTCCGCTCACATGCACGCGCGCAGCCGATATATCCAGAAGACTGATTCAACTCCAGACCCTCACCACAACATGTTTGCTTTACACTACACCAAGCCATGTCTCAGTCAGCGGTAAGAAAACACCAAACAAACATGTAAAGTTAGTTAGTACTCACAGTCGATGTTGATCAGGATATAGGTAGTTTCTCTGATATTCCCCACATAGCTCTCGAGTCTCCCGTTTTGTCCATGAAACTGCCATATTTTCTGTATTTTCTGCTCTTTTCCGCCGTCCTCCCGTGTCAGTATTCCCCCGTAAATCTCCCGTGTGATGATATAATAATAAAAACATTCCTCTGCCTCTTCAAACTGAACTCTGTCTCTAGCCTGAAGGGGGCGGTAATGCCCCAAAATGATGGATGTCAACCGCCGAAGAAGAAGAAGTCTCACGAGAACTGCCACCTGCAGTAGCATGGATGGCAGTTCTCGCGAGATTAGAGCCAACAGCGGAACAAACTTAGAAAAACAAGAGTTTATTTTAGATTTCTTGTACATCTGTCTTAAAATGTGAGGGATACCGGAGCTTGGTTGGGGTTGTGGGACGGCTCACAGTGGACTTCCCTTATTTTCAAAGACAAAACTTGAAAGGCAAACATTCTCCCGCGGAGTCGGTTCCGTACACGCTACCTACATGCTACAAGCAAGTCTGTGCACGCCAGGAAAATGCACGCGCAGCAGGCAGGCAGAATGGCGACGGGATTTGATTGGTTTAAAAACAGGTGTCCCTGCAAGATTATTGGTTGGGGTTTTCCCTGTTTTACTCCTGCTGTAGATAGCGGATATTTTTCGCTCTGTTTTAAGAACACATTATAAGTTGATTACCATCGGGTCATAAAGACCATTTTAACCAGTATTTCAAAAAGTGTATCTAAATCAGATCGCCAACCCCAGCTTTAAATGGTGACTGTTACAGTTATCTGTCAGTAATCCTTCCTAGATAAGTGCTTTATTTTCTAGATCAGTGCTACCAAAGTGGGAGACGTGGACTAAAGATGACAAGTAGGCTAATTCAGAGTTTATAAAACAACACAATCTTTATTTTTTTTAACTGAAACTATCTTCCTTATGATCAAACATAGAGTTTAAGTAATATATTCTTTAAAGACCAAGCCTTTGTACATTGTTTGTATTGTACTGTCTTCTTCTAAATCTGAAAATTTTAGAATGTTTAATAATATAATATTTAAATCAGTAAATGTGACCTGTGGGTGTTTTGATTTTTCAAAAAGGCAATTTACAAACTGGTGTCCATTTAGCATTTATCATTTGTAGACACCTTTTTCTTATTTGCAAACCCTAAATGCGTCTTTATTGGTGAAGCAAATTTTCTGTATTCGAATAACGATATAGAGACAAATATTTGAGTATTAGGTGATAGCTATATAAGGATTGACATCAGCCTCAGAAGTTTCTCAGGTTTTAAATCTGGACCTGACAAACTTTAGTGCTGAGGCTTGAATGGGAAATGCTGTTCTAGATCATATCACTGCCAAACTGCTCTGCTCTTAGCTTACTGTGCTTGTTTACATCTGTGTTTTTTCACATATTAACTTCCAATCATATCAATTCCTCATTTGATAGTGAGGTAGAATCACTTCAGGCCCTTTTGCTGCTTCCTCCATGTCTGTTTTGCTGTGACGTGGCTGAGGTCCAGCCTGTGCAGATAGTTGGCAGATATCAAATGCTATGCCAGTTTTTTTTCTTGCTTTATTCTTGAAAGCAAATCATGCAGTTTGGAGGTGGGTGTAGAGAGCAGGGAATGACATGAGGGGTTGGGTTGCATTGACAACCTCTGTACAAAAAAGGTAAAAAATGACCACAAGGCTATCAGCACTCCCCCAAAGACTGACAACAAAAAAATCAGAAGGTTGTCAATCAAGCACAGCCTCTACATGCCCTCATTGCTCTGAAATGACAACATGAGCTGTGCGGGTGTGCTCTGGGAGTGTTATAGCAGATATCATTCCTTTGAAAGTTTAAAAAACTCTTAGTGATCCCAATTACTCGTCATCAGTGGGAGGTCCCGTCAGTGTTTGGACTGTAATAGAAATGTCTTGTTAGCATCAAATCAAAAAGGAAGAACCAGGCCATCTTTTCAAAGTGAGGAGTCACCATGGAGACCATCCAGCTGGGTTTAAATTGTCTGCTGTGGCCTTTTTTCTCTTTCTGTCATTGTCTCCTCAGACGCAGCAGCAGCACAATGCTTCCTTTCCTCGAGCTGTCAGCAGAGTGTTCTTCTACTGTCCTCACACAAAAGACAGCCTGTCTTGTTTGGTACTTGTCCTGAAAACCTTGTGGCTGTGGGAGATTTTTCTCAGAAAGAGTTTCCCTTTTGCCTTGAGATGCATTTAAAGACATCTATTTGAACAAAACAAGGAGGCAAGTCTCTGATAAATGCGACAGCATGTGATTAATCCATGTTTGTTGAGTTTATATTTAGCTTGAAAGTTTTCAGTGCCATTCCCAACACTTAAACAATCCACTGTTTCTGGCATGTGTGCTCTGTAGATACCTAAATCCTAGTGCTTTGACATACTTTACCAAAACACTGCTGACAAATACATGATTTATTACTAATATCAAAATGGACACAGCTACATGGTCCATGTCTCTGCTACCTTAAACTTCCAGACCATCTAAATGACATTATTTGAATTTAGTTCCACCATCTTAATAAAATGGTCCCTTAGCATGCTTAAAGGAGACATATCATGCTTGTTTCTCCTTTTCACTATGCCAGACTAGGATGCCTGTAAAGCATTTCTGCCCTCAGTACAAGTCATTTAGTTCCTTCATTGCCCCACAATTGCGTTCTCAAAATCCTCATTTTAGGCCATTATGAAGCCCTCATTGAAACACTCGGATCTGAGGATGACCTAAAGTTACCTCGCAACGTCACAGCCCTTTGTGGTCTGATTGGTCAGTTTTATCGGGGGTAGAGCCAGCCTGTCCTTCTTCTACTGTATTTTCCGGCAGGCTCAAAGCAGCGATCGCGTATTGAGTCCCCCTCCAGGCCAGAGCTGGTAATGACTGAATGTGAGCTAGGGAGCTATATACTGCTGCTGGTGGATGTGTTCCTCACTGACAGTTTTGTGGCTAACGGACATCACAGAGGAGGAAGTGCTTTATCAGATTACTCCAATAAAAAGAAAGGTACCTCGTGTCGTCACGACGATTTAAATCTCGTGGACATCTCGCAATGACCTGTTTTCAGAGGCATCAAATCTCGTTCTAGGATATCAGAAAAAATACAGTATCTAATTTTTTGAAAATTAAGGGGGTGTAAGGTCTTGTTTTCAAATTTATTATATTATTTGTAAGTATTAAATCATGCATCAGCATGATATGTCTCCTTTAAAGATGTTTTGAGGAGCTTCTAAGTAATTACAAAAAAGTCTCACTTTTAGATATATGCCTGATCGAAATATACACTTAAAGATGAGTTTTATAGCATCAAAATAGGTTATCTATAAATGCTATTCCTTAGCTTTGTGGTTGGGTCGGACAGGGCTGGACTGGCCTGGATACTCAACTTCAGGAACAAGACAATTAAAATTACAGCAAATTTATATTATTTGGACACGTCTTAGAGCACTGGGCTGTAAGTAGCGATATATAGCCGGCTACAAAACTACGATACTAAGTTTTCCAAAAATTGCTTGTTGTCGTGCATCAAAAACTACCGCTATGTAACTACAAAGAGATATATTACCTTGTTGCTTTGCATCCTGTAAGTTGTTGAAAAAAGAAGTTGTAAAGCAGTGCAGAGTTCTGAGGAAGGTCTGAGCTGCATTCATTAGCATCACAACAAACACACGCTTTAGTTTGGGTCACGTCTTTACGACAGTCGCCGCGCGTGCTCATGGGTAGCAGAGTCTTTATGTCGCCAGAAATAGATTCTCCTCATGGCACCTTTAAGGTATGCAACAATTCACATGACCCATTGTTCTGTATGTAGGCTACCTCCTCTTTTTTGGTCATGGTTTGGCTTGGTTTTAACACCATTGGCAGCTTGGGGTGCTTTAAAAGTTGATTCCATTCTGAGGCACGTAAGGTAAGTTTTACTAGAACAGCAAAATGGTTATTCTATAAAATCTTTATTTTTGCTACTTAAAATGACTGCAAAACATACTCTTAAGATATATATTTTCAGAAATCACACACATTAGAAAATCCCACTTTCAGGTGCTTTTTGGCGCCAGCTTCTATTTTTATATCTTTTTTTTATTACTTTAAAACAAACAACAAATTTGACCTCCAAACACTGTAGATATTTAAGTCAAGACAACAACTATACTCAACAAAAATATAAACGCAACACTTTTGTTTTTGCTCCCATTTTTCATGAGATGGACTCAAAGATCTAAAATTCATTCCAGATAAACAATATTACCATTTCTTTCAAACATTGTTCACAAATCTGTCTAAATGTTTGATAGTGAGCACTTCTGCTTTGCAGAGATAATCCATCCCACCTCACAGGTGTGCCACATCAAGATGCTGATCTGACATCATGATTAGTGCACAGGTGTGCCTTAGACTGTCCACAATAAAAGGCCACCCTGAAATGTGCAGTTTTGTCTCACAGCAAAATGCCACAGATGTCGCAAGCACTGAGGGAGCGTGCAGTTGGCATGCTGACCGCAGGAATGTCAACCAGATCTGTTGCTCGTGCATTGACTGTTCATTTCTCCACCATAAGCCGTCTCCAAAGGCATTTCAGAGAATATGGCAGTACATCCAGCCGGCCTCACAACCGCAGACCACGTGTAACCACACCAGCCCAGGACCTCCACATCCAGCAGGTTTTCCAAAATTGCTTGTTGTCACGCATCAAAAACTATCGCTATGTAACTAGAAAGAGATACATTACCTCGCTGTTTTCCTGTAAGTTGTTGAAAAAAAGAAGTTGTAAAGCAATGCAGAGTTCTGAGGAAGGTCCGAGCTGCATTCATTAGCATCACAACAAACCTGCAGCTTTAGATTGGAGTCCGTCTTTCGACAATCGCCGTGCGTGCTCATGAGTAGCAGAGTCTTTATATACTTCAGAAATAGATTTCTCCTCATGGCACCTTTTAAGGTGGCGTAACAACAATTCCACATGACCCACTGTTATTCCTGGTATCATGGCTACACCTCCTCTTTTTTGGTCATAGTTTGGCTTGGTTTTTGATCATTGGCAGCAGGGTGCCTTTAAGATTGATTCCATTCTGAGGCCGCGTAAAGGTAAGTTTTACTAGAACAGCAAAATGGTTATTCTATAAAAATCTATTTGTATAACCAAAGAATTTTTTTGCACAGACTGGTAAAGAAACAAATGGTCAGGGAAGCTCAACATGCTCGCTGTCTCACAAGTCTTAACCTGACCCAGATATATTTTGACCGGCAGAAATCACAGCGTGTACATTCTACACAATGACCATCAATCCCCTGCACTTTCGAAGAGTGCTTTTTGGCACCAGCTTCTATTTTTATATATTTTTTTTGTTACTATAAAAACAAACAACAAATTTGACCTCCAAACACTGTAGATATTTAAGTCAAGACAACAACTTTTTATTTTCCTTGAAGTTACATTTGAACGCATCAAGATGTGTGTGTGTGTGTGTTTGTCAAACTTTCATCATCTTTTTTATGGCTGACCATGAATCTGAAAATTATCCTGAATCTGTATCCATGTTCAGTTAACTTTTTGAGTTATCTGGCTCACTGTCAAACAAAACCTCCTTGGTGTTGGTAATATGCACCTGCTTTAGTTGTATCATGGTGTGCATTCAGTCTGCTACAGTCAGAAAATGTTTTTTGCTTTAGTTTGTGAAATTACATTCAAGCCAACTGTGTGAAGTGTACTATACTGAGATCCTTTTAACCACTTGTAAATAAATCTTTGATTCGACACGACTTATTCTTAAAGCACACGCTGAGCACACTTCATCTCTGAGCATTAAGGCTACTTCACTGTGGCCATGTATCTTCTTAGTTAGCAGAATAACACTTTTAGATGCTTTATGCCCATCTTTTTGCTCTTGTGTTGTCTTTTTAGAAAGCCAATACTGTATTTGGGGAATAAATGGCTTTTAGAGACATTGTAGTGTCGTTGATCAGCCCCCTCTCACATCTCTTTTCTACATTTCAAAAAACTCCAATTTACACACTGAAGCATGCCTGAAAAAATAAAAGGGGACTGTATTGTGTTAAAGCTGGAGAGGCTAATGATGACGGCTCTGCCTTTTTATGAGAGAGCCACAAGATGTCCACTTGAGCACAATGAATGTTCCAGGCTTTCAAATGAACTCATTGAGCCCACAGGCTACTACGCTTGACAGATCCCCCCTCCCTCGTGCGCCTCATTCAAATAAAGCCATTTTAATTCTTTGCAAAAATAGTCATCTTAAATAAAACAAGTAACATGTCAGTGGTGCATCAGATTTCATTTGCAATCTGCTGAAAGATAAAACAGCTGAAGTTTAAAGCACATTAGATCTGATGTATAGACTCATGATCATTCTTGAACATATAAACAGCAGAGATGTTGATGGTTTAACTCAACAGTCAAAGGTTTTTTTACTTTGGATGTCGCAGCTGAGGCTGAAGGCTTTATTTTTTTGGATTGTTGGTCTGTCCAGCCACTCTTCTGCACACAGAAGCTTGGAAGACGGCTTTTAGGTATAGTCTTCAAATTTTGGGTCAAAGTCCATTGTGACTTCATAATGAACTAATTAGAGCTTTTAGGACATAGGCTAGAGGTTGAGATCCTATGGTGCTCTGTTCTTACCTTTCTAATGTGCCTGATACCTCAAGAGATGTTCTTTAAACTTTGAATAGATGTCTAGATTAACTTCAGATTGAACTTGCTCCAGCTTTTAGCCATAGGGCAAAAGTACAGGTCAGTGTGTCCACTGTCCAGCCTTTTTTGGGAATTTCAAATCTCATTTAGCCTTAAATCAGGTTAACATATCATTTTTTCCCTAATGTATAGTCTCTAATGTTTATTTAGTTTTCATATACCCTTGATAGTGCTGTATCATGCGCACTCACCCACGTGGGCTTAGTTCTCTCTAAGTGGTTTACAGATCAACTTTGTGGTAGTTGGTTAGTTCAGCATTGCTCGGTGCCATGCTGCCAACAACTCTGCATTTATTCTTTCCTCTGCGTTCTGCAATGGGCATGGCTATTGTAGATGACTTCAACTGGCAATGAAACAGTACTTGAAGATCACACTAGTAGGTCTGTTGAGGGGGTGGGTATGAGACCTTTTAGGCCCTGTTTACACGGATACATTGTCATAGGGCTGGGCGACATAGCCAAAAAATTAAATCTCGATTTTTTTCCACTGAAATCCGATATACGATTTTAATCGATTTTTTTCTGTGTAAAAAAACACAATTAAACATTATTCAAAATTGCTATCTTTTATGGATGCCACAGCATCAGTATTTAACTGTATAGGCAATATAGCTATTGCTGAGGTAATTTTAACAAGAACACTTGCATGGGCACTGCATTGAAATATATAAATGAAAACTGGAGAAAAAAAGCATTTTATAAATTATAGCTAACAAAAATAAAATGTTAATTATTCTCCATGGAAGTGCCAGCATATACCAGAAGAAAAACAAGAACAGCACCATTAACTTTGTGCTTCTGTGCAGGTATTTCTACCAAAAAGAAAAAGTATTTCTCTTACGAGGAATACACAACAAATGGGGGAAAAATCCCAAGTGCTAGTATAGACCACATCAAGTCAGTCAATATGAGACGTATTTTCCTTCTCAGACTTACTAACAGGAAGTAATGTAACTATTAGCCCAAAAAATTGCCGATAAACGATATTATTGTCAATATTAATTTGATTTTTTTAAATTTTTTCATTAATTTCTTAAGAATATTTAACTGTAATTGAGGGTCGATATTTTAAATAAAATAAACAAAAAATATTGTAAATTTAACAAACAAAAAAAAAGAAAAAAACAATGAAATTGAAATGGACTCTCTTGAAGGAAAATTGCATGTAAATAAAAATAATTATACTAGTCAAAAACAATAAAAAATAGACCCTGTCGCTGTAAAGAAAAAACAAAACTCACACAACAATAAAAACTCTGGTCTAAATGAAATGGAGTTTATACAGTTCAGGAATTGTTTGTGACATGTACTTTCTCCCAGTCAATTCGTACTATCTGTCAAACGTTTGTAACATTGTTGGCTTTTTAACCGTGTTGAAGGGCTGCACTTCTTTTGCAATGTAGCGAACGACACTGTCTGTGAGAGCGCATCATTTTGCTCTGTTTTATTTATATTTACTTTACAGACCAAACACCTCAGTAAGTGTTGACTGTCGGGACGAAGGCTCCGCACCTGCACATCTTCGTCACCACTACTTTCAAACAAATGCGACATATCAGCTCGTAGGTGTTCATGAGCTCACACCTTGTTCATCCTGTTTAAAACCAACACATTCTCACACTGGGGCAGCCGGCTTAAGAACTGTATCTTTTGTGTTATCATTCATATTAGCGTTTGTTTCTGCGTTACTCCTCAGGACGATCACTTCAGCTCTCTCCGTGTGTCCGCGCGAGCGACCCCGTCTTCACCCCAAAGATCGCATGTTCGACAGATGCTCACTCGGCTATAAATCCGCTAAGTCCGCTATAGAACCAATGCACCCCGGTGTTAAGAAAGATAGACGTAGTGAGCCATCTTGTCATTCAGTCTCTTTGGTGGTAAAAGAGGAGGAAAACAAACATGCAGGCTACTGCAGGTGGCATTGCTCGCGAGACGAGTGACAGTGTTCAGTTAGGAGCAGAGGATTTTTTTTTTAATAGGGGGGAATTACGGGAAAATATTAATACGGAAGGACGGTGGGAAAGAGGGATAAAATACGGTAGTTTCCCGGCCAAAACGGGAGACTTGACAGCTATGCGCCTCACACATTGCTTCCACTCTGCCGGGTGCATCTGCTTGAGCTGCCGAAAGAGATTTGTAGTGCTACTTCCCTTTGTTTTCACCGTCTTTTTACAAAGTTTGCACAACACATCAGTCTGTTCCGGGTCCGACCTTGCATATCCAAACCATGTCCATGCCACTGAAGTCACGTAACCCATTTTTGGCACAGAATTGTCCTCAATGTCTTCTCTTTTTTCCGCCTGCTCCATCTCTCATGCCTATCCCTGTTGTATCTGTTTGTTTGTTCTTCGTCTATTGCTCATTTGCAAACGAATGTTGACTGTAGTCTGTGATACAGCGCCAGTCCTCCTAATATGGCGACTGTGTGTATTACACGTGTTGGGTAAAAATACCGGAGGGACAGGAAACATTAAACTCGATGTTGAGATTTAATTTTTTTAATATCGATTGAAAAAATAAAATCGAATTAATCGAATTAATTCTATATATCGCCCAGCTCTACATTGTCACCTTAAACACAGAGGTTTTTCCTTTGTGTATTCAAACTGATCTGCGTTCAGACAGAGCTAATAGAAAGAAATGAAAACACTGCAGTGTGCATGCCGGTCCAGTAGATGGAGATGTATGTTTGCAGAGAAATGCAGTGCTACAACACTCGTACGAAGAAGAAAAATGGCGAGTGGATGCACAAATACAGAAGTTTCTTGTCTGGAAAACAAATCTGTCTGGATAGTTTTGTCTGGATGACAAACACACAGTGAGCAGCACACATGTTACTCGGTAGACGGCCAAAGCTGTTGTTGTTCCTGGTATGTGCGGACAGCCCTCATGTGAAAGAGAACTGCGCATGAGGTGACCTCAGCGTTTTACCCTGAAACGCTCTGGATCTCATCTTAATGGAGCCGAAACAAATCCATTTTCTAAACTTTCCACTCTGGACCCTGGTTCAAAAAGTTTGCAGATTCAGGCACTGCAGGGGCTGTTCTCGTGTGAACAGGAGGCTTAAATGCAATGAAAACCTCCTGTTTTAGGCTGGAAACAGGGCCGTGTAAACACCACCTTAGGCAGCTTCTGTCGCAAAGGGGGGTGGGGGTCTCAGTGCTGTGACTTTTGTCTTGTTTCTTGAAGTGCTCTATCGTACCGTGAAGACATTTTAAACACAATAAACATTTTAAAAAAAGCAGAACATGACCTCTTTAAAAGAGCTCACTGTCCACCCTGACTCAAGGATGAATTGACTAACTTTTGGAGGTCAAGGTCATCTCTTTCCTGTAGACCTGCCCATATGAATGTTAGCATGGAAAATGAGCCACTGCACAGCTAATGGATATGTCAAGGTTGAACTACCTTTTATGTACTTATTGCTTTTGGCCTCAAGCATGAACTTGTTTTATTAAATACTGATAAAATGTCCACCTTGACTTCAGGAGGAAATCGTAGAGGTTTTTGAATATATTGGTTAGACATTGGATGGGTCATTTTGCTTCATTCTCAATCCTGTCTATAGGATGTCATGTCCCATGTATGCTTAAGACAAAGGTGTCTTAACTGTGGCCCACAAGCCAGTTTAAATTGGCCCTAAGCAATTTTAAAGGGTATAGCTGAATTTTGCCTGTATCAAAACATGAAGTTTGTGCTTGACTGGTGAATGGATTCTGTCAACAAACTGCATAAATAATGCCAGTACACTCTATTGGCAGCATTTCTGATGGTCCAGTGTTGAAGGCATCACCCGCTAACCATCTTCAAGCACCTAGATGTGTTAAAAGTTCAGCAACTTTATTCACTCTGTTCTTACGGCTCATTGTTCTTACGGCTCATTGTAGCCGGCGCTCTTTAGGGAAAGACTGCCGGCTACACAACGACTTTCTTCTTCCAGTTTTGTGCAAAATGGACGAATATCTATCGGATGAAGATGTTGTGGAGGAGAACTTTGAATATGATGGGTGTCCTTACAGTTTCGAGCCAGAGTTTACAGATGAGGAGCTCATCAAAAGGAGGACACGGAGGCAAAGAGAAGTAGAGCTCTCCAGAGAGTACTGCGCATGTGCGGAGGCAAACATTCTTCTTCTTTAGTTTAGAGGTCAGCACAGCCACAAAACATGTCTGGAGCGACACAGACTGTAATGGAGGAGTAGCCTGAGTGGACCATGATGAAATATTGGTGAAACTGATGACTTTTTGGATGATTAATGCAGTTTTAGGAGCGACGCTATACATGCCCTATGTGCTACCATTATACGGATGTCCGCTGCTTGATTTTGGATCTAAATATCTCCTGAAGCACTGTTTGGATCAGGAAGGCCTTCTGGGTGAGTACATTGTTCTACTTCATTCTATAAACAATGTGAAAGCTCAGCTGTAGAAACCGAACTTATCCTTTAAAGATCAGCGAGTTCATGTTTGATCCTTGGTAATAACTGTAATTGCAACAATATCAATGGGATTGTCTTCTTCAACCTTTGCACAAATGTCTGTTCTTCTTCAACTATGACCTGAAACAGTGTAACTCCACTCATAGGACAAGTTCACCCTTGCTTCAGATGTTATGTACGTTTCACTGATATTTATTTTATAATAAATTTTTACTTCCATTTACTAAACTTGGGTCAAAGGGTCAAATCGAATAAGCACCTAAATTATGAAAAAGATTTTCTCTTGATCCTTCTTTTATTTGCACACCCTGTAAAGCAGGGGTGGGCAACTGGTGGCCCGGGGGCCACGTACGGCCCTCTGCCTCACTAAATGTGGCCCGACAGTCATTTTCAAATCAGCAATTGTAAATATGAAGAAAACTCAAATATCTAATCAAAATAATTCTATATAATCTGGACTGATATTTTTATTGGCTTTTATAAGTAATTTACGGCCTACTTTGCTGTTATAGTGTCTAAATCTCATTATATCAAGTATTACTCAAGAATACATTCAAAATATAGCATCAGCAAAGTCTTTGAGCTTTAAAAATTTGGGAACACTCATCATTTCATTGATTTGAAAATAGCTTTGTCAGCTTTAAATCCATATATTTTGGATAAATTAGCTTGAATTGTTGAACTGATTGTGTAAACCACTGAATTGAATTGATCTGTGTCAAGTTCATTTAATTATGTATAATAACTTTTATTTGTCATGTTACACATGAATATTGGTATGCTAATTTTAGGATTAATTAATATTCTCTAATGGTATTTATCCAACATCCTTTTTCCCCTGGAGAATTTATGAAAATTTGTGACAATGCGGCCCTCAGGCTGGGGAAAATGGTTTTATGTGGCCCGCTTGGTAATGAAAGTTGCCCACCCCTGCTGTAAAGGCATAACTGTGTAGTTTAGTTAGTCACAGCTTTGTGTTTGTTGAAGCCAGAGTCTGGTTGCTGTATTTGTTGACTGTTTAATTTGTAGTGCAGGGATCAGGCAGAGAGCTGACACCGCCCTGAGCCTCAGAATATACAATTTGTCATGAAATGCTAATGTGACAGCTTGGTGCCTTTACATTTAAACTGAGATCCAAAGGAATTTAATGATAATGATTCTGTATGTCAACAGTGGTGATGGATGTCCACCCACGTCATAACAGGTGGCAGCCTTCAGGAGCAGCTATCAAAACCTCATGATTAACAATGCTGCCTCACCAATGTTCTGTTTGCATAGCAGCCTGTCTTCAGAAAGAGTCCTCACAGAACAAGGGAGATGGAGGGAAACACATTAAGATAACCAGATTGCTGGATCTAATCTTAAAATGAATTTCAGTGAAGTATCTCCACATCATTAATATTTGAGATCAACTGAATAATCAGTCTGAGAGAGGAAAGTGTTGATGCTGGTAAACTCCAGTGCATCATGCAGGATGGATTTAAGCTTTAACATTAAAGGAGGGGAGAGGAAAACAATACAAAGCACTTGGATATACAGTGATAAGAAATTCAAGAGCACTCCAAACCATAACATAGAAAATTAAAGTAAAATAGTTTCAAAAGTAAAAACAAAAAAAGAAACACATTAAGAGTGACCGCCTCAGTAAAGGTTGCATTTATTAGAAGAATGCTGTCTTTAATGCTGTCCTTTTTGGCTTTCTCAGTGAGTAGAAGAATTAATTTGGTCCAAATCATTTTAGACAGACAATCTATAATACAAGAGGCTGTATTACACAAATTCTCAACTTTTACTATGATAAGTGCTCAGTAAAGGAATCCAAAGGATGTCCCTATCGTACATAACCTACCACATGGCTGTAGCTATCGTTACATTGTTGTATATCTATGTTGTGTCACAGTGCGAGAGAGGGCAGCACAGCTCGAGCCCCAGACACTTACAGACAAACTGCATTTACATCGTTGTTACTGCCTCAGCAGACAGAACAGAGAGGGGATCAACTTAACCAGAGCTCCTGGACAGCTAGCACTATGCACTTAACATCTGGCACTTTAGCGCTCCAACACTTTATCATCCACTGTGTATAATTCCCATGGTCCCCTCCTGGCCCGTTTTCTTTTGGACTGTATAACGTTTTTGGTCTATGTGACTTTACGTCTTTTAATATGTTCTCTGTGTTTTTATTCTTATTACTTATGTCTGTTTTGTGTTATGTGTTGACACCAACCTGCTAATGGGACTTGGGATAGAAATTAGCCACTTGACAGTAATCCCACGCATTTACATGCCAGTGTTAACTAATGCATTCTGTCCTGTTAAATCTAAATCACCTTTTGTCTTTGTTTATGTCTTTCAAGTATGCACAGTAAAGGTGAAAATTACAGGGGCATAAATATTACACCTTGAAATGGTCCTGTGATTTAGTCTGAAGAAGTCCTGTACTTTATTCTCTCGACATCATTGTCACCAAAGCCCAAACAGTTTTGACACCCTCGGCAGACCCAAGCTTGCAATTCTGATAATATCTATAGTACCTTAGCACTTTTCCCTAATGGCCTTAACAAACCAAGCCCAACTACTCTTAATGCCAACATTACACATAACAGAAATATAAAAGAGTAACCTGACAGGACCAGACGAACTGTTAAATACAGTTTCTAAGTCCATCTGGGCAACAGCCTAAAGACTGTTTGGGAAGGGACAGAACTTTTGGATCTGCCTGATTATAGACATCGGACAGATCCAGCTCCACTGCAAGGTTAGCCAAAAATAGCAAACAAGCAGACACATTTATAATGATGAAGGAAAGTTGTACGAAAGAACCGAGAAAGAAGGCAGAAGAAACAGGAACCCTAACAGTCGATATTGCTCAATTCCAATGAGTTGAAGTGGGAAAACAGAAATGAACAATGAAAATTAAGCTTTGTCTCTACTATTATTTTTGCCCCAACATTTCTTCTGCAAACCCATTAACTGGATTTAATTGCCCTTTATTGTCTTTCATAAACCCTCTCTCTGCACTACCTATAAACGTAATGACCACCACTGCAAGCATTGTAGTTTTAAAGCTGCCTTGCCACAGAGTTCTTAGATAGGATCTGCTTAATTAACACTTGAATAATAAATATTCTCTTAGTTTCTGTCTTTACAGCATTTATATTATTGTTTAATCAAGCAGTTCTAGACTGCAATCAGGTCGAAGCTGAATTACCTTTGATTAGTTTGCAGCTGCTGTTCACTTCATTTGAAATAACAATTGGATTAATTGAAGATCACAGTCTGGAACTGATTTGCAATTTTGAGAAAAGTATAAAGGAGGATTAATGACCACTAAGATAACTTTTTCTTTTGTTAACAAGTTGTACAAAGGGGCAATGTTAAAATTAAACTCTCAAAATTGCAAAGAAAATGGCAATGAGAGGTTCAAAATAATGAAAAAGGTACAATTTAGCTTTGAAATTGATTGCAAAAGCACACACGTCAAAGTAGCTAGAGCTGTCATTTAGGTTTTTTAGAGAACAAGATATAAGGAATGACATGCATTAATAAAATATAAATTCCTGTATTTACTTGCCAAGAGAGAAAGCCATATTTGATGTAAAGCCAGGCTGCTCTGTGTAGATGTATTATAGTAATGTGTAAAGCGCAGAAGCCTTTTTGGTCTCAACCAGCAAAAAACAGTCAGTCTGAGAACTGTAAAACTTCTAATTCCCAGATTCCACAGTTTTCCCTTTCCCCCCTTTTGCTCTGTCTGACAGTGCATGCCTTAGCCCACTGGGTTCGGACCTTATCAGACCTAATACTCAGGTCTGTGTTCCTTCAAAACGAAGATGTTACACTATGACTGGGTGCAGTTTTGAGTGTTTGACGTTCTCAAGTCCCCAGTTTTAAGAGTTGAGTTTGAGGGCGTTTTCACACCAACCACATTTAGTGCGCACCAAAGAAGTTTTGGCCCAGGGTTTGGTACGTTAGTGTCAATGTGAATGCAACCACCGCCCTTTGGTGTGCACCAAATCAGCCGGTCTGAGACCTCCATGAAGGGGTGGTCTCGATCTGCTCCATCTCCTGACATTTGGTGCGGTTTCACTGGTGTGAAACAAAGTGGTCTGAACCAATCTACTTTTGATGCATTACTTCCTGTTAATCCCGCAGTTGAATCTTTTGCCTACTCAATTTGTGAGTTTGTGTATTTTGGTTGAGGATTACGATGATTTAAGAGGGTCCAGAAGGTCGCTGATGCCGTCTCAAACACGATAAAAAAACACATTTGAAGGAAAATGTAGAAGAGAGCGAAACATAAACATTGGTTGTCTGGTGTAGGAAATGGTTACCATGGTAGCCTCTTCTTCGTTCTCCTCCGTAGCAGGTTTGGTAACCAGTTACGTGCATATCGCCCCCTGCTGTTTCAAACTGAGTAAATACACAAGTGGGCCCGGGCATGGTTTGATGTTGCAAGTGTGAATGTAAGCCAGCGGGGGAGGGGGAACCGCACCGCTGTACGGTTCAAAACAAGTGGGCCTACTGTGAAAACCCCCTTCGAAGTCCTCATAGAGTCGTAGTCTCCAGTCTTCAGTGGTATAAGTCTACATACACAAATTAGAATCGAGTCCAAGTTCAAGTCCAAATCAGTGTCCCCAATAGAGATCTAATTCATGTCTGCCAGTTTTAAACAGCCCTGGTTATTTGCTTTTTATTTCACTTAGAGCACAGAAACTCGGTGTAATCAAATGAGAAAACACAACCTTGAATTCCCATACCTCTAAAAAGCCTTTCACTCTTCTTTAACTTCTCTTATTAGACAGTTTGTATGTGAAAAAGCCGAGGTTATAGGGCAGGGGCACAGCATTTGCTCCAGTGCTTTTCGTTTTTATCTTTCAAGATCCTTGTTGTTGGTTATTGTGTGAAATAAAAAAAAAAGGAAATACATGAGTTATCTAAAAGTGAGAAAGTCCAGGTCCTGCAAGTATGGGAATCAAAAACTAGTTCCAGCTGTGATGTGAAGTGATCACCGTCAGCTTAAGCAATCATTATTGTGAGTCATTTTGCTTAACAATCCTCCTATCAAATCTTTTCTCTTTATTCTGTTTACCTTGCATATCAAAGACATCACTCTTGTAAGTGGCAGTCAACAAAAAAGATAAGAATAAAGGGAATGGATTAATCATAGTGGACAAAACTCTTGCATAAATTGACACATTACACAAACAGCGAAAGTCCAGTGTCTGTGTGATTTGAATCAGAGGTGGAAACACCAACAACAGCAGAAACATTTATCCATGCAGCATGGAGTGCCATGTGTTTATCGCTGTTGCCACTGAAGGAACTTACAGGCCTGCTTTTTCTACACTGAAAATGAAAAGGGATTCAAAAGAGAATGGGCTTAGACTATCTGTGTTTGCCTTCTCTTTTTTACACAGGGAACCTACAAGATTTAGAAATATTATTCATTCAGAATGGGATTTAATGCAGTCTGTTACATGACTGATACTGATAAAACTTGTCAATCCCCTTTAAGTAGTATACCTGACTGAGTAATAAAGACTCTGCTACCCATGAGCACGTGCGGCGACTGTCGTAATGCTGCGTTCCAGTAACCAGTAACCTACAATGGGAGTGACATCATCTCCGACTTATCGGCGTTCCAGTTGAAGTCTAAAAAAAACATGCCGAGCTACCAGGCTATTGTTAGCTATTGTTAGCACGCCCTGCGTTGTATGAAGAATGTGATTATCACTATGGCAGCATTTTTGTAAATATAAATCTAACAGTACTATGTATACAGCTGATCTAGAGCGACACACCCCAGTCAGAAGTGCAAATAAATTGATTATTACAGGAGCTAAATAACTGTTCACACCAGGGGCATCCATCTTTGATTGTCAACTCGGGGTGGCGAGGTTTCACCGAGTTCCCAGTAGGAAATTCAGACTTCAGGGGACGTTTTAGTTGCAGTTTCCTACTTGGAACTTGGAAATTCCCACTTCAGACTACAACTGGAACGCATCACAAGCCAAAGCGTGTGTTTGTTGTGATGCTAATGAATGCAGTTCGGTCCTTCCTCAGAACTCTGTATTGCTTTACAACTTCTTTTTTCAACAACTTACAGGATGCAAAGTGACGAGGTAATGTATCTCCTTCTAGTTACGTAGCGGTAGTTTTTGATGTGTGACAACAAGCAGTTTTTGGAAAACTAAATATCGTAGTTTTGTAGCCGGGTATATATCGCTACTTACAGCCCGGTGCTCTAAGACGTGTCCGAATAATATAAATTTGCTCTAGTTTTAATTGTCTTGTTCCCGAAGTTGAGTATCCAGGCCAGTCCAGTCCTGTCCGACCTGACCGGAAGGCTAAGGAATAGCATTTATAGATAACCTATTATGATGCTATAAAACTCATCTTAAAGTGTGTATTTCGATCAGGCATATATCTAAAAGTGACTTTTTTGGAATTACTTAGAAACTCCTCACAGTCCCTTTAATGACTCAGTTACCTTTTGGATGAGACTATTTAAACACAAAGCATATTCATCAATCCAAGGTATAAGATTTTGACAATGTGTGGGATAAATAATGTTGATATTTGACATGTTGAAAAAAACAGAAATGAACAAGTATAGAAAGAGTTTTCTGAAGTTTGTGAATTGCCCAGAGACAGTCTAATATGCAAATAAAGAGGTACTCAAATAAATAAATAAAATACAGTCTTAATTTTGTTTTTTGCAGAATGTGCAGGTGACAGAATCATAAAAACACAATAGGAAAACATTTGTCATACATGTTTTTTTTCTTCAAAATACTCCACACTCTGAGAAGGGACACAAGTACTTCAATGTCAAGTGAGAAAGATAATTGTGCCTATTTCATACTGATATAGATGCTATAATAAACATAAAATCTAATTATTTTTTGCTAAAAATAAGCACTTGTTGTGAGGCAGTTGTGATGAAATAGTTCCTCTGACATGTTTCCAGCAGTAAGAATGAAATGATAGCTGAACATGCCATATGTGCCCTAAATTTAAATGATTTCTGTTCAGTAGCAGCAAATCAAAAACTCATTTTAAATTCCATCAGGTCAAAGAGAAACACAGTCTCATGGGCCACGTTTCAAATCAGCTGTGAGCAGCTGCAAAAACAATTCCATATGACAACAAAAGACATTGAAATGTTATTCATGGAGTGCCCGTGGTACATAAAACCCGATGGAAACTGAAAGCCACGTTGGTATTAATTAAAGTGCTTCTGTAAAGTAGGCCATCTGTTAATCTGAGTTTAACTCTGTGGTGATGCTGTAAACATACACTATCCTTACTTTAGCACAAGGCTACAGTCCCCTGGGCTTAGGGCAGGAGCTCAGCCAGATGAGAGCCTGATCACACAGTTCAGAGGTCCTCCAGGGACCCAAAGGAACACAGGGTCCAATTTGGTCAGAGTTTTAGTGTGCGCCCATCTGTAACGTCCTAAAACAAACACCTCGCTTCTCACAAACTCTGTGTGATTCCTTAAAAGCAACAGCAAACACAAGGTCACAACAGATGAACATGCCACAATTCAGCCAAAATTGAAAACTGTCAAAAAAATAAGTGAATCTACAGCAGACAAACATTCTGCCCTGTCTGATACTGACAGTTCCTGGGAGTTGATTTAGCTGGTCACTTAACTGTGTGAAAATTGTGTCTATGCCAGTGGTGTTGGGAAAACTTTTGCATCAGGTCAGGACCATAGGTTATGGTGTAATTTTGATTCAGAAAAATAAGGAAACCATAAACTAAATTCACTTACAAGTGCCAGATTAACGAGTCTGCTTTTTAGTTTATTAAAGGCCCACAATGTCATACCAAAAATCGAGGTAAAGTCTCGAGGCACACCATGTAGCAGACAAAAAAATACCCTTGTGTTCCTGTACAACCACAACCATAATGTGCCCTTCTGGTACATGGTACATCTTCTGATGCACTTTATCTTTCTCCTGTGGACAATCCAAGCAAAATAAGCCGTCTGAATCATGACTTCTCTTTCTTAATGTACTGAATTCTTGTTTTAAGTGTTTGATGACTACATGTGTTTGTGTAAAACTGTTGAATGTGCTGCTGTCTTGTCCAGGACACTCTTGTGAAAGAGATTTTTAATCTCAATGAGGTTTTCCTGGTTAAATAAAAAATCGTAAAAACATCATAATCAAATACACAAAGGGTGCCAAAATATGGTGGCTGACCCCTCGTCTCATGGGTAACATAAAAAAAATATCCTTGTTTTTAGTTTTGACTTTTATTGATCTGAAACACAAATTATGTCTTGAAAGGTCGTGATTTTAAAATGGCAAATCTTATAATCGTGAGAAATTTAAAATTTAAAATGATTACTTGCCATTATTTCCGTTTACTGTAGAAGACAGAGTGTCTATTGATGTTTATAAGATTTTTTAATGGACAGGTATTTAGGTTGTATAAAGACATCAGATCATATTTACCACTAATAAAGAATACCGAAAAACGTATAACTTATACATTTCTGCATAGCCACACTAATGTCACTTTTGACATTTATTCAGGTGCAACATGTCAACAGTGTTAGTCCTCTGCACCTGAATGAAATGTTTGAATTGACTTGTGTGCTCCAGTTATTTCTTTGAAGCTCAGTGTATTTGGTTAACCATCGATATGTTTTTCTAAAGACTTTGGCCATCTTCTTAGAGCACAGACCTTCATTTGAGGACATCCTTTTGAGCTGTGTCAGAATATGCCAATCTGTAAAAGTTTTGTAAACAGTTCTGTGCTCGACTGTTTACTATGGCTGCACAGAAACATGTTTCTTTCTCTGGGGCTGTCAGTAGTTTGAGGACATTCCTGGACTCAAAAAAGGTTTCTTGTGGTAGTTGAAATGGGATTCACAAGTTAAGAAGCAAAAAGAAAAGACCCCAATGCAGTCTCTTTTTTTTTTTACCTGTATTTTTTGGGCATTTTGTGCCTTTAATGATAGGAGAGAGACAGTGGATAGGCTTGTGAAAGGGGATGAGAGAGTAGGGGAAGACACTCCGCAAACTGGTCACTGGCTGGATTCGAACCTGGACCGGCAGAAGCAAATACATGGGGTGCGTGGTTGCTAACCCCTCTGCCAAACCAGCACCCCAATGCAGTCTCTTTTAACAGTTAAAATGCAAATTTCATACAGGTGTTTTCTGAGAGGTGGAGCAAGCAACAGAAGACAGGATGGGATTTTCTAATTCATAAATTCCATGAACTTCATTTTTTTGTGAAAACCTTAGGTTCTGTATTCTGCTGAATAAAGGGCCTGGAGACATTGAAAGATCAGGGGTACTGTGAATGTGAAAACTAGCACGATTTAAGGCAAAAGAAGACCTCTTTAAAGAATGGATTGTACTCTGTAGGCTGGCTGATCTCTTACCCAGTCTTTGAGTTAGAAAACAAAAAGCTGAGTTGAAAATTAAAAACTGTGTCTTGCCTCAATGCTGCCTCATCCACTCCCATATTTACTCTATGCAGTTTTTTTCCCACATGACACCATACAACAGAGTAAGAATGCAGTGGCTGTAGATTAGTTGGGAACTGGCCAACATTCAAACTTCTCTGTCTTGAGGATATCTGAATGGGTACAGGACGTTATTTGATCTGGACTTACTAGTAGTGCGATCAATACTTGCGGAAAACTTTATGAGAAGTGGACTCACAGTGGAGAACACAAAAACTTTTGTCTGCTCCTATAGAACTGACAAGAGAATCGATGGAGAAGGCTTTTGTGTTTTACTGAATTATAAACAAAGTATAGATACTGTAACAGGACCCCCTGTGTGGACTGGGCCGTCAAGTTGGAATACCTCAATCAATATGCTTTTAAACAGTTTATATAAAATGTTGCAGGAAGCATCTGCACAGTCTTCTGTATAATTAAAGCAGTGACTCCTTCCTACTTGAAGTTTTGAGTTTAAGATTCAAGTTAGTGTTTTAACATACACTAATAGAAGGGGAGAGTGTGAGTGAACCTTGCTTAAACCTTAAAGCATTTAAAGCAGCTCTGAGACTATGATTGAACTCTTAAATTAAATAGACTTATCTTGAAGCACCACAATTAAACATCCTTGCTTGGACTAAAGAATTTAGTTGTGCTAAAGCTGAACCAGATTTGTCTTTTTTCTCAATGATCCCGCATTTTTCCAGTCATCCTGCTCCTGCTTGCAGAGGGTTATCGCCTGCTTTTTTTAAACAGATATTTAGAGCAGTGGAGTTAAATTTAAAGTTGTTTGAACAGCTGAAATGACTGTAAAGCTGTGACACAGACTCTGACTCCCTTAAACAATCACAGATTCTCTGAGACACAGACAAAACAAAAGAAAGAAAGAAAAGCAAACAGAGTGGGAGGCACGGTGGCACAGCAGTTTAGCGACATGCCTCACAGCATGAAGGTTGCTGGTTCATGTCCCCTTTTGTCAACCGGGTCTTTCTGTGTGGAGTTTGCATGGTCTCCCCGTTAGGGATGAATACCTTTCACATTTGAACCGATACCATACCGATGCCCAGTACCTGGGAATCGGTATCGGTACTCAACAGTACCAATTTTCTGTACTTTTGCGTGTGTTTATGGGGTAATAAATATTAATTTGTTTAATATTAAGATCTCAATTTTTTTCAATGTAAATTTATTTCTCAATATATAAAATTTGACAGATATATATCAAAACAACATTCAACTGTTTGTATTGTAACATTGTAGTTGTTCCAAAAATGTCTTCAACATGAAAACCATTAACTAAAATGAACCACAACTTAATAAATTCACCGCAGCCCTCATTTTAACTTTAGGGCAGTTTAACAATGGGTCCGACAGAGCTGTAAATAAAAAAAGCATTTACATTAACGTTACAAAGTACGAGGAACCGACCTGATAATGATAACTGACGCAGATTAAAATGCCAAGCTAATACCATCTTAAACACGAGGCCTATTTACCTGGACCAGGCTCCTTGTCACATTTGCTGCCATCACCAAATGTTAAAGCCATTTCTTTTCTTGTGTTTCTGGCTGCAGATGACGATTCGCCATTGGACACAGGCGTGCTAACAGTGCCGAATGAATCCTTTGTGGTCGTAGATCTGAGGCTGTCAAAAATTGTGCACTCTTCAGCTTTAAGGAGAATTTTATGTGCCACAGGTGCCTCCTCAGATTTGAAGTATTTCCGCCGCTGGCCTTACTCTTGGCGTCACAAATATTGCAGCGAGCATAATCTCCATCACATTTAATAAAGTAGAGCCATACTTTCGAGCATTTTCTCTAAGCCATGCTTGCTTTGTTGACTGAGCCTGCAGCTGCTGACGTCATTACGCTATCGCTGTGCTGCATTCAAGTCCGGTATGGAAATTCACCGACTCTACCCAATAGTATGCCTGCTTCTTCCACTCCCTCACAGTCACAAGGATGCGTTTAGGTACCTAAACATGGCACCGTTTGATTTTACGTGAATCGGTACTCGGTAGTACCTACAGAATTCGGTCGGTACCTCTTAAAGTACGGAATTTGGTAACCATCCCTACTCCTCGTTCCTATGTGGGTTCTCTCTGAGCATTCTGGTTTCCTCCTAAAACCAAAAACATGCTCATTAGGTTAACTGGTGACTCTAAATTGCCCTTTGGCATGATTGTAAGTGAATGGTTGTGTGGTTCTTTGTGTGGCCCTGTGAACAGTTTCAGGATGTACGCTGCCTTTCACACAATGACAGCTGGGATAGGCTACAGACCCATGACCCTTAAGGGTTGATTGATTAATTGATATCTTGATTTTGATCATGTAAAAGACAACTTCCTGACTGATTTCATGATACTGTCTTAAATTTACCAAAAAAGAACACAGCCCTACTTTTATCTTCATACAGTCCTACTTTATCTTCATACAGTTGTACCTATAACATCAGGATAATCAGTAAAGATACATGGATGGAGATTAAACCTTTACTTGCATTATTTCTAAAGCCCCAGTCACACATCCCCATTTCTCATGGCGGTTGTGCACAGTTGTCATAATCCTGATGAAATGGGCTTTGGTTGTCGTGCATGTGCTACTTTATTTGGATCAGTGTTTTACAGTTGTGGACAAACGCTGGGGGTCCTGACTGTTTTGAACTTTTCAAAACTGTCATGGAGAATCACCACTCTCAGTGTAGCAGGTTAGAAGCCTTATGCTTCCTAGGTCAAACTAATACCATTCATCCTAAGATGAATGGTAACTGGAACACCATGTGCAACTGATGTTGGCAATTTAACCTGTGTTTGTATATCAGTTTAAGACATTTCTTACTATCTTTATCAAATCCTTATTATGCACTTTCATGGGTACTCCTGTGGGTTTCAACAACTCTTGTAACCAAGGCAATCACAGACCAAGTGGCCACATTTCCCCAGTCAAACACGGTCTTTTATGAAACAGTCACACCAGGACTCATGCAGAATGTCTCCAGCATTTGTGCCATCAGAGTGTTTTTAATAAGAAACAGAAAGTATGTATTGGTCAGTAAATAGTCCAGTTATCTACACTTTGAAACAGCAGTAGGTGAACAATGTTGTAACAATGTAAAATGTAAACAAACGTGAGAATATTAGTGACATAAAGCTGTGGAGAGGTCAGCACAGAGTGTGACATTTCAGGCCCAAAATACTGTTTCCCCTGTCCACACTGAGACACCCAAACAGCTGGAGTTCACAAATTATGCATTTTCACTGAGCTAGAATGCTCTTTGTGAACAGAAAGATAGAATATACAGATGAACCTTCATTTAAAAAAAAATCCAACCTAAGTGTGGACATGGCTCGAGTCAGGCCTTCTTCAGCAGCCTGATAAAGAGGAGCTGCTTTGGGATTTTGTTGACTTGTAGCCACAGTGTTCTTTTGATTCAGCCCATGTTTTCAGTAGAGTGAAGGTAAATGCTGCAACATAATTAATTTTCATATAATTAACTAACAGGATTTAATCTATCAGTCCTGTTTTTGTTATTTTTCATAATCACTTCTTGTTTTAGTTTAATAAGAGCTGTGGCCTTTTTGACCTTATTAAAAATTGCAAACACTTCAAGATAGTGTGTTATTATTTGGTTCATCATTTCAAGGTTGTTATTTGACTAGATCCTGTCCTATGTAAAAAGAAGTGTTTGAATGAAAGTGTTAAAAAATATAACCCTTCTGACTCTCTCTTTGTTGCCGCAGTGTGTCCTGAGGAAAATTTGTTCACCTGTGTGCAACAAAAAAAGGGGTTATTTATTAGTCTGCCTCTGCAGCCGCTGCAGCCTTGATCTGAGTGCAGCCTGTTGCTTGAATAGAAAAAAGAGAAAGAGGGGCATTTCATGTGTGGATGTAATTGTGCTGCTGCTCGCTGTGCTTGATTGGGGTAAACAAACGTCTCTCTTAGTCACTGGCAGCTGGGCACCAAAGACACCCCCAGACAGCAAAACAAAGGTGATTTGTAAATTACAGAGCCTTGTTCTAGGTGAATTGCACTCAGTGGTCGTGGGTGGTGGCAGAGGTTGAGTTATTTCATTTGGGCGGCAGTCTCTGGGCTGTCAGTGGAAAGCAAGAGAGCCAAACTTTGGGTTCAAATGCTTTTTATTGGCTGCCATCATTGTGTTAACACAAAGCTGAACCCTCTGCATTGTGCCAGTAAGAGGGGCTGCCAGTGATGATGTATTTGAAAACTATTGTCCACTCATGAAAGCCCTCACTTTAGAGGGAATTAAAATAGTTAAGCCTCAGATAACAATCAGGCGGCAGGTAGATACATTTTTTATTCCTCTGATACTCTGAAACAAACAAATAAGCATGGATAAAGTGAACAGCACTTTGACGAGTCCCTGGAGCTCAGTCCAGAAGCACAAAACTCTAACATTTGAAATCACAGCTTTCAATGTTTTGACTTATTTTATCAAAAGACACTGCACTGCTGATATAAAGTGGACAAACCTCAACAGGTATTTTAACCTCAGGTCAAAACTGCGAAAAAAAACTCAAGTCTGATTTTTGTCTTTAAAAGCATAAAGTTTAACATGTCCTTGCTGTGTCCATTGCAGTAATATTTGAAATCTAAAAAGCAACAGGGTAGACGATTTACTGACCAAAAATACAGCTCACTAATGGTTTGTTCTGGGATTTTTTTAGGGAGCAGCCATAAAAATACAGCATTCCATCCTATGGTTTGGTATCTTTTTTGGTAAAGCTTTTATTTATTTTTTTGATCACCATTTGCTACTGCCAAAGCAGCAGCTACTTTTCCTGGGGTTCATATGTTAAACACAGTCCACAATACACCAGAGACATTCAGTATGCTCAAAAAATTGCTACAGGGAATTAAAGAGACTTAAAACAACAACCACCTGACAGCCATAGTGAGTCTCTTAGACGCCAAAGGGTCAGGGTGTATGTCCAGCAATTAATAAATTATAATTTAAAACAATTTTATGAATTAATGTAAAAGTGAATTGCAGATGAGTCAGGTCCATGAGGCAAAAAGCAGGGTTGTTTTTCAGTCTAATGTTCTGTACACAAGTAAGCAAAAAGATCCAGGCAAAAGTACAGACAGACAAAAGGCTAAAGGCAAGGTAAAGGCAAAAAAGTTTGTCTATAATCAAAAATGTGGCTATGCATAAGTTCTGGAAAGAGATACGAGGATCAACAACCTGGCAACAAGACAGGGGAAGGCGAGAGGGGTTAAATACACAAGGCGATTGGAGATGATGAGGTGATGAGACACAGCTGGGAAAGAACAATCAGGGATCGGGTGTGGCAATGCCAGACAGGAAGCAGAACCTACAGAGATAAGAGGAGACAGGTGAACTTTCAAAGTAAAACAGAAAGCAAAAGATCAAACATCAAACATGACGGTGAAATGGGTAACTTAACTAAAGCAACAGGTGTGATCATGACAGCGTTGCTTTAAGTTATATAGTGAACATGACAGATACTTTTTAAAAACAGTTTTACTGGTCAAAATTGTGATCTCTGATGGAAGACTATTCCATATTTTCATACCCCTATAGTAGTAGTAGTGCTAGTTTATTTCAAACATGCAAGAAATAAATGTCATATATTACATGTATACAATTGTGGCAAGATTACAATACAAAAACAAAGTCCCCTCAGATGAAAAGTTACACCGATTGATTTAACCCACATGCTGGAAAAGAAGTGGGAAGAAGTACAAACTTATGTAATCCCACCCCCTCTCCATTAAGTATCAAAAGTCAATTATTCCACGTCCTGTTTGATTTCAAAGCAGTTATTAAATCTTATACAAAGTAATCAATAACCAAATATGCCTTATGAATATATATGTATGCATATATACATACATATACATACATTCATACATACTCACACATACATAACACCAACAAAAAAATCATATAGACCAAAAAGAAATATAAAACAATTCAAATAAACACTAAACACCTGGTGAAAGCCACACCTTATTCCTCCCTGTATCTTGTAAAAATACATTGATGGATGTTTGGACATTTCTTAAAGCTGTGGTCTACGATTTGAAACCGCAGCCTGCCCCCCCTTCCCTCACCTCTCCCCTCCGTGTTCCAAGATCCCGCCCCCAGCTCGTGGCGCCTCATATAGCCCCCTCGGACTGAGCTACGAGCGACTAGCATAATATATCAGCAGCAAACTCAATCAAAAACAGCTCAGCTCAACTGAAAGTATCAAACACGACAGACATCCCCCTTGTAACACACAGGGGTAGCCATTTCAATTGGACCGGCGGCAATGCGGGTCTGGCGCCGCCAGAGCAGAGCTGATTGTGGGGGAGGATTTATCTTTCTCGGCCTGTCCTCCCAGCTCAGCTTACAATGCTAACGATTAGCGACTAACAGGCTAACCTGCTCCGCTACAAGTCATGAGCCAGGCCAGGCACAGACTAACCAGAGTTATTCAGCAGACATCTCCCACTGTAGTAAACAAATCCATTACCTGATCAACCAGGGGCGAAACGGCCGATGCTGAAGGTCTGACGGCCGGCTGAGGCCATTCGTTAGCCGATAGCCCGCTAACAGGCCTCGACCCTTGTTACCAGAGCTCCGTTGGGCCCCGCGGGAGAGGGAAGCGGCTTCCCGGTTTCGGCGCTAGGCTTCTCCAGCTCCATGATAGATCAGTAGCTAACGCTGCTAGCTGCTCACCGGAGGTAGAGGGGAGGAGGCGGGACCATGACGCACTACGCATGACGCTGCGAAGTGAGGGAGACAGGAGATTGGATGGACTCACGGACCAACTCACTGACCAATTGAACCTTACAGGCTTCTAGGCTTGATTGGTCAGCTAGTATGCAGCTTTTCAGCGGATATACTGAATGGATTTTTTTCGTTCTTTTTGGTCTTTATACTGTGTAGATAGGACCATAGGACCATAACAGCCTTATAAACGGTGTTATTAAAATGTACAAAGCTTCCAAATCGTAGACCATAGCTTTAAGCTCCACATTCAGACTGTTCCACAGTTTTAGACCACAGTCAGAAATACAAAAACCTTTCCGTTTTGTACGCACCATTGTGACTTTAAAATTACATTTACCCCTTAAATTGTGTACCCCTACCCTTTCCGTGAATAACTTTTGGATATTTAGAGGTAGAAGTTTTTTTTTTGCTTTAAATAGGACTTGGACTGTCTGAAATTCCACCATGTCCTTAAATTTTAATAACTTTGACTGTATGAATAAAGGGTTTGTGTGATCCCTGTATCCCACCCTGTGAATGATCCTTACTGCTTTCTTTTGCAGAATGAATAGTGGATGTAAAGTTGTGTTGTAGTTATTGGCCCAGACTTCTGCACAGTAACTGAGATATGGCAGAACTATTAAACAGTAAAGAATGTGGAGTGATTTGTGATCCAGGACCTGCTTTGCTCTATTTAATATTGCTATGCTTTTTGAAACTTTGGTTTGAACATGTTTGATATGAGATTTCCAGCTGATTTGATCATCTATTGTCACCCCTAGGAATTTGATTTCATTGACCTTTTCAATTTCAACCCCATCCAGCCTAATCTGCATTTGTGTATTCCTTTTGCAGTTCCCAAGGAACATACATACAAAACAGTACTTTGTCCTGCATTGGTATTTGTGAGTGCTCGTGTAAAACAACCTCTGGAAGCAAGCCTCGTATTGAAGTTGTGACCATCCCCACTGTAGTTCAATTGACCATAAAGAGCATTTGGAATCTGAGATATGGAAATGTTCCTAAATGAACAAAGCAGAGAGGTGATTATTCTTTCTTTCACCAATAACCAATCGTAAGTTATTAAATTGGTCAATTTAAAAAGACCTTTGTACTTTTCTTTTTAGAGAAAAAGGACGAAAATGTTTGATCCATTTATAAAAATGTTCAGATCACCTGTAATTAGGGATGTAACGGTTACCGGTAAAATGGTAAACCGCGGTAAAATTTCCCACGGTAATCATTACCGGGTCCTATAAAAATGATCATTATACCGTGTTTGATCACCACACTGTGTCAATAACTCATGGTGATGCTGCTCTTTATTGCTTTATTGCTCTTTATGCTTATTTTTGGCCGTCTCAAAACTTTTCAACATGTTCATTTACAATTGTTTTTGAGGAGAAACCTGTTCAAAGTACACATCTGTTTTTTCTATTCTTGTAGGCAAATTACACACAGTTTAATTATTTATAACATAATAATGACAAATACTTGCCAGAATTGTTTACTTTTATTACCAATGAAAAAAGTTTAAACACATTTACTTATAGGACATTTCCTGACACAATAGTTGACAAAAAAGACAAAAGACAACTGTGTTAAAGTACTTTTTGAACATTTTGAGCTCACTGCAACAACACCACGATCATAATGATAACCGTGATAATTTTGGTCACAATAACTGTGATATGAAATTTTCATACCGTTGCATCCCTACCTGTAATGTATGTTTCTGTTGTTGGACAGCTTACTGAACAGAGAAGGCAGAGAGGGTATAGCATCTACAGCTCTGGGCTATTTGTGCCGCAAATGACTTGATTTCACTGTATTGACCTGCCACTGTGGCTGGAAGTTCAAGGCTGTCGGTGTTGGCCACATTAACATCATATGTGTGTTTAAACTGGTGTTGATGGTGTTAAAATATAAAAATACTTGTCATGGAGTTAACACTGGTTTACTGCTCAGCTCTAGTCACAGAAAGGTCAAACAAGTCCTCCTGCTTTCACCAACTACTATGGATGGTATGTCAGACTTCCAGAGAGGCTGTAGAGAAACATGCAGATGGTTTTGTGCCTTTTAGCAGTCTGCTACAGTTTTGGGTTGGTTTGAAAGGCTGGGAGTAAAGACCTTAGACTCTGGGTAAGAGTTTTTTTTGGGGGGGGTTGGATGTACTTCCCCTGCTGGGAAGCAGTGGGGGGAGTGCTCTGAAAAGCACTAACATGCTCTGTTCTCCCTCACCAAACCCAAACATGACATGAAAGCAGAGGAATGATTGAGGAGATATGTTGTGAGGGGGAGTTTGGAGATTCACAGGGGCTGATAACGTCTTCGTCTGTTGTTTTGAAATGTTTTTTGTTCTTTTTTTGTTTTTATTTTCAGCAGTGAGGCTGGGCCATGCATACACACGTGCAATCTTTTGTCTAATACACTGGATTTGTTTGAATTCAGAACAGATTTTTTTATTCCTTGCAGTCACTCAGCATATAATAATACTTGTCATTTCTGTCATCTCATCTCCTCGTGCCTGTTGCTGAACTGGCTTCATCAAAATTCTAAACTCATGTTACCCTTCAGTTCTGATTTTTTCGAGAGTAGGGAGTGATGTAAAAGAGGTAAGAGTGGACGCCTTGTTCCCTGTTACACTTCAAAACAGGAGACTGGGAGGTTGCCAACTGAAAGACGTTGCAACCTTTCCACAAAAATACCTAAATTTTTCAGATTTTGCCGACTGCCAGCTCAGAAAGTTTACTCCATCCAGAGTTAAAAGACTTGGATGCAAACCATAGAGGATGTGGAAATATCTGATCTTAATCCAGATCATTTTAGCTGCACAAAAAGGAAAAGATTACAAATGCTTGGCCAGTACTGTTCTGTGAGCCCTATGAGAGAGTTTTGTTGTAGCCCAGGTATACACAAAGCTAAATGCTCTCTACATTTACAGCCCAATTTATTCAGAACAACTTGCAAACACTTGGCTGACCCCTTTGCCTTCAGACTTGCCTGAGTTCTTGAAGGTATAGACTTTAAAAGTGAGAAATCATTTCACACCATCCTAAATGTGCTCTATTGAATTGAAATCTGGTCTTAATGGAGGCTACTGGAGTACATTGAACATACTGTCGTGTATAAAGAACCATTTTGGATAGTTTGGGTTTTATGAAATGGCATGCTATCCTGCTGGAGGTAGCCATTCATTAATGAACATGGTCAGCAACAATACTCGGGTCAGAACTTATGTTTAAACTGCTCTGCTGGTACCAAGGCACCCAGTGTGTGCCAAGACAAACCCCCTCCACACCATAACACCACCAATAGCCTGATTCAAAAGAAAAGAAAATCTGTGCATAATCAATTACTGTCCTCCGGGCCCTTATTCCAAGTTCCGATCAGAATTCATGAAGTTTTTTAATCAAACTTAATCCATGGCGTTGACAAGATGTTTATTGTAGGTGATTTTAATATCCATGTTGACAAAAAAGTGATAGCCTAAACCCTGTTCATATTCCTAATCGACTCAGTTGGTTTACACAGGCTGTTTGTTAATCTACCGATTTAATCATACTCTCAATCTTGTTTTAGTCATTATTAATAAACTAAAATTCCTTCCAGAAAATCCTCTGTTATCTGATCATTTCTTAGTAACTTTAACCATCTTCTTTGAGGATTTTGATTTTATTTAATCAAACAGTGATGAGTACAATTCTGCTCAGTGTCCTGCTGTGGCTTAATTGAAAGAGGCCATTCCTACTGCTTTAAATTCTGTGTCTTGGCCAGTTGAAAACTCTTTTATAAACAATAGTCTTTTCCAGCTGGATCAGCTTGTTTATAGATCTGCTGAATTGCCCCACTGAGGCAAAAACTATTACAGTTTTTCACGATTCTTAACACACAACAGTCGATAATTTGGCACAGTTTGAAAACCCTCACTTCAGGTACCAATTGCTCGGCCCAATTTGCCACATCTACTTACTCCCTTATCTGCATTAGACTCTGACTTTCCATCTTTACATTCTGATGTCAATTGCACATCACCTTGTTGTTAAAGCTGTTCACACAATGGTCAGTTGTTGCACACACAACCCAATTGAAATCTCAAAGCATCAACCCACAACACACAATTATGCAAATCTCTAAACACCCAGGTCTGGTGAGCAATTTTCAATCAGGAGAACTGCAACATAAATGGACCATGAGCCTCTGCTTTGTTTGGTAAGAACTGAACAATGGACAACTACAACCAAAGAAGGAGAGGGGTAAGGGTGAGAGGATCTTTAGACTTTTTTTTTGTTTGTTTACATACATTTTCTTTAGAAATGCATGTGCTTAAACACTGTAAATAAAACAATGATTTGCTGCATACTTGTGTGATATTTCATATTTGAAGAAGAGGGCCTACACAGACATTTTCCAAAAGGAAAAATGGGTAATTCTCATGATTCATTGCCATCCACATTGTGTGTTGCATTTCTATAATTAGGTTTTCAGTTTTGCACCTCAGTGTGCTGTGAATGCTTGGTAGTGTGCAGCAAATGCTGAGCTGTGTGTATCAATTGACTGGTATGTGTGTGTCATTGGAGAATGTGGCTGTGTGTACCAAATGAGAACACAAGTTCCATTTTGTTAACAGTTCAGAGATTTGATGGCAAAGTCATCTTGAAAAGGGAGTGTCAGGTTTAGCATTTTGTGTGTGAGGTTTTCAGGTTTGTGTGTACAATTTGAAGGAATCCATTTGTGTTTTGAGAAACGTGTGTTAAGAACTGTGAAAAACTGTAAAAAGATGATGGTCCATTAGTTTAGTTCTTAAATATAGAATATCCAATATCCAGTGAAAGGAAGGAGTCACATGTACTGTGGCAGGAAAGTCATCAATACATAACAGCCTTGCGGTGTGCTCGAGCTGACTACTACTCCTCATTAACTAATAAAGTAAATTCTAGGTGCCTTTTCAGCACTGCAGCCAGGCCTAAACAAAGTCAGAGCTCTACTGAGCCTGTGGTTCAACCAGCCCTCCGCTGTGAGGACATTATGAGCTTCTTTTATTGTGAAATTCTTCAAATTAAAGATAAAATGAGGATCCCCCTGCCCTGCAGCAGCCCCCTGGCCTGCCATGCCATTAAATTTTATTAAACTTGTTTAAGGCTTGCCCATTGACCTTCAGGAACTAAATTCTGTTATCTCCTCATCAAACCATCAACCTGCCTTTTAGACCCGATCCCAATTAAGCTATTCATGGAGGTCTTTGCCTAGTTTGTCCATTCTTGTTGGAGACAGCCAATATATCTTCATCAACAGGCTACATGCCACAGTCCTTTAAAGTTGCTGTAATCAAAGCTCTTTGTAAATAAACTACCCTTGATTCATACACGTCAGCTAACCGTAGGCTAGTATCAAACCATTTACTTAAAAGATCCTTGAGAAAGTAGTGGTTAGTCAGTTTCATGACTTCCGTCACATTTTAGTCAAGTTTTAGAAATTTCACTCAGGATTTAGAGCTCACCGTTAAAACACACTGCTGTAGTTAAAGTAACAAATGATTTACTCTCATCTTCAGATGATGGACTTCTGTCTGTGCTTGACTTACTAGATGTCAGTGCTGCTTTTGAATTACAAGACCTGCGTTAAATTGGTTCAAGACCTATTTATCTGATTGACATTAGTTTGCCCATGTGAACTGTAAGTCTTCTGTGTACACTGAAGTCAGTCATGGAGTTCCTCAACATTCTGTGCTCGGTCCAGTTCTTTTCTCCTTATCTATGCTTCCCCTTGGTGATGCCATGAGGAAACACGCCCTGAATTTTAATTGTTATGCTAAAGTTTCTCAACTGTATGTATCACTGAAGTTAGGTGCTAAAAAAAGGCTATCTAAACTAGAAACATGCCTGAAGGACATTAGGATCTGGATGGTCAGAAAATTTCTTCAGCTTATTTTAGAAAAGACAGCAGTTATTGTGCTAGCCCCAAACACCTTAGGAAAATGTTTTTGATGATTTAACTGCCCTTGCTAGTATTAGCTTTGCACCAAGCACAACTGTTAGAAATCAGGCTTTGTCCTGAACAGCCTTTTTTGTATCTTTATAACATTGCTAAAATCAGGCCTACCCTGTCCCTGATGAAAAGGTAGTCCTTACTTTTGTTTCCTCTAAACTGGATTATTGTAATTCCCTTCTTTGCTTAAGATGCTTCAGCTGGTTTATAATGCTGTGCAGTACACTGGCAAGAACTAGCAGAAGAGATCACATTATTCTTGTGTTAGTGTTTCTGCATTTGCTTCCCATAAAATTTAGCATAGAATTCTAGATAAAGTTAAAGCTTCTAACCTATAAAGGTCCCAGTGGTCAGGCACCAAGTTATCTTAGATGGACTTATAGTGCCACACAACCTCAGTAAAACATTACACCCTCAATTATGGCCTGCCTGTGGTACCATCAGTCTCTAAAAGTAGTATGGGAGGTAGAGTCTCTAACACTCTCTCTACCTTCTCTCTGTATATTATTTATTCTAAATTCTAATTTTCAAAAACATGTACCCAATTTAAGATGTTGTTGTATGACTTAAAATCAGTCATCTCTACCTTATAATCATTATACATGTTAAAGGTAATATTAGATTGATCTTGCTTTCCCTGGTTGTTGATTATACCTTTTAAAGAACTTCCTTTACAACCAAATAGAAATGAGGATCCTCTTGAAAACCGTAGATATTTTTATTCAACAGAGAAAAATATGGTGAGGTCAGATTTATGATTGGCCCTTGGATCTGTCACAACCCTCCGTTCTTAATTTGTCCCTTTGTCTCTACCCACCTCCCTTCCTTCACCCACACCCCCAACACAGCTTTGGTGGATGGCTGTTCAACATGAGACTGGGCTTCACTCCAAGATTTCCAGCTGCTAAAGGGTTTTTCTTGCCAGTGCTATTGTGAGCCTCCTATAGATGCATATTCGGTAACACTTTACTTGACGCATACCTTTATAACGCATTATAAGTACATTTATAAAGCATTATAATGCCATTATAGTGCTGTGTAACTACAGTTATAAACACTCATAAATGATCATAATGCTTTATAACAATAATCATAACACACTATACAGTATTTTATCATCGCTTACAAGGTCAGGTATTATAATACATTATAATTGTTATCAACTCACTGACAATGCCCACATACATAATGAATTATACATATATTCATGATATGCTTATAAACGTCTATATCCATCAATATAAACACCCATAAATCTTAATAAGTCTTTATAAAAATTTGCTTAACACATTATAGAGCATTTTATAATGACTTATAAGATCAAGTACTATAAACCTTTATAATAGATAGAGAGACTCTAAATGCTATAATATAATAGACTCTAAATGCTCATTGGGTGCTTCAAGTAAAGTGAGGAAACTGTTCAGGTATAGCTAATGTAACACAATACAAGCTGGTCAAAATCCAAGTACTTGATCTTATAAAGCCATTATAAAATGCTCTATAATATGTTAAGCACATTTTTATAAAGACTTATTAAGATTTATGGGTGTTTATATTGATAGACATAGACGTTTATAAGCATATCATGAATATATGTATAATTCATTATGTATGTGGGCATTGTCAGTGAGTTGATAACAATTATAATGTATTATAATACCTGACCTTGTAAGCGATGATAAAATACTGTATAGTGTGTTATGATTATTGTTATAAAGCATTATGATCATTTATGAGTGTTTATAACTGTAGTTATACAGCGCTATAATGGCATTATAATGCTTTATAAATGTACTTATAATGCATTATAAAGGTATGCGTCAGGTAAAATGTTACCGCATATTCTTATAGGATGACCCAGTGCTGTGTTCATGGTAACCACAACAAGTGGTTATCTGAGTCGCTCTTGCTTTTTATCATCTCAAACCACTCTGGCCATTCTCCTCTGACCTCCAGCATCAACAAGGCATTTTGGCCCATTGAACTGCAGCTCACTGGATATTGTGCCTTTTTCAGACCATTCTCTATAATCCCCAGGGATGGTTGTGCATGAGTATCCCAGAATATCAGCATTTACTAAAATATTTTGACCAGCTCCTCAGGCAAACCATTCATCCATTATCTATTTGGCACTGACACTGGGTGAGAGACAAGGCACAATCTGAGGTTGCCAGTCAATCACAGGGCCACACAGAGACAGTCACCCACACACCAATACCTAAGGGCAATTTGGAGTCACATATCAACCTAATGAGCATGTTTTTGGTCTTTGAAGGAAGCCAGAGTGTCCAGGGAGAACCACACGTGCATAGAGAGAAAAGCAAGCTCCACACAGAAAGGCCTGACTGACCTAGGGATTAAACTGGCAACCTTCTTACTGTGAGGCATGTACCCTACCTGCTGCACTACCCTTCGGCCCACTGACAACCATGCCACATTCAAAGTCACTTAAATCTTCAATCTTTGTATACCGCCAATTCATTCAAGTGCTATCTCAGGACTCTTTAGAAGAGAGCAGTGTTAAGACAAACTCGTCATTTTATTGATGCACATATATGCATAAATTCATATATAATACATATATGAATACATATACATATTCATACATCCAAAACCCAACATGAATCCATCATGGCATCATGGAAAAAACTCTGTTTAGCAGTAGGAAACCTTGATTGTTGATCCCAGTCTCATGATAAAAAGCCATCCTCACAATGCTGTGTTGGGTGTGGGGAGGGGAGTTGGGCAGAAAAAAGTGGACTAAAGTAAGAACTAAAACTAGTGACAAATCCATGGACCAATCATAGACCTGTCTTCATCCTATTTGTCTCTTCTGAATATGTGTTATGTCTGTAATTGTAGTTACTGAGGCTTTGTGACTCCACAGCAGCAGGCAGTCTCCACCAAGGATCCCAAGCCACTACAAGACAAGAGTCAGAGACGAGTACAGGAGAAAACAAAAGGGGTAACGGCGTATATGGGGAGACAGTGCTAGAGAGAGGGATGGAGCCCAGTGTGCCAGTCTAGGCCTATTGCATCTTAACTATGTGTCTTAACTATGGACTATGAGCTGATCCTTAACTGAAAGCTTTATCAAAGAGGAATATTTTAAGTCTAACCTTAAAGCTAGAGACGATGTCTGTCTCCCAAACCGTGGTCGGTAAATGGTTCCAGAGGAAAGGGGCCTGATAACTGAAGGCTCTACCTCTCATACAACTTCTAGAGACTGTACCATAAGTGGGCCAGCATTTTGGGAGGGTCATGTTTTGGAGGGGTTGTACAGCACTACAAGCTTTTTTAGATAAATTGATGGCTGTCCACTGAGAGCTTTATTAGTGAGAATAAGAATCTTGAATTCTGTTCTATATTTTATGGGAAGCCAATGCAGATAAACTAATATAGGAGTAATGTCAGTAAATTACCTCTCTTCCGCTCTGATGCTCTGTTTGAACTTCATGCAATGTTATTGACTGGTTACTTATTTTTGCTAGGTGGTTAACTGGATGTACCTAATGTGAATAAAAGTGTAAAGCTCTTGATAAATATATTATTCATTCAAACTAACACAGAGGCATCATGTAGGACAAATCCATCCCTATGTCCTTGGTCTTTCGTGGATCTCCCCTTGATTTCACCGGTCTCTCTGTTTTCACCTGCCTCTCCCTGCCTGCAGGTGTCTCGACATGAACAGCTGTCTGCAAACACACCATGATGTGTGACCTCGACATGATGACATTATTAGATATAATCAGTGTGAGGCTCTGCAAGCATGACTCCAGCTTGTTCAGGTACACATACACAGATGTTTTCATACTCACTCATTTAAATCTGCAAAGAAACAGACATGACAGTAATTCAGTTAATGGCAGTATTACCATGTTTTATGACACAGCTCATTTGTTAAGCACCTGTCTGGGGGAAAGGTGCATAACATATTGAAGGGGAAAAAAGGAAAGATGTAATTTTCAGTCTCCATTATTGAACACTAGATCACTATACAATTTGCACAGTTTATTGCAAATAGCAACAGTATAAGGTATTTACGAAAACAAACTGAAATGGGTATCAAACTAAACGGGTCAAAAAACAAAAGGCAGCAAAAGGTTGCACTCAAACCAAGAACTAACAAGTACAAAAAAACTACAGGTCAACAGTCACAAAGTTTCAAAGTTAAACAAAGCACAGCTTGGAGGTCGAGGAGACATGAGCTGCTGCTGTCAGAGAGACGCTGTCTTCAATCTCACGACTGAGATGCTTTATAAAAATGTTGCCCTTAGCTCCTGGCCAATGGGAGAGCCGCTTCTCCCTACGCTGCTCCTGTTTCCCAGGCCAATCACAGGAGGCCACCTGCATGTTGGCAGAGATCCCCCTGTGGACAAACCACTCACCCCTGACATGCACACACAACAGGAGAGAGCATCCCTGCAAGGAACAATCAGAAATACAATACATGATCAGAATATAGCCTGCAGCTTGGGACGTATCATCATTTATCCTCGAGTCTTATCACACCACTTTGTCTCATTTAGGGTACTGAGAAGAAATGTGAATGTGATATATTTTAAAAGTTTGATATTTAAATGACAAAATCATACATACTGTGATTACTGGAGGTATCCAGACCATTTACCCCTGCAATCTTGTTTTATCCGTGGCCTTTTCAGCATGTGTTGGGGGGGCTGCCAGTGAAGATGTGATGGTATTGGGCTGTACACTTGATGTAGCCCCACTGGACTGCGGTGGGTGGAAGGCTGACAAACAGGCCCACAAATTTGATGAGGAGTGGGCCAGCTGCTTTGAACATGATTGACGAACAGCCCAGTCTTTGTTTATTTTGCCATCAGGACTTTGGAGCCCGAGTGGCTGTACCCATCCTCCTTTTCTTAAGGTGTTATTTGTGTTGTTGAGTTCACGATTGATGGACAGGTTGTGTTGGGTGTGCCCTCTGTTGGATTGGCTGCTCCAGGTGTCCTCATGTGTTACAGAGCTGTTTATTTTATAGGTATATTTACAGTTTGATTTTCACCCCCATGCCCAAATGGACTTTTGATTATCAAGTGCAAGGTGACAACCCTAATACTCCCTGCTGTAGGTGTAGGATTGCGTATCACTTAGTTTTAATTGGTTTTTCACATTTTTTTTCTTTTTTTAAAGTTCCTAAATCATGTTCTATACCTCCTAAAAACTAAATTGGATTGACTAACTCTAGATTATAAAACTCCCTGCTGTTGGCCTTCTTTAGACCTCAGTGATGAACTGTCAGCAGTGACACAATTTTTCTTTTCCCCTCTAAATACACAATCAAATATTACTATTTGAAAGGAGGAAATAATGCAACAAATGATTATTCACCCAGCTAGCAAAATTAAACAATGGCAACAAAACAATAACCCATAACTTAAAAACTCTTATCAGTTATAATAACTCTGTTGTTAGTTATTCTGTTTACACTTTCAGATTAAACATGACGATGAATCAGTGCATAGCCAAACTTTAGTCTTTTTATGTAACTGTGGATATCCAAAAATTAATAATGCGTTTTTCCACCTTGACGCAGCAGCACTACATTGAGCACCGTAGGGCCTCTTTACTGTGAATGTGGGTGATTGGGGCACTGTCTGGACTCACATCTACAAAATATATGGAAAAATATTTGTCCACATCAGTGATTAACTTGGAAAGTTACCTGTAGATGACAAGTTGTTGGCACAAATGCTATCGCTGCCTGTGGGTGGGGTTATAACCCCCGAGTTCTACATCATCTGTCTGCGCAGTGGTCCATAAGCTACACGCACTTCACACCAAATTATTCCCAGTCTATTCAATCAGGCTGTTTCCACAGCCTGCCCCACTCAGGAAACCAGTGCTCAGAGTTTCTGGATCATTTCAAAATACAGACGTTAGGCAGGAAATATTACCTGTTGTTTACATGTTACTCTTCCTGTTATCTTGTAAGCTACCAATTGAACAAATACCTTGCTAAGTTGCAGTTCTTTTAAGATATCCATGGTCTTTTGTTTCAAGCTTCCAGGCCCACGCTCCACTGCACAGCGCTTGAAATACGTTCCCAATGGTCTAGGATGTGCGCAATTGGTCAGAGCAAAGCTGCTGTGAGGACGCGACGCCCCACTGGCAGACTATGTGAAAATCTGGGGTAATGGCTTATGAGGATGGGAAACCATATCACACTCAACAGGGTGCATTTCCTCATATTCACGCTGTGTTGATGGAAATGCTTTTTATGTTGTTTTTGCTGCCGTGCCTGCACAAAATGTCTCTACTGCAGGAGCTGTCATTGTCTTTTCTGTTGAAGTGTAGTCAAGCTTTATGCTTTTGCGCTCTGCCATGATCCTCCTCTCAAAAGGTTTGTCTGAGCAGTACGTGAAATGTTGTGGCAACACAGTAGGTCCTTAAAGATACTTTAAAATTATTTGAACACCAATAATTTCCATTTATTTTTGAATCCTCAAAACTTAGAAGCAGCTCCAAACCATAGCCAGTTTCGTTATGCTATACTTTACTGAGCACAAATTCACTGTTGGATCAACTCAGTTAGCAGTCATTTTAATTGAGTTTAGCTCACACCATTATCAAGCCAATTCAGCATCACATTAAAATGTAGGAAGGTTTGATGACCTTTCAGTAACTTTATGAAAAAAACAAGGTCATATGTTGAGAAGAACCATTAGGAAACTCTTTTTTTCTTTCATTTTAAACCTGATGGATTTCTACTTCTGTTGCTCTAAGTTGAGGACAGAAAAATCTTTTTGCTTTTATCTCTTTTTTAATCTAGTGAGGAAACTGATCAATGTGTACATAAAGTTATTAGATCTTCTTAAGTCGATGGAGACTAAGTGAACAGATTGTGATGAAAATTCGAGACATAATAGCTTTGCATAGAACTCAAAGTGATTTCAGCCCTTTGTTCCAGGAAAATCTTCACGTTCAGAACAAACTCAGTGATTAACATAATTATAGTTGATCCAGAAACTACAAATTAATTATATTTCAGCCAATAAGGCATGTGTGCAGGTGTAGACCAGACAAATGACCATATGGTTTTCTCTCAAATTGGCTTTTTTTTTTGTATTACCAATTTGCAAATTTACTTGTGTTCCTTCTGCCAAAAAAGTTATTAATATGTTCTCTCACTTGTCCTCCCATGTTTGTATTTTACCTAGACAAGCCAACAAACTGAGGACAGACAGATTTTTAGTGAGTGCTTGACCTTGAAAACACTTTTTTTTCTTTCAAGCCAACAATGTTTTTTAAAAAACGCTGATGTCTCTGCATGTTTGGTGATTCAACTTCAACTTAATCAAAGACTAAATGAACAGACAGCCAAGAAAATTCTACTAGTTTCTCCAAATCCCATCTCCCAGTTAACTTCCTGACAAATCATAATAAGACACAAAGACCTGATCCCAGATCCATCTTATGTTTTCTTGTCTGAATGTTTTCTTTAGTTGTATTCACACCTAAACTGTTTTGGAGAGTTGCTTCCGTATGGTGGACGTTCTATGTTTGATAGGGTTGATTTGAACTTCTGAACAGAGCAATCAAACCCTGTTTTTGTAAATTAATAACAAATAGGCATGCTGAGATCTCCTGAAAGAGGTGATCTCAGGCCGCTCCCATCAAACCCTGATGCAGTTTGTTTGCAGTAAGGAGAGTGTAACAGTGTACACACACACACACACACACACACACACACACACACATATGTATATATATATATATGTATGTATAAAAAAAAAAAAAACTCTTCTCTCACCCACCCCCCCTCTCCCCTGGTGGGGGGGTGGGTGGCTGTTCATCCTCTTCAGCTCGGGTCCTCTACCAGAGGCCTGGGTGCTTGAGGGTCCTGCGCAGTATCTTAGCTGTTCCTAGGACTGCACTCTTCTGGAGTGACATATCTGATGTTTCTCCAGGGATCTGTTGGAGCCACTTCTCCAGTGTGGGGGTCACTGCCCCAAGTGCCCCGATGACCACAGGTACCACTGTTGCCTTCACCTTCCAGGATTTCTCCAGCTCCTCTTTGAGGCCTTGGTATTTCTCTAGTTTCTCGTGTTCCTTTTTCTTGATGTTGCTCTCACTTGGGATGGCTACATCTATCACAACGGCTTTCCTCTGCTGCTTATCTATGATCACAATGTCCGGTTGGTTGGCCATTACCATTTTGTCGGTCTGTATCTGGAAGTCCCACAGGATCTTGGCTTGGTCATTCTCCATCACCTTGGGAGGTGCTTCCCATTTTGACCTCGGGGTCTCCAGTTTGTACTCTGCACAGATGTTCCTGTACACTATACCGGCTACTTGGTTATGGCGTTCCATGTAGGCTTTTCCTGCCAGCATCTTACACCCTGCTATTAGGTGCTGAACTGTTTCAGGGCCCTATTTACACAGCCTGCATCTGGGATCTTGCCTGGTGTGGTAGATCTGGGCCTCTATTGCTCTGGTGCTGTGGTAACCAGCGGGGGTTACATGAATAGGCTGAGGGATATATATATATATATATATCTCTATATATATATATATATATCTATATATATATATATCTATATCTATATATCTATATATATATATATATATCTATATATATATATATATATATATATATATATATATATATATATATATATATATCTACATATATATGAATATAATAAAATCACAAAAGAATATAAAAACAGAAAAAATGGCCTTATCAAGATCTTTTATCCCTAGGAAACAATTGTTAAATCTAATTTCCGAATGTAAATGTATTTGAACACATCATTATGACATTTTCCATTTTGTCTAATTGTCATATGTATGATCAGTCTTTCTATAATGTTTGGATGCGCTTTTCAGAACTGTTTTGAGCAGATAAGGATATTTTTGTTGCCACAAAGGCAAGTATGTTATTGCTCTGTTACCAGATTTTTTTATTCCAGGCCACAGTGAAAAGGTACAGCATGTTCTGCTTAATCAAAACAGAACATGCTGTACCTTTGTGTGCTTTGAGCTTATGTTCACTCTGCCAAACAAGATGGATGTTTGTGCATCAGTTGTTAGAAACTGGCCCATGAAGCTGCATAGCCTTATTCATTAGCTCAAATGTTATTGATTTCAGATTTTGGTGCTGCTTTACCCGACAGAATAGGAAAATTATCCCTCATATTGCATGTGTAGATGCAAATTGCTGCCTCCCCTGACAGGAGGATGTTTCTTTGCTCAATTATAGAGCCCCTTCTATATACAGCAGGAATTTCCAGATCCCTGCTTTCTGAGTCATGGGCATAAACACAGCAGTGCAAATATATCGAGAAAAACTGTGACAATGGATGACAGCTGCAATAAACTGCAATACTGCAATTCACATGTACATATTGATCCATGAATATATTACTGAATGGTTGCATATTTTATCGAGAGTCAATGCCTTCCTATCAGCCATGTAGCTTTTTTGTTGCCATGTGTTTTCACCATGTTGAGTTTACACTTGCGCTGGCAGCCTGCAGAGGTATGGTGTATGATGACTAGGGCTGGGTATTGATTCAGATTTTCTGGATCGATTCGATTCGATGTTACAAGGTCTCAAATCGATTCGATTCACGATTCAATTTGATATTTATTCAGTCTGGGATATCTCGGTTAAAATAGTGCTGTACATTTAAAAAGTGACCTTTTGACCTGGTACATCATTAAAAATTGTTTTAACGTGAAGAACTAAACCCAAAGCAGTTACATTAATCATATTTGAATGATATGCATTAATGCATATTCTGTATATTACTTGTTTTTTGTCCAACTCGTATTTTCCTTTGTACTTGTTAAATCTAAAATACTGTACATCCAAACATCAGCTTTTAAACTTGCCAGTGGAGCCCATATAGTGCTTCCACCATGTTTGTTTGCAGTAACATCTCATGAGATCTTGTTCAGTAGAAAGCAACACTAAACACTGATCACATGAGACGAGCAGGGTTGATACCACAGGCTGCTTCTCTGCTCATCCAAAGAAGAAAAAACTATCGAAGTTAAAAGACCGATCTTCGGATTTTATGGATCGATTATGAACCAGTTCAAGGAAAATTGATTTAAATCGATTAAATCGATTTTTTTAACCTAGCCCTAATGATGACCCACAGCCCCAAAAGTCATGTTGCTGACCTAAAATGGGGTCTTGTTGTCATTTCTGAAACATCCTTTCAAACAAAACAGCACAACACAAGGTTTATTTAATTGACAATGTGAAAAATATTATTCTAAATGCAGGTTTGTAACCTTATGAAAGAAAAATATTTTTTCAACTGTGCAAACACCTAACAGCTTGATCTGTATCACCATGTATGTCCACACAGTTTTAGCAGTGAATGTAGGACAGACTGGATGGGAACAACCTTTCCATAACATCAGGTTTTGTGATGTGTGTGATGGTGCTGGCTGCTCTCTTGTCATTACAGCACATCTCAGCCCTATAAAATGGTGGATTGGTTGCACTGGTTTATAGGATGCAGGCAACTTTTTGGAAGAATGGAAAAGATATTAAAATTTTGTCTCATACACCGGATTTTAAGGCGTGAAATAGAAGACTGGGACTGCATTATGGGCACTTTGATCTTGCATTTCTTACAAGCACTATCTTCTGAATCTTTAGACCTTGGAGGCAGGAAGTCATACTTATTCTGCACTTGTACAGTTTCAAAATAAATTGCCTGTTTTACAACCTGCTCCAAATGCTGCCGTCCAAGGAGGAGAGAAGTTGATCTGAAAAAAGTAAGCTGCAAGGTGACAAACAAAGTTGAGATAGAAAAAAGAAAAACCCTGAAGACTGTATATATTTTGTTTTATTCATTCACAGTTTATTTGGAAGATGTAGAGCTATTTAATGTTTTGGAAAGTAAAAAGAGCATCAACTGGTTTGGATGTAGCACAAGAAAATAAACCATGTTTCCCTGGCACAGAATCCCCACATTATCAACCCCTGTGGAAAATGTCAAATATAATTTATTCTGCCACTGCGAGGTAGCTCAGGGAAGCTCCACCGCCTAATATTTAAAACATATCGCATCAGAGCAGATGTTTGCCCAGGGAGACGGCAGAGTAAAAATTGTTTGTTTAAAGGCCCGCTACACGGAGAGACAAGCACAAACAGATGGTAATAGTCTCTGAATTACCTGAATGCACATCTAAACCTGACATCATAACAAAATCCTTGTCTGGGCTGCATTTATGCCTCACATTTAACTGGCTAATGCCTTTATGGCTGATGTGAAATGTCTGCTGATATCACTGCCAGCTGACCTCGGCCGACAGAGCAGCTTCAAATGAGTCCTTTCAACTTGGCTTTTCAAGGACAACACATACTGTGTAATCCACATTTATTATGCCTTCATCCCTCTCCCTCTGACAAACCCATTGTCTTTCAATGCCTTTTGGCCCCTGTACAGCTGCACCCTATCTGACCTTTATAAACTGACAAAATGATCATGATTGACCATGACTTGAGCAGTTTTATGCTGGCATTAAAGTACACTTTGGCACAAACATCCATTCCCTTCGATTTCCTGCTGTGAAGTTACTGATATTTGGACTTCAGACATTCTTATTGGATACATTTAGCTGTTCAATTAAAGTTAAAGTGATCTAAGGTTGTGTAAATCTAATTTGTTCTTTCTTGGATCCAGCCTTTATTTTTCACAACTTCTTTAACCTGTCAGCCTGATTATTGTGTGTCCTAATAAAGTTCCTGTGAAGAGTTTTCATCAGGTTTTCTAACAAACTTAAATGAAGGCTGTTTTCCACATCCAGATTGTCTGGGAGAATTGTTCTGACATTAGAGGGCATTCCTGTTTGGCTTGATTCTTTTGAATTTTTATGAACACAACAACTAGAGCCTGTTTCAGACCAAAACAACTGTGCAGGAGCTTTTTTCAAAAGGTGTTCTCGGCTCACTTCCAATCAACCCCTGAAGCGGTTTCTTTGCAGTGAAGCCACCCGGCAACTGACATGAGCAGGGTGACAATTTCATGCATTTACTGCAGTGATTATATAAGCAGCAGCAGTGGTAATACCAGACAACTTCAATCACAACTGATAGCAAACAACTACAAATAACAATAATGGTAACTAGAAAAAACTCAAAGAGCAAAAGCCTCCACCAAGGAAGCTCACATATTGCTTTTACATCTATAAGCAATAGTTTCATGACACACTTAATATGATTCCTCGACCATGAAAACTCACAGCACTGCAATTCCAAACTATGTTGACATCATTATTAACTAGACAGTTATTGAGCAAGAAAAATTACCAACATTACCAGTATCTCCTGAAAATATCAGCAAAACCTGTCCAATAGTTTTTGTGTAATCTCGACAACAAACAAACATATGCCAGCAAAAAAATAACCTCCTTGTCGGAGGTAATGATAACAGTGTGCAATACAATTGTTTTCTCTAAGTGCCAAGGCACAGCATAACATTAAAACAGCTACAGGTGAATATTACTAGCTCATCTCATCTGCAGATCATCACAGAACTCCACAACATCGCACAGCACATCATAGAAAATCTGTAACAGGCTATTATTTCTCAACGTCTTGTCATAAATTATCACAGAACTTGTCGCTGACTTGCTCAAAAATGTGTAAAGTTCCTAGACTTTGATGTGGCTTTATTCATTTCACAAACTGGTTTCTACTTTCCTTTTTCTACTCTCTTCTGCCACTGCTCCAGATGTTTGAGTATGAATAGCTCCCCTAAACTGGTGACCTGCATGATTGCACCTCCATGCAGGCAAGCATTACCATCCCTCTTGCTCATGCACAGTTTCCTAACTTTTAAACCGCCAGTCAATCACTTGAGAATTTTGCTTATCAGTCAAAATGTTCATGAGATATTTGATATCCTATACGGCTCAAAGTTAAATCATGACTCATTCCTATAACTTAGCTTGCCAACTTACTTCCCATGATGTATAGTGGGACCAGCAAGCATGACATTGTTTACCTATGCAGTGAGAAAAGCAGGCCGTGACATTTACTCATAAGGACATTCCTTTGTTGGTGCATATGTTGGACTGCTTTGCAGTACTGCAGCGTGAACATAAAACAAGCCAAAGCATTTTTATTAAATGAACTAGAATATAACAAATGACCCTCAGGAGAGTCAGAATATTTAAATTTCAATTTCCAACAGATTCTCCAATTTACCCACAATGCTGAGTAAATGAAAAATGCTATCAACAAATTTACACTAAACTGAACATCACAGCCATCATAACTGTTGAATTTTTTGCAGGGCTGCTGGATTACACTCAATTGTTTTCCAATGTTATATACTGAAAACTTTTTCTTCTTTTGAGCAGCTCTCTGGGAAAATAAACTTTTATTCCTGTGTCTTCTGTCTGAATGGAACTGGACCCTGATACCAGACTTGGGCCAAACCATTCATCAAATTCACATCCATACCTGAGCATGAAAGAATATGCCAAACCTATCAAACTCCTGGCTTATCAGCCTTGACGTCTCAGACCTTTATAGAAAATGTGATTTCAAAGGAGAAAATTTTATGGAACCAGAGAACTTCTCACAAAAAGCTCCAAAGTTCAGAGATCTGGTGCAATATTTACTCTTTCCCCTGATGGCCACAGAATTTCTATAATCTGAAACATAAAAGAAATTTATAAAAGAAAAGATATAAAGCACCTGACTGCAAGACTTGTGCTGTGTTACCTTGGTTCAAAACCCAGGGCAGACAGAAAAATTGCGACAAATTAAACCTAAAAGTGCTTGCAACAAGCCTCCCTGCAAAGTTCTGGTAGCCTGTCAGTTTACATTGCTGCTTCAGGAGAGACAATTTATCTTTATCTGAAAATTGTGTCTGTGGTGTTAAACACCAAGGCTTTGGCTGAGGTGCATCTACCATATAATTAAAAGCAAAAAGCCTCAGAAAAGACTGTGATGGGGACACACCAACTCCCTCCTTAATGCCATCTGAGGCCATGTCCATATATAGGCTGGTATTATTGAAAAAAAAAAAACAGATTTCTCTGTACGTAACCTGCTGTTTCCTCATAAAAGTCATTTGGATAACTAAAAACATATGTTTGGAACCTCCTGCAAAGGTGAAGATTTCTAAAAACTTTACTTAGGGTGTCTGCAACCCTAAAAGAGATAAGCGGTATAGATAATTACATTGGCGGACGAGGGCAAAAGGCCTAGAACAGCTCGCTGCAGCTTCAAGAACAGAAAAGATTAAAGTACAGAAGCACAACCAAAGTTCAAAATGAAATACAAACTCAGAAATGCTCTACAACTGAAATGACACCCTGCAAGAATAAAAACTAATGCAGTAACAGCAAACAAAGCCCAAACAAATCCAAAAAACACCTGCAAGAGAAGAAATGCTGCAGAACTAAGAACAAAAAAGTGCTCTTGACACAAATCTGTAAATGTGTTTTAAAAACTTTTTATTAACAATCATATATCAGCTGTTCTGTCTCTCTTGTCTGTCTCTCCCTGCCACAGAGCCCCCTGCAGGCCTGGAGTAACGTTCTACATATATTTAAACTTAAATTCAAATGTTTTATCTTATTGAAAAGATTTAAAAGTTCACTTACTCTTTTAGTTTCCAATAGTAAGATACTTGTAAAGATTGTAATTTCTTTTTAACCTTCGGATTGATAATCCGCTCCATGTTTCATGTAAACGGCTGAGTGGAGCTGATTGGGTTGATAGAGAGGATTCAGTCTGCGCAGGCGCTCCGTAGTACGTAAGAGGCACATAGTGACGTATGCAGAGCGTGCCCAAAACAAACATGGTGAACAAACAGAAGAACTGGACGGTGGAGGAAACAAACTTTTTAATAGAAGCCCTGCAAGAGTTAAAAATGACTTCAGAGCCTCAAATAAATGTAACCATAACACAATAAGCGTCCCCGACAAAACACGACGTGGATCCATCTTTGTAGAGGTAAACTTGAAGCAGGAAGTGCACCTCTTCCTCTCTTACACATTTGCAGGTAGTGGCAGAGTGACCTTCTGCGCATGTCAAAAAAACAATACAATCGGATTCAGCTGGGGCCATGCAAACGCGGATTAAATGTGGATCTCCTTATTCAAAGTTCATGTTTACAGATCAAATCAGATTCACTTAATCCGATCGATTTCAATCAGATTGAGGAAAACTACCCATGTAAACGGGGCCACTGTTATTATAGGGTCCTGTTTCTGAAGCATTACATGTTTTTGAGTATCAATTTTTCTAATTAAAAACAGCCTGTACATTGTTTTCTACGTCTTTGCTACCATTATGTTCAATACTTGACATATTCTTCTTTTTTAATAGGCCTACTCCAAAAATAACTCATAATTATTAGCTTGATCTTGATCTGTATTTGACATAATTCATAACTTCTGTTTTTTTTTCAAAAATCAAAAGTGAGGTCATACTTCATCAATATGGTGAAAATGTGACAAAAAATTCCACCAATAAGTATTCATTTGATGTCAATAGATTGGTCTGAAGTTGGAGAAGCAGATAAAACCCAAACTTGTGTGATTTTGTTGGGTTATCATGCTTTTATATAGTCAAACCTGTTTGGGTCAAATTTGACCCGCTAAGGTCATCCGTGGCAGTATCGTGTTATTTTTTCTGCCACCGAAAAAATGAAGTGGCATTAAAAAAAACATTACATGGAACTTTGACATATCCCAGTCATTGATAATCCATCACATAATTTCAAAAAAAAGCTTGACCTGTATTTGACATAATTTATGATTTATGTGTTTTATAAGATCATAAATGAAGTCATATTTCATATAATCGTTATAAATACTACCAAAAATTCCACCAATAAGTATAAATTTGGTGTCAATAGATTCGTCTGAAGTTGGAAAAGCAGATAAAACCCCAACTTGTTTGATTTTGTTATGTTATTAAGCTTTTATATAGTCAGACTTCGGGTCGGGGTCAAATTTGACCTGCTTAGGATCTGAATAAGTGTAGAAAAGATAAGGACTGCCCAGGGTTAATGGGAAAAATGATCCTGACAAAATCAGTCTGTGTACATTTTAACAGAACAATCTGGGGCTCATGACAGTTTTATGTCACAACTTTGAGGTCATCTTTGGTCCATAAGCTGCTCAAAAAATACAGTAGGTAGGAAGTGCAGGATAAAAAACAAAGACACATAAACATCTTTTGCTCTCGAATTTTTGACAGCTGAATTTCAAAGTAGAAACATTTCTTATTTGAGCTCCAGATTAAAATAATGGCTTTTTTATACCCCATTATGTACCAGTGCATGGAATATAAAACTCAAGTCTATCATTACAGAACACAGAGTTGGAATGAATCTCATCTTCAGTGTCTCCAAAAGGCAATGCTTTATCTTATTTCTCATAGGTCCTGAACTCACGACCACCATTTTTCACTGCACATCTTATTGAAAACAATTACAGCAGGAGGGAAGGGTCTGCCTGGTTGATTTTTTATTTTTATTTTCTTAAGAATTCAATCAGCCGGGAGCTCGCTTTGCTAGAGCAACAGGGGAAAACATGGATGCCTTCATTAGTAACATCACAGAGAAAAACACAGCCCTTGTGGAAGAGGTAGGTGGGTGGAATATATGTTTTTATTAAACCAAAGCAATGATAAAAATGTTTCTTTCATACCCATATAGCAAGACATTGTTTTCACCCTGGTCAATACAACTTGTGCATTCAAACAAGCAGTTACAACATGCATGACAGTTTCTATAATTAATTATGTGGAAAATATTTGGCATTCCTTTTTATTGTGCTGTTTGAAGTAAATATGCATAACATTAATTGAACAGGCGTTGACAAATAAAGCCCATCTGAGAAAGTGCTCTCAAGGTCGACTTGATGATGAAATTTCCAGCAACATTTCCTGTCATGCATTCTTGACCCACATGGAAAAGGCTCAGATTTTGCATTCAGGACCAGTAAATAAAATTAATTTTAATGTATTATTTTTCTCTATTGAGCAGCAAAGGCCATCTGTTCTCTCTCATGTAAACAAACTGGATTTTACTGCTAACTTTTTGTCACAAACCCTTCATCGTTCACTCTGTTGAGAAGTGATTTTAGTGTTTCTTTGAGCTCCTTGTCCTCTCGTTACTTTGACAATAAAACTGCTTGTTCTGTTATCATTTAATTAGTATTTATCTTTGTCTCCAGACTTGAATTAATATGTCTCATTAAAGGATTCTCTGTGTTTTGCTGAAGTAGAAGTTTAACAAAGGGAATCCACAACAATCCCACCATTAATTTTGGCTGTATGCTCAAAAGTATAATTAGCATTTATGGCTTTATATATTTTCTTTCTTAGATGTATACTTTTTCAAAACCTACTTGATCGCTGCCTTCTGGATTCTCCTCTTCAGCTGATTCATTTTGCTTGGTCACTGTTCACACTTTTAGGTTTTTCTCTGTCATAAAAGGATTCATTATTTGAAGTGGTGCAGGGAGGATACACAGTGTTTCCTGCTGTGCTGCTGTTGGCAGGACTTGTATACTTTCAGTCATGGATGAACACAGAAATAGAAAACAACGAATTGCACAAATTTCCTGTTGTTACAGTCAAATGTATTCTTCAGCATTTTTAACAGAATTGTTCTGGAAAGGAAGGATTTCAGCTCTTACATTACCTCAGATTACCCGTATTGTAAGAAAGTTCAACATCTACAAACTACAAAAAAGAAAGCAATGTGATGGAAAAAAATGTTCAGAGTTGTTTAAAAAGTTCACATATTATCCATAAGAAACTTTTTAAAGAGTTTTCAAGCTAAACAATGTGTCTATGGCCATTCTTCAACCTCCCCAATGTGAAATATCCCTCTTTTTTTCCTCTGTAGACCCACTTTTCAAAAAATATGTGCTCAAACAGTCTGCTTGAAAAGCATTAGGAGATATTCCCTTTGGAGGATTGGAGACTCTCTCTGAGACAGTTGTTTTCTAGTTCACAGCAAGCTCCAATGACAGGGATATTTCACGGCAGGCCTGTGCCGTCACAGTGACCATTAGCACCCAGCACCAGGAAGCAGAAGCCACATTCACTTCTTGAGAGGCTAAAGTTCAAAAACAGGATCTAGAAACTTCTGAGACCAGTGTAATCACATTATAAAGGAGTACAATATGTCTCCAAAGGTTCATTATCCAGGAGTTAGGTTTGATGGGCTTTAGCACCCATTCACCATTGAATGAAAGGTGCTCGCCCTCAGAGACTGGCTAGACACTAGATGACTTTGGGCCTGTTTTGGACTCAGTCTACCCCTCTAAAATATTTGTGGAGCCTGAGTTAGGGTTTGTTTGAACAGACTATTGGCCTGAATAATACTCAGTATGTGTGGATGTTACTGCTCCAATCGATAATTATAAATAGCAGACATGTTGTTATTTATTTTTCCAAGTCAGACTGTGTGAGCAAACAGACAGAATTTTTTCATCATCCACGTTTTATATACCTTTACAGCTCTCAGCTGAATGTGAACATTCTTTGATCACATTGTTGTTTGTGAATATGACCAGATTCAGCATCTGGTGAACTTAACGTTAAGGTTTTAAAATAATTCTAAACCATGCAGTTTCCTCTAGACACCGCTGATGCTATATGCTTATTAGCAGGTGCTAATGAGCTTAGCATTAGCTTTGCTGCTGTCAGCTTTTGCTTTCCTTTGGTGTCAAGTGGGTGTGCCATATGTCCACTGTTACTTGTTCTCATGTATCACTTTTTACAAACCCTATGTGTCATGTCCATCTCTTATGTCCCTTTAAAAGACCACATAACACATTAATTACCAATGGTTCCTTTTGCCTCTCTCCTATGAGGCCATGTTTGTTAACTAACTCTCCACTGCACAATGACCAGCACTCCTCCTACTGGCTCAACATCCCCATCCTCTGGAATTAAAAAGTAAAAGCTTCATCAAATGCTGGAAATGAACACCTAAAAAATATTGACCCATGGTGGCCTTGTATCAGTATACCATCACCAAGTATCATGGTCTATCAATTAGGACCTGACCAATACATCGGCCAGCTGATTAAATCGGCCAATTGTAGCCCTTTTTAAAGTATTCAACATCGGCCAGGTTTTTGCTGATGTAACGCCGATATATTCTTAATTTCTCTTAAAAGAAATTATGCGTGCACAGAATGAATGATGAAGCTACAAAAGATGGCGGCGCGCGTTGTTGAAGCGGCTCTGAGCTCTACTGATGCTGTGTGTATGAATAACTCACCTGCTCTCACACGGAGTTGCTCTTTTTAGCCTGGAGGTCCGGCATAGAAAGCAACTTTCAGCAGCACAATGTCCTGCTTCTGCTGCTGGACATAGTGAGACCACTGGATTCTCTGCTTGTTCAACTATGGAAGCAGCCACACAAACCCGGCACCGCCAAACAGTTCCTACACCTTCTGATGGCAGGGGATTTGTTTATTCGTGACTGTTCTTTGATGATTTTTACAGAAATCTGGCTTCACCTGCTTGTCCCCGACACGGCAGCTAACTACCTAGAGAGATAACTGTGTTAGCGTTAGTATAGCTCTGAGCTCTATGACGTCATCAGCAGACTCATCCAGGGGAAGACTCCATCTCATAGCTTGGGACTTTAATCAGCCAGTTTAAATAAGTTTGTGCAATATGTACAGTGTTCCACAAAATATATTTTGATTCCCTCACGCATATGACCTCATGTTTACAAAAAAATGCGATCCTACATGCACTAAAATCTACTCCTGATAAACTAACGAGGACTCTGGGACTGAAAGGCAGATGTGACAAAGAGTTCATAAATAATGTATATATTTACATTTTTAAAGTTTGTTTGTTTTATTTTGCAGAAATTTACTGCAGTTTTGCACACTTTTTTTATTTTGTACTTGAAAGCTGCAGAGAAGAAAATTAAAAAAAAAGAATGCTAACATTGTGTTTTTCTTGATTTCCCCTCAGTTATCTGTATACAACTTTTATTTTAAAGTTTTTCTTCCTTTACTATAACCAACCACTTATTTTCATCAACAAGAAGTACAACATACAGAGTGACTCTTTTTTAAGGTTTTATAATTAATTTCCCAGAAATTCAACGCTTTCTTACATTTTTGGTAATATAAATTTCCTCTCTGGTGTAAAGTTAAGCCAATACTAAAGCACAAAGTAAAACCATAAAATGTTCTGCCTGTAAGTCATATATTCATTGTTGATTTTTGGGATCAATTAAAAAAAAATCTTTTGATACATATATGTTTTTCATTAATCGCTAATTATTCTATAATTGGTACTTTTCTGCCAAATATAGGCATCAGCCTCAAAAATCCATATTGGTCGGGCCATAATATCAATATTCCCCACCCCTACAGTCCATCTGGTGCTTCAGGTTAAATTGAGTCTAGGTGAAAATGGAACTAAACAATAAAATGAACCTTACATTTCCAGAGAAGTAAACATATTTTTCTTAATCTTGAGAACCATAATGATCACATAGCTGAAAAGCACAGACCAGAATAAAGAAGCTTACATTTTCTTTTCCAACATCCTGAAGGGTTGGTAGACTATTATAGATAAGAGAGCGTTTAAGGCGAAGACTTCCTGTGCCAGGTGAAACACTTGTTTCGTTTCTCTGCTGCAGAACAGCATGAGGCTTCATAAGGACACACATACATCATGACTCTTGTAGGAACATTATGCTTCAATGAAACGTGATAAATGAGGATTCAGGCATCTAGTAGCATGAGAAAACTGACCTTTGTGAAATTAGCAGCAAATTGATGGTAAACCATTTGAGGAGTGCCTTGTGATGTTATTTGTTTTTCATAAACCTGGCAGAAAAGGGGGAACAGTTTAGATATTGTTATATTTCCCTCCTTCTTCAGTACATTTTGTAGGTTTGCTCGGTAAAATTGGAGCAGAACACATATCTGTATAAGGTTTTTACCCTCACACTCCCCTTCAGAGATGTTATGTATGAGCCACTCTTTCAAAGAAAGATTAAATTACAAGGTGAGTGGTGTTTTTATTCATCTGCCTCTATGAGAGCAGACTACACATTCCTCATTTAAACCTCTCCTTTCCATCCTCCTGCTGCGAAAGACCCCTGTGCTCCAAGATACATCTGAGTCCAATTAGGCTCTACCTGCTGCATCACCAAAAACCCACATTTGTATCCGTCTCTTTCTGTGGACTCCTGAAGTGGGATGCCACTCCTCCTGAGTGATTCAACAGTAGCTCCTTGGGTCTCCTGAGCCTCCCCGGCAGCCTACTTTCTCCTCTAACCTATTTAGGAGGCTTTTTAAAAAGATCCCAAAGAAAGCATTTTCATTTCTGTTCTCATCTCTCACTCTGACTAATGGAGCCGGATGGAGGTATGAAGGATTTTCAGGTTGGACGTGAGGAGGAAAAAAGCGGCGTTGGAGACATGGCGAGGTTATTAGAGGAAGAATGGGATTGAGCTGATAAAAGAGGGGTGGGAGCAGCACTTAGCCCTCTAACAGAAACCCTGAGGGTGTGTGTTGAACGGAGTTTTAAGGGGGCTGTTTATGCCTCTATGTAAGTTGTAGCCAGGGCCTCAGGCATAATGTTTGTAAATTGTTCATGCATCTGTTGCCCTAACATCGTGAAGGAGTTTTCTTTGACCTTGCATTGACACCCACTCTGACTGAAAGACGTTATAATTGCATTTTGGAGTCCAGAGGTCAGGTCATTGTGCCTCATCTACATTCTATGCATGTGAGCACAAAACCTCACGGTGCTTTAAGGGATTTCCATAAAAATGGAGTTAAAGGCTGGAGTTAAACCAATACTATTTTGGGTTAAAGGTCACTGTAACCCTTGATTTTGAGAGCTTGATATTTTGAAATGATTGGATTGTGGAGGTCAACGGTCATAAATGATTGTAAAGTTTGTCAATTAATCGTGTTTCAGTTTTAATTATATGCACTGTTTTCCACAGCTATAAAGTAAAGTTAAAGTATTCAACATTAAAAGATTAATTCCATACGACAGTATGTATTTGGTTACACTTTCTATGAAGCCCACATTTATAATGCATTATAACGGCATCCATAATTCCTTATAATGCATTCATAATGCATTCATAACTAAGCAAACATAATGCTTCATGATGCTTTACATCAACGGTCATAAAACATATGTCATTTATTATGAATTATACTGACTTATCACATATCACTTACATATAATTATCACATAATGTGTTATGCCTGTTGATATAGTCCATCATAACGCATTATGAGTGTAGTTATGAAGCATTATGAATGCTCTCATAATGCATCGTGATTGTCGGGGCTTCTTACCTCATAAAGGATTATGGATGTAGTGTTAATGAGTATTCATGAGCATCCATGGAAGAAGTCATTATAATTCATTATAAATGACATTATAATGTTTTATGACTGTTGATATAAAGCATCATAAAGCATTATGTTTGCTTATAAGTGTAGTTTTGAGGCATTATGAATGCATTATAATGCATTATGGATTCCGTTATTATGCATTATAAATGTGGGCTTCATAGAAAGTGTTACTCAATATTTTTATATTTCCCCATAAATCAGTACCTTGAAAACTGCATTTTTCACAAAAGTTTGTTTGTTTTTTAATGTAAAGAATAAAAGTGTTAAGTATGATAGTGTCAAGAGTGTTGGTAGTGTGATTGTGTGTGAAATGTTGAGATATCACTAAGTAATCATGTCTCATAATCATGATACCAAGATATGTCCAAATAATTGCAATTATTATTGTTCCTGCACTCAAGTGGCCCTGACTTATACATCAGTTTGATACATCAAGCTCTATAGCACAGATTTCACTATAAACATGCACCAACTCAACTCACTTTCTACTCGTTTTTATCATATTTCAATAACACAAATCCACATCGTTACCATTAATCTTTACCCTTATCTTGCTCAATATGTCACATCCCCTCCAAAGTCTCTCTCACTCTAAATCTTTGTATTGTATTATTTTTCCTTGTGGCATAATACAAGTCATTCAACACCTCTCTCTGATTCACACTCCCCTTTATTACCAAAAGGGAAAGAATGTTTAATATTCAGAGTTATTTAAGCGGGCACTCGGCGTCCTTGGCTGTGTTAAAAATGCTCTAATTTGAAGTTGAAATATTCTTGAGCAGCTGTTTGGAGACACGCTCAGAGAAGGGTGGCTCTAATCCAGTAAAGCACTCTGCACACTTTCTACTCGTCCGTGATCGAATGCGTCTGGTTGACCATCTGTGGAGGATAACAGGTCTCTGCTCTCTGACTTGAATTTTTCATCATTTTTTTTAGTTATTGCTGCCAACACTTCTGCTCCCCGTGAGTCATCTGTGTTGTGTTTATCTTGTATTAATGCGGCTACAGTGGCTGTCTGGCAGTTGTCTGGAAAAGGTCCAAAAGCACTGTTTTTAAGAGAGAAGCTTGATAATTGGAAAAGGATATTGAGAAAATGCCACCATCAAGTTTTACCTTGAGAACCAACAGATAATAAGATGTTATTTGAAAGAGTGCTTGTCTCAGAGGAGTGGAGGGTTGGTGGCTGACTTCTTAAAACTGGCTTGAAAAAGAATACATTGAAAGAATAAGCCACCTTTTCTTCCATGTGCTCTGAACAGGCTTTGACTTGAGGAAGAAGCCCACTGTTGTTCTCCTCTTAGTTGATCAATTTTAGCACTTAAAGATCAGCGTGCCTTCAAACAATGCTGACTGCTTAAGTATTTTTTCAAGAAAAGTCTTCCTGACTACTTCTAGGTTTTTTGTTTGCTTGTTTGTGTAAAAGAGAAAACAAAAATAAGTTAACAAAAAACAACCCAACCTCCCCCTCCCTATCCATATAGAGAGAGTGAATTATAAAATACCCAGTAGAACTCCAGATGAAGGGTTTCAGTGGTCTTTTTGTACAAATACATCATGTTGGAAGACTGTTTGGAAACATGTTAAACATGTTATATGTATATATGTATCTATGCATGTATGTGTATCCATAAAATGAAGAGCCTTATTCTCTATTGTAAAGTGTCTTGAGATAACACTTGTTATGGCACTATACAAATAAAGATTGTTTGATTGAAAAGCTAAACTTAAAGGCTCGAAATGTTCTGTAGGTTTTCTCAGAGACAAGGAAAAAGTCCATAAAAGTTGAACTAAGCCATTATCTGACATGTATGGAGCAGGAGAGAGCTCCCTAAACCAGGCTTCAAATAGGAAAGATGACCTGTTATTTCAGACATGCAGGATAATTATGCTCATTGTCACAATTCCTTCACATGGTGATTTCCATTGTTTTAGAGGAGTGCTTTTCAAACTTTTTTTTGCCCAAGGCACACAGAATCTGAAGACACACCATATCCATATTGATCCAAAATAGCTTCCTAAACATGTTTTGCAGTACCTTCTCAAGCTGTAAAATGTAAGTTTTATTTACCATTGCCTATAAATTTGTCAAACTGTTTTATTATTCATGAAATATTCACTTCCCAAAATGTTAAAGAAATCATTTCAACTTTAAATCTCATAAATACAGAAACACATTAAACTTGACAGCTCATCATATATTTGAAATAGAAAAGCCATTTCAATAGGAACAAGACCAAAACATAATGGTTCCCTTCACAGTTCTGTTGATGTTGAAGTCAATGTATCTGTGGAGGGTTTTCTGAGATTGCAGCTGTATTAGAAAAGAAATGTTTCTGAAATACTGATAAGTGTAGACCTATTATTAGTTGTGATGAAGTTGAAATAATATGATTGTACATTTGCCAGGGGCACACGTAGACTTCCTGCAAGGCATTCAGTGCCTCGCTGCAGCATTAAAGAACCATTGCTTAAGAGTAGGGCTGGGAAATATATCCATTTGATCAGTTGATTCAGGGTTTCTGTTTTTGTTGCAGAAGAGTTTTACTTTAGAAGTTAAAATTTTGTTTATCTTACTCCATCATCCATTTTACACTCCCTCTACCTCCATAATTAAAACCCTGACCTTCCTCCCATCATGCAACTCTGCAAGATTTTTTAAGTTGTGATGTTATTTAAAGAATTAAAAACTGAATGTTTTCACTATTTTCATAATGCCTTTTATTTGCACAATTTTAGGTTTGCTTTTTTTTATATTAGATTAAATAAATGGTCAAGGCTTTTCTCGTCTCTCTGACAACTCAAAGCAGCTTTTAACCACAGGTCACATCTACACATTCACACCCATTTGCTCTCACATTCACTCCATTTCATACCAATTTACACACAGCAGTGGGACCAACTTAGGTGGGCTTTACACGAGTATGAATTTGTAAGACTCCGATAAAATAAACTATTGATCTGGTGATATTGATACATGGAGACGCGTATTTGTCCATGACTCTGCATCTTTTTTGAAAACGGGTCTGCAAGTGGATATCTGCGTATTCATCTTCATGCCGTAGTTGATATAAACAGACAAGTCCGAGAAAGATGGTGACCTCATAGCACCCCTCCTCCTCCCTGCCCCCAACCCACATTGTCACACACTCCAACAACAACAATGGCGGCAGCCGGGCTGATTCTGATCTTGTTCCAGCAGCTACAAATATTGCTACGACTTTTATACCAACATTTGCTCACAGAACACCAACAACACCAGCTACGGCAACAACAGCAACAAGTGCTCATGCAGAGATGCAGCATGTTACGTGCTCATGAGCACTTGTTGACGTGGAATATACCTCGGGGCAGAACCAGACGGGCAACCCGACAGGATTTTGCGTGGTTTTGCGTTGTCATGTAAATGCACAAGCCTATGTACAATACAATGTGTAAACAGCGACACATGTTTTGATGCCAACGACAAGACAATATGGGGCCGTCCTCGTGTGAGGAGGGCCGTAGAGTTAAGTGTCTTGTGAATGACACATCACCAGAGCCAGAGCCTGGCTTGAATCTGCAACTGTCTGGTTATCGACCAAGCTCACCTTCAGACTGTGACACTGGAGTTGGCTGTGCAAACAAATATTTTGTGCACAAATAAACATAAAAAAAGATTAAATAGGGCTCACAGAAACCAAAAAACAAATCAGTCATCAAATTTAAAAATAAATCAATAACCATACTACATATGGTCTCCAGAATAGATTGTACACATCTGTTCCACATTTCCACATTCACTTTACATTACAGTTAACATTAACTCATTCACATTCATGCTTGGAGTGGAGAGCGCTGGTATTGTTCTCACCGCAGCCAAATTGCAAAGTAAGAGAACAGCTGTTGAGAAACAAAGGCAACTGATAGAGGCATAAGAATTTTTTAAAAAGTGATACAGTTGCATTGTAATACTTCAGATTTATCAGAAGTCACTGTTTTGCTTTATTGTATTGCGTTATTTTATATTCTGTGAAAACTAAATAAAAACAGTCTGAAGTAGTGCGGCAACTGTGAAAGCCTTTGCATGACCCAAATATTGTTTATTGGACTCCTATTAAAAGTTATGTAACTGTTATCTACTCCCCTTGCCTCTGATTAAGGACTGTGCAAGAAATAAAAGTCAGCTTCATAAGAAAAGCCTCTTAAAGGGTATTTCATTCACCTCTAGAGCACATCAGCTGATTCAAGACTGAGCTTCATCTGAGCTTTAGTTTGTTTTTGTTCTTAAATGAGAGCAAAGACAATGTGGACAGTGCTGATGACCCACTGTTTCCTGCACCAGTTGAGAGCACTTGCCAGCCCTAATCTCCGTTTATGACTCAGAGATTAGGTCTGGACTGACGTCAGGCTTGGAGTTCAAGTACATTAGAGTTCAAGATGGTATAAAATGAAATATTGTGCATTATGTGATCAATGGAAACAATGCATACTGTTTTTTTCAGTGTAGATGCTAGGACTGGGTGTTTCAGTCCCTGATGAATCAGCACAGCCATGAGTGTAAATATTAAATGTCACACACAAATGCTCAATATAAATAGTATGAGCTGCTTTACGAACGGCGCCCCATAGCATAATGTCATCTACAGAAGGCAAGACAAACCAAAATAAGTAAACTAAAGGACAGTCAATGTAATTTTAGACTTTTTTTTCTTTACCATGATTGATTTTTCTAAAGCTTCACCCTTGGTAGGCACACATCTGACCAATAAGTACACTCACTGAAAACTTCAGAGTCAGTCTAAACATCAAACATGGCAGCCTGCTTGAATGTGCGTCTGTTTCAGAGCTCCCTGTTTTATTTAACCAAATTCATAAAAACAACATGGCTGATGAATGTAAGGTAATGCATGCAGAAAGATAGTGTTGGAGCTGCAGTATCATCTTGATCAGTGTATATACTCAAGTTTCTTTGGCTGTGAGCAGTTGGCCCAGATGGTCTGTAGCACAGTTTCAGCTCCTGAATTAAATGCTGCAACTCAAAGAGTTCTTCTCTCCTTTACAATGTGACGAGGACTCATGTGTTCTCTGTTTCTTTCATCTGAGTACTGTGTCAGATGCACACTATATCAAATAGAACGTGCACAATATACACAAAAAACATTTCACTTTTAATGTGAATGGAAAGGGGAGTCAAAAAATCACAGAGGAAATATTTGTCATTTTGTCCCATTTATTTACGTCTTCTTTGGTCTTCCCATGTACACCAGGAAAAAAAATATTTATTTTGTTCAATAGAAAATAAAGCTGTAAATGTACCTCGCCTTAACTTATCATGTAAACATACTGACCAAGGTTCATAGACTGTTGCTCTCTTATCATCCAAGTGGGATAAATGGTTTAATTGTACGAGCCAAATTCTGAAGTGTTCTTTGGAGAGACATTAAACACCAAACTGCTACCATTGTCACAGCTGGCAAAGCTAAACGTGAGTTGGGTTAATTAAGACACCACATAGCATCAGATAATGAATGTATTTGTGGTAATGGATGAATGTGACATGAAGAGTAAAAAACACTTTGAGTGGTCAGAACCACAAATGTGATTGTTTTGTAGTAAACATTTATCACCCCACACCGAAATACTACATGTATTTTACACTACATTTTTAGAAAGTGGCTGTCCTTAATGATTTTACCAATCTAATCAGTCAGAGAAATGATAAGAAGGGAATGACATGACAGCCTTTCCTGATATAAATTGCCACCTTTTCATTTCCTCATCCCTGATATGACAAAACAGGAAAGATCCCCTGCTTCAGCACTAATTGGTTGACGTTCCATCACATCATGGAGGAGGAAATTCAAGTATCATACATCAAGAGCTACAGCAGCTTTTTACACTGCACGCACCCCTGGTGACAGAGATTAAGTCCAAGAGGAAAAGAAGCAGAGCTCAGGCAGGGACGAGAAACTAATTGGTTGAGGGTTAAATCATTTGCTGCCATAATGGCTCCTCTGGTCAGACGTGACAGTCACCAGATGTCACATACTATCATGCTGGAAAGTTCACAGCGAACGTCAATTAAATTGTATGAGTCATCATTTACTATAAGGTGTGACTATTTCAGTCTGTAGGGATGTTAACACATGGAAATGTCTTCTGTGTTAAATGACCATAAGAGCCTGACATTTCTCTTAAGATTTATGTTTTTAAATCTACACTTTCTCACATTAGAGCAGAGGGATTTTTTTAAGTTTTGTACAAATGTTAAAGGGTTAGTTCAGGGTTTTTTTGAAGTGGGTTAATCAAGGCCAATGTCACTGATAGATATAATTGCCAATTAAGCTTTTTTGGGGCTCTGTCCCTAATAGAGGGATACCTGGCGGCAAATGCTAGCCAATATATAGCAGCCAGTGGTGCCACCAAAAGCCCCAATTACCCCATTTATGTTAAAACTATACATAAAAAATTTGTCTGATTGGATGCTACATAAAAATTCTTAAAGGCATTTAACTGTTCCTCAACACAGCCCTGTGCTAAAATTTTGGTATGTTGTGGCGCAGTGGTTATTTATCCCTCTGCCATCAGCTGTTCAGAGCATCAGAAGAAACAATAAACACCAGTTTCACGAAAATTTCCCTGAATGGTTGGGTTAAGAACATGAGTGACCTACTGTCACCTCTGCTCACCTTTACTGTTCATTTTGTCATTGTTAACTCTGCCAAGCAGGTTATGTTTTTGCTTGCATATGTTTGTTGTTTGCAAGATTTGGCAAAAAACTACTGGACCAATTTAGCTGAAATGTTCAGGGGATGTTGGTAATGGTCCAAATTAGATTTTGGTAGCGAGCCAGAGTTCTACGTGTGGGTTTTCAGGGTCAGGGAATCATTTTATGATGTGAACTATGGTTTATAGATGAACAGCAATATGTGAGCTACCTTGGTGGAGGTTTTTGCTCTCCGAGTACTTTCTACTTTATGAGCTTGAGGGTAAAAATATGTGTTAAAACTGTAAATATACATTCGAACTGAAAATGTACTGCAGCAGTACTACAGAGGCAGTAAGCCACCTGTTCCAACATAGTGCACTCCCAAAGTCCTCAACTGTTTTTTACTCTCTTGGCATTAAAAGCAAAATGTGTAGTACATACATAGAAAATACATAGCCACTCTGAGTGGACAACAACAATATCTAAGGAGTGCAGCGTGGAAGCACTTTGGCAAAACAAATGGCAAAACAAAAAACAAGACCTGGCCAAATGTCGATCATGTGCAAACAGCTGGCCCACTCCTCATCCATGTCAAATCTGCAGGCCCATTTGTCGGCCTTCCACCCACTGCAGTCCAGCAGCACCCTCAGCCTCATGCGGCCATACTCCACTCAGCAGACCCCCCTCCCTGCCAGAGTTGCTGAAAGAGGCTATCATGGCCAAAATTGTAAGAATTATACGCAAACACATGCAGCCCACCTGTGTGGCTTCTGTGGAAGTAAACAGAAAATGATGTAGTGGAAATTTAGTGTCTGCATGTGAGGTGGGCCGGGTGGATTGAGTATCTTCATATCTTAGTGTGTATATTTGAAAACTCCTTGGAGTGTAATTTTTGAGAAAAGTGACAGCCCTAACTGCTTATACTGATGTTCAAAGTAGCAATTTTACTGCTACTGTTACCAGTGTTTTAATAAGAAGACCTTTAGGCTTAATTCTCACACAAAAACACATTGTTCCTCATGTTTGAGAGAAGTGATTGTACAACAGATCCATTTCTTCTGCCCAATAAAATATTTTTCCCTCAGTCATCAATAAGCTGCACTCAATTAAACTGATGACAAGTAAACATCTGATGTCAGCTTATCCCACTTTAATTTGCCTGTCTATAATAAAGACCAATACAAATGCTTAATTGACGCTGATGTTTCAAAATCAGAATCAGAAATTTCTACTCCTGTAACTAAACTAAATACAGTTATGCAAGATTTACATGGCACACACTCTTTTATCTAACCATCTGCCTCCAATTTTCCCACAAAACTCTACCCTTTACTATCTTTTCTATATACTGTAATACTCATATACAACATTTACATTTACCAAATAAGACTTCTAATAATCACACTTTAGCAAAGACTATTCCAGCCCTGCTCCTTGACTCACCTCGGCACTTTGTCAAATAAGTTGTACACCTCTGAGAAGCATACCTCTATCGAGCAATAGTACTTATTAATGTATTATGGATTAATGTGCAAAAAGTCTTGTTTATTAAGCAGTAACTCAAAGTTGTTGGCTGTAACGTTAACAACTCTCATCTTTCAGATGATGAAAAAGGCTCTTGAGTCCATGGCCATGGATTCTCATAATGTTGTGCGGTGCAGTGTCTTGAGTAGTATGTGTGAGCACAAAAGAAAAACACTTTCACAATGGGCTCAATTCATCAGGCAGTGTGAAGGTTTTTCTTGTAAAGATGTTGGAAGGATTTGAAGTGTTTTCACCTAAATACATCAGCCTCTGATTTAAGGACTCACTGATTCTTTGCAAACATTCAGTTTGGTTTTACTCAGTATTTCATCATTTAAAAAACATGCCTTAATGTTAATTTTGCTGCCAGGATAAATCTCTTTGCCATTTATTAAATCCATCTGTTTTAAAACTTAAAATCCTCAGTTCACCATGAAGGAGATTTAAAACATAACCATTAAAAAGCTTCATTTAAAGGTGTTTGTAATAAATCCTGCTATAATCTTGTGTTTCCCTCACCCTTCTGAGTGCAAAGCTTTAGCAGGCTCAGTGTTTTATTGTCCTCTTTTTATCACAATATAAAATATGCCAATACCAGTCTAATTACCTTGCTCAGCACAAGGACCCAATTGTCCCTGAATGTCCTGCTGCTCAGCACTTCTCCGAGCTGCAGATAGAGTCAAACACCGAAGACAAACATGTATTTCCTGTCACATCCACAGGACAGCACGCTTCATTACGCCCGATGATTGTGCAGCTGAGATTGTCAATGAAACCAGCCTGATGGCATAGGGAGAGAAAACACACGAGGAAGCCCTAAACAGCTGAAGAAATAAAAGAGGGGAGGATTCAGAGAGGTAATCCAAGAGGGAGAAGGCAGCAGAGACACATGCTGCATTATAAGTGAAGATTTGATTTATAAGCACTGGATTTATGATAGGACATTGTCTTCCATCCACCACCTTCAGTTCCTCCTCCATTGTATGATCAACAGTCAAAAAACTCCTACGCCACCACTCCTCAATCTTAACCCCACCCATATTCTAGAGTTGGGGTAGCCAAGGTGGTCCCTATGAGCATTTTTTAGCCCAGAGGAAGCCCCTGATGTGCCTTAAAAACAGTAGAACTAACCACCACAGCGCTTTTTTCTTAAATTTTTCTTCAATCTATGCAGAACTTCAAGGCACATGTATCCCATATAGGAAGTCTTCAGTCCAGTCACAAGGGGCAGCAGGCTTTTGGTAACATTAAGGTGGGCTTTACACGAGTATGAATTTGTAAGACTCCGGTAAAATAAACTATAGATCTGGTGATATTGACACACGAAGACGCGTATTTGTCCATGACTCCCCATTTTTTTTGAAAACGGGTTTGCAAGTGGATATCTGCGTATTCGTCTTTGTTACGGCCTCTGGAGCATATAAATAACAATCAATCACCAATTAAAGTTATAAGGCTCAACTCAAAGAGACCAGTAGCATATAAAAGGACACAAACAAAGATGTTAGGAGTTTTCAAAAGAATGTATATTTTATTTAGCACAAATCAACTTAAATATTTACTTAAGCAAAGGAAAGAAAATAAAAAGGCTGCAGGTGCTGGCCAAAAAGAACAAAAGAGGGATGGTGGACATGGCCAACCACACAGTGGGCCATCGAACCAGCCACCACCCCGTAACTAAACTGCCTAACCAAAAAAATAACCCTATCTTTAAGAAAATAAGCCGCGAAAATAGGACTACCAGCACACTACAGCCAAACTAAAACAACAAAACCCAGCAATCTGATATTCCTGAGGAAGAAAGAGAAAACAAACACATGATTAAAGGAGGAACATTTAAACAAAAGAACACAAGTAGAAAACCTCCTTCAAACCTGTTTGCAGGTAAATCTATGTGTGTGTGTGCAGCCCAGCTTCCCAGCTCTCTCTGCCAAGTTCCTCTCCCTGCTCCACTAAATGCTGACCTGCCACACCTGAGCGCCAACAGCACACAGGTGTTGCAGCCACACAGGTAGAGGGAGGAGGGAGGGGGAGACAGAGAGAGGAGACCCCAGCTGCCACCACACATAACAGTCTTCATGCCGTAGTTGGTATAAACAGATAAGTCCGGAGAAGATGGTGACCTCATAGCACCCCTCCTCCTCCGGGGGATCCCCGCCCAACCCACGTTGTCACACACAACAACAACAACAATGGCGCCAGCCGAGCTGATTCTGATCTTGTTCTAGCAGCTATAAGTATTGCTACAACTTTTATACCAACACCAACTACGGCAACAACAGCAACAAGTGCTCAAGCAGAGACGCAGCATGTTACGCATGCATGAGCACTTGTTGACGTGGAATCCACCTCGGAGCAGAACTGTGATGTTACGAGTGTAGTAACCCAAGAACTACATTACTCAGCATGCAATATGGGTTGGGAGCATGTGCGGAAACCCACAGGTACGTCGTGGTGTGGATTTTGCGTTCTGAAGTAAATACACAAGCCTATCTACAATACAATGTGTAAACAGCGATCCGTGTTTTGATGCCGACGCCAAGACAATACGGTGGCGTCCTCGTGTGAGGAGGGCCTGAATCTGTTGATCCAGAACAATAAAAGTAAAAATAAGTGATTTTTAAGCACATTTTTTAGTATATGGCCATTATATTATTAGAATTACATTTTGACCACTAAAAAAGTGACAACTTCCTGAACACCGACTGACCAATCACATGCCCCCAATCAATAACCAATCAGGCGCAGCCAAAGGTCAACATGAGAAAAGATAGTTAGCTGTAGTAGTGGCACAAAAGACTAAACAAAGCAAAAAACATCATGATGAACAAGGGTAAATATGTTAATAATTACTGCAGTAAGTCATTTTGCATAGTTTTATTGTTTTTCTCTTAATAGCCTAAGCTTGACATAACCTTATTCAGATGTGAAAAACCTTGCTCATCATTTATTATAATGTAATAATTATCAAGTTATCTTGAATTAAATTTCAGATTGTAAACTTTTTTTGTTTGTCTCCTTTGTAATATTTCATTTAATACATCTTAAACTTGGTAGTAGTTGAAAGGGTTTAGGTTATATGTGCATTACTAAGAAAAATATTGCAGTTTTATTTAAGACAGAAAATGGCTTTAGTTAAAAGGGTTAATTTAAAACATAACTTCAACGTTTGAGTTACACTTTTAAAGGTTTGTTTTTATTTTTAACTTTGACCAGTGAGGAATTCACATTTATGGTTTGTCTCCACACCTCAATCACCTCAGGTGTAAGTTGGCGCCCTAAAAGTTTCACCTGTACACAAAGAAATACAAAGAAATCCCCAAAAGGTGGGACTGTTGTACTTACTATTTCAGTTGAGCTGGTAAATCGTTCAACTTTTTTTTGACAGAAGGTCCAACATGATTGATTTTTGTCCTGCCTCCTATGATTGGTTTGGTCACTTTAAGCATTCAGAGCAGAGTGAGCTCTGCACTCAGGACAAGCACAGAAGTAAATGAGCTGGACTTTTAGTCATGAGGTGGAACTATGAGGCAGAGAAAGTCTCTGGAGCTCCAAAAACACCATTCCCAGCCTTTGTGAGAGGGCTGATACCTCAGATTGAAAAAGAAGAAACGTTAGAGAAGTAGTCGAGGCACCTGAGTTTGTTGTAAAATAGCTGTTGGCATTAAAGAGGACATATCGTGCTTGTTTCTCCTTTTCACTATGCCAGACTAGGATGCCTGTAAAGCATTTCTGCCCTCAGTACAAGTCATTTAGTTCCTTCATTGCCCCACAATAGCATTCTCAATATCCTCTTTTTAGGCCATTAACAAGCCCTCGTTGAAACACTCGGTCTCAAGGCTGACCTACAGTTACCTCGCAACGTCACAGCCCTCTGTGCTCTGATTGGTCAATTCTATCGGGGGTTGAACCAGCCTGTCCTTCTTCTTCTACTGTATTTTCCGGCAGGCTCAAAGCAGCGACCGCGTATTGAGACCCCCTACAGGCCAGAGCTGGTAATGAGTGAATGTGAGCCAGGGACCTATATACCCCTGCTGGACGGATGTATTCCTCGGTGATGGTTTGTGGCTAACGGAAATCACAGAGGAGGAAGTGTTTTATCAGATTACTCCAATAAAAAGAAAGGTACCTTGTGTCGTCACGACGATTTAAATCTCGTGGACATCTCGCAATGACCTATTTTCAGAGGCATCAAATCTCGTTCTAGGATATCAGAAAAAATACAATATCTAATTTTTTGAAAATTAAGGGGGTGTAAGGTCTTGTTTTCAAATTTATTATATTATATGTAAGTATTAAATCATGTATCAGCATGATATGTCTCCTTTAAGCATCAGGCTTATGTATCATTAATTCTAACCGCTCATCTTCAGGTGGCATACAGGATTTCAAGGCTGTATTATCCATATTTATCCAATGTAATGATCATGGGGCAGCATGGTGGTGCAGCAGGTAGTGCTCGTGCTTCACAGCAAGACGGCTGCTGGTTTAATCCTGTGTCGGTCAGTGTGCAGTTCGATAGTTCTCCCCATGCATGTGTGGGTTCTCTGTGGGCACTCTGGATCAACAACATACTCATTAGGTTATTTGGTGACTCCAAATTGCCAAATGAGGTGAGTGTGAGCATAAATGGTTGTCTCCACCTCCTGCCCAGTGTTACCAGGGATAGGCTCCAGCCCTGTGATATCTAATGGCATCAGTGGTATAGATACTGGATGGATGGAAGATGATCAGTAACAGACACAAGTTTTGTGTATTCTGACTTAAGTGTGACTTCTAAGGAGGCTCAAAGATAGGTGAACTGCGAACAAAACCTAAACTGTAAACCAATTCGACACCCTTTTTCCCAACACTTGCTCAAGAAAAAGAAAATACAGCATCAATAACACACAAAAAAGAGACAAAGTCAGATGTTTTGGACATTTTTTGTTTTGTCAAAACAAGGAATTTTAAAAAGATAAAGGAGGTCCTATATGCAGAAAAACAGACACAAAAGCTCCTCGAGGCATATGAAGGAAACTCACTCAAGTGTCAAACAAAAAGTTCTTCAAAAGTTCAGCAAACAAATAAACCAGCTACAGAGAAAAACATGAGTCACCGGAAGCTTATATGGGGAACTGGGCAGGAAGACCGACTACTGCTCCTGCTGATACGAGAGTAGTGTGATGAATTTGTGTCGGTTCATGTGATTGTGTTCCCACTGCAAACAAACTGCTCCAGGGGGCGATTGGTAATGAGCCGAGATCATCTCTTTTAGGCAAGCTCGTTGTGGTCATTTGTACTGAAACAGGAATTGATTGCAGCATTCATTTGTATTCAAATGAACGATGCTGGGCACCGAACGTCGGCACACATGAGGCTTTACTGAGCACATTACACTCGGTGAGGTGAGGTGCCCACTTAGCTTTATTTCTCTCTACACTGTTGACTTTAAAGGATCAGTTCGGTTTCTACAGCTTTCACATTGTTTATAGAATGAAGTAGAACAGTATACTCACCCAGAAGTCTTTCCTGATCCAAACAGTGCTTCGGGAGATATTTAGATCCAAAATCGAGCGGCGGACATTTGTATAATGGTAGCACACGGGGCATGTATAGTGCCACTCCTAAAACTGCATTAATCATCCAAAAACTCATTAGTTTCACCAATATTTCATCATGGTCCGCTCATGCTACTCCTCCATTACAGTCTGTGTCGCTCCAGACATGTCTTAATGACTGTACTGACCTCTGAACTGAAGAAGAAGAATGTTTGCCTCCGCACATGCGCAGTGCGGCTCATTGTTTCAGGGGAAGACCGCCGGCTACACAACGACTTTCTTCTTCCAGTTTTGTGCAAAATGGACGAATATCTATCGGATGAAGATGTTGTGGAGGAGAACTTTGAATATGATGGGTGTCCTTACAGTTTTGAGCCAGAGTTTACAGATGAGGAGCTCATTGAAAGGAGGACGCGGAGGCAAAGAGAAGAACAGCTGGCCAGAGAGCAGTCTTCAGTTCAGAGGTCAGCACAGTCACGAAAACATGGGTGGAGTGACCCCAGACTGTAATGGAGGAGTAGCCAGAGCGGAACATGATGGAATATTGGTGAAACTAATGAGTTTTTGGATGATTAATGCAGTTTTAGAAGTGGCACTATACATGCCCCGTGTGCTACCATTATACGGATGTCCGCTGCTCGATTTTGGATCTAAATATCTCCTGAAGCACTGTTTGGATCAGGAAAGCCTTCTGGTTGAGTATATCATTCTACTTCATTCTATAAACAATGTGAAAGCTGCAGAAACCGAACTTATCCTTCAAGGAGTCAAGCATAGCGGCATAATTGGGTCAGGGGTCTCCTAAACTCTTATCCTTCTAAAAAGGCACATGTTTTTTCTGATTATTTAGAAACTTGTTGAAACATCTTCATTTAATATTCTGCCAATTCCTCTGCCTCAATAGTCTTTAGACTTGGCCTCTTCTAAGTGCCCTTGACTACGACACTGCTTCTGAATCCAAAAGATTAACACACAAAAAAATAAAAGATGGCATTTAGTTTAAAATATTAAAACCAGTGGAGCAAAATGTTTATCACCACAAAGACCTAAGTGGCTGAAGTGTGCTGCATTTTTTCTGCATTGTGAATGTCTAGTAGAGATTTGAAACGAACAAAGCATTCTCCCCTGGCAAATAAATGCCAGAAAAGTAACCTTTGTTTACTGTTTTTATTTACTGGACTGTGCAGCAGTTAGTTTCTCATACATCAGTGAACCCAAGCTCAAACTTCATTGAACATCCTTTGAAACAAACTCTGTTATTGTGGTCATTTCCCAGCATGCCCTCTGTGGCAGGACAGTTTGCCCTTGACGTTAACCCTCCCCTTTGAGATACACACCACCTCTGATACAAACAGCCCTCATAGGTCATGATGGATGGGGCTTTCTCTGCAGTGGCAGCAGGTCACACACTGTAATATCCCACATCCTTCACATGACTGTGTGTAGTAACGGACACCAGGCTGTTTCTTTTTAATCCCAGCCCAACCTCCTTTTGCTCTTTTTCTTCTTATTTCTGTTGTGATCACATGCTCCCCTGCTCCCCATAGCAGGAAAATGGTGAGACTGTGTGTAAATATCAATACTGAAAGTGCACTCCTGCAGCTCCTGTTGAAGGGTGGGAAGGTCAGACAATGCTCAAGTTCAGTTTCTTTAAGTTTGGAGAAGAGTATTGGTTTCTATTTTTGGCTCTTGACTGATCGAAGGTAAAAAAAAAAGTCACAAATTTGATCTGAAGGATTAAAATATCAATAACAGTATAAATCTAGTGCAGTTTCCCTGAGTGTCTTGAAATGCACTTTTAACTAAAATGTATTATTTATTTATTTATTTATTTATTTTTGGAGGTGTAGCAGGGAGTTGTCGATACTCGTGAATTGTTAATCGTAGGGTAAATAGCTTTTTCAGGGCTGCTTATGGAGATGACTATTTTTGCTTGACTAATGTTTGTTATACTTTAAGGGGGGCATATCATGACAAATCACCTTTTTAAGGCTTTTGTGTAAGTATTTTAATGCCTACAGTATTTGTTTTGCTCATTGCTATGAGCTAATGCTAACAGCAGGATAAAGTGAACCAGAGGTAACTTAGCAACATGTTTGTCAATGATCATGCTACTTGTTGAAAGTCTGAAGGATAAATTTCAATGTATGAGAATTCTGACATTATTCAAGAGAATTTTAACAGTAAGCTAAATATAATCAGTCCTTTACCCACCCCATTACTCCTCTGTTTCTGCTAACATTAGCCCAGAAGGTAGGCTAGGTTGCAGATGTGTCTCACTGTGGTGACTTCGCTAGGCTAGCATGTTGTGTGTTAGCCTATGATGTTTTGGGGAAACAAGCTTCGCTGCTATCTGGTAACCAGCATGAATTTGTAGTTTGTGTGTGTTCAGGACTGTAAGTGTCTGAAGTTGAACGGCAGAGCGCTCCGCTTCACTTGAGTTATGCTACAGGTCTATCAGTAAGTCCCCATATGTATGCTGTTCTGCTCTGGCTCATTGACATATATCGGCGACTGGCCTCAAAACCAGCCGTTTTGAACAGAGGGGTAATGTGAACATGGAAAGAATGCAGCTGTGCATTATCCACAGGATTTTTGGACCAAATCATGTTACTAACGTTTCATGAAGATATCAATAATCCATTTTTAAATTGCTGAAATGAAGCAAAATATGGGACTTTAACCAAAGCACCGCGCAGAGGTTTTATTTACCTTAAGGTGACTCCATTCAAAGGTGAATTATGTTATGATTTGTTGACTGTGTGGAAGATTATGTGAGACACATGGCATCTGATCCATCTGGACCTGACTGAGACTGGACTTTGTGTTATCTCTACTTAAATAAATCTGTGTAAACCGTATATCTACTGTGTTTTAACCAATAAGTCTAAAAGACATCAAGATGGCGTTTTTAGTTCATATTATCCAGCCCCACTTCAACCATAAAAAGTTACTGGTTTAGCAAATTTTCAGCTATAACATAATTATGGTTTATGGTTTTATATGATGTTTTGTTGCTAATCTCTGTATTCTACCTTAAATCTCTTAGGTCTAGTTGTGCATTTGCATACCTGTGGAGAACTGAAACAATGCAAAAACACAATTCAAGCAATTATTTAGGCTTGAAAGCTTGTTTTTATTTATCTATATTTATAGCTACATTGTTAAATAACTGTAATAGACCTTTTTGTGTACTGTAGGGCCCACACAACTCCCCAAACTCAGCAATTCCCGCCACCCAGTGGACCATTTATATTGCTTGTTTTTCTAGTCATTTCCCATCACGGCAGGTAATTTCTTTGTGTGGAGCGGCTCGCAAAATGGCAGACAGACAAGTTCTAAAACAGAAGGATTTAGCAGCCAGCGAGCCAGACTCTCTCAGGGGTGGTTTAGACCAGGGATAGGGGGTTCATAATGCTCTCATTCCATCTGGATTAGGCAGTAATCATGAAGTTTTGACTACCAGTATATTTTATTTTCACTGCAGCTTCATTGTGAACTCTTATATCGGCCTGCAGAAGACTTTATGTTTTACCTGTTAGAAATGATTTGAAAATATTTCAATGAACACCACATGAATACTGCATGAAAGAAAAAACATGGTACGACTCTCTTTGTGTTTGGAGCCTGATAATTATTTTCCCTAACCATGAAAGTTAATATGATAAAACAATTGTGCTATTCAAAGCCTCTCTGAGGATACACAAGCCCGTTTTATAAAGTGTCATTAATATTCAAAGCAATTAACAACATAAGACAGAGTTCAAAATACACAGTTTACATCACAGAGGGCATTAAAAGACAGTTTGATAGAAGTTAGGGATTAATCAGGAGAGACTTATATTTCAGTGAACAAATATTGTTTTTTAAGTTGGGACAAATAATCAGGGCTTTTGGAAATAGTTTGTCTTTGGTGTTTAGATTCCATTATGATGTCTTCATGTATGCAAATTTTGGGGCTTAGTTGGTGTCTTTGTCTTGTAGTACGCTTTACCATCAATCAGACAGTCAAGAGCTTAAGCCCAGTTCCTGCTGTCACATGTCAGTGTGTCCTTGGGCCAAACACTGAACCCCAAGTTACCCCTACTGCTGTGTTAGTGTCATGTGAATGGCAGGTATCTGAACATAGAGACTCAGGCCCTCCTCACACGAGGACGGCCCCGTATCGTCTTGGTGTCGGCATCAAAACATGTATCGCTGTTACACATCCTATTGTACGTGGGCTTGTGCATTTGCATGACAAGGCAATATCCATGCTCGTTCTCCCAGGTTCCACCCAAAACTGTTGTCGGGTTGCCCGTCTGGTTCTTCTCCGAGGTGGATTCCACGTCAACAAGTGTTCATGCACGCGTAACATGCTGCGTCTCTGCATTAGCACTTGTTGCTGTTGTTGCCGTAGCTGATGTTTTTGGTGTTCTGTGAGCAAATGTTGGTATAAAAGTCATAGCAATATTTGTAGCTGCTGGAACAAGATCAGAATCAGCCCGGCTGCCGCCATTGTTGTTGTTGTTGTTGTGTGTGACAATGAGGGTTGGGGGGCGGGGAGGAGGAGGGGTGCTATGAGGTCACCGTCTTTTCCGGACTTATCTGTCACCAGATAATACCAGATATCCACCTGCAGACCCGTTTTCAAAAAAGATGTGGAGTCATGGACAAATACGCATCTCCATGTGTCAATATCACCAGATCGATAGTTTATTTTACCGGAGTCTTACAAATTCGTACTCGTGTAAAGCTCACCTCAGTACCATCAAAGAGAGACTGCGAGTGTGAATGGATATATGTGAGCCACGGCATAACTAAGGCAAGGCAACTTAATTTGTTGAGCACCATTTATACATACAACAAATTGTAATTGTTAACCATAAATGTTAATGTTAATCAAACACAGAGTTAAAAATGAATACATTATGGCATTTAGTGCATTAAAGACATCAAATTAGCAAAAAGTAAAATATAATTTCAAGGTAAAATGGAGAAGTAGCATATATAAAAGAAATACATTTTTAATCAAAAGAACAGATAAGATAAAACAGGAGGGAAAATAAAGATTGGATTAATGAGAAGGCAGTGTTAAAAAGAAATGTTTTTTAAAACCTGGTTTTGTCCCAGAGGACCTGAGGGGTCTGGATGTATAAGCTTAAGGTCATCAAGTGCTTTATAAACCAGGAAAAACAGTTTTAAAATCTATCCTTTGACCCACAGGAGGCCAGAGCTCTGTAACAGTCAGACAGACTAGAAAGGGCTGCTTATGCTCAAGTCCGTTCACTATTTGCTAAGTCCATGGAAAGAGACCAACAGCAGGATAGGATACCCCCATAGAGTGTAGAATATGTCAGCAGCAGGACAACCAGACAAGCAAGGCTGTGGCAAAATCAAGTTTGTCACTGCTTTGGTTGAATAAATGCCCCCAACCAGCAGGGAGAGCGAGAGAATGAAAAATGTCTTCAATAAATGAATACACAACAGTTTTCTTGCTTCAACTAAATGAGCTCAACAGCAATAATACAATATCATTAAATTGCTCTGTGTGCTGTCCAGTGAAGTCTGTTACTACAGTATCTCACCTTCTTGATGGAGACAGATTTGCATATTTGTCTTGACAGTTGCTAATTCTGTTGAACAACCCTAGATTGCCTTTGAGAGAATTTAGAGGGGATGAGAATTGACAGTATACATTACAGTATTGTCACAATACTTGAGCCCCAATTCAATTTTATTGTGATTCTTTCTATTATGGGATTTTCTAGTATTGTGTTACTTAACATTGTTTGTGATGTATTACCTTTCCTTGTCTGCATTTCCATCCAAAAAGAATATAACACCTAGTTTTCTAAGATTAACTAATAAACATATCTTGTGCTTTCATCATGTAAAAAGTTAATAAAACTATCAGACTGGTATCCACATGTAGCAAGATAATGTGACCCACTCCACAGTGCTCAACCACTCTTTGATTTTTAGCTTCACTGCCGTGTCTGTGAAATAATGCAGAGAGGATGGCACATACCTGGGCTCCAACCAGCATGTGACAAAACCCTTGTTTTACACAGCATAGTGATGCCTTAAATCTTTGCACATAAATTAAGAAATAGCATGTGCTACTTTTAGCTTGCTTAGTATTGGGCTAAATGTGTCAATTGTGTTGGCATACAAACAGATTCAGCATTAGCTTTGTTTTCATCTGCTTTCATGTTACCTGGGTGGTGCCGCATATAAGGGAAGCGGTGTGTCACTCCTTACAAACCCCATGTGTCACGTAAATCACTAATGTCCCCTCTAAAGTCCAAAATAGGTCCATGCAACAGATTTAATGCAAACAGAGCATTTAATATGTCAATCTCCTGTGCTGCCATATGTATTCACTAACTGTCATCACCCCCTTCTGACCTCACCTACATTGGCTTAAAGCTGGGGTTGGCGATCTGATTTAGATACACTTTTTGAAATACTGGTTAAAATGGTCTTTATGACCCGATGGTAATGAACTCATAATGTGTTCTTAAAACAGAGCAAAAAATATCCGCTGTCTACAGAAGGAGTAAAACAGGGAAAACACCAACCAATAATCTTGCTGGGATACCTTTTTTTACACCAATCAGATCCCGTCGCCATTCTGCGTGCCTGCTGCGCATGCATTTTACCGGCGTGCACAGACAGTGCGTGTAGCATGTAGCATGTAGCGTGTAGGAAACAGACTCTGCCAAAAAATGCTGACCTTTCAAGTTTTGTCTTTGAAAATAAGGGAAGTCCGCTGTGAGCTGTCCCACAACACCAACCAAGCTCCAGTATCCCTCACATTTAAGACAGATGTACAAGAAATCTAAAACAAACTCTTTATTTTTCTAAGTTTGTTCTGCTGTTGGCTCTAATCTCGCGAGAACTGCCATCCATGCTACTGCAGGTGGCAGTTCTCGTGAGACTTCTTCTTCTTCGGTGGTCCGCATCCATCCTTTTGGAGCTTTACCACCCCATTCAGGCTAGAGACGGAGCTCAGTTTGGAGAGGCAGAGGAATGTTTTTATTATTATATCGTCACACGGGAGATCTACAGGAGAATACTGATACAGGAGGACGGGAGAAAAGAGGAGAAAATACGGAAAATACGGTAGTTTTATGGTCAAAACGGGAGATTTGACAGGTATGTGGAGAATGTCAGAGGAACTACCTATACCCCGATCAACATCGGCTGTGAGTACTAACTAACTGTACATGTTTGTTTGGTGTTTTCTTACCGCTGACTGAGACATGACTTGGTAGTGTGAAACAAACACGTTGTGCTGAGGGTCTGGAGTCCAGAAGACTGCTTCTGGATATAGCGGCTGCGCGCGTGCATGTGAGTGGGGGGTGGGGCTAGGCGGCGCCCTGAGGAGATGCTACTTTCAAATTCATTCTAGTTTTCCAAAATCGCCTACCCCAGCTTTAATTATTATGTGGACCTAAGAAGTCATTGGTTTTATCTCTTAAGTAACAAAAGCTTTCTTTAATGCCAGAAGTAAGTACATTCATAAGTAGTGATACATGAAGTCAAATATCACTACTATTATGGTGTACTGATTATTTCCTCCCACCTCTTGAACTCAGGCTCATAATTTACTTGGTCTGTGTTGGAAACAGCCTTAAACGCCCCCTGGAGTCTCCCCACAGTACTGCCATGGTAAAAACAAATACCTGCTCAGTCTTTAGGATGCAATATTGAAGATGTAATTGAAACACTCCACATTTTGTTTCCATCAGACACCAAATATGGACAAGAAGCATGTTCCTAAAAAAAAAGACAAAAAACAAAATTACTTTATTTTTTTTCATTGACATGTGCCACAGCCAAGCAGTCAAAGAGCGGACCACGCAAAGCAGGATCAGTATTGGATTTCATCATATAACCTGCTATTATTTCTACATTTAGTTTGTCAGTATTTTTTCATATTGCGTGTTTGTGAAGAAGGGAACCTTGGAAGTCTTTAATTCTCATACGTTAAAGTTTTCACTCAACAAACAATGTGGGAATCTTTGCCTGGATATAAGCATCTAAAATTAATTAAATGCAATTGTAAGATTCATACTATTTTGCCCATATTGAAGCCAGTTCATTTCACTTTATTTATGCTGAAAACATATTGAATAACTTCAACTTCAATGTGATTGCAGAAGGAACATTTACATTGTCACAAAAGGCTGATATGATATGATAATCACTTGAACCCACATCACCTCTTCCATAGTATCAATTTAATTAAAGTTCATCTAGATAATGTTGAATTATTCAGCATCAGTTATCTCCACCTTATAATCATTACAGATGCTAATGTTTAGATTAGATTAATCACTGTCCATGGTTGTTATTGATCATACCTCTATACAGTTACCTTTACAACCACATAGAACAGAGCAACCTTTAGAAAACGAGATTTCACATCTCAAGGGGTTAACCTCGAATAAATTCATATTCAGCAGAGACAAATATGACAAGGACAGATATATGATTGGCTCATGAATATGTCACTACCTTCCATTCTTACTTTAGTCCCTTTGTCTCTGCCCACCTTCCTTCCTTCGCCCAAACCCCCAACACAGCTTGGCTGTACAACATGAGATTGGCTCCACTCCAAGGTTTTTTGCAGAAGAATATGTGTCTAACCTGCTGTACAGTAAAGTGTCTTGAGATAACACTTGGTTTGAATTATAGATAAAAAGATTGATTTATTGAACAACACTTGTTACTTATGATATGTATGATAAATCATTAATGGCTGCGCATGCATCTTGCCTTGTAGCTACTTTTGTATGAGTGGAGAAGGAGTGGTGAAAGCATTGTGTTTCCCTGGAGAGCTTATGAAATACAGAATATTAAACTCATGCACTGCACTCACAGATCCCAGCTCATTAAATTGACACAGTAGCGAGGCCTCTCCAGCACTAGTAGCTTTGGATACTTAAGAAATTACTGCATTAAAATGCAACAATGTGAATTATCAAATATTTTAAGACAGCAGTTTCATCTCAGTTATGATGTGTCTCTTTAAAACTACCGTGTATTTTAAAGACAATGTAACAGAACAGCATAATGTGAGAGACTAATAGTATATTTGTTTTTTTCTGCATTGTACATGATTCTAGTTTTTCAGTATCTCAGTCAGCCGCTCTCTCTTTGTTTGAGAGATTGCTCAAGTGCCTCATAAAGTGGACTGACATTCTCCAAACTACACTCGTATGTACAATGGGATTATCCATCTCTCATCTTTTGATTCAAGGCAGATAATTTAAACAACATGCAATTAGATCTGACATTAACCTGCAGGGTCACGCAGCAAATTTCAATCTGTCAGTGAAAGCAATCAGGAATTTTCAGCTTCACACAAATCTGTGAGATTTATTCAAGTGTGTTTTAGTCTAATCCTTTAAAAGCTTGACAGATCATGCATTGTTTGCAAATTTCAAGGTTCGATACTTTCTGATAAAATGTGAAATAATTCACCTGAATGATCATTATTTCCTATTCTGAAAAATCTATGTTCATTTACTGATCAGTTAAACATTTTAAAAGGAATATAACTCACTCCAAACCTCCTTTGTCCCCATGGTGTTGTGTAACTGAACCATCCCTCTTCACTCAGCAAATAATGCTTTAAAAACAGTCCATGAATTGGCAGAATCCCCGGTGACTAGAAGCAATAAATCCATCATTTTGTTTGTCAGCTTCAAATCAATGCACCAGATGGACACCGGAGGCTTTCTACTATTTACAGAGTGTAATGGCATTCTTGTTGAGGAGAAATGAACTCAAAGTTGGAAGAAAAGTGAACAATAACTTTTATTTTTTTCCCTTCACAATATTTTTAAGTCTTGTACTGCAGTCAGGGACAAGTTTTGTTGATGTTCAAAAGAGGTTAAGTGAACTTTTGCTAAGTAAGTTTAAAGATAATATGCTTTTACTCTTCCATCTCTTGTTTTCTTCTAGATACTCAGCCTTCAGTCTAGCTTCACCCCATTTCTGATATACATGTTGTAGCTCAAAAGACCTCCAAAAGCCCATTTGATCAGTTTTCAGACCCTTTTTAACTGCAGCATTTCCATTTTTAAGCATCAGTGTGCAAATACCAGTCAGTATCCTTTTTTATCATCATGGAACTTGTTGTTCTTCCAAACTGATTCATTTGTTGACACATGGGTTATACCAGCAGTCTTTGTTTTGTTCGGGGGTTTTTAATAGTCCATTTTATTTTTTTTTCCACAAAGATCATGTTGAGGACATTTTTCACAACATGTTGCCACGGTGGACTGAACATGTGTCAGTACTTTTGTTTTGTGTCCTATCACAACATGAACTTTTGCGAACCCCCATTGTGGATCCAAACATATGAGGCAACATAGAAATGCCATTGTCAGAAGTGTTGAGCTAGTCTCCAGGAGTGCCTCAGGGGTCAGTATTTGGCTACCTTCCTCATTCATTATACAACACCTCAATAGGTGCAATCAACCATGCCCATAGTTTCTTATATCTTTACTGTCCGACAATACCTGGCTCTTTCTTATTGTCCTGCCAAATGACAGAACAGTCCTGGCACACATTTTGGGAAATTCTGGTGGATTATATCCCCCCTTTACTAATACCATTTGGTATTGTATTTTATATCAGTGGAAAGCCTGATTAGTCTACTTTGCTTAACGGTACAACATGCACATTTGTGAAATGAGAGAGAGCTAAATATGTGGGTAGCCCCCCAAAAACAGGGCCACAATCCCCTCATGTGCTGGAATGATTCCTCGGCGAAGTAAGGGTGAAGAACCGCTCTTCTTGGCGTGGTGTCTTCCAGGGATGCTCACTTCAATGTGTGTCTTTGACTTCACCAGTGTAACAGAACTTGGTCCCAAGTTTGGATATGGTCCAGGGCTGACACCAAATAAGTGCATGAATTAACTTTCAGCATCTTTTTTTGACAGATTGGTAGTTATTATTTAGCTGCTGTCTTCTTCCTCTTTTCCCAACTGTGAATTTCTATTCATATTACCCTCATACATGTCATAAGAACAAAAGGGAATGGTGGCACAGTGAGTCAAATGGGCAGGAAATTCTGTTTAAAGTGCTGTATATTTCTTTATTGAAGTGATGTTTCAAATCAGCTGTTAACAGTTATTTCACACAATTCAAGAGAAGAGTGGACTAACACATTACTTTGCCTTATACTTATAACTACAGAGATGATTCCCATGTTCTAAGAAATGTCAGAATATTATTCTCACAACTACTGAAATACTGTGGGACATCAGTGGCTTAGGGGCCGTTAACATAGCTCCTAAAACGATCAAATCCGACAAGTTTTCATTGCGCTTTGGCCTCCAGTTTACATGGAAACGGTACCTGGAGCGCTTAAATCCACAAACTTTTGAAAGCAGGCTCCAGAGTGGAGAGTTTTGAATGCGCTCCCTGTGCAGCCCCGTGTAAACCCATACCAGAGCGTTTCAGTGTGATACGCTGATGTCACCGCATGCACAGTACTCTTTCACATGAAGACTGTGTACGCATATCAGGAACAACACTAGTTTCGTCCGTCTACCGAGTAACGTGTGTGCCGCTTACTGTGCTCAGTTTGTTATCCAGGCAAAACTATCCAGTCAGATTTGTTATCCGAACTGATTTGTTGTTCAGAAAAGAAACTCATGTGTCTTTGTCGTCCGCTCGCCATTGTTGCTTGTGAAAAGTTTTTATTCTTTGTTCATGTATTGTAACAACACTGCCTCTCTGCAAACCTACACCAGCATCTACTGAACCGGCATGCATACTACAGCGGCTTCATTTGTTTCAGCGTCTCCATCTGACCGCGGATCAACTTTGAATACGCAAAGGAAAAATCTTTGCGTTTTTAAGTCAGAGAGTGTCAATGTAAACATAGCCTTAGTCTGGGCAGTTCACTCTACCAGTAATTGAAATGCTGTGGGTTTGAGCCCAGCTATGACTGTTACATACAGTATCAGTGTGTTCATGGGCAAGACACTTAACCTCAAGCTGCTCCCACTGCTGCATAATATGAACGGGCGAATATGTGTTAGGTAATACTGATTGACAAATAACACAGAAACTCTAAACCATTACTGAGTGAGTGTGAGAGAATATGTGTGAATTGGTAGTTGAGGTCTACAGTGTAAAAGCGTTGTCAAAAAGCTGTCAAAACACCTGAAAAGTGCTATATTGGCTCAAGTCTGTTTACCTTTCTGTACTTTGGTTCTAGAGCCACACTTAAAAAAGTCTGTGTTTGTGTTGATTGATGATAGGGTTTCCAGTAACTTTGCTCATTTTAAGGTTTTCTGAGCATTTTCAGCTCCCTTCATACAGGTGATCAATCAAGAAGAAGTGATTGAAAAAGACAAATCACAGTATACGCTTTTAGCTCCTGTCAAAGCAAATGTCCCCTGTGGTTACTAGAAATAAAAGTGGTTTTGCCCGATAGCTGCTCTTTTGATAACAGTTTTTAATGCTCTACATCACAGCTGTAACAAGGTTCGACTCTGCTGCTTTCAATTTTGTCTCGCTTAAACTGAAATCCTTCAGTCGGATTGATTGCTTTGATGTAAGAGCGTCTGACGGGTGCAGCACTTCCAATCCAATCCTGTTTTATTAGATGCCCATCACAGATCTATCAGCGGCACATGGTTCCACATGTTTAGGAAGCAAAAACAGAGCAGCTCTTGATATGAAACAAAATGAGCGAGCGATTGTGAGGGGAAACACATGACTGTATAAACTGAACAGATTTTTCCAGCTGCTTAGGTTTCAGTTTGAAACTGTGGCAGATTGAAAAACAAAGTAATGAATGCCAATAGAAGACCATTTACTGCAGAAATAGCCCCGCCGCTTTGTTTCATGCTTTGTTGCGCCATTTAACTACTTTTCAAGCTTTCCCTGAACACTTCATTGTTTGCCTAATTTACTGTATAACTGCGTGCTTATTTGTTTATCAGTATACTTTGACTTTGAAAGGTTAACATCTGCAGTCCTGTCCACATATGCACCAGATTTGCTGATCTGGGAAACAAGCATCCTACAAACCTTCAGCATGATGCATAATTCATACACAAATATTTGTGTTTCTGACTCTCATTGACTCTCTAATTACTCATTGTCATTGTAATGAGAGAAAGTTTCCAACTCTTGACATCTCATGCTGCAGCTTCACACAGCTGCGTGATACAAATGGAAATTAATAATAGTTAAGTATTTACTAATGCTACAGACATTGAGTAAGAGTAATGCATGTTTTGATTGGATGGTAAACTGTGTGCTGTTTTGCTGATGATATTACAAAGCAGTGAATAAATCAGGAAAGACAAAGACATACATTTTAACAACGAATGAGATTTGGTATGGATTCACTCATCCATTTTCTACACAGCTTATCCTTTTCAGGGTTGAAGCAGCTTGGAGTCTATTCCTCTCTCTGGACTGGTTGCCAACCAATTACAGGCCTGACATATAGAGACATGCAGCTATTCACACACTCACACCTTTTGGCAGTTAAGAGTCACCAGTTAACCAACTGAGCATGTTTTTGGTCACTGGGTGGCAACTGAAATACCCAAAGAAAGCCCAAGCTTGCACAGGAAAAGCATGCAAATGACACACAAAGGTCATGCCTGTCCCCTAAAATGAGAGTGTGCTTTCTGACAAACCCCAGTTTCAATAGTTGGGATATTGTGTAAAACATATAAACATACAATGTTTGCAAATGCCTTTAATATTTCCAATCAAAGACAAAATATTTAATGTTCAAAGTGATAGACTTGATTGTATTTTTTTTTTTAAATCCACTCATTTCAAATGTGATACCTGCAACATGCTCCAAAATCTGGGACAACAAATGAGGAATACACAAGAACACCTGTTTGAAATGTTCATTAGGTGAACAGGTTGGTTGGAAACAAGCAAGTCTCATGATTGGGTATAAAAGGATCATGCCTGTAAGGCTCAGTCCTTCACGAGCACAGATGGGGTGAGGTTCAATACTTTGTGAACAACTGCTTGAGCAAATATTTCAACAGTTTAAGAGCATTTCTGAACATTCAAATCCAAGGTATTAAGAGATTTTAATCATCTACAGCCCATAAAATCATCTAAAGATTCAGAGAATCCAGAGCATGTGAACAGCAAGACCAAAACCCAATGTCTGTCACCTTCAATCCCTCAGGCAGCACTGCATTAAAACTAGAATTCTCTCTCATACTCTCTGCTTCTCTGGGCCAACCTCATCAGAGATAGATGGACACAAAGTGGAAAAGTGTGCTGTTTTCTGATAAGTCAGCATTTCAAATTGCTTTGGGAAATCATGGATGTTGTGTCCTCCAGGCAAAGGAGAGAAAGAACCATCTAGATTGTTCAAAAACCAGGATTTGTGATAGAGTGTGTGTTAGTGCCCATGGCATGGGTAAAATCTGTGAAAGAGCAGCATGCTGCCTTCAACTCTAGATCTTTTTAAGAGATGTCCCTGCTTGTTCCAGAAAGACAATGCCAAGCCACATTTTGCATGTGTCACAACAACTTGGCTTCATCATGAAAGAGTGCAGGTCATGGACTGGCCTCCACCAAGCAGCATAGTTCCAAAAGTGGCCCACCAGATCCAGAATAGTGCTAGGATCTGGACAAAACTAAGCACATGCATGGAGGTTGTCACCTTGTATGAACACAACAAGTTCTGGAAGCATCACGTAATCTTTTGATTTTATATGAATTATTTGAATGTCATCAATTTGATTTCCCTTTATAAAGTTTAACGCTTTTTTGTGACATCTGGATTTGACCAAGATTAGATTTACCTTGATGATCGAGGCATGGACCACATAATATCCTGTAAAACAGGAAGCGAATCCCTTACAAGTTGTATGATTTTTCACTAGCAAGGACCACACCACAACAGGATGAATTTGACAATTATTTATTGCATACAGTGGATAATAAGCAACATAGTAGGTACATGAAGCGGATAACGGTTTGGGGAAACTTCATAGTGAATTCACCGCAGCTCCCGGGCATGATGAACCCTATCTTTAAGGTCCTGAGGAAAGAAGGAAGAAAGAAGTTTTAAGAAATGGGAGGGAGGGAGGGGTGCATCGAGTGTGCGAAACAAAAGAGGGAATGGTCGGTTAGAATTTAAAGGAACACAGGAAGAGGCGTGGCTGAGGTGTGATCCTCCACCTGAAATTCTGCTTAAAGCTCCACTTAATAATCAGGCCCAACGTCAACTTATGAAATTTTCAAAAATTTGGGGAATTTTTTTGCATCCAGACAAATGAATGCATCACCACCAAAACCTAATAATTTTAAAGCCGAACCATTACCAACAAGTCCTTGAAAATTTCAGCAAAATCAGTCCAGTAATTTTTGTGTAATCTTGCTAACAAACAAACAAAGAAAAGTGATGCAGCACATTGGTAAACATCACCCTGTTCCAGCTTTTTCTTTTTCTTTTTCACTGTGGCAGGCTGTTCAAAGAGAGTAAAATATTGAAAACAAACAAGTAAGTTTATCTGTTTTAACATTAGATATGTTTTCTCTTTAATATATTCAGTTCAATATATGATTTGTAAATCATTGTTTTCTGTTTTGTTTACGCTTTACACAATGTCCCAACTTAATGGAATAGGGGGTTTGCACATCTGATCAAATACAGCCTCCTGTAGGGCTTCATTTTGTCTGTGTATACCCCTGATGTGTCATTTCATGGCTTTTTCACATACATTGTGCTGATCTGTTGAAGGTTATGAAGTTAGAGTGAATGTGGCATAAACGAGAACTATCAGCCATAACTAATGGTGCCAAAGTTCAGACGGGAATAGATCATTTTTTCACTGTAGAATGATTAAATCAAGTGTTAAGCAGTTATCTGGATACAAGTTAAGGGCAGCTGATAATTAAAAGGCTTTTATAGACAGTCTGGTCCATGTTCGATGACCTTTTGATTACAATGCACATTTACATTTATAATGGGAGGAAACGATTGTGATGTGGAAGAGAGGCAGCTCTGAATTCATCAAGAGGTCAGCAGGCTTTTTGTTCCCATGAAAGCAATTATTATTAGCTGTTCATCATTAAACAGTCTCAGATAAATATGACGACCTGTTTTGGACTGAGTCACTGCAGAGAGCAAAGTTTTAAATATCTCTGTCTGTCAGTGTTTTAATAATGTTTGATGCATTTCATTTTCCTGTGAAGTGTCAAACTTTATTACATCAAACAGGCTGGAAGTGTGTCTCCTCTCATTAATAAAATATTCTGAGGAAAAACTTTGGAATAATTTGTCTGATTGTCAGAGACTCAGCAACAATAACAACACACCCTCTAGCTAAATCTCCACAGTGTTAATAATCCTGCGCCTGTTTACTCTGCATCTAGTTTTTACACAACTGCTTTCTTTTTACCACTTTTCAACATTGTGTGACTATCAACCACAACATAAGAAGATTGAGTCTCAGATTGATTTATTGTGTACAGAAAAGTGAGAATGTGTCTCTTTGTTGCAGAAAACATTGGTAATAACCGAGATACACCATGATGGGATGTTTACTTTACCCACGTTTGCTACCTCTGTACAGCTTTCTGTTCACATTTGACACATTATGAGGTTTCCAACCACAACAAAAGGCAGATTCAGGAGTGACCCTGAAAACACTTTAAAGAGAGTCCTGGAGTCCATAGAAAAGTGGATACAGAAGTGCCTCGTGGTTTATCCAGTGTGGAGGAATTTCAAACATTTTTCATTCTAGCTAGCTGGAAAATAACTTTTTTGTTATTTTTTGTTTAAATAACCTCCAGTTTACTCTTGTTCAAACAGTAATCCTTTAGAGTCCTACCAAGATCAATTTTTTAGTGAATCCTTGACTTTTTAACACCTTCTACTTAATTTTCAGAAGTGGATACAAGCAGCCTTCTCATTCATACAGCAGGATGGTCAGGAGCATATTTTCTCAGAGTGCTCAAAATGGCTCTAGTTAAAGCTGGTTTAAAGTTGTCTGTTTAACTCTTGCTTTATAGAAAGAAAATAGTGAAAGGTCAGAAGTAAAAGTCTACATGGCCACCATGATGCACATTCTAAAAAAATGATCAGATAAAGCCATGGACCAAAACACAATGGCTAATTCTGTAATGATAATAATGACTTTATTTTTAAAGTACCTCAAAAAACAACGGTTTTAAAATGCTTCACACCAAACAGAAGCAGACATATGAACAGAGCATGTGAAGCAAACATAGGACTAAAAACAAACTATGGCCTGAAGAACCCAAACCAGGAAACCCAGAACAGGGACAATTGCAACATGACAAGCTGGAGACACAACATAGAACATAAATGTTATTCTAATATACAACACAAACTTCTCCATCTTGTATCTGGTGCATTGTTCCGACATGTATTTACTGTATTACTCCCCCTCACCTCTGCTCTCTTGATTTGAAGGACCATCTACTCCCCCCATCGTATATCTCAGTAACATAATCACATCATTTCCTGTTCAAGAGTTTCCTGGATAGTAAGTGTCAGTACATGCAAAGCTGTTTTGATAATCTTCTTTGGTAATATTAATTTATACATTCACTAAAAGACTCAGACTGAGCGTACAGTTGATCATCAAACATCAGACTACGTGTGTGACCTCCTCCTGTTCTTTGTTTATTTCACTGACTTTTCATGAAGTTCTTTTTACACCTACAGTATATCTTTGAAAGCACACATTTCATTTAGGGATGCATGAAATTATCAATCCAATACTGATATCAGACAATACTGAAAATCTGTCTATAATTACAGCCTTTATATCAGTCATGCAGATGGGCCATGTACGTATATCCTATTTATATTTGCAATAATATTTCCTAAACAATGACATGTACTGTAATGCGTTATCTTATCTTCACTTCATTGTTTCGTTTAAAAATCCAGTTTCATTTTTTCAGGAGTTAAATGCTGTTTTTCTCATTTTTAAGTAAAGAACTTGTGCTCTTGAAGCAAATTATTGGTAATGCAACTGGTATTGGCAACAATAAGATCAGCAATATCAGCAGACACTGATATTGTTTTTTAAAAGCTAAACTTCATAAACCTGTATTTTAATTTAGACCTCATCTTATAGACCAGTAGTAATTCATTTCTATTTTTGTGAACTGATAAACCTAATGAAGTGATGCAAACAGATATCCACCCATTTTCTGTTAAAAAAAAAAATATATATGTATATATATATATTTTTTTTTTAAATCAAACCTCTAATGACCCTTACATATGGCAGGGCCTGCCCACCCTGACAGTCATGGATTGGAAAAGGTTGTCAGGGAAGCACCATCTCATTGATGCACCCTGCAAATGCATGCAGGGATGTGTATTTAATGGATTTTAGACAACCTCATGTGGGCAGGGGTGCTTTCTGTGGCTGAAAGTTGGCTGGCAACTGGCCGGAAGCTGGCAGGCAACTGGGGGAAAGGGTCAATTTGAGCAGCTGGATCTGTAGTTCACCATAGGAAGTTTGAACTTTGAGTTAATTCATCCTAATACCCCTTTCAGACTGGCCAAAAACCTGTTTAAAACCAGTAACAATCAGCTCCCGTCGGCAGTTTGAAAGAGTCTAATCGGCATTGCAGCCTGCGTTTTTTCACCCTGCAAGCGACGCAAGTTTTAATCAGCTCGCCTCCGATCGGCTTCAGTGAGAACATCACACCTGCTAATTTACGGATGACGTCGACGTAATGTCCACACGGCATAATATCATGGCCGCCCCCTCCGTCTGTAACTTATGTGGCTCTTTGCCATCTCAGCAACAAATTTCATCCACTGTTGAATCATCAGAGCGGAGTTTGTACATTTTTAAAGAGGGACAAAAGTTCAAAGTAGAGAAAACTGCGTCCACGGCCTCCGTGCTCCTTTCTATTGTTTCCATGGAGGGGCTACATCGGGCTGATGATGTCATCAATGTCATGACATCAGCTTGATGTGCCAGAGGAATAAACACAGCCATGCAGCTCATCTGCTGCTGATTAGACCCTGGTCTTCTGGCAGTGGGAAAAGAGTCACTTGCGGATTGTTAGCGGGTTAACCCGTGTTCAAAAAACCTGTGTTGACTCGCTAATTTTAGCGTGAAAGTGGTATAAGAGTGAACTTCCACAACACTTGTCTGAGTTCTGCAAATTTTCCAAGATGTTGGTACATGTATAGGCACAAGAGCTTTATCACCAGATGCATGTAGAGTTTGCATCATCTGCATTTCTACCTGTAGAAGTGAAGATAAAGATGTCTTATCTTGTTCTTATGCAGGACTTTGTATGATCTGATTAAAGTCGAGGAAAGTTTCTGGCAAATTAAGTCCAGTTGGCAATCTTGCAAACAGCATATGATACCACAGAGAAGTACAAAATGTTCTGTTTTAAAATTGCAATTATGGATGAGCTCTCTAAAGGAATAATCTTGATGTTATGATAAAAAAAGGCAATAAGGAACTTTTCAGTTCTCTGCTTTGCCAGTCTATTCCCTCAAAGTGAAAGCTGCATCTATTGGTTCAGAATTTGTTTAATGACATCCCTTAAGAAAATAAAAGGTAAGAGAACAGAATTTTGGCAACATTATGTCGTCTCGCTCACTTGTACAGACTCAGGCAGAGCAGAAGTTTTGGTCTGTGTTGATCCCTCGGCTCCCCAGTTTGTGAGTAGTAAGTAGGAGGTAAGTCTGGTGGTTACGGCACTCTTCAGCATGGAGAGAGTGGGAGTTTGGGGGACAAAAAACAATAGTCATTAAAGTGGAAAGCCATCTCCCACCTACGTCTGAGTAGAAAGTGGCCCTCGAGGGGCACAGTGGTCAACAGTGCATGGGACTTACCTGTCAAGAGTCTCGTTGTGTCGAGAGCGCTGTGGAGAGGAAACTCTGGGGAGTCGAGAGGCCAAACAGCCTGGTAGAAAATAAAGGGTCTTTTGACAAATAAAAGTGTTTTCCTTAAACATTTCAGTTTCAAAAGCCTTTTCTTTGTTGTCTGTAAGGTGTCACTTGAACATGAAAACATCTATTTTGAAGCACATTACAATGTTAAATCTACTCTGGACTTCTTTATGATGTTCATTTTAAAAGTTCAAGCTGGTCACTGTTGTACTGCTGAGGCCATATTATATCTATATTCTCTGAAAACTGTCTTGTTGCCATTAAAGTCTTCCATACAGCCATCTTTTATACAGCTTATCCCTTTTTGAGTTGGGCAGGCAGGTTAGTGGAGCTTATCCCAGCTGTCATTGGGCAACAGGCGGGATACTCCCTGAACCAGTCACCAGCCGATCACAGGGCCACATAGAGGCCACTCGCCCACATCTAAGGCCAATTTAGAGTCCAAAATTAACATAATGAGCAAATTTGGCCAGTGGGAGAAGCCTACGTGCCTGGATAAAACCCATGCATGCGCAGAAGAACATGTAAAATCCACAGAAAGGTCCTGGCCCAAGCAGGGTTTGAACTGAAATCCTTCTTGCTGTGGGACACACATTCCACCTGCGATGCCACTGTGCCTATAAAGGTCATTTGAACTTTCATTTGTATCTGTCATCTTTCATTTTTGGGTATTTGTTTTTATGTATCCATCTTTTGATGCTTTTGAAATATGGTCAGTGCCTAAATCAGTCCTGAATGATATTTTGAGGTGGGGGTAAGGTTGTCATTGTTTTCAAAAGTCATTTTGGCAACTTTGAGTTTAAATGAATGTGTTACTTTCACTCTTAAAATATATAAAAAACCCATTAAATTCTACACTTTCAACTCCTAAAACGTCTTCTGTTTTTGACAAAGATTTTGATTTTTGTTAGTCTGACCCGAACCATTTTTTTAAATAACAAATTTAAATGTTTTTGCCTGAAATACTTTGATTAAATGTTTGGAGAGCACTGTTCCCTTACATCGCTTCACCTCGGTTCATTCGGACTGATCTCAGTGTGCTTAGCATGCTCAACAGCATTCAGGTCTGGCGCAGTTTACGCTGGACGCTTAAGCATGACATTTTCATTGCGTCATATTGGCTCAACTTTCTTCGACTCTGATCAGTTATTTTTGTTTTCGATTCGGGATTGATCAATTAAAAAATATTTATTTATGTAGCCCCAAATCATACTTTACATTTAACTTTTTAGCTTGATATTAGCCAAAACCGATATCCTATCCGTAATACAAGTTAGCATGCTGTGCTCTTAGCATGAATTGTGAAGTACTAATGTTGTTGACTCTTGTTGTGACCCATGCTAGTTTCTGATCTCATGGGGACAATATTCAACAACTTTGTACGTGAAGAAGGCAGAGAGGGTTCAGCAACTTTGGCTCTGATATTTGGTAACTGAATTAATACACTGCTGAATACACACTGAAAGCTGCTCTGTCAAGTAGATAGCAGATGTGTTGGTGTTGGTACCATTTTGGTTCCAGATGTGTTTTGCCTTCGACAGTGTTTCCACATCTGTTACTTTGTGTGTTACTTTGTGTGTTTGCTCTATTTCCCTCTTTACCATCATTCATTACCCCTATTGTTGCAATGGTCTTCTCAGTGGATGATTTCCACTCATAAGTCTGATACTACTCTGGGTTTTTGTCTGTTAAAATAAAATGTAACTTTCTCTTTTTACATTGTGTTTGGTAATATAACAGTGTAGGTCTTTAAATAATATCACTGGGGAGAGGTAAGTGTAATTAGATTACTGGCTTTATAATTAAGAGCTGTGTTACTTGACTGATCTGTTGATGAACTTGGGAATTGTAACTATAAACAAGAGCAAACACAGTTTCCAGTTGTTTCAGTTTACACCTCTTTTCCATGTCAACAGCCTCCTCCAGCAGACAATTTCCACATCTTTTCTAACCCATTTATGGGCTTGTAGGAAAAGTCTGTTTTAAAATCAATTTGTTCCACTACACGCCATTATGACCCACAGCTTTGGCCACTGAGTCAACCTTTGCTTCTTCCTGGCCTTGAATCCCACTGGCATGGCTTTGTTATGCCTCGTCTGAGCTGTATAGATAGCGGCGGTGCTATCTCCCCCCTCTGTCCACCTTTTACAGCAGCCATTCACCTGTGTAATCGAATTAGCCAAAGCCCAAAGGAGGCAGAAAACAACAGGGTTTAAATGGGCACAAAGACTGGGAATGCATCAAAACCTGACAGCTGATTTATTATTTGTGTGTAAAGACAGAGACATTGCACTTTAAGCTAATTAAATGAATGATCATAACTATACTTAGCATGACAGTGTGTTCCAGCTTTTCTTGTATTGCAACAAAACAGCATCAGTTTTTTTTACCTCTATGTTGGTTTTATCTCACAAATTCCATATCCAGCTCTCTAAAAAAATATGGTCATCAGCAATTCACCTCCAATCCATTATCAAAGCATAGACCATCAGAATAAAGCTTCTTCTGGTATACAAAGTGTAGAATTTAGCAGATCCACACAGCTTAAAAGAGCTTAAGTGTGCAGTATTGGGTGGTCAGAAATAAAGATGGTTCTTAAACTTGGTTCAGTGGACCTTGTTTTGCAATTTTCAAATCCTAGAATTTAAAACATTTGGACTTCTTGTGCTGATCTCACTGGTCCTTCACTGTACTTCATGTCAAGTCATGTCATAAATAACAGAAATTGGATAAACGTCATCAATTATCTGTTTCAATCAATACTTTGTTCTTATACATATTTAAAAAAATACAGCAGTTCCTTCAAGTGCTGTTCAGTAACTTAAATTCAGGGATTGAAAAAACAGCCAATTTAAAAAATGTTTTTGCATATATTTACTTGGCAGCTAAAAGGAAAACTTTTACTTGACATACATTAAAATGTAATAGTCAGACTTCTTCCATCGTACAAAGGCAATAGGAGAAACAGGCAATTTAGGATAACATTGTGCTTTAGTTTTATGTTTGTTTTGGCTTCTATCTTGCCATGATCAAAAGCACTGGCTTTATATTTTCAACTTCTATTCTGTTTTGCTGACTTGTCTTTATAGCATTTAATAGAGCTGAAGTTTAACTCAAATTGACTTTAACTTTTTCCAAAATACTCAAATTGAATTACACAAATACAAAGACGTAGACCTGCTGGGCTAGTTGAACCTTGGCTGTTGTGTGCCATCGATGAGCTTTTGAAGCCTCATTTAGAAATGAAAATAATTAATCTTGGTCAAATTGAAAGTGTGCACCTTAAAAAAAGATGGAGCTTACCTTTTAAGAGGGTTTAAGAGCATAAAAACTAAACGAAAAAGTGACTTTCCAGTAGCCTTGTGGCTGTGTTCTTGTGCCCCATGTTTAGAGGCTGTTACCCTTAAATTTGAGGTCCCCAATTTCTCTTTTCTCAGATCTGCTGTCCCAAATAGAGGCATAAAGAAAACAGTAAACAAGAAGAGCCCCAACAGCCATGATGTTTGATGGATGAATCATGATGGAAATGAAGAAGCAGCAGCTGCTGTTCTTGGTGGATATTTTCTATTTGGAAAAGAATGCTTTGTCTGCAGTCGCACTAAAAATCCAACAATGTCAGGGTCTATTGGAAACCTCTGTCCTCTCTTTTTTTTGAAATGCTGTCTCTCCCTTTTAAATAAATTGAAAGCTTTTGCCAACCTATTCTTCTGTTTTTTTTGTCCCTGAGATTTTTCAGAACTCAAATTGAAACTTGGCATAAAAACGGATGAAAATCCGGTAGATGTGCTGTGTGTCATGTTTCATGTATTCATTTGTTTCTTTATTTATTTTCTAACCCTTTCTCCTCTCTGTATTTCTGTAATAGTTATGGAGACATGGTGCCAAAGACAATTGCTGGAAAGATCTTCGGCTCCATCTGCTCGCTGAGTGGTGTGTTGGTCATCGCGTTGCCTGTCCCTGTTATTGTCTCCAACTTCAGTCGTATCTACCACCAGAACCAGAGAGCAGACAAGCGCAGAGCTCAGAAGGTAAAGGTCTACAGTGTTGTCTCAAAATGACTTTCTACTAGCCAATTAGTCTCTGTTGATACCGTTGAATCTTTAATTTCTCTAAGCAGCCCTGCTAAGGCCAAAGTTTTCCCCTTGAACTCTTTAATCTGAGTACAAGTCAACCTAAGTAAATGTTTTTCAGGATTGTGCTGTGTGAATATCCTAATTTCATCACCATTATGGTTACATACACATTATTTTAAAGACTGAAAATGTTGCAGCATTACACTAATAGGAAGTTAGGCAGAATAAATAGTCAATATTCTAATAATTTTAGATGCTGCTATATAGATCAACATCATTCCTCTCTAGTTTGTAATCACTGTATATGTCCATGTTAATATTAAAATGACCTCTTTATCTGTGGTTGTGGTGTGAAAGATTGAGCCTAAAACATGTTGAAGGTTCTTTTTCCATTAAAACTGATGAAGGGTTTAAAGATCATGATGACTGAACACTTGTTTTTTACTGGAGGGATACATTCGTCAAACTTTTGAATAGGTGGTTGACCCCCAATTATGAATTTTAGGTCTGCCCAATAAATGTCTGTCCTTCAACCAATGTCACTGCTCACACAAACACACACACGTACACGCTGGGGAAATTCACTGCCCTTCAGACTGACATTATTCATCCTTGGTTGACACATACACACACACTCCCTATCTCTCTTTACCTCTCACACACACACTTAGAATTCAACTATTAAACATTCGCTTTCTACTCATGACACTCACCCTGTGAACTCAACCTTTAAGTGGGCTTAGATAAGACAGCTATCATATTAGCGAGAAGCTGCTGATAGCTACTTTAAGAGGGCAACGTGTGATTTAAATCATCTTAAAGCATGACGTCAGGTTTTCTGGTGCTGCTTGGTCTTTCACTGTTTAACTCATGAGAAAACAAAAGTTCCCCTGTGAGGTGATGGCTTTTGTTTTTTTGGTTGAAAAAGTTTGAGAGATGCAGAATGTATAAACTAGTCAAACCTCCCTTACCCTGGCTGCCTCATCCTTCATACAGAACAGATTTCCTGACACAATCTGAAGCCCTGCACTTAAAAGAAAATCAACGTCAAAGGTCCAAATAGATTTTTTATTGAATCGGGCCAGATCTACTCTGACCTTTTGAACACCTCAGCTCTTACGGTCTTGACAACATTTTAAGTCTTTTCTGAAAGACTGGAGTTCAAAAATTGTGACGTGTTATATTTTAGACATTTTTTGACTAAAGTTTATTTATGTTTTGCCTTATATAGGATTAAAAACAGCCATTGTAGTGGTCAGTCCAGATAAAGTGTGGGCAACTTTAGTTACGACGAGGACCATCACTGTTCTCAGTATCAGAGAGCCACATTGTCACAATAAAAGGGCACTCCTAATATATATCAAATCTTACTTTTATTAGAATTTTCATTTATATGAAAAAAGTAAAGTCCACACTGATCAAGGTGGCAACCGGACAAATTCAGATTCTTTCCACCTTTATTAGCATTGGATAACCATGACCTGGATGGCAGGGAGCCGACACTGACAAACAGTAAAGGTAAACTTAACCCTTTAACTGGCATTGTAACCGTACGGTTGACTTTTTACCGCACACTCTTACATTTAAAACTCTGAAAGCCCAACTCTGTTTTCCTCATTTCCCTTCTCTGAATAGTGTTGGTGACACCAATATGTATTCACTGGGTGGCCCTACTTTTCATGAATATACATTTTTCTAAACTAGAAGAATTTGAAAGTGAATCATTGCTTCCAAGCTCCTCAGAAGTTTAACAGTGAGAGCATACGCTGGGTTAAGAAAAAAATCTTTATATATTTCAAGATCCTCCAACAATCCTAATTTAGTTTATGAAAGTTAATTCAATGATTTAAATTGTGTCTAATTCCTCAGAAAACTGGGTCATCTGCTTCATATCTAAATTTTGCTCCCTGATATGTTCATGGACAAAAAAAAAAAAAAGTTGTTGCAGAAACAGATTAAATCCATTCATGCCCAGGATAATTCTCAATGGACAAGCCAACCTGCTTGTTGACTTTCATATCTGCTTCCTGATTGGGTAGTTGGTTACCAACAAATAATTAATTGCAAACGCATTTCTTAGTTTGGAAGTCAAAGGGTTATATAACTTAACAAAAAAGGTTATTTATTTTATATTTATGTAATCAGTCAGTCACACTGAAAATGACAGCTTCTGTTACAAAAGTAAACATGATGTGGGTAGCAGTAATAAAAACCTTTGTAGCTACTCAAGTTTATTTGACTCTCCAGATTATATTCATTAGAGATATATATTTTAATATTCGATCGATCTCTCTATACGTCGTGCACTTGCCTCACAGCAAGACGGTTTCTCCCACAGACCAAAAACATGCTCATTAGGTTAATTGGTGACTCTAAATTGCCCTTAGGTGAGTGTGAATGTGAATGGTTGTCTGTCTCTCTATGTGGCCCTGTGATCGACTGGCGACCGGTTCAGGTTGTACCCCGCCTCTTGCCCAATCACCGCTCGGATAGGCTCCAGCCCCCCCTGACCCCGAAAGGGAAAAGGGGGTATAAAAAATGAATGAATGAATTAGTAATCTTCTCTATCATTGTTGTACTGATTATATATCCATTATAACTTTTTTTTTTACAGCTATTTAGACATGAGGACCCCCTTAAAAATGAGATGCTACATCTCAAGGGGCTAACCTTTAATACATTTATATTGAACAAAGACAATTATGATGCTATACAGATAAAGATTGATCGATTGACTCTATATTCAGCTGAAACAAATGTGATGAGGACAGATTTATGATCTGGGCATCTGGGCAATTTTTATCTTTAGTCTCTTCTTCTCTACCTGGATAAATATATGTAAATATGAAAATTCTAAATAAATAAATGAATATATACTTATATGTATTTGCATACATGCATATGTGTATCTATATAATCAAGTGTATGGCGTAAGATATTAAACACATGAAGGTGCTTTATATGAAGACAGTGTAGTGGATCTATCAAGGTAGTAAGGAGGTCCCTTTTTGTGGTTCTTGTCAGCTCACAGTGAAAAGTCTTTAGAGACTCAGAAGTAATAAATGCAAGAACCTTCTATAATGAAAGTAGAGCACATTATGTGTGTCCATGTAAATAGTGACTAACTCTGCAGCACCGTGTCCATTGATTTAAATGCCACCAGCTGTAGGGCTGATATGTAACTATGCTGTTTTCATATCTCAGGAGGCTGTTGACTCACAAATCTCATCACCATCATGTCACAAAGACATTATTTAAGTGGTGACTGGCTCAATCTGTCACAAAGACACTCTGACATTTAACTGATTTAAAATCAAGAGCCTTCAGTAAATCACTGTGCAAACACATTAGGACTGCACTGTGCATCACTGCTGCTGCAACATTGTTTTGTTAATGTAGTCTTAATGTATTTGCTCTTTTTTGAAATGGTGTGTTCTCTTGAAATGTGATGCTAATTTCTTCATTTAAAGCAGCGGCACTGCATCACAGTGGAACTGTAAAACTCTGCAGTAAAACTCTGGAACACTAATGAAGTTATTTTAAAGTTAGCTTCTCCTCTGGCCTCTCCATCCCATTTTATTAATTAGAGGAGAAACTGTGGGATGCCTAACCCATTTTAAATGAGGAATTAATTTAGAATAGCATTATTAAACAGATTAATTACAATAAAAAGAAATCCCAGTTTATTGCTGCAGTCCTGGAGGAGCTAGAAATAGATTATATTGTACAAATAATTTGAGTGGATGCTGGCCTCAATTATTTGTTTGTATAAGAGACTAAAAGCAGTCCCTTATTGTTTTTTAATTGGGTATGTAAATAGATGAGGCATAGGATAGATTATATTACCAAGATCGGTTATATGATTTCAAGAAATCATTCTGGGCTTGAAAACTGTTTGTTTCATTGACTTAAAAGTTTAGATGTTTATTTTATAGACGTTTAAGGAACTCTCATTCATTTCAGCTCAGATATGAATAAACATTTTTGGCTCCATGATGGAGGCAAAGTCAAGCTATATACAATCACCATTATGTATTTTTGTTATGTGTTCATTATTTTTTTATGTGCTTTATGATGGGGCTGCAGACAGTGCTGTTGCCTCACAGCAAGAAGGTTGCTGAATTAACTCCCTGGTCTGACTGGGCTTCTGCTTGGCGTTCTCCTCTTTTCCCCTCTATGTACTCTGGTCTCTGCCTGAAGACCAAAATCATGCTGGTTACAGTAAGAGATGGTTCTAAATTGCCAGCAGGTGTGAATGCAGACAGCTTTGTGTCTCAATACTTCAGCCCTTTTATCGTCTGGACACTTGTTGAGGGTGTATCTGTCAACAGAGAGCGTTGAAAAGACCTTCAGCATTGTGGTTGATGGTGTTGAGAGACACCGGCTTGCCCCTTTATTTACACTGTTGCCCTCAAGGCAGCATTACTGTGCTCCTCTGTTCACCATAAACAGATTCCAATTTTCTTTTGTTCCACAAGTAATCAAATTTTAAATGAGCAATTATGTTAAATAGTAGGGGTGTAATGAAATGGTCAACTCATGAAACAATACCAAATACGAAACAGGGCTCACGATACGAAATACTCACGATACAAAATAAAGATTGTAGAAAATCCCCAACAATAGGAAGTTGTGCAAAAATCTCATTTTCTTTATTTTCTTCCTAATGCAGACATACAAAAATATTGCTGCATCAGTACAAAATAAATGCTCTTTGAAAAAAAGAAGTAGTTTTTCCCCTTATTTAGACTACAGTGCAAATACAAACATAAAATTTCAATAAAAAGTGCTTTGTTGTTGTAACAATCAGGATAAGTACATTCTTGAATGAAAAGGAAAACAAATAGCAGTCCTCAGAGCTGCAGTTTAGACCTATAAATGTCTGAACTGTGAACTATAATATTTAGCCTATAACAGTGCATATACTTCTGATCTTCAAGTATGATCAAATTCTGTCAATCAAATATTGTTTTTTTATGCAGACTTACACAAACATACAGTTGCTGCCTGTCTCCAGTTCAAAGTAGTTGGTAGTTGTTCTCGCTGAAGTATATGGCGAACTGTAGTGGCATATTTTCCACACAGTTGTTATTTTGTCCGCAATCTTCTCACCGTTCTCTCGTCTTTTACATGGGAAGCCAAAATAGGTCCACACAACCGATTTATTGACGAAGGAGCGTCAGCTAATTCCTCCACTTCGTCTTCCTCCATATTGAAGCAAGTGTTTTGCTACGGTAGGCGAGGAGGGTAAAAAAATCACCAGTCGTGCGCGCGCCCCTTCGCATCTTTGTATTATATTTTGCATTTTCTTATTTCGCGAAATTTTGTGGCAAAAAATTTCGTTACACCCCTATTAAATAGGTCTATTTGGACTATACGTACCTGCCTGACCATTTCCAGGTTTCCTTTCCTTTTCACCCCTGTGTGAGTGCATTGTTTGAGTTTTCCAATGATGTTGGTGTGTTTTTTATTCGTCTTTTTTCAACACTGTATCAGTGTTGACATTGTATTTAGTTGCCAATGCCTGGGATTCCTGCTACACCCCCATTTCCCCACGGGGACAAATAAACAAACTTACTGAGTCTGATGACTACACCATGACTATAACTCTGCACAAGCTTGGAAGTCCATTTCCTATGTGGGTTTGTCACCATTAAAGTAAAACTACCAACGCCAATCCTTTTTTTAAAAGTCATGAATTGTGCAAAATACGCTTTTCAACACGTCTGTGGTTTGTCTGCAAACCTGTCACCATGACAAAAATCCCTTTTCTATAATTTTTCACTTTTTGTCAATCCATCTCAGATGAAATTGGGCCAAGAGAAGTGTTTCTGCATGTTGTTGATATCAGGCTTTCACTTTGCATGGTAGAGTTTAAGCTTCAACTTGTAGATGTAGCGGAAACTGTGTGAACTGACAATGGTTTTCTAAAGTGTTCCCAAGCCCACGTGGTAATATCCTGCACAGACTGATGTCTGTTTTTAATGAAGTGCCATCTGAGGGATTGAAGGTTACAGGCATACAGTGTTAGTTTTTAGCTTATTTTCAGGGATTCCTCTGGATCCTCTGAATCTTTGGATGTTAATATGGGCTAAAAATGAGGAAACCCCTAAGTTCCTTGCAATAGTATATTTTTTTTCTAGCTGTTTACTCATTGATGATATTATGGGCTGTTGTTGAGGAAACCCCTAAGCTCCTTGCAATAGTTCATTGTTTTTCTAGCTGTGTACTCGTTGAACATGATTTCATTTGAGCTTTTCTCTGGGAGATAAACATATTTGTTGAAGAAATGAATACATTAACAACAGCAAAGCATTTTCCTCTAATAACTTACAGCTATTCACAGCTCTTATTGTCTTAGTGAAGTACAGACAGTACAGTTTGTCATGATGGACTGTTCTCTGTAATTTTCTGTCCTTTCTTTTATCTGCTAAACGCCCTCACCTTTTAAAGGTTACAGAGTTAACAAGACATTTACTGAGCAACTCTGAGAGACGGATGCACAGAAATAGCCACATGTCCTTTTAGTTTTACCTCATAGCATGACTTCAGGATAACAAAGACAAGCAGGGAACAGAAGGAAACAAGGAGCTGTGTTATATATTAACCTTGCTAATCTGTTCTCCTTCCTTTTATTACTCTGTCTCCCCCTCACCTTCCTCTTCGTCTTTCAGGTTTCATTCGTCTTCATTCGTCTTTAACAACAGGCTGCTCCACGCTCCCATTACAATTATGCCGTCATCTGGGGATTTGACTTTACAAAGAGGTCCTCTCGTGCACTCACCGTAGCTCCACAGTCAGAGAATAGAAAGTAGAGAATCTAAATTGGATTTAATGATAGTCATTCCCTGCTAACTTCTGTAGTGAGTGTGCGAGCGTGTGCGTCTCAGTGTAGATTTAAGTGTCTCCTCTTCAAGTTCAGTCACCCACAGAGGGCTGAGCTATCACAGAAACAAGCCCTGATAGTAATATGCCTTTTACCCTCATAGGTCAAAAGGGAAACTTCCCCTGAAGAAGACAGATTCCTTTTTTTATCCCTGCACGACTTGGAGGTACAGCGTTGTCACCGTCAGTGCGTGTAGGCTTTAATGGACCGAGGTCGCACCAATAATGGGACGGCAAAGTCAAGAGCAGCCACGCTCAGAGATGGCAGGTTGTCGACGGGAAAAAAAAAAAGACCTCAGGCTGGAGACGTGAGGGCAAACCAAGATGAAGGGATAAAGATGAGAAAGAAAGAACAGGTTTTCTATAAAAGGAAGGAGAAAAAAAGGGAACTGACCGAGAATGTAAAAAATGAAAGTGAACTGAGGTAAAGAAAAGATTTCTATAGCCAGGATTTCAGGGCTCACTTGGCTTATAGGTGAATATTTCATGCTTCTCTTCTATAAAAGCTGCAGTCGGTTATGGTGCAGGCTAAACCCGCTGTATCAACCACAGATGAAGGGAAGAGAGTAAAATCACAAGAATCCATCATCAATGGGCTTTGGACAGACTCTTGAAGAAGCCCATTAGGACTAACAACGAACAGACGGCAACTTTAGAATAATTTACCTCAAAGACGTTCTTCTCCAGCCTTGAAATAATTTCTCATCCAACTCAAAACAACCAGTGCTTAGGGTTTTTAGTGGAAAAATTATAGTTATTATAAAAGTTTTTAATGATGTTTTGGGGTTATATTAGAGGAGTTATATTGGTTTAAAACACAGAGGCATCATTTTTAAAGACAAGGACAGGTAATCAAATGGAAATACGGTTTGAATGTGAAATGAAAAGAGAAAACTTTCAGCACGGATAGGGCGATTCTTTAACTCTGTGTATTTTTGGACCTGACAACATTTGGTGATTGTTTGATCTTATAAATGGAAGAAAACGTGTATGTTTTGCTTTACCACTCTTTAAAAAACATCCTCATATTTGCTGAGTGGTTTCCTTCATAACAGTATTTAATTTTTGTTGTTATACTCTAAGAGATAAGAAGAATTTTCATTTTCACCGCTACACAAAAACATGTTTTTAAATATTATCATATCTAAAGTCTGCAAAATATTTTAGAGACCTGGATATTGTTGACATTATTTCTGCTTTAATTTATCAAAAAATAGTTTAATTTTCCTATTTTTATTTTTGGGAGTTTTCCTCTCAGTGTGATGTTATCATTCATATAATTGTGTTTCTGTTTCCCTCTTTTTTAAAGACACAAAAGTTGGCTGAGCAGAAGAATGATTCGTGTATGGTTGTGAATAGATCCCAGTAGATCAGCAGTTTATGAAATAATCAGACCAGCCCATGTCACTTAAGTCACCATTATTCTTTCTAATGATTCTTTTACTACTTAATCTTTCTCAAGGTTACACTGGTGGGTGGCCTCAGGACACATGTAGGACTTTGGGGCCCCCTCCTCCATCACTGCACTTGGGTGGAAGGCCAACTAAGGAGTGGGTTTGCTGCCTTGCATTTAATGGACACAGCCTGGACTGTGTTTTTCCATTCTGACATTGGCAGTGTGGAGCCCAAAGTGATTCCAGACAGCAATCTCAGATTTGTTGTCATCATTGTTGCCCACTAAGACTTTGTCTGTCCTCCATTTCACTCGTTATTGAGGTCAAGAGAGCAGCATTAATGAATGTGGACAGTCAGGTTGTGCAAGGAGCGCCCTCTGTTGGCAGTTCATCGCTATGCTATGTTTATGACTTTAAGGTGACAGTCTTAAAGGAGACATATCATTCTCCTTTTCACTATGCCAGACTAGGATGCTTGTAAAGCATTTCTGCCCTCAATACAAGTCATTTAGTTCCTTCATTGCCCCACAATTGCGTTCCCAAAATCCTCATTTTAGGCCATTATCAAGCTCTCATTGAAACACTCAGTTTCCAGGCTGAGCTAAAGTTACCTCGCAACGTCACAGCCCTTTGTGCTCTGATTGGTCAGTTCTATCGGGGGTAGAGCCAGCCTGTCCTTCTTCTTCTACTGTATTTTCCGGCAGGCTCAAAGCAGCAACCGCGTATTGAGTCCCCCTCCAGGCCAGAGCTGGTAATGAGTGAGTGTGAGCTAGGGAGCTATATACTGCTGCTGGGTGGATGTGTTCCTCAGTGACGGTTTTGTGGCTAACGGACATCACAGAGGAGGAAGTGTTTTATCAGGTTTCTCCAATAAAAAGAAATGTACCTCGTGTCGTCACGACGATTTAAATCTCGCAGACATCTCGCAATGACCTATTTTCAGAGGCATCAAATCTCATTCTAGGATATCAGAAAAAATACAATATCTCATTTTTTGAAAATTAAGGGGGTGTAAGGTCTTGTTTTCAAATTTATTATATTATATGTAAGTACTAAATCATGCATCAGCATGATATGTCTCCTTTAATGTATTTGCTTTTTGTTCGTTACTTTTATTTTGTCTTTTTTTTACGAGGCTTTTGACATTAAAAAGTTGGAACCATACGCCAGCCTTTGGATTGGATTGCTGAAAACAATGATGAAATGGACCTGGTCTTGACTCCTATCAGACTTAAAATGCTGTGTCTAGAGGACTTTACCAAACATGAGTGACACCTCTGGCCTCAGGATTTCATCATTATAAAGTAAATCTTCCTTAAACAACTGTTTTGGCTCAGTGGTCCATCACAGATAAAATACTCATCAACACATCAGTGCTACCAATTGCAGAGCTCTTGCACTCAACGAAGGATGAGACTTAGTTATCTTTCTGTTTTTTTTCTTTTCTTGTGTCAAGTCATGCTTTTGATCAATAAGAAAAGCAGCCTGTGCTCGACAGCGTTTCTTTTAAATTCATTCACTCTTTATGTGAAGTTCGCCCAAAGAAGCAGTCCATGGTATTCCCTCTTTATTCCTCCTCGTTTGACAGTCTGCGCACGTACTCACAATCATTATTATTACATCTCAGTCTTAAGCATTCCTCACACCTTCACAGGTTTCTGACGGACAATTTCGGAAGCATCAAAACTAATTCCATTACTTATGATTCACGTCTAGGAGGCAGATATTGCTCCCTGCCTGTGATGTGTTTATCAGAGAGGTAGTGCAGGAGGACAAGGTTAAAGAAATCTCAGCTTACCAGTCCAGCAGTACTCAAGGAAGCACTATATAGTGGAGAGTCTTCCCCTATATCCTTTTCATTTGAAGAAATTCTCAAAACCATTTCTCTCATTTCCAATCTGTCTCTCCCTGGCTCTGCTCAGCTACCACATCTGTCTGTTGAAGGAGTTATCTAATTTATTTTCGCCACCTCTCCTCATAGACAGATGGAGGATGAAAGTGTAAAAAGTTTATAAAGACTGATTACATAGTTTTTCCTTCAGAGGAGAGAAGAAAATCATTTCTATGTTCTTTGTCTACATGTTCATGCCTTTAAAGCATTTAGCACCAAACTGATGAATAATTCATCACAATTTTTAAAAGACAAACAAAAAGTACTATAAATATTGTATGTTTTTGTCAGCTCTTTGGTGTTGCCCTCCTTCTGCATCATCATGACTGTCATAACATGCACTCTGGTACAGTCATATCTGTAAGTCAGAGTACTGCTTAGTTTACAATCAGTGACCATATCAGTGACCATAATGACAGAAAAAAAAATCTTCTGCTAGTTGAACATAACAAATGCCCAGTAGCCTACTTCATGTCTTTGAACTTCAGACATTATTTACAGTGCTCTGCATAAATGAGTGCACTCCTTCAAATTTGTCAGAAAACCTTTATTTTCCTTTCAAAAACATTTTCTATGGCATACTAAATCACAAAATACTCCCCCAAATGTAGGCCATTGATTGCAAACACGATTTTTAAGTTGTACACAAGAAAATATTATTCTCAATTTAAGATCAGGATGCAAAAATGAGTGAACCCCAATCAAAAGGGTGGGAGTGAAGCTAAATTTTAGTTATCATCTTACCCTTTTTTTCATCTTATAGTAAAAAAAATAAAAATAAAAAAAACCTCAGCATTGTAAAAACTCTGGAAGTTGTTCTTTTTTCATTTAGATATTGATTAATACATTACTTTTAATATGAACTGTTCTCATTTATGCTGGGCACTGTGTTTAACTTGACATTATTGAGAGGGAAACTTGTCCCTTTTGTGAAAATGAAGATGCTCTGGTGCTTAATTTTGCCTGTTGATAACATATGACCTTATATTTCAGCACCACGCTTACACATCTTGGAAACTGGAATTGCCACTTTAGCTGAATCACAGTTACTGCCCCCTTAGTTGAAAATTCCTTCTTGGATATGTCACACGATCTCCAGCTATGCTAAGTAATGTAGCTTATAACTGGAATTGGTTTACTTGATGTATCATAATTTCAAGCCCTTATGTTCCAAGGTAAATGGCAGGCACTGTAAACATTCAGTGTGAATTACACAAAAGTGCATTACCTTTTCTCAACATGTACTACAGCCTGAAAAAATCAATGGTGCCTTACAAAGCTGGTAAGTGAGTGAGGCTCTGTGTTTATTTACCCCTGACATAAGTGACTTGGAAAGTGGTGGTTATACAAGTTTTCTAGGAGGAATCGCCAATGCCCTTTAAAAAATAACTATTTTAATTTTGTGTCTTCAATGCAGAGTCAAGTATTTGCAGAAAGAAGACAATCAGAATGGATTTGAAGGGCTCAGACCAAAAATAAATATATTGTCTCAATAAAGAATTGAATGTTTAGGCATATCCAACATTGTCGGGCGAGTTATTGTGATAATGTAAAAATGTGCCTCATATTACAATGTTAGCAAATCCATTAAAGAAATCCTCGATCCACATCCAGATTTGACTCAACAAAATTTATATCCCGTCTACCTTGTGCCGTGAGTGTTGGAAGTAATGCATTACAAAAGTAATGTGATTATTGTAATACATTCCTTTTTACTGTATGTAGTAATGTAAGGCATTAAAGAAACAGTAATATTTAACAAAGTACAAATGTAACTAATGCAAGTTACAATGCATTTTTAATTTAACCTGAGTTGGCCAAATACTCTGTGAGATCAGCAGAGGAGAAAAAAACTCCACTAGGCCTAAAGTTACAGTGTCTGTAACACAATTTACCAGAATTTTACCTTTTGTCTGTTTTTGCTATGATCGTTCCTTGTATTGTGCCATGTGCATCAATGTATCTATTATTTTCTACTGTTTTTAGCCTTAAGCTGAACTCAGTCAGATAGCCCCCACATCACCTTCCACTGGATGTGTAATGAGCTACATTTATGATGCCAAAATCCATATTTCCTGTTATTTTGACGAAAGTAACTTAAAAGTAATGTGATATTAGTGTAATGCCTTACATTTCAAATACAGTATTATAATAATTACTTTGAAATGACAGTAACAGGTAATAAATAATGCATTACATTTTTGATGTAACTTGCCCGACGCTGCACATTTCATTAAAATCAATGTACAAGTTATTGAGTTGCTAGACGCAATGTGGAGAAGTGCCCTATTTTTTCATGCAGATCACCACCAACATCAAATCACTTCCCTTATTCCATGACTTTAATTCCCTGAAAATTATTCAAAAAGCCATTTTTAAGTTTATCAGTTATCCTTATGAACTTAAAAAAATAATAATATTCCATTAAATCAATATGTCTTATGGGGTGCTGGTTTGGTGGAGTGGTTAGCAACCAGGCACCCCATGTACATGCTTCTGCAGGTGCAGGTTCGAATCCCGCCTGTGACCAGTTTGCAGAGTGTCTTCCCCTACTCTTTCACCCCCTTTCACAAGCCTATCCACTGTCTCTCTCCTATCAATAAAGGCACAAATTGCCCAAAAATACATAAAAAATACACAAAAAAAAAATCATTATGTCTTATTACCTCATGACAATAATCAGTACACACCCACATGTATCCACTGAATGCCAAAGGTTGCAGATGCGTGTAGCTCATGCACTGAAGATGTCATTGTTGTTCAGGTGTTGTCTGTAGCATCGTTCTGTCAGGAGCAACCCAAGCTCAGTGTGAAAGTGTGTTTAGTGTCCACTGTGATGGACAAAGCTTATAAGGTCATTATGTGAAGGTTGTCCAATCAGTTCGGACTGCCTCCTTTCCCTCCCCCCTTCCTGCTGTTCGATGCTTTTGATGCTTCTGGCCATCTTGTTATTGTTTGTTAATGTCAAGTGTCTGTACAAGCCTGAGATGTTCTCATAATTATACTGTCCATCAGAATGAGAGGACCATCTAGCTGCCTGGTTTGTACGTCACTCACACACTGTCTGTCTGTCTGTTTATCTGTCCATCCATTTGTCTTTGTTCCTCTCTCTCTCACTTGATCTTGCCAGCCGTGGAAGATGGCTAAAAAGTCTGATTCTGCTTAAAGGGATTGTTTGGGCATTTTGAGGTGCAGTAGCTCGAAGTCGATGGCACCAGTAAATATGTTTTCCACAAAAGCAAGTTGCAAGCTTTGTCCGCAAAGAGAGGTAGCGGGGTGCATACTGTAGCTGATATGTAGTAGAGAACATGAGAAACTTGTAACATCCAAGTAAAAAATATATATGTCTTTTCTGAGCTTGATTTACATTGTTATAGAAATGTAACAGAATCAATGCGAATGCTAATATTGCGAATGCTCTTGCCATGGATATGCACTGTGGCTGTCCACCATTTTGATCCCTTACCTGTTGGTGATTTGTATTGTTAGTCACAGTAAATGAGGAAGACTTGTCTGAAGCATACTGAAGTAATATGACATTTAGGAATTTCTTGCACACTGTAGATTTCATAAATGTTCTTATTCAAAATACTACATTTTAGAGCTGCCCCGATTCGTCTACTAGTTGCGACTAAGTCGACGATCAAAATGGTCGACAACTAATTCACTAGCTGACGCGTTGTTTGTTTTTTTAAGGAATGTTTTCTCTCAAATCTGCTGCTGTACCTTCTGATGTCTTGTCTGCCTTTCTGTCCTTGACACATTCACAGTCGTTGTAATCTGGGTCAGCCATGATGTCCCCGGAAGAGTTATGCTGAAACAGTGTCATGGCTAACCGGCAACGATGCTCGAAAGTTTGGGATCAGTTTGCCAAAACAAAAGAGAAGAATGTGCAATGCAAAATCTGCAAGGCGGAACTTGCCTTCTATGGCAGTATGATAGCAATCCAAAAACATCTGAAAAGGAAGCACGTTGTGACTGATTCAGTTTCTGACGAAGAGTGACAGTCATCTCGATAAGCTAAATGGCTAGTTAGCTGCTAGCATGAGCTTCAATAGTCTGGTGACCAGACGTCCCCGATTTGCGGGGAAAGTCTCTGTTTTGGATGACCTGTCCCCGGATAAAGCTCTCCCTGAAAATGTGCCCAATTTCAGTATTTTACTATTGTGCGTCTACTAGAACAAAGGTTATAACTTTAGCCACGTAGAAAGCAGAAACCATGAGGGAGCAGGTTGCGGGCAGACTAAGACAACAGTCATTGAGTTGTCAAGTCTGCTCATTAAAAGTGACTTTGGACTTGCTCTTCTACTTGTGTGAATCCCACATGATTATCACCCAGCTGCCCACTACAAATCAAGACATGTGTATAGGTAGTTTGTCCTTTCCTCACCCCTGTTTCCTGGTTATAACTCCTGCAGGGATTAACCCAGCACACCCCGAAACACACTCATACATTTGGTGCATGTACAACTACGCAGACACCATAGTTGCCAGGTCTGCTTATTAATGATTTGGGCCACCAGCTGCATGCTGGTGCAGTACGCTGCAGTTCATGCATGATGTGACTAGTTAACTAATTGCAAAAATAGTCATTGACTAGTCGACTATCAAATAGTCATATGTGGCAGCCCTACCATATTTTGGCATTACCAGTATGTACTGCTCGTATAGCATGTGGTTTTGAAAGTCCCTCTGGTAGAGTAGGTTGTCTCTTAACTAGAACGTTGATGGTCCATCCCAGATGGTCACATGCATATGTGTCTTTAGTCTAGTGTACCGGCCATCAAATCGCTTCTGTTTCAGTGAAATGCATTTGAGTATGACTGAAAATAGTGTTAGGTGATATAATGAACACTTCTCTGTGGATGGAGGAGCAAAATTAGACCTGCAGTGTGAAAACACTCTTAGATGAACAAAAACACTTTTTAAGCCAAACTCCATTTACCATTTAACCACTTGACATTACTATGAGTGCACTGCTAACAAATGATATAATTACCTAGAATGCACTAAAAAACAATCGCAGTCTACATGCACACTTTTTTGTTTCATGTGTTATCAACATCTAATGTCTTCCTTGTTAAAACATACATTTTAAAGACACAAAAGTTCGACTAAAAAACAAAAATATCCTTCCACACAAGGTTCCCTTTAAGTTTTGTTATTGTGGCAGCGATAGTAACTCATGAAATTGGGAGATGAGTTGGCAGACACTCACCATTAAAGAGTGCATTAGTCATCTTCACTGACCTTCCTCCCACCCGTCTGACGTTTTGACCTCTCTTTCCTCCCACGTCCAGAAAGCCAGACTGGCCAGGATAAGAATATCCAAGTCCGGCAGCGCCAACGCCTTCATCCAGAGCAAACGTAACGGACTGCTGAACGAGCTGCTGGAGCTGACGGTGAGAGCAACCTCTGACCCCCACCTCTACACTGAGACCCTCTGACAGTAAAGTGGGCGAGATGATTACTGGGAAGTGTTTTTTTTAAGTGTGTTCATTAAAAATGGCAGCAGCTTGTGTTTCAGTGAGAGATTAATCATATTGTTCCCTGTCAAACACTCTTCCACTAATTATTTCAGCTCACTGCAACTCAGTAGCTCGGAAGCAGCATCTTCACACCCTCTGTACACACACCAGCATCCACACACACCAAGTGACAAACAATTACAGCCATAATTAAGCAAAGGACAATTCGGAAGTCATTTGGAGGCTGTGAAAGTGCAGCAGAAGTTGCACTCATTACAGTCTTGTGGGTTTATAGTTCAGGGGTCATAGCAGAGGAGTTCTGACAATAATCCTCCATGAGGGCGTTATCGGGGTAATCACACTAAGTACTTTTATTAGTTGTCTTTCAGCCGTAAACTTGATTTAATCCTCTGCAAAACTGTCAAAGTCAAACAACAAAGGTTGTCTCCACTTGTGTTTTGGTGACAATTTCATGTTTAGCCCATAAAACAGGAAACTCAGAAACTTCTTAGGAAACTTTGGAACAGCATCTCTGAGTACTGTGACAGCAGAGGACATCTAAACCCTGCAAAAAAGAACCCTGAAACTGTTTCTGAAGTTATATGATGTACGTTTCTTCACTTTTAAGCTGAGGTGGGCTGCTGGTGGCTCTGGAACCACAAGCATCACCCCTCCTCACTCAGTGCAGCCCTCAAGCCAGTCAATGATCTAAAAATATGCCTGCAGCAGAAACCATTACTAAACCAATCACTGATAATATAGTTTTTAGTGAAATTAGATACTTAGAAATGATTAAAATAAGATTACGGTGTAACAAATTGCAGTTTTGGCTGACTAATAGGTCGATTAAAGCCACTGGGAACGTGACATGAAGTTTTTTTAAAGGTGTAGTCAGCGATCTTCTAATCTTCTAATCTAATGCACTATTTATTAAAATCTCTGTATTTCTCCTCTCCATCTACAAGATGTCACCACTGACAGCATGTTGAAAAAAACTCCGGTTTTAATACACAGCCTTGGCTCTGAATTTCAGCAGGTAAATACTGTGGCTCGGCCGAGTTACCAAAACAGAGTACACCCCCCACATCCAGGGGGCGATAATACTCATGCACAGATCAGACAGAGGGGGGAGGGGGAGAAGTAGGATGCGTAGCGTGCGCAGTTAGCGTAAGAGAGAGATACAATAGGTGCATTAGCAATGGCTGAAAAACAGCCCAAAAGAAAACGTTCAGAGGGGTGAAAAGTGAAAAAGAAGGGCTATGACCATGAAAGAGCGAAGACCCGGGTCAACATTGGTGTTGCTTTCCGACGGGGAAGGGAACTCCGCGAACTGAAAGACCTGAAAACGGACGCGGGTGTCGCCGTCTTTCTGCTGGATAGGTAAACAACATTAGCTTTGTGGTGCTTCACATAACAGTAACAGCTGTCGGGCATTCATCTTATTGTCTAATCTGCCAGAAAGTACTGTTGTTGTGATGTTATCAATATTGTCAGTCGAGTTGTCTGACAGGTCGGGGTTACCTTAGCTACGTTGGTCAGCTACGCAGTTTCTATGGCCATTTCCATGACGATGCACGTCCATCAGCTTTTGGGGGGCGGGTCTAAATTCGTTTATAACAGCCTCTCCACTCGTTTTCTCCCACATCGCTGATACGCCTTTAAATATCAAACTTCAATTCGTTATCATTACGCATCTTTGGAAAGTGAAGAGAGAACAACATTTCTAAGTATTGGAAAATCTTGTTCTAAAACAGCTTATTTTACAGTTTAGATGATTTCTCAGGACTGTGTAGATGTGGCATTTATCACTTTGACGTGAAGAGGCTGATCGGGCTGAATGAAAGTAGTCCTGTTTCCTTTGACCGACGGTACTTGGTTGGGTTTTTAATTGGCTGACTGATAAATTACATGACCAGTGTTTGTCTAATTCACTGTCACTTTTCATCAAAATCTTCCCTGCTGATAATTTGAAAACCACACAAAGACCAGTCCTAAGATTTTTCAGTAGTATGAAGTATGGATATATGGCCATACATTTTATATGACGAAAATATTTGCTGAGTTTTGTTTCCAGGTGCTTTAAATTAAGAAATGTATTAGACCTTTCACTTGCCACCGCCAGTGAGGTTATGTTTTGGCTGGCGTTTGTGCCAGATAACCCAAAACTTATCATCTGATTTAGGTGAAACTTTCTGGTACACAAGGGGGAAGTGATTACATTATGGTGTTGATCCGAATCAGGATCCAGATACAGAATTCTTTGAGAAGATGTTAACTTTGCCAGAAATGGAAGTTTTTAAAAATGTCATAAATAATTTGGCTAATAAAGTTAGTAAAGCTTTGAAAAAATTCAGGCAGGATTCATGAATAACCACAGTTCAAGATCAAGAGTAAAGCCTTAGTGGATGTCTGTGCTCTCTGAGAATTTCTAGTTGTTTTTGAAGACTCCATGGTGAGCTTAAAGCTGGAGATAAACTCACAATTTACGGCTGCCATACGCACCCAATGCAGGGATGTCAGGTGTGCATGTTGTCCAGAAATAATGTGACACAAAGCTGCAGTCTACACGTCACCAGTAGGATCAGTGTAGAGGCCGAGGAGACTTGGAAGAGTCAAAAGGGCAGTAGAAGCAACATAACAGAAAGTTTAAAAACTGATAAATCATGTCAATAGTCATCAGTGATAATGCATGAGACTGCACAGACACATGGTAAGTCTGGTGTATTAGTTAAACGAGTGACCATTTAATCTGGTGACTTTAGTTAATTACAGGTACAGTAATGATACCGCACAACACTGCTTTTAAAGCCTGAACTGATTTGCTATACTTGTCCTTAACAGCCTTTAACTACATAAAACACAACAATGAATACTGTTAACAATTAACCAACTCAACAATTACAGTGAGGACAGAACAATACTTAACAAACACAATAATACTAAAATAGGAAGCATTTAATCATTCTTGACTACAAAATGTCAATGTCAGAATTCCAAAGATCCCCATCCCTAGTTTTAGGACAGACTTAAATTAGTGCTTCTACCTGTATGTGATCCACAAAACAGTCCTTAAGGATTGATCATTCATAAAAAAAGTTATCTAAAATGTCTGAAATAGCCGCTTGGAGGTCGGTGTCAGACTTGGCAATTAACAGCAGGCTGCTGCATACAGACTTTGATTTTATGCACTGAGAAGGATGTGTTACACTGTTAAGAAAGCAAGAGGTGTCTTTTCAGATCACTACTTAAAGACATACAGAATAAGAGGAGCAAAGACACAAGTACCAAAGAGTGACATGCATAAATCAACCAAAGATCCTCATTTTTGTTTATGACACATTGTATAGTTTTGGAGAAAACAGAGGAGCTCAACTCAAGGTGGACTGAAAAGCAAAGAGAAGAAAAGCCAGAGAGAGAGCAGTCTCAGTTGTCAGGTCAGATCAGGGTCAAAAACATGCTCAACAATTACAGTAAGACTGAATGGAGGACTTAAGCACAAAACACATGAAGAAATCATTGTCTACAAAATTTTTGGAGAATTAAATGAAGTTTTAGGAGCGTGCTTCTACATGCCCTGGTGATCATTATGTGGATGTCTGTCAGCCGATATTTATTATGACTGCCGCCGATTTTATGCACTGAGAAAGCACTGTCTGAGTGAGTATATTGTTCTACTTCATTCTATAAACAATGTGAAAGCTGTAGAAACCGAACTTATCCTTTAACACCCATTTTATTTGAGTACATCAGTAAGAGACCAATATTTGTTTCTCATACATAAAGATGCTCATCAGACAAGGCTAACCCGCTCTCACCAGTAGGTGGTGCTATGACACTGAAATTTTGGATGTCAATGTGACGATGCCAAGACTCTTTTGAAACATGTCTGGGGGCATTTGGATATTTTATGTTTGATTAAGAACTTCCTGTGTCAAGGCACAACTTGTTAAAAGAGGCTTGAGGGGCAGGCGAATAAGACCTCTTTGACTTAACTCTCAGTTTAAGGAAATATCAGTCTGCCTCTTGAAAGCAAATACCCCCTTAAAACGCTCCATGTATTACTTCATGAGTTTTATCAAATCATAACTCCTGAGCCTCCTACATCTGCATCTTCTGCTTATCACAGGCTGTGACTGTACTGGAAGTCCTCCTCTACTGTAACCCCTCGTTCCCTTCTCTCAGACATCAGCCAATCAGCATGTGCACAATTCATTATCACAGCCTCCCTTAGCTCCCTTAGATTCAAGTGTTTCCAAGGGGAAGGAAAAAGAGCCTCATCTGACCCTCTACAGTGATAAAATTTTTACATATAACTTGAATCAAATCCTTGCCTTTATAGACAGCCAACACATGATGCAAATGGACATTAGATCATTAAAAAAAAGTTAAACAAAGACTTTTCAACAAAATGTGGGCATTTGAGTTGAGTTGGATCCATTGGTTTAAGGGAGTCTGTAGATATGAGCTCTGTAACTGACCAGTATAATGCTCTTGAACTCAAACATGAACCCTGAAAGGTTTGATTTTAAGATTTTTAACAAGGACCTTTGCAAACCTTTGCTTTGGGCCTTTAATAATGATGCTAGGATAGACTTTAGGGATTATCAGAGCCACGTGAGGTTTAACCAACTACTTTTGTTTATTGTTTTTTGTGCCAAGCTAAACTAATTACCTCCTGGCTCTAGCTGTGTACTGTAATTGATACACAGAGATGAGGTATTGATCCTCTCTTCTAACTCTCGGCAAGTAAGCAAACACATTTAAATAGAGCATCCGCTGCCTCGATTCTCCTGCTCTTTTCTCTCCTATATTTATTTGATAATGCTACCACTATAAAAAACTGTGTTTGCTAATGTATAATGTGTAATGCCTGTAGCCAAAGCCCTCATATCCTGCTCCTGCATTCAGCAACACAGGCTCCCCACTTCAGATGGCCACTAAAGTCCATTTGGATCTAATCAAGTCCAGAGTGACAGCTCTTGGTGTGGCAAGAATTATCATATAAATGCCATCTGCGAGCGTGGAGCGACCACAATCCCTCTGCATGTGTGATGAGGCGGCCACAGTCCTGCTGCATCAAATGACAGCAGTGTCAGTGCTGTCAGTCAGTCAGTGCAGCGTTTTGAGTCTAAGGTTACAGAGAGCGGGGAGAAATGACTAAATGACCAGTTCGCCTACAGCATGTGGTTGGATTACGAGTTCCACTCTGCTGCGCTTTTTGCAGTTTCCCTGAGTGTTTTTAATTTTTATGCCTAACTTTGGTCGCATTCTGTTTATTGATTTTACCCTCAAGTTTTACAACAAGACCTCAAAGTTTAAACAGTTGTAGTTAAATGACATGGTCATGCACCACAGAGGGAGGGAATCTCCTCTTATTGCTTTTTTTTTGGGCTTGGTCAGACCTTTGAGTCAGCAGTTCTCAACTTGTCTAGCCTCTGGACCCACCACCCTCAAAAAGGGTTCATGACCAAAACATCTTACCATTTAAACCAATAAATTTCATAAAAAAAGAAGATTTGATTCAGATGAAACAAACATGACTGACCAAAGAGACGGGAAAAAAATCGTTTAAAATGTGCATAGAAGAGTATGACTAATTCTGACACAGGTATCGGTCATGTCTTGTAACAGGTGGTTTTGTATCTTTTCAACAAAGCAGAGCAAAAAAACAAAAAAACCTGGGTCCAGACTGTATTCACATCACCATGAAACCCAATCATTTCGTCCTTGTCATGAATAATACTCCCTGGAAATTTTGTCAAAATCTGTTGAGAATTTTGGTGGCAAAAATGTGTAAAACTGCTATTCCTGTTGACAAATCCTTTGCAAATCCTGGATCTGCTTCATGACAAACCATCCTTGAATATCGTATCATGAGTTGCTCACAGTCTAATGGACAAAGAAGTCTCTAAAGACTGTGAAAGTTGCGTGCGGATTTTGAAAAGACTAAGGCTCTGTTTACACAGAAACTTTTTCACTAGAAACAGAAAGATATTTCCTTTACATCTTTAAAAGTGCTCCATGTTCACACGGAGACACAAGAACGACTGCGAACACTGTAGCATGCATACCAGGCCAGTCGATGGCGATGTAGGTTTGTGGTGAAACGGCGCTGTTTCAACACAGGTACGCTTACTAGTGAAGACAAACTCTTCATAAACAATAGCGAGTGGATGCATGAAGACACAGGATTTCATTGTCTGGGCAACAAATGTGACTGGATATTCTTATCTGGATAACAAACCGAGTACAGTAAGCAGCACACGTATTACTTGGTAGACGGCCGCTGTAAGCTGTTGTTGTTCCTGGGATGTGCGCACAGCCTTCATGTGAAAGAGTAATACACATGAACCGCTACTTTCTGTGTCCCACCCTCTTTTTTGATAAGCTGTTGGCACTTCATGTTTTTGGTTGGGATGGTAACCAGTTCACACTACCCCACTGCATCCAGTTTGTGCTGCAAAAAAAACATCAAATACAAGTGATTAACTGGGGCTGAGGTTTGAGGTCTGAGGTCGGGTCTGTTCTCCTAAAGGTGCATTCACACCGGATGCTACTTGTACTACCTCGGCGATCACTCTCCATGCAAAGTCAATGTACAGCCGCAATGGGGCGGGGCTAACCCTCCCGTGATGCGACAGCGGCTTTTCACACTACCACATAGTTTGTCGCGCGATGTGAAAGTAAAAAAAAGTTGATCAATCAGCAGGTGTGTGCACGTGTGACTGTACCCTACACAGATAGTTATTCAGCCAGACTACAGAGTAACAATCCATGTCCGTGTGGGAAACAGTAGTCAGTGAGGACATTAGTTCCGCCTAGACGGACCGCGGGAAACTCACAGATGATGCTGCTGCAGGGCATCAGCTGCAGTGTTTTGTGGTTGATAAGTGAATGAAAAGGATACAGCTGGAATAATGTCCACTTATACATCCTATTGTATGATATATGGTATGATCGTGGTGAAACTCGAGCGGATGTGATGTCACCGAGCGATGGCCAATAGCAACAGTGACCAAAAAGAGGTATTTGATGGACACCCAACGCTACGTCAGTGGGCGGCGCGATTTTCGGTAGCTTGGTTGTTTGCGGTGTGAACGAAGCATCACACTGACAGATTTTAGAGCCAGTTCTCCCCAACTAGTTGGTGCAGACTTTGCTCAACAGGGAATCATGGGTAAACGTCTCTAACTTGAGTCCCCATCTCTGCTATCCTTTTCCCCATATAGAAGGAAGAAATGCTCTTTTTGGAGTCGGGTATACTTTGAGCAGCTGCAAGAGAGGGGAGGCGTGCTCTGAAGGACATGCGTGATATTGACGATGAAAAACATTTATAACACTTTTGAATGTCAAATGAAAAGTTCAGTGATCTAGTTGGGTTCCTGGCCCCCTTCCTTCTGCACTTTAGGATCATCGCTCACCGGTCCACGCTGCACAGAAGATGGGTGTCGTGACGGGGTGTCATATTTAACCAGGTGGATGTGAAAATACATGTCTAGCCATGTTTTGTGTGACACCAGTAAGCAGGGTGAAGTCCGCACTGTTGTAGAATTTGATCTTTGTGCACATGGGCCTTGCAGACGTCCACTTTGAGTCGGCTGCACTTACATTCCACAAACATTCTGCTTGTGTTTTTTTGGGGCCTTTAATTACTGTATGTTCTGTTCAAATCTCCTGGTGACAGATTCACTTTCACAAAGAGTTTATTTTCTTTTTTGGTCATGATGCTGAAATTTAGAAAAGGGCCCTTGTATACCTGAAATGAAAAAATATTTTGCAGTCAACAAAAAGTTTTAGTGAATAAATAAAGTTCCTCTTTGTTAAAGTCAAAGCAGCTGACAATGGAGAATCTGTAATGAAATTGGCCCAAGACAGATCGTTATACACACAGATAGAGACCATTTGAAGTGTTAATCAGGTATTTTATTCACTTGATGAGCCAGAAAGAGACAATCCCATCTGCTGATTTCTCCACTGTGAGTTTAAAGCCTCAGAAACAGCGCTACATTATACTTTAATTATTTTGTCAAATTCACACATACCACACCCAAACAGATATGTCCCACACTGCCAGAGTTAATAGTTTAAGTAAGGACACTATCAGGGTCACATTTTAGATCAGGTGAATACAAAACAGCTATAATCTGCACATAAACAGAACTTCAAACCTTCAAATCTCCATCTTTAGCTGTACATTGTCTCAGAGAGGACTTCTCTTGGGGCAGATCCACACATAGAGACATCAGGAGGCGTGGTGTTGTCATGCCCACGTCGCTGTATTGTTCGTGTGTCTGGAATCTGAATGAGAGTCCTTGGGCTGGATCTCCACCCACCCAAATCCTCCAGAGGAACAATGTGCGCTGTGGGGAGAGAATTAATTTGTTTTCAGTTTTCATGTTTCTTGGCATTTGTGTCTACTCAGAGACTAAGCTATATTGGAGCCTGGGCTTTGAAACTAAGTCCCGCTTGGAGAAAAACCCAGAATAAAAAATGGCTCCATAAGTTTCTTTCTCTGTTTTTCTGAACTCCTCAGTTCTTTTCCTCTTTCTGATGCCTCATGCATCAATAAATGTTCTGCTGCCTGGAGCCTCACATAGCCACAGTGGTACCTACTTGGATAATTAAATAAGAGAGCTGGCAAAAACGCAGCTTTAAAATTTATGTTTTATTAGATGAATGAAGTAAAAGGAGGGAGTTACTTTGAAGCCTGCTTACACAAGGAAACAAACAAAGGCACTGGCAGAAATAATACCACAAAGACGCACAACAGAAGATTAATTATGAACAAATCTCTTGCAAAGCAAGCCCAAAGCAAAGAGATCAATACACAGTGAGCAGGAATATATTCTATTGTGTGACTAAAGGACTTGAAATAGTTATTTCAAACATCAATCAAAGTAAAACTGGACATGGAGCTTTCAAAAGATGTCATGTTAAGATTAATTTTTTTTGGCACTGTAAAGTTTGAATGCAGTATGTTATTCAGCCACCAGGGGCTCAATAATAACCTAACATACCAGAAAAACCCTTAAATATATTTCACTGGTCCATCTGGCAAAAGCCCTTAGAAAGTGTTTGGGACTGGGCAGAATCTTTCAGGAGAAAATGTGGCAGGTAACTCATCAATCATTTCATCAATCACATTATTTACAGGCCAGTCAGACAATGCAGCTGCCCAGCACTACTGCCACAGTATAAAATACAAAACATGAGCAACTTCTTAGAAGAATCACTCACCAAAACACATTGAAAGTGGTATTTACATATCCTCTCTGTTGAGAAGTACTTTAGTTTTTTGGGTTTTTACATTTAACAAATAAATGTGGTCTAGATTTGATAAAACTGCTGCTGAAGCTATGAGCATCCATCTTAATCCTTGTACTAGCTGTCACTCCCTGCTGTCGTCTCTCTCGTAGCTCCCACCTCTTCCTGCACTAATTACTCTCTCATTGGGCTGTGCCACTTTGGACTGCTCAAAAACATTGTAGACTGGAGCCTGGCAAGATGGATCTGCCTGATTACAGACACTGAATCAGGTGGATCCAACTGCATGGCAAGTTTAGCTCTCAAGTAAACAATAACAAAAGATGACTGCTTGCAAAGGATTCCAGGATCACGTGCTGTACAAACCAGAAGGACCTATTTTAACAGCTTTTCAAATGTCTGTTTACTTTTTAGTGGATACACCAAGTGGAGTGCAATAAAAATGATTAAAAAAAACAGTTATACTTGAAAAAAAGGTAAGATCTGGGTGGAGGTGGGCAAACCAGTGTGAATACACCTGAAGAAATCTAGCTGACCCTTAATCGGGGGGGTGATGGGGTCTGGTTCAGTAAACAGCAGTTATTTTGTTAACTTGAGAGCCCCCTGATGGCTGAATATCACATACTGAGCCTGTAATCTCCAGAGACTTTATTTATAGTCATTAGAAGACACATTTCAGACACACACTCAAACAGGATTTACTTCCATGCACTAGTGAGATGTAGCTTAATGTGTTTTCACAGCAACAAGAAATGTGGAGGCTGGCAAGTCACTTAGTTACTGTTTAAATAAATGTGTCTTTTGAGAGTAGAAAGTATTCAGTAAGTATTCAGCTAAAAATGCTTATAATTAAGTCTGACATTTCAGTACAATATTGTGTCTTCAACTCCTTAGTGGCATCTCCAGCAGACATTAGAAGACATTAATAATAACATTAATATGCAAACAACATTTTTCTTTGTGTTTCTCATTAAGGATAAGGAGGAGGTTGAGCAGAAGCTGACAAAGTCCACGTCTGTGATAGAGATCCAACACCACCACCTACTGCATTGTCTGGAGAAAACCACAGTGAGTACACTCCAGCTCTTCTTCTTTGCTCATTTCAACACTTTTGGCTCAAAAACTGATGAACAAAAGGTGTGTTTATTGTCAATTAAGAATTGTCTCATGACGATAAGGTTTTGTGCCAGCACTAAGCACCAACTGTTCTTCAGAGCTGGAGATGCCCCCAAATGAACTCCAGTGAGCAGCAAAGAGAACATTACATGCATCTTTTTTCCCCACATATCCTGTTTGTGTGGATGATTGTGAGCTTTTATCATATACTTCATGATAACAAATAGCACAGAAAAACCCCAGGGACTCTCTTGTTAACAGATGAAATGCCTCTACCAGAGAGACAAATCATTTCTGACTCACTATTGAAGTCCTGATGCCAAAACAGTCAAAAGTACAGTTTGTTGATCTTTACATAAATCAGATATTGACTGGGCTGTATATATTCACAACCTCATACACAACAAACTGTGTTGCTCTTTGCATTCAGACTCTTTTCCTCCAGAGCCAGCTTTAACTTGTCCAACAGCAGGTCTTCAGTTTGATTGGACCACACAGGCCATCTGTCACTCCCCATGTCTCCATATCGATAAATATATGGACATTTTTATCCATAGAGAAATATACGCATGTGCCCTGCAGTTTAGGTTTGCATTTACTTCTTTAGAAAAGTGCTAATCTTAGTCTAAAAATAGAAGACATAACATAACGCAGTAAAAAAACAAACAAACCTTGATCTGATGACTGTAGGCAGAGACAGGCTAACACTACCCATTGACTCCCACTGTTTTAGCTAAGCTAATGGGTGGGCATTGCCTGTCCCTTCCTAGTTACTGTATGCACAGTTGAAAGAATAGTGTCTATCTGCTTGTCATGGACTCGGGAGTGAGGCAAGACATGAAAAGAAAAAAAAGTTGGCATATCCCTTTAATGATCTATGTAGGCTGATGATCATAGTTCCTTCTTAGTTAGCTCCTGGGTCACTGTTGGTAGAAGCATATTGAGTTTTCAGACAAATCCACCGGAACTAAATAGAAGTGATCACACAAACATGTTATTGAGCTAGTTGCACATGTAAACTACCCGTTTATAAATAAAGACTGAAATGAATTAGCTAAATAATCCAATAAAGTAACGTAACTGAATAATAAATAAATTAAATTGAAAAATTAAGTTCATTTTTCTGCACAACTAAATACATGAAGCTGTGAAAATAATAAACATGTAACATGTAATGTAATCAAAATTAATACAAAAATATAATTTACTATAGCTAACAGAGTTGTGGTCCTTGGGAAAACAGCATTTTTTTTAGACTGAGGCCCTTTTAACCTCCACTGGCCCTTTAACTTTGACTTTCGTGGAGATCTGGAGGGAGAGGGAGGCACGTTAGGGAAAAGAGCAACACAGTCCAAGAATTAGGCAGTATGGCAGCTTTAAATCTTTTAACGTAAAACAGTTATCGATAATGTCCTGCCCCTTATACATTTTAAAAATATGTCAATACTAGGGATGCAAACAATTAATTGATTATAGATTAATCGTTGATAAGAAATTACTAGATTAAAGTAAATTAATTGCAATTAATCGAAGAAGAAGAAGAAGACAACAACAACAAGACAAACGAGAAGTGGTAAGCTGGCAGGATGAAGAGTACAAGATGGAGTTCGGTAAGGAACCACTTTAAGTTGGTTAATGATGACAAAGACGCCAAATGCACCATCTGTGGAAGTATTTTAAAGTACAACTCCTCCACAACTTTGCTAAATTATCACCTCAATACGTCACATTCTGTTAGGAATAAATCTTTTATTAAGGAATATGATTTGCATTTTCTCTTTCAGAAGAAAGATAGCATTTTCATTGAAGGGAACCTTTTGATTCAGATAAAAACTTTGATATCGTCCAGCCCTACTTTACATCAGTGGTGGTAATGTTGTGCCTGATTGGCGTAAAATGTTTTCAATAGAGACTGCTTTGGTGTTTTTCTTCTGGTCAAGCAACATGTCATTAAAACATTGCCACATGTCACTTGACTCAAAGCAGGTCAGGCAGCCATTTGTTTATTTGATGAACTTCTGTCTAACATCTGTGTCAATAGACTAAGATTGAATTGTGATGCGTGCTGTGTTTGTGATTTCTGAATGTAAAATATGTGAGGCACCCCTCACAGACACAGAGATGTTATGATTCAAAGAAACAGTGTCAACAGCATGTGCAGTGTCTCCTAACCACTGGTCATCAGTCTGGACTGATACGATATCACTGTTGATTAATGATGTTTGCAGGGCTTTCAACAAGCGCCAGCTGCCGGCCAAACAGCCAACTACTCACCCGGTCACAGCCGGCTACTTTTCCTGGTGATATGTTCAATTAATTCATTGATGTTTTCTAAAGTGTCAAGTATGAGAGAGCATAAGTGCAGCATCTTATTTCAGTAACAATCTTTTTTTGCTTTGATACAGTGCTTCTCCTGTTATCCATTTTCTACATTGTCACTCTTCTTTTTATGACCAGTTTAATAGACTTTCTATGAAGAATTTACTATTGCCTTAAATATATAATCTGTACACAGTGTTTATAAAGTAAGTTTATTCAACAGTAGTTATCCAAACAAGGCAGGAAAAGAATCTAAAAAAGTGAACAAACAATGACAAAGTTTAAATTGGTCCCTGTTTTCAAATCGTTGATTTGTTTGGGGACCCCACCTTAGCTCTCTGCTAAAAGTATTTATAAAGTATACAACTATGACAGAGCAACTTGACGGTTTGGTTTGTAACTTCAAGCCTTTTTTTGCAGTTTGAGGTCTGTTTTGATATTTTTAATAACCCCTGTAGAACCTCGACCCTTTCAAGAACCAACAAGTTAAAGCATATTCCATTTCAAATATCCTGGGCTGTCAGAAAACTAATGTTGTAATATCGTTGGACACATTTTTCAGATCGTGTGTGACCACGAAGACAAAATCTAAATTAAAACAGGGGACACAGAGCTTTATACAAACCACACATGGATCAACAGTGACCATGCCTTAGGTTTTGGCTAATAGAAAAAAAAATTAAACACATATTAACAAAAACACAACAAAAAACTTTTAGACTTTTTCCTTCAGCCATTTTTTGCCCAATTAGTGCAGTTATCTTGGAAGCAGTTTCTACGGGCAGAGTCACATTACCTAACCTGACAAGCAAGGTGGACAGCTCCATATATCTGCCACAGAAATATTTCACTAGTCCATCTGGGTGAGAGCCCTTTGAATTTGTTTTCAGGGGCAGAACTTTAAAAAAAAACACAAGCTTGTGATTGGACAATCATTTGGCTTGTCACATTCATCACAGACCAATCTACATCAAGCAGGGTTGCCTCCTATAATGTAGCATACATAGCGGCTAATGGCTAACAACAGTTAACAACAGTTCATTGATGTTAGCCGTAGCGGCTAAGTTAGCCGCTACGGCTAACAGCATTTAATGACCGTTAGCCGCTAACTTAGCTGCTAACAGCCTTATACCATCTTTTTACACTAAATTATACCACACAGATGATTCATTTAACTCTTATATGTGACATGAGTCGTCAAAGACAATCCCTACAAGTAAACTTCTGAGGAGGGCAGATTTCGCCAAGTTTCACTGGGTAGCCATGGTAACAACAGGCTAATCGGCATGTCCGTTCTCAACTTTTGGTTCTCAACTTCCAGTTGTCGTCACGTCCGCATTCTGCTGCTCTTGCCTCTCTTCCCTGATTGGGCTGTTAAGATTTCAGCCGAGTGAATTTGTTGGACAACGGGGGCTGGCAAGACGGACCTGCAAGATTTCAGAATCAGGCAGGTCTGTCTGCTCCGCAAGGCTTAACATTACCTGGCCTGACAGATAACTATTCGGCCTCTTGTTGACTTTCGACTGTTCCCTAATTGGAAGTAACAGTCAAGAAGAAAAAGACATCCAGTTTATCTGACTGTCAACAGTCTCACTGGAAGTTGTAACTTCTATCAAGAGTGAAAATGGAGTTAAAATAACAACTCTGCTACATGACCACAAATGTGTGACATCTAATCACTTGATCGTTGATCCATCACTGAAGATTTACAAATCCAAAATCTGAAAACATCCCTACACCTCATGTCTGGATAAAAAATACTTCTGATTTTAGGGACTGCTGGATCCCCTGACTGGCTCCCTTATCATATGCTGACTAATCCATATGACTGTGGAAAGCCAAGTGTTTGTACCCGAGCTGTCAGGAACAAACCTCTTAGCTCCACAAGTTCTACCTGTCAGGGAATTTAATCTACTATGACTTGATTATTAAATGTTTAAAAAGTGTTGACCCGATTGCAAATTGTTTTTATGTACCTCCAATTGGCACAGTGGTCATCGACGGCAAACGGCCTACAACAGCTCAATACAAATCACTAAGAGAAAAAATAGCTTCAAGAACAGAAAAAACAAAGTTCTAAATAAAAGACAAACATGACAGCATGATGCAAATGAAATAACGCACTGCATGAACAAAAAACAAATGAAAGGAAAACATGCTGCAAGTTAGAAACAAAACAAAGCCCAAAACAATCCAAACCCAGAAAAAAATTATTAAAGTTGAGTTTGTTTATGAAGATTGGAGTGAATAAAACGTAAAATTTTATGAACTTTTGTTTGCAGCAGAGCTATTTGTCAGCAATGACCTAGAAACAGTGAAAAATCTCACTGACGTTTAGTTGATTGAACGAGCAAAATGCTAACTTAAAATGTGTCATCCTTGTCGACTCTATAAGACCTGAGCTCATATGTGACCTCTTTATTTCCATCAAAGTGTAGAAACAAAACTAGTGATGTTTTCCTTACAATAAAAAATGACCGCTGACATAAGTTTGTACATTTTAGTTTCACAGAGTTTGCTGATTGTCTTCATTTCTTTTTTTTTTTTAATAATCCCTCCGTGCTTTAGTTCTGAAGTGCCTGTTCTTTCATCCTTCACAGTCTGTTCTGGTCTCTCTGCTTGAATCCCTCCATATATACTTTCTTTTGTGTGCAGGCTCATGAGTTTGTGGACGAGCAGATGTACGAGCAGAACTGCTTAGAGACGGCTCTACAGACCTACACCTCGCGCAGCCCCTCGATATCCAGTCACGACAGCTCAGGAGGAACCTGCTGTGGCCGCAGAGCGAAGAGAAACATCCCCCTCCCCAACACCTGCATGCCCTCCACCCACCCTGTAGCCACACACCAGAGCCCCCTGCAGGAGCTCAGTGCTCTCCACATACAGTGTGGGGACATACCATCACACACAGCCAGGTAAGAAACTCAGGGGGGTTGAAGCGTTTGGAGACTTTTTGATCAGGTCTGTAAGAGGATCGCCGTCTAACTTTAAACAGTGAAGGGCAGCTGAAGTCTGCAGGCTGCAGACACAGTGACACCTAGTGGTTTCTATAGACAACAACATCCAGAGCTTAAAATATCTATTTCTAACTCTAGATTATTTGATCACAAAAAAGTAGAATGAACCAGTCATAAAGTAACCTAGACTTTAGTTCAAAGAACATATAAGCTTTTGAATGAAAAACCAAAGTCAAGTTGATTTAACAACAGTAATGATGAAGATATGATAAAATCTGCTATGAAGGTGTTAGGTCAGAAAGACCACCCTTCTCTCCAGTCTGTCTTCGATAGTGTCATCCTCAACCAGGCACAGAAAATTCTGAATGATCCTTACCATATTCTGTCTCGGGAATATGAACTTCTGCCTTCAGGGAGACGATACAGAGCAAGCAAACACAAAACGAATCGCTATAGGCTCTCTTTTCTCCCAACATCCATATCTCTGCTTAACAAACAATCGAACTAATTCTTTCCTGAAACTGATAAATAATGCTTGTATATGAATATATTTTTTTCAGCTTATTTATTGCCACCAGTCACTCACCTATTATTATTGTTCTACTTTTATCCATGGTTTTATTTCTCTACTTGTTACTCAATTTTTTAACTTGTTTCTCCATATTTTACTTATTATCTGCTTCTACTTGTTCTTTATCTGTTTTTATTATCCGGCTTTTACCCGTGTTTTTGTTCTTATCGTCGTAACTCGTTTTTCTTAACTTGTTTCTGCTTACTTGCACTGCTTACTGTGACGAGCACTGCACTTTAACCTCCTTGTGCAATAACTTCTGACCATGTTTGCCGCCGACCTCTTGCTTATGTTACTGTTGTATGTTGTCTAGTATTTTTGTTATTTATAATATGGCGTCCTTGGCCAGTAGTACTGCTGTTTAAGACAAATTTCCTGCAAGGGACAATAAAGTTGATCTATCTATCTATCTATCTATCCATCTATCCATCTATCCATCTATCCATCTATCCATCTATCTATCTATCTATCTATCTATCTATCTATCTATCTATCTATCTATCTATCTATCTATCTATCTATCTATCTATCTATCTATCTATCTATCTATCTATCTATCTATCTATCTATCTATCTATCTATCTATCTATCTATCTATCTAAGGGGAAGGATGAAGTTCCTACTTTTTTGTGCTTTTTTCATACTTTTAATACAGCTAACGCACACATATCTCTCCTGAGTCATTTCTAAGAATAAAAAAAACATAAATTGCTCAGTTTATCCAGTCTACGCAAACTGTACTGTCCAAAAAATACTTAACACTTAGGCAAATATATTTGGTAAAATTTCTTAAAAAGATTTAGTCTCTAATTCAAGACTGCATTTCAAAAACAAAAAAAAACTGTTTTAAGCAATAATCTGGTGTTATGCAGCGCTTCTGTGAAATGTGAGAGTTGTTAAACATAGTAAAACATAAAAATTATATAAATTGTGACAAAATTTCAGATTCAAGATTCACACTGAGAAAGACCCCGGTGATTTATGCAAAAAACAAATGCTAATTATATTGTGTATCAATTGTAAATAAAGTGTCTATAACCCAAAAATAAGTGCTAAAAAAGGGAAATTCCAATATAAAGATTACATAAAAATGTTGTTCAACACCAGACTAATATTACTGCATGATGTCTGTGATTGGTTGGATGTGAGAGGTAAGTTTTATCTGAATTCTGATTATCTAAGACAGATTTCTCTGCTCATAACTCTCCTTGTCCCTCTGTTTTCTGTCCTGTGTGAAAAGAATAATTCTGAATAGTATAATACCCCAACACAGCCACTAGAGGAGACTATTCGCCCATATATACAGAAGTTTCTATTCTTTTTCTTTTTGAATATTTGGATCGTTTTAAAAAATAAACTGTTGAAAGAAAGTGCTGACACATGCACAGAACAAAATCTACTAAAGATAAAAAAGTCCCACATTTTCTCAAGGACTGAAAAATCAACACAGCTCAACAACAGAGATGTTCCTCACATCATTTTGGTAAATCACATTCATTTTAGCTCAATGAGATGATACTGTCTGCAGCTCCTGCTGCTGAGGAGTAAAAGCACACAAAGCAAGCTAGTTTGTTATCAAATGTTTGCCAAGGCCCTTCAGGAGTGGACTGAAAATATATTCTCTGTGGAGAAATGCTGTCAGTGTTGCTCTTTTTTGCCATTTAATAAATGAATGTTGTCAAGCTCTGATAAAACTGCATCTAATCCCGGCAGCAGCCATGCTAGCCTTCCCACGAGCACCCAGGCTTGCACCCGCTTCCTGAGGCTGTCATTACTTGTAGCTTCTGCCTCTTTCTCCTCCAAGGACACTGATTGGTTAGAGACCCTTCAGTCCAAACTTAGTCATTGCTTCTTGAAGCTTTGCTAGATGGAGCTGCCTTCAACACAGACATTAAATCACCTGGATCCAGCTGCACTGCAAGGTTAGACATTACCATCAGTAGTGTGCGATGTGCTCTGAAGAACTCTCTATCCTTCTTTTAGTCACAGAAACACTGGGACAACCACGAGGTACAAGTTGTTAAGTTCATGTATTCCTGAAATGAGCAACAAAGCTGAAGATGTGGGTTGCATCCTCAGAAAATAATTGTATGAATTTTGTACACATGAACAATAAGTCTTGAGCGTTCACTAAAGTGAGTTTTGGAGTTCCTCAAGGTTCCATATATATGCCTCCTCTCTGTGATATCATGAGGAAAAACCTTATCAATTTTATATTTTATGATGACGATACTCAACTGTGCATATCAATGAAGCCAGCTGAGACAAATCAATTATCTAAACTCGATGCTTCCTAAAGAACATCAGGACTTGGATGGCCAGAAATGACGGAGGCCATTGTGCTCAATCCCGACACCTTAGAGCAACCTTTACTAATAATTTAACTGCCCTAGATGGCATTAGCCTGGCACTGAACACCACTGTAAGAAACTTGAGGCTTTGTTTGATCAGGATTTACCCTTCAGTTTCCACAAAATAGATTTCAAGAACAGCTTTTTTTTTATCTTTGTAACTTTGCTAAAATCAGGCCTATCCTGTCTCAGAGTGATGCTGAAAAGCTAGTCCATTTTTGTGACATCAGACTGGATTATGACCGCACGATCCTTACAACTGATCAGCCTTTCTAAATTACAGCACCAGTTGGTATTACTAAGGGAGGTATGATAATTTAAAATAGAGTCTCTAAACTTTTTTGAGGAGTGTTTATATATGTCACTGTTTGCGGATGATACAAGCTTATTTTACTCTGGGGAAGATCTGACGCAGGTGTTGAATGTGGTTAAAAAAGAATATAAAAGACTAAAAATATGGTTTAATGTAAACAAATTGACACTTTATCTGGAAAAAACAAATTGTATGATATTTAGTTAAAGAGGTAAAGACACTGAGGCTTCAATTAGTATAGATGGTACTGAGCTTAAGATAGTGAGCTAAGTTTCTAGGTGTTTTGTTGGATGAGAATTTGAGTTGGAAATCACATCTAAATTATACAAAGGTAAAAATATCAAAAGTAATTGCGATGTTACATAAGATAAAGGATTCATTGTATGATCAAGCATTGCATATTTTATCCAATTCTATGATTGTTCCATATCTGACCTACTGTGTTGAAGTTTGGGGAAATGCCTGCAAAACATAAACAAAGTCTATTTTTTATTTTGCAAAAAAGAGTTATTCTATTAATTACTAGAAAACAATATAGAGATCCAACCAACTCATTATTTCTTCAGTTAAAAGTGTTGAAATTTTATAGTTTAGTAGATTATTGTGTCTTGCAATTTATGCTTAAAGCACATAAAAGATTGTTACCCATTAATCTTCAGAAAAGATTTTAAAAAAGAGAAAGTAATTATATTTGAAGAGGAATAGAGATTTTTAAAAAAACGAAATTTAGGACAAAAAAGATGGGTTGTTTTGTTTCTGTTAAAGGGATTAATTTATGGAATAATCTAACTAAAAACATTAAACAATCCATATCAAAATTTACATTTAAAGAACATTAAAGGGCAGTATGTTTAGAAAGTACCATTACCATTTTTGTAATTGATGAAATCTCTCAAACATTATAATAATTATTAGTATTATTTTGGTGTTGTTGCTTGTTGTTGTTTTCATTGAGAATCAAAATAATTTGAGACCAGCAGTGTTGATGACGGATGTTTTATTTTATTGTAATTGTTGTTACAAATTATGTTGATCATTGTGTTGTTGTTTTGTTGTTTTTGAAATATTTTTTAAGTGTCTAAAAGGGGCAGATAATATAAGATTGTTCTTCTTTCTGTTCCTTTTTATTCAATTATATACTCATATGCTTGTATGAAAATGTTTTATTTCAGATGTATGAATGAAATAAATAAAAACACTAGGGCTGTCACTTTAGTGCATTAATTAGATTAATTATTTACACCGCAAATTAATGCGTTAAAAAAATTAATCGCAAGATTAATCATAGCACACAAACATTTTTAATATTGTCCAGCTGAAGGACCCGTACATGGCAGTGGCATATATATATCTATATTTTACTACATTTTTTAATAATGCATCAGGCCTAATTGTTTTGCTGGATGTCCTCGACCTTTTTCTTATTTTAAATTTGATCTATGAAACACACTTAAAGTGTAATTTGAGTTGCCTGATTGAGCTTAGAATTTTCTGGACAAGTTGCCCTGACTTTGGTTTTATTCTGTCACCAATAAAAATGTGGATTTACAAATCTTCACTTCTTAGTGTATTCATTTGATTAGTCCTGCACTACAATTTTATAATATCCTAGAATTAAAATTCTTTATTTGGGTACTTTAATCAGATATAAGATTAAATGCGATTAATTAGATTAATTTTTTTAATTGTCTGACAGCACTAAAAAACACTAACTAACCGTTTTTTGTTTCTATATGAGCTACGACATTTAAAGCCTCCAGTCTCTACAATTATTCTGTTTTTTCATCCCAGTCGTTCCAACCTCAACCTAAAAACTGACAACAGCAGCAGGATCAACTGCAAAGGTGGCGGTCGGATCACCACGGCCATCATCAGCCTCCCCACTCCCCCAGCTTTGACCCCAGATGGCGACGGTCTCCACGGGCCCCCACAAAGGAGGCCACCCCCCGGCCTCGCAGGGACACCCAGCATCCAGACGACAACAAGCTCAGCTGGGGTGAACATCGTCAAAGTGTCTGCTCTGTGACTTCCTGTGTGATGGCTGTAACTCAGATCAGCAGGAGAGAGAGGAGGAGCAGGAAGAAGTCGAACAACGGTAGAAGCAGCGCTCAGCCCCGTCTCACAGGGTCCGCAGGAGGAGGGCTGATCCCCTGAGGAGTCAGCGGGTTGCGTTTGGGAGCAGAGAGGTGAAGCGGAGACATTTGAGGTACAGGACTGTAGATATGTGAAGCAAGAGTCACACACTCGTCATGTCGTGTTCGCACTGTAGATACGGACAGAATCACTGCATCTCTAATAGTTCATAACAACAGGAAGGATGATGGGAGTGCTGAGGAGACTCAGACCGAAGACCGCGTCCACACAACACAAACTCACCAGAAATTACAAGTGAACTCAGAGTGAACCAGTCAAATGGAGATTTTGTCCTCTTGAAATGTGTTTGAAGTCAGATGAAGCAAAGTGTGTTGACTGTTTTTACTTGAATTTCTTTGGTCTTGTTACGTGTCATTTGTCTTAAATATTTAAGGAGAATTAAAAGTGAATTAAAAAATATGACTTTACAGCGGTGTGAGAGATCTGAGCACTCTCCCTAGAAGAGCCTAAAGTGTTTCATTTTCAGTGTTTTTGTTTTTTGTCGGCTCATCATGTGGAGGTCTGAAACAAGCTGTGACTTTCAGTTGTGGTGATTCTAACACTTTCTCTATGGATTTATAGTTTTTCTTTCTGTTTCTTCTGATGATGTGAGACAGAGCTGTTCTTTTAAGGACTGATCTCACAGCACGTCAGACAACAGGTTTGAAAAAAGCCTCTGAAAAAAAGATTTTCTCTCCTGGAACTGTAATGTTCTGCATGACTGTTTTTGATAAAACTGGTTCATGGTATAACTCTTTGGAAACATTTAACATTACAGAAGGGTTTGACAGAGTTTCATGCCCTTTTATTTTTGTCATGACAAATACAAAATCACAAACTGCTCTGAGAGTCAACAGAACCTTACAGTTCCAGAGAGAAATGTTTTTGGGAAAGTGACTCATGTATAGAAAAAATATATCATCCTCAGGCCTCCACACTGCGGCTTAGAACAAGCAGGGGGAGATGGTGCAAATGTTTGGGACTATTTTGAGCTGCGGATGAATACACATTGTGATTAAACTTTGCAGCACTCGGCCAGTCTGCGTTTGAAAATGAACTTACTGTAACGATGGAGCATCTTTTTAAAGCAGCTGTGTAGCTCTACGATGTGTTTCTAAAATAAAGATCTATTGCACAATGAAAAAAAAATGAACATACTGTATATGATGTCTTAAATCATAAGATGAAAACTTTATTTTAACCACATGAATGTTTGATCCTGCACATTTTTTGGGTCCTCCTTGTCCGTGATCATCTTTAGCATGTCAATTTTTTGCCCTCTTGTTCTATCGACATCCTGCACATGAGGTTGTTTTATGAACTACAGCTAAAAACTGAAAAGAGGGATCTAAACTGGATTATGTGATGAGTTTGAGAAGAATACAGATCAAATATATAAATAGTATGGCACAAGGGCATAATTGATTTTATTATAGATTTATTAGCTAATTCATTCTTTCATTTTCTATACTGCTTATCCCTTTTCAGGGTCACGTAATAACCAATTGTTACAGCAAATTTTCATTTAATAGAAATTCAAACTGTTGACAGAACAATCCAGACTTATGTCCTTTTTATCTTAAACTTCAGACTGAAAGGCTCAGCCTAACCCAGGAGTCAATCCAGAAACTTTCTTTCTATGAGTCACCAAAACTACCTGCTGCAGCCCGGTGTAACTCAGCCGCTGAAATGATATTGGATAAGAACTAATGTTGGTCCTTACCATCAGAGAAACCCTAACCACATGATGGATTTCTAATCTTCAACAATCAGGGCACAAAGGGACTTGAGTTCAGATTGTTCTCCCTGACATGTCCAGGTCAAAGTGAACTTCTCTCAGTAATATCACATTCAGGAGCGGAGTGAACTGAACCACAGCACAGCCGTGATTAGTCTGACATCTGAACAGCATGACCTACAGCAGTCTCAACCTAATACGAGCGTAAATGATCTCCACATTACTGCTCTTTATGTCCATTTACTAATTCATTTGTCATCGCTCACGTCAGTCTCTGAACTGTGATTGAAACGGAACTGTTGCCGAGCAGCCTCCACATCTGACCGCCATCTCTCTGCTCTACTGGTGCAGTTTCATATGTGCTCCCTCAGCTCCACTTGGTCTTGGTTTGTACCAGAAAGTTTATTTTCAGTGACAGTAAAGACTCAAACAGGTGCTGCCAGGGCCGATCTGCAGCAGAACAGCAGAGACAAAAGTGCTGCTGGCCCTCAGTCTGTGGCTTCCTGTCTATTCCATGTTATTTTATTTAACCAGATAATTCCCACTGAGATCAGGGTGTCATTAACGAGGGTGACCCGGCCAAGAGGTCAGCAGCACACATCATCATAGCAGGAGATACTCTGTTTTAGAGACAGTTGTTAAATAGCCAGACTAAAAACTATGAAAAGTGAAGGAGAGTACGGTGCGGTAACGACTGGGGTGGACATGTTGTACACTTGACTCACAAGTCTCCATGTACTGTTTATTCATTTGTGACAACAGGCAGCACCTTGTACCACGTGTTAACACCAGCTCAGCTCACTATAAGTACAGAAAATTAATAAAAAAAACAAAGCAAGTAGAGTCAAGTGGAGCATCATTGTAATGTGCACATTCATCCTGATGGTTTAATTTATTTTGTGCTAAATATTTTGATAGCCTGTGTTATTCAAAGGTACAGGATTAATTCAATCAAACTGAAATAATAACACAAATGATTTAAATAAATAAAAATTAGACCCCATGATGGTCCCTGTGTGGTTGTACTGTATAGTAACACACAGCTGGATCACATGGTCAGAACTCTGTTTTTTTATTTTAACTTTAAAAGTCAGAAGCAGCTTTAAAATCCTCAGAATAAGACTTTAAATGTGGACACAAGATGGCAGCAAAGATTCCTCTGATGATCAAATTCTTCATATTTGTCTGGTTTGAGGCCGAATCCCTGCAGTAACACGACACTGACTGCTCATTTTGGATAATTTGTCGTTTCTTTCTAAATGTTTTATTGTTTTTTTTTGTGTGTGAAATGATGTTTATTTGTCTTTTGGTTTGTTGCTTTGTTGGAGTGGAATCTGGTTTGGTATCTGGTGTTTAATTGATCACAGAGTGAATATTGGTAAACTGTTTTGACCTCCTGTATCATGTCATGTTCTCTATGCTGCTAGAAAATCTTGAGCCCTTTAGAAAAGTCCACTCTCTCCTGTTAGCACTGACAACAGTAAACACCGGCTCAGCCTGCGTTGTTTGTTTCCACCGAGGCCGTATCTCCATCCCAGGACTTCTCTGCAGAGTCATGGATCACCGTCATGCTTACAAACAGGAAGTTCTTCCCTCCCACAGAGGGGTTTGTGTACAGTGATCATTTATTGTTATTATCTGATGGTCTGGACCGAGGAGCATCATGGGGAGTCCCTTTTTTAAAAGTCTTGGCATTTAGTGTTTGTGTCGTTTCTTCTCTTTTTATCCTTTTGACCGGAGCTTTTCTGTATGTTTGCTGTGTTTACAGTATCCTGTCAGTTTATTTGTTATAATAACAAGTGTCAGAAAATTAAATTCTGTCACAACTATGAACGCATCTGTCAATTTTTTTCATTTCATCTTTACTTCTGGTTTCATTTGAGCTTAGAGCAGATAGAACATGACTTCTGGTCTCTGATGCACACCATTTAAAGTCATTGAAACGTTTGCAAAAATCATCATTAAAGAAACATTCAATGAGTCACCTATGATTATATCTGGATAAAACAATACTGTACTCAGTGAAGGACAGGGATCTTTTCTGACAGGAGCAGAGGCAACACTGGATGGCAGCATAATCCTCGAGTCTTCTTCAAATAAGGGTGTGAGGCTGCTCCTTATACTGAGGTTATAAAACTGTTAATTATTGCCAAATTAAGAATAAATCTAAGGAAATTATCCATCCATAAAAATGTTCTTGAGTAAAGGAACACTGTGAAGTGTAAACTTTGATTCTGTGTATGAAGTAGCTTAGTTTTAATGGCAAATAATGTCTTAAATTGGCTTAAAGTTCTAATGTTCACAACCACTTTTTATAAAACTGGTATATTAACTATCACTGTTTTTCCCATCGGAAATAATTGATAGATAAATAGCTAGATAGACAGACCTCATGAAAAATAAAAGCATGTAAAAACATATTTATATATCATATATATATATATATATATATATATATATATATATATATATATATATATATATATATATAGATGTATATATATATATACACACACACATATATATATATATATACATACATACACATATATATACATATATACATATACATATATACATATACACACACATATATACATATACACACACACATATATATACACACACACATATATATATATATATATATATATATATATATATATATATATATATATATATATATATATATATATATATATATATATATATATATATATATATAAACACACACATATATATTAATATTACAGTAATACTAATGTTAACATTGGGTTTTTTTTGTTACAGAGGGATTTATTAGCAATAATATTTACATTTTAACTGTTATACCAACAAATAAACCCATCAGAACCTATCAAATCCAATGCTCACTCTGCTTTTTTGTCTGTTAGTCCAACATAAATTTAAAGACTCACAATTTACATTTTGAAAACCCAGTGGGACACCTCTAACTTGTTATTTTCATTTTAGGCGGGCTTGGATGATTTTTTTTTCTAAAAAAAAAAAAAGATATCTACAAAGGGTTACACCTATGCTTATCACTGCTGTCAGCCACAAACCCCCACTTTTTAAGATTTTATTTTTTCATAAATTAGGGCTATCAGTTTCTTTTAATGTTTGTGAGTAGGTTTTGAACATTTTTAACCATATAAAAGTATATTTTTTTATTTTCTTTAAGGAAATCAGAAGAATCTTATATTGTCTTTTCTTTTGTCTGTTTTTTATTGTTTTCCAGAAAAGTGGAATAAGACATGTGTACCAGAGAGCAATGATAGTTTGTGTCTGTTGAAAAATGTAAAATACCGCTTAAGTTTATTTCTCTCAGCTTCAGTCTAACAGTTTAAGTGTTTTACAGAAACTACAGCCTAACTGCATCAACCTCTGTCAAGAACAAACTTTTTAGGCTTCACCTTTTTAGAGCTGAGGAGGAGGAGAGCAGGATATGATGACGTGAGAGTCGATCTGCACGTGTGCTGCTCTCAAACACTTTGACCCTAAAGGTCACCAGGAGGAGCAGCTTTCAGCATCAGTCCCTGCAGAGCCTGTAGTGACATAGACACACCACCAGGTGTCAGTGTGCAGACATTTTTGGAAACAAAGATCATCACGTTTGCTTAAAGGGGAAGAAGATGGTATTAAAGAAAGGTCACGTGGGCAACAGAGGTCATGATCGATGACCAGCAGCTGAATCAAAGTTGCGTGCAGGCTTTAGAGAAAGTGCTGAGCAAAACAATCCTCTGGCACCTGCTTATGTAACGATTTACTTATTGACTTTATTCATTATGTAATTACTGAGTTCATTCATGGATGCTGCTTCAACTGTGGAAGATAAACAGAGTGGAGGGCTAAATAAAGGAAATAAAAGTTTTAAACAAACATAAGAAACAGTAAAGGAACTAATGATGCATTATTGATTTCTGTCATTAAGAGGTGGATAAGTATTATAAGTTTTAGTGCTGATATCTTCAATTTCCTCCTCACGTTGGTCCCTGTTGTGTAAATCTCATCTTTGAGTGATATATGAGGACACACTGCATCACCAAATAATAAAGTCTGATGCAGGTCTAAGCCATATATTGATTAAATAGATTTTTCAGATTATTTTTTTTACATATAATTTAAAAAATAATATCAAGATTATTCCTTGACTATTAATCCACTTGTATGTATTGTTTGAAAGACTACATAAAATTTTCATTGTTGTTTTCATGCTGGTGGAGCCTGTAAAGATTCGCATGAGCACAGATTTAGGTGCTTTTGTTTAATGAAGTTGTTCAGTGTTAATGTGGACAGCCTGCCTTTGTCGAAATGATAACATCAACATTAGAGGACAAAATTACTGCATGCACTCCAAGTATAAGAGGTAAATCCAGTTTAGTTTTGAAATATATTTTGATAACACCAAGGGAAAACTTGCTTGATGCAGTTTATGCGTCACTATGACTCCTTCTTAGAAATGAAAAAAATGGTAGATTGTGTATAGTGAAAAAAAATCAGGGCATATTAAGGCTGTATCGTGCAGCCCTAGTCTGATGTCACCATCCCAAACGCTGACTCACAGATGCGTTGACGTATGAACAGAGAAGATTTGATGCCGTCATATTTAGTCTCGGCCTGTTTGTGTGAGATTACAGTTGCGTCATTATGTAACAGGATAATTTAAGATGTTATCTGACAGCTGAGGTTACTGGTGTGGTTTTGATAAATATTCAGCTTTAAGAATTACAGTTACAGCATTTTCAGGAGACATTACATCATGTGGCTTTATTTGTGTTTTATCAGAAACATTAAAGGAGTTCGTCTGTTTCAGCACAGAGAAGTGATGTAACACAAAGAGAAGAGTTGGCTCTCTTATACAGTAGGAAAATTAAGACTTCTGATGCATAATGTAGATCACACTCAAACAAAAACTGACTTTGCCCGAGGGCATGAGAACAAATCAGTTCACAACATGTCAAATTTACTTGGGCTGCTGACACTGCTGGCTGTTCTCGTTTTATCTTTTTAGGTTTATGAATGAAGGAAGATTGAAAAGAAAAATCCTCTTTGCTGGTAAATTAGGTACTTCCCAATAAACAATAGCTTTGCTGATGGTTTTCTCTTTCATGGTCCCAAGAAAAATTCAAATAAAATACAAAGAAACGCAATATAGAGTCTCTACAAAAACAAATCCTGGCAGTCATGAAACTCTGCAAGGTGCAGAATTAGAATAACGGTGATGGTTAACAGAAGAAGGGCTGTGTTAGTTTTTAAGGTTGATTGGCAGAAATCTTCTTTAAAAATGCCAGTGCTTGTTTTAGAATACACCTTGGACTACAAATCTAACTAAAAATCTTTACCATGTATGGGGCTCTGGAGTCTTAAAAGCCATGACTGAGAACACAGCCTGCAGATCCTGACCTCTGAATAAGGCTGGACAATTAATCGAAAACTAATTGAACATTTGGACCTTCCAATCAAACTAATTTTACTCCTGCCGATTATTTTGATTATTTTCCCTGTCTTAGTCACGTGACTGCGCCCCCTCCATACAGTCAACATTCACTTTCGCCAAGAGCAAAAGGTTGTTTTGGTACATTTTGGATTCTGTGCAGAGGACATCGAGCAGAAAAAAGTTAAAGAGGCTATCAGGAGTTTCTAGGTAATTACAAAAAAGTCTCACTTTTAGATATATGCCTGATCGAAATACACACATTAAGATGAGTTTTATAGCATCAAAATAGGTTATCTATAAATGCTATTCCTAAGCTAAGTGGTCGTTTTGGACAGCCAGCTACAAAACTACGATACTAAGTCTTCCAAAACTTGCTTGTTGTCACACATCAAAAACTACCGCTACGTAACTAGAAAGAGATACATTACCTCTTCACTTTGCATCCTGTAAGTTGTTGAAAAAAGAAGTTGTAAAGCAATGCAGAGTTCTGAGGAAGGTCCGTGCTGCATTCATTAGCATCACAACAAACACACACTTTGGCTTGGGTTACGTCTCTGGTGCGTTCCAGTTGTAGTCAGAAGTAGGAATTTCCAGGTTTCGAGTAGGAAACTGCAACTGGAACGTTCCTCGAAGTCTGAATTTCCGACTGGGAACTCGGTGAAACCTCGCCACCCCCGAGTTGACAATGGAAGATGGATGCCCCAGTGTGAACAGTTATTTAGCTCCTGTAATAATCAATTTATTAGCACTTCTGACTGGGGTGTGTTGACTGGGTACTGTTAGACTTATATTTACAAGAATGCTGCCATAGTGATAACCACATTCTTCATGTGATATTTGTGAACAACAACGCAGGGCGCGCTAACAACAGCTAACAATAGCCTGGTAGATCGGCATGTTTTTTTTCCGACTTCAACACCGATAAGTCTGAGATGATGTCACTCCCAGTTCTGAGGTTACTGGAACGCAGCATTATGACAGTCTCTGCGTGTGCTCATGGGTGGCAGAGTCTTTATGTCGCCGCAAAGAGATTCTCCTCATAGCACCTTTAAGTATTAATATTGCAGGAAGAATGTTTTGACTACTGTCGGTAACATCACCAATTTGTTCCAACATCTCATAAAATAATCGTTCATTAATCGTAATCGAGGTAAGAGCTTCAATTAATCGTGATACTAAGATTTAGGTAATAGCCCTACCTCTGAACTTCAACCTAGGTTGATTCTCCAGTCTGGGATGTCTGAAGACATTTCAGGAAAGTTTGAAAAAGACCTCAAAGGGTTTCTGAAGCATCACACTCACAAGCAGAGGATAAAAAAAACAAGGTCGAATGATCTCTGACCGATGACCTGAAAAACATATTTCATAATTTCTGCAGTTGTGCAAAGCATGATGGGAATCCTTCAAATATATTTTGTGATAAAGCTTTAACAAGAAAATTATCAATCAACAATAAACAATCAAAACATGAAGAACATCCAACACCGAGCAGCCACTGCTGCCATAATGACCACACCAGTTTTCTGCGTAAAACTCTAAAATCTTGGAGCTTTAGCAAAAGCAGACCTCTCCACGAGCATAAAAACAAAGGGCAGACTCAGGACACTGTATGTCCACATGGAGGCAGGTATTTTTGAAAATGCAGCTTCTATCTGTGTTTAGTCCTCTGTAAATACTTTAATCCGATTCAGGTCACCTACATTTTGGAAAAGACTGCCAAGGTGAAGACTTTTAAAAACTGAGGTGAGTTCTAAAATAAAACTTTGGCCAAATCATCCCTCTGCACTGACACTGCTCGGCATGATGTCACATGCTGCAGCAGACGCTGCTAAACCGTTAACTCCAGTCAGATCTACAGTTGATGATAACAAGACTGCTTTATTTAAATATGCATATCATGTACTGATGCGTGTTCTTATCAAGACTTGATCTCAGATTGAAACATTAACAAGGAAAGATTTACAATTTACAAGTTAAACCGTTAACACCAGTCAGATCTACAGTTGAGAAAGACATCAAAATAAAACTGCTTTATTTAAATATGCATATCATGGAGACCATTACAGGGGCGTGTTTTTATGAAGACTTTCAATGAGGAAAAGGCATCCCTTACCAAACAAGAAACAAACAGGAGAAACAAACATAGAGCAGACGTGCAGCACATGTCATCATTCGAGTTCTGTTCCTTTGTCCAGACAGCACAGATGTGAAGCAGCTAATGTTACAGAAACACTGACAGAGTGTTTGGTGAACAGAAATCTGATCAGAGCATGTACCATGGGTTAATAAATCGAGTGGTTTCACTGCATTTTGCAGGTTTTAAAATGTGGTTTGGTTCATTTTTGTCAGAGTGAACAATTACACCATATCATTTGGAAAGCCATTACATCCCCAACACACACACAGTAGAATATATTGCAGGGTGTGCAGTGATGTATAGCTGAACAGTTGCTGCTGTAACATGTGCTCTGTGTTTGGTGAAGAGCGATGTGAGGAGACATTTCCTGATCCAGAGTGTTCGTGCTGACAGCTGGGAGGAAGTGGACACATGCAGAAGAAGCAGCTGCAGGTCGAGGTCACGTTTGAGATTAAACTGCACTGCTGAGCGCTGAATGGATCCAAGTGTCATCCGCTCGGATCTTAACTGATGAAGACTGTGATGTCTGGTGCCTTTGTGTTAGGTTAACGATCAGACATGCATGAGATAAATGTCTGCAGACATAAACACAGTTTTGAGTCTCTGCAGGACTTTATAGTTTGATAAGAGATAGAGTTTAATTTTGCAATTCATCCAACTTCTTGTGTTTAGACTAACAGCCAGTCAGATAATCTGTTTTCAACGGACCGTGTTGTTGTTGCTGATCGACCATTTGGAGGTAATAAACCTCCGCAAGGTATAAATCAGTAGACAGCGATAATATAGATGTGAGTCAAGAAAAAGGACTGAGATGGTTTTTATGATAGTGTGAGATCAGTGATCTCTGACTTCCAAATGTCCCTATGTTGGTTTGCACTAAATCTAAAAAAATCTCATTATGCAGGCTTTAAGTATACTGCCAACAAAGTCTGAAGTGACATTTTTTATTGTATAAGGCGAGTAGCCTTAAAGGGATGAGTCAACATTTTTGCTGTTTTTCGTGTTTTGCCTCTGAGTCCACGACCAGCAGAAAGAAATCATTGTTTCAGCTGTGCGTGCAGTAACAAGAGACAGCCAAAGCTCGACCACCACTAGTTAGCTGAGCCCAAGCACTGGGAATCAACAGGTATAGCTGGTCTGCCTCTGCCTACGGTCATCAGATAACTTCTTCAGAAACTCTAAACAGTCCTGTGTGCTTGTTGAGACTGTTTTTTTTAACCACATTATTCTGTGTTGTGTTATGTTCTACTATCGTTGTATCATCTTCCTAAACAGAGGCTTTGTTTTGTTTACCTACTTCAGTTTGAGACAGAAATGTGATGTTTGCGAATGAATCGTGTCTTCTGAATGGCTTTTTTAAGTGAACGATGAGAACCAAATGGCAGTTGTGAGTTAAGCTCTTAATCTGCAAGCCATTCTTAAATGCAAACTGCCTGCAAGTTTTATGTTTTAATAACATTTAGCAAAAGAGAGGCTGTAAATATCCTTTTTGGCTGTGGTGGTGCAATGATAAAGAGTTAATGAATCTACCTCAAGAGATTTTATCTCATTATTCTTAACCAAACAACAAATGTGGGTTTTAAAGCTGCACTCAGAATGACACTGAACAGACAGAAACAATGATTTTCTGCTGTGTGAACAAAACTGTTTAAATATTCACAGAGCGGAGATCTTAAATAAGAGAATAAAAGAAACAAGTTAGCTGACGTGCTTCCTCTCTGTTTTAAGATCTGAACACAATTCCTCCAGTTTCCCTGTGTTGTTTTATATCAGTTCGGTTCCCAGAGAGACTTCTTCCTCTTCTTTCGCTCTCATGTCTGTCTGTCCGTCCATCTGGGACTCATCCTGGCCTGATGGAAAAACTTCCAGATGACAGAAACAGGTCAGAGGGGAGAAAGTTTCCAGAGAAGAAGCTGCAGATCTTTATTGAAGAGGCAGGAAATGGTAGAAAAAAACAGGTCTGGATTTGGTTTGATGTAGTATGTGAGCTGTTATGTCCTTACTCCATTACTCCATCAGGGTTTTATTTGCACCATAAATCTTGAGATATAATTAAATGCATGAGAAAACTACACAACCATACCATGAGAACATCTCTGCAGGTCAGTGGATGGTTGAGAGTGTACATGTGAAGACTTACAAGCGTGTTAAAATGCAGCATATGAGTAACACAGTAGGTCTGGGCAGTTAGCCAGAGGTAAATTGTTGAGTGATTTGGGCATAAAAAGGAAGACGGTTTCAAATTATGATGTCTTAATAATCTTTAGTCATGCTGCAACTTTGACCACCGCCAGCCTCTTGACACTGTCTGTCACCCTGCTCTGGTTTATAACCCCTGATACAAACAGCACGTACCATATCGGTCTTTATTTTATGGGTCAATTGTCCAGTTTTACTTATTAATTTAAATATTTTAACAGCATTGCACACAGATGTAGCATATATACATCTAAAGGCCCTAGAAAAAAATCCTCCCATAATCACAAACCTCTTAGGATGGAATTTTTGCAGCTCTGATAACTTGCTCTGCTGACAAGTCACTTCCCTAAAGCTTGTTCTGAACTTGTAAAACTGCATTTATTTTGACGCCCCAAGCTCACAAGACTCCTCCAACAAACTCTAAATACTGAAGTTTTTTCCTCTCTTGGACAGTCCTGGACTGAACTTTAAGATTCTGTATAATGAGTTGGAACTGCTCTTCAAGACCTGCATGGTTATATTTTTGTGAAAGATTGTCGTTGATGTTACCTAAAAGATTTCATACTTACATTGAATCTGGTTCATTCAATGTAAAGTATGAAATCACTACTACTACTAGAACACAGCACTACTACTAGACAAAAATTGTCTAGTAGAAGTGCTGTGTTCTCAGTTTACTTGAGACGCTGGCTCTTTAAGGCTCCCTCTCCAGTCTTCTCTTCTTGGTTAACAAGTCTACTCTGTGGCAACTGGTCATATTGCCAATGACTCTACACTCATTCAAACATCTTCACACTGCAATGAGCTTGATTAAAGAGGGCTAATTTTCTTCAGACATAACAGTGATAGGATGTCACACTGGTAGGCCTGAATCTGAAAACTTTTGAAACTGAAGATCAGAATGATAAGTTTTGAAAACGTTTACATTTTCGTCTCCATGTAAATAGGAATCAACAAAGTCAGATGTGTGCTGCTAGCTGTGTTTGTTTTTTTTATCATTCCTCCAATAAAATGTGAATTTTCTGCATCAGTACTCTGACCAGCAAAGACGCATTTGTAATAGTCCCCAAGGAAACTACAAACTTAAACTGCCAACCACAGGCCCGGCCTGTTCAAGATCTACAGCAAATGAAATTAACAATAGTACTAAATGTAAAAAGCATATTTGCTGAAAATCAGCTGGTCTCCTGTTCCATGCTTCTCCTTTGTTGTCGCTTTAGAAAAAGAATAGCTTAAAGGATAAGTTTGGTTTCTGCAGCTTTCACATTGTTTATTGAATGAAGTAGAACAATATACTCACCCAGAAGGCTTTCCTGATCCAAACAGTGCTTCGGGAGATATTTAGATCCAAAATCGAGCAGCGGACATCCGTATAATGGTAGCACACAGGGCATGTTAGCGCCGCTCCTAAAACTGCATTTATCGTCCAAAAACTCATTAGTTTCACCAATATTTCATCATGGTCCGTTCGGGCTACTCCTCCATTACAGTCTGTGTCACTCCAGACATGTCTTTGGTGACTTTGCTGACCTCTGAACTGAAGAAGAAGAATGTTTGCCTCCGCGCATGCGCAGTACGGCTCATTGTTTCAGGGGAAGAAGACAGCCGGCCACAGAACGACTTTCTTCTTCCAGTTTTGTGCAAAATGGATGAATATCTATCGGATGAAGATGTTTGTGGAGGAGAACTTTGAATATGATGGGTGTCCTTACAGTTTCGAGCCAGAGTTTACAGATGAGGAGCTCATCGAAAGGAGGACGTGGAGACATAGAGTACTGCGCATGCGCAGAGGTAAACCTTCTTCTTCAGCTAAGAGGTTGGCACAGACATAAAACATGTCTGGAGTGACACAGACTGTCTTGGAGGAGTAGCGTGAGTGGACCATGATGAAATATTGGTGAAACTAATGAGTTTTTGGATGATTAATGCAGTTTTAGGAGTGGCACTATACATGCCCCGTGTGCTACCATTATACGGATGTCCGCCACTCGATTTTGGATCTAAATATCTCCCGAAGCACTGTTTGGATCAGGAAAGCCTTCTGGGTGAGTATATTGTTCTACTTCATTCTATAAACAATGTGAAAGCTGTAGAAACAGAACTTTTCCTTTAAAGATTTAAGAATCCTCCTCCATGTTCAACTTTTGTAAACTGAAGTAGATGTATTAAGTGTTTTTAAAAGCTCCTATTTTAAACTTTGCTTTTATTATTTTACAAATCAGATTATATCTATAATGTCGATGGCAAGCAATAGAAGTAGAAGTCCTCAGCACTACATAATATAGAATTGTTAGTTTCAAATGACCAAATGTGGTTGACAACTCTTGCACGTTTTTTAAATTGGACAAAAACAATGAAAACATATTTTTGCTCGAGTTAGTCTGTAGGAGTTTGTTTTCCATTTCTGTGACTGTAGTTTCTTTCTCTTAGTGCTTATCAAATTGAAAAAAATCTACTTTTATTTTTTTCCAAGATTTTGGTTTCATTTAAACATTAATGATTAGAATTGAAGATATTTAAAACATATACATTTAGGCTGAAGGATTCTTAAATTATGTCAGTATCTGTTTTGCTACAATATCACAACAAAACAAAGACTGTCTTCCACCACACATTGGATGAATAATTATTTTATTTTCTATGATCAGAAGTTACCTCCAGGAATCTTTAGAGCCACTTTCGTTACTTTTTGGGCTGAACATTATCAGTGTAGTTTTATTCCATGTGCAGAAGTTTACCTGCATTATTTAAAGATCTGTGCATCCCTTGAAAAGCTTTAGTGCTTGTTAATTCTGTTGATCACTGGAGTTACAGACTGTTTAGTTCTAAACACAGTGTAAACAAAATCCAAGAATCAACATTTGGACAAACCCGCATAAAAAGAAATATCAACCCACTATTGAGAGGTCTGAAGTGATAAGCAACTTCCAGACTATGTTTCCTTGTCGCGGCCCCTCTTCCTTCCCCTCCAAATGGAGAATTACATCCGGGTGGAGGAACAAAAGTGTGTTTCAGGTGTTTCCTCTCTGACACAGTGAAGGTGGTCAGGAAGCTGCTCCTATGGCTGCTTCATGACACATATGGTTTCATTTAGACACATCCTCAATAAACTTCCTCTTCAGCACAACAACATGTCCATACTGGAACATCAGTATAACATCTGAAATAAAAACACAGTGGTTTTTATTCTCCTTAAAGATTTTACACTGGGACAGAGCAATATAAACCAACATATTGATATTTCAAAGCTAAATGATGATAGAAGAATAGATCTGGATATTTTCTACCAAATGATTTTTAAATAACAGATCTTACAAGTTAAAAAACAAAAACAATAATAATGATTGATTGATAAAACAACAACAGAAATAATGTTTATCCCTTTTAGATTTATCACAACAAAACGATGACCCTTGTAATTTTCAAGCTATAATCAACAGAAAACAGAAGGGCAAGATATTTCATTTCAAACTAATGAAATCCTTTTAAAATATTCTACTTGTTTTAAATTTGCTGCTTGCCACATGCCTTCTCTGGGTCTGGGGTTCATCGGAGCTGGACTGACACAAAGTGGTAAAGTCTGCTGTGGTCTGATGAGTCCACATTTCAAAGTGTATAAAATAGTTTGATGAATGTTAAAGAGGAAGGGACCATTCAGGTTATCAGCACAATGTTAAAATGCATCTGTGATGGCATGAGTGTGTGTTAGTGCCCCTGGCATGGGTAACTTGCACATCATTAATGCTGAAAGGTACAGTCTTGTTTTTGAGCAACGTATGCTGCCATACAAGAGACGTCTTTTTTAGGGACGCCCCTGCTTATTTCAGCAGGACAATGTAAAGCCTTGTTCTTCACTTCTTACAACAGCATGATTTTAGTAAAAGGGTGCAGGTACTAAAGTGCCCTGCTGCAGTTCAGACCAGTTTCCCACTGAAAACGTGTGGTGCGTTATGAAGTGCAACGGAGACCACAGACTGCGGAGCAGCTGAAGTCACACGTCAAACAAGATTGGGAAAGAATTCCACCACAAAGCTTCAACAAATAGCTACCAAATGTTTTTGAGTTGTAAAAGGAAAAGTGACGTGACAAAGTGACCCCTTTTTTGGAAGGTGCTGCTGACATCTGATTAAAAATGAATGAATATTTGAATATTTCTACACATTTTTCTACATGTTACAGTGTGTCCCAATTTTTCCTTCTCTTTCTTCTTTCAAAACTGTAGTTAGCCCCATTATAGATTATCTGGAACATAAATAAAGGCAGATCGTGATCCTACAGCGACCCAAAGAATTAGGTGGAATGGCTCTGTCCAACATCTTGTTTTAGTAATTTGCAGCAAATATTAAGAACTTTAACTACTGGCTTGTTAAGAGGGTATTGAGAATCAATCACCATTTTCTTTATCTTACTTAAAGGGGTATGTGCCAGGGGAGAGGTATAGGTGGGGGTGTAGGGTTTTATTTGTTTGATTTGTGTGTTCTTATTGTTAAAAAAGGTGCACACATCTAATATTGCTTTTAGCACGTAAAAGCAATTAAGACAGCTGTGAAAAAAGAGGGAATAATTGCAAAAACAATAAACTTTATGCAATTGGGCAACAAATACCTTTTCTATGTAGTTCATTTAACTGAATATAGGCTGAAAATTATTTGCAAATCACTAGACTATATTCTGTTCATATTTACATTTAACAAAATGTTGCAGATTCCTTGAAACTGAGGTTTTATAACAACCTCTTTAAAGGACACATATCATGCTGATGCATGATTTAATACTTACATATAATATAGTAAATTTGAAAACAAGACCTTACACCCCCTTAATTTTCAAAAAATGAAATATTGTATTTTTTCTAATATCCTAGAACGAGATTTGATTCGGAAAATACAGTAGAAGAAGAAGGACAAGCTGGCTCTACCCTCTCGGCAGCTCTGACAGAACTGACCAATCAGAGCACAAAGGGCTGTGACGTTGTGAGGTTACTGTAGGTCAGCCTGAGATCTGAGCGTTTCAACAAGAGCTTGATAATGGCCTAAAATGAGGATTTTGAGAACGCTTTTGTGGGGCAACGAAGGAACTAAATGACTTGTACTGAGAGCAGAAATGCTTTACAGGCATCCTAGTCTGGCATAGTGAAGAGGAAAAACAAGCATGATATGTCTCCTTTAAACTAATTTCTTTTCCCACCCCTATCTGAAACCAACTGATCCCTCAGGCTGGGTTCAAATATTTCCAGATGTCTTACTCTCTCTTTTCTTCTTATCTCTGAGAAATCATCACAAGCTGTTGCGGACAAATGGCCTCGTCTCTGATAAACGCTGAACCCCAGTTTGAACGGCCTTTGCCAGAGAGGATCGCTCATTGGAGGAAACTGGATGGACAACGTAAGCGCTCCTCTTGAATGGGAAACAGCAGAGGGGAAAACACACACACACACACACATACACACACACACACGCACAGAGTCCGCTGACAGCAGCAGAGGAGCTGGAGTGGTCTTCAGAGGCAGTCTGAAGAAGAAGAGGCTCATTAGCATTTGTTGGAGTAAAGGCATCTTCGTCATCAGGACTTGTTTATTTCTAATCCGGGGATTCGCGTCACTACGAGGCGCGCGCGCATTCCTTGGCAGGATTTACGCATCTCCAAACGCACGTTGTGTGTTTTTTTAATTTCCACGAGAGCGATGTTTTAATTCTGCAGCCCACGAGACGAGCCTTCAGAGTCATGCACGAGCGGCTGGTGGCGGTGCGTTTGATGTGAAATTGTGAAAATGGAAGAACAGCAGCAGCAGCTCTCCAAACCAGAGTGCAGGAACATGGACGCGTGTCTGAGGCGGCTCAAACAAGAGCTGGTATGTTATTCTATGTCCCACTACTATCAAAATGAAGCATGCTGTCTCACTCTCTGTCATGCATGGTTTTAAATCTGCAAACATTCGTTTGATCTAAAGAGTTTACTGCAGAAATGTTCAAAAAGAAAATCAAAGGTGTCGCTTTTCTCGCATGTTTCCCACACTGTAGTATCCTCAGCAGGGGCTGCATGTGTATTCTCTAAAATCGCATTAATGTGTGTAGGCTTACAGCTCCGAGCACAGCAGAGGCATGTGTGCAGATTCTCTCTGTCCACACATCTGGGACAGCTGTTTTAAAGCTTAATGGGTTCATGGAGGCTTCTCCAAACGAGGGGCTGCTTTAGTCTGCTGACCCCGGCAGAAACAGAGTCAAGATTCAGAGTATTTGAGCAGAGAATTGCACGAAGCGTTTGCAAAAGGCTGGAGTTGAAATCACGAGTGGATTCATTCTTGGTTTACTCTTCAAATGTGGAGAATGTGCTTGGTTTAAATTCTGAATGTACAAATATTCAGATTCTCCCAGTTTCCTGTCATTGTTGACTACATATATTTACAGTGTGGATAAAGATATCTAAGGACATTATTTTATGCTTTGATAATTCAAATTATCCGTCCACTAAGAAAAGTCACTGGGTTCATGGAAAAGGGAAATTACTGGTGATTGCAGGTAGGGCTGGGAAATATGGAGCAAAAAAAAAAAACATGTCTGGATTTTTGTTTGCTTTGAGCTGAATTGCGAGACGCTGTATATGTATCTTTATAAAATGCTATGAAAAAGGCTGTCATGAGTAAAATGATAGACGCTCAATTCAAATATATTAAAACCATTTTTTTAATCATTACAACAAGTACAGAAATGACTGATTTCTCTTTTTGTCTTTTTTACACTAATTCAAAAATAAGCAGACAAACCAGCAGCAACACTGCTTGAAACTTTCTCTCTACACCTCCATGCATAGTGGTTGTCATTATCGTTGACATACTTTAATAACATGTGCTCAATGATTTGTGGTATTAAGAATCACAAAACAAATTTTTACCAAAACAAAAAGAGCACAATCTATGTTGTGCAAATACCTTGGGAACATTTGGAAAAGCTGTTGACAGTAATTAGAATGGCTTCTTTCATTGGAAAAGAAATAAATTGGTGTCATATATTTAGAATAAATGAGCCTCCTGTTCTTCTAGTTAAAACCAAAAGGACATTGTCTGATGTTTTGGCAACAAAAAGATGTCCATATTACCAAATATTGGGTAATGTTCAGTCCTATTTTGATTAAAAGAAAAACACTTTTTGGGAAAATTCACCCTGGTTTAGTTGTACGAAAATGTCACCAATGCTTCATCAAGGTATCGAGGTAGTTTGGGGGGCAGCTGACACATTAACTTCATCTTCATCCAGAATCCACTGGACAGGAAAAAAGAGGACAGTTTTGCAGATTTCAGTCTGAAAATTTCAGTTCCACATTTCAAGGGGCTGACCTTGAATAAATCTATATTTCAATAAGGTCATCTTGTGGTCAGTGAGCATATTTCTGTTGGTGGCTTGATTTTGAAACAGTCTTTTTTTTTTTTTTTTTACTGGTTATAGGCCTGACAACCTAAACGTTAATGTAGGCAGAACTGTTGTCTCACACACCTCAAATGAAAATGTGACTTTTGTATAAATGTGGATCTATTTTCCAGCCTTAGTTGTTACCCTGGTGTGAGTTTTTCCTGTCACAGTGCAGAGAGTGAAATTGGCAGTCACATTAAGTTTCATCACATCATTCTGCCCTGGATTAATCTGTCACTCTCTCTTATTTAATGTGTTTATGTCTCCGCTCCTCCAGCAAACACATTAGTGTGATGGGGGCACTCTCTCTCACCCTCGTCTTTGAAATGTAAAAACAAAAACATCTAAGCTGCTCCCTCACACCCCAGTCGCTTGGCAGTGACTCGCTGCAGACCCATTTTTCAAAGGAGCCTTAACTGGCGCACATTTCATCTGAAATCATCTTCAAAGCAAACACACATTTTCTTTGTTTCTATCTGGTCCTCAAAAACGCTCACATAGTGGCCTTTCCTGCAACATGATCTGCTCTCACTTCTTGATTCACCTCTCCAAACAAGCCACGGGTCTGAGAAGTGGCACTTGAGATCTTTCAGGGGGATCTTGCCAGGAGGACATATTGTGTTAAAGCTGCCATATCGCCGTTTGGTAACATAATAGAAAGAGAGCGGTGCCATGCCGGGGATCAAACAGGAGAAACAGGGAGCAGATGCCGGTTAAAAAGCCAAAGCAGTCTCCCTCCTGTACGGGTCCATGTGGGATTCAATCTGTTCACAAAACAAGAGGCGTGTGCGCCAAGGTTGTCACTCTGCTTTGCACTGTGACAGATTTTCATCCAGTGCTCATTGGAGAGTGTTAAAGCCGCTCCTTCAGTAAAACACAGATCACAAACGTCTAATAACAGGCTGACAGCTGTGATGTACGGTAGCTCCTCAAAATCACTTGTGGCTGTGCTTCAAAGGCTGGATGTGCCCTAAAATGAACCGTGATTCTTGATTTTGATGCACTAGTCTTCACATTAGAGACGGGTATTATTACATTTTGAAAGATATTACATTTCTCAGTGCCCCTTAACAATATGAGACCTCATTGATGCCACTTTAACTACTTTTCTGTCATTAATCTGTGGTGTTTGAGAATCAGTAAAGCTTTTGAAATCTTACTCTGTTGTGCAATTAATCAAACAAATGAAGTCAAGGTTACCAAATCACTGTAATGCAGCATGATAAGAGTTTAATTTGATGCACATCGTTGCCCTCACTTCAAAAATTGTGAACCTTATTTCATTATTTTAAAAAAATAGCAGTGGGTGTTTGGTTCTGATAGTCGACCAGAAGTGCTTAGAGAGCACAAACCTCTGCCAAGGCATTTCTGACTTTCTTAGCCAAATCTGCATCCAGATTTGGATGATCACCAAAATATCCTTACTTCTCCCTTGTGGCAGGACTAATGTTCCCTGTAAATGTCATTAAAATATGCTGAGAACTCTTTGAGTTATCTTTTTACCACAAGCAAAACAACTAATACTGCCAAAGTATAACCTTCTTAACAGACACAACAGCAGCTTGTCTGTACTTTAAGTTACTGAATGCAGTGTGTCCCACAGGAAAATCAGTACTTATGGTGGTGGGATAACAATCATTATCATAGGCTGTTTTTACACCTGGATCCCTTGTGTTTTTCATAGACAAGTTTGCGTCTCCTGTTAGGCACGGTAGATTTGCGTATATATGACCCAGCAATTGATCCTTTTTTCAGCACAAGCAAACATGTCGAGCTCACTTGAAAAAGGTTGCCTTGCCTCGTTTTCAATCAACCACTGTGGTGGTTCATTTATAGTTAGGACACAATTGACTCAGACACAAACAGGGTGACGAGTTAACTCATCACACTGTGGTACCAACAGCAGTGGTATTAATCCGGTTCTACTTGATTCTACTTAATAATAATGTTTATAACCCCTTAGAGTCATTTTCCATGCACAGGCATAAATACCATAAAAATATCAAAATGTGATCATCCCTCACCGCCCCTACAGCAAATCATCACAGGACCAAACAGCATGGCCTGACTTAAAAACTTCAGTATCCAGAATTTACTCCAGCTCGTTCAAGCAGGAGAATTCATCCTTCCTAAAGCTGCTCTCTACTTTCAGACAGTTTCTCCATGAACACTTCTGCAGGTGTGAGGTAATGATAAGTTACTGAGCCTTGATGGCTCATTGTAGACGCCAGCGAGTGTGAAAAGCCCCTTGTCCTTGTGCAGTTTGTTTACATTTGTTTACAAGGTGTGTCTCACAATTACAGATATGCCCATCTGTATCAGCTTACTTAGGACAATTGGTATTCCTATAAGCTGTTTTATATTATTGTTTTGTGGTATGATGCATGAGGCCAGCCCTGGGCTTATGTGCGACTTGCCCTTTCTCAAAATACTGCTATGTGAACATGAAACAAACAGTCTGCTTCATACCTCTCTTAGAGACACAAAGATAAACCATTTATTACAAACTTTCTTCGTAATTCTTACAAGTTAATTTTGACAATACTCAAGCAATGCTGTGCAAAAAGGCACACAAAATCTAAGTATATGCAGTACATATCAAGCTGTTGAATTTCTTTTAGAAAATCATGGCACTTGTGGTCAATAATTCAAATGAATGGATTTATCAAAACACAGTAAATGACATGTTTGGACTGCTTTTACAGCTAAATCTCAATATTCAATCAGTGTGGACAAACTTTGGCTAGGAGAAAATCTTTTAAATGAAAAAGAAATAATACTGGTTCAGTCTTGATGCTGTGTCATGTTTGGATATTTATGCCTAATTGTCCCCACTTGGTAAGTCTACATACAGAAAGACCTTAAGTACATTTATTATTATTTCACTGTCATTTACAAGGAGTTTGTTTCCCCCCTTCTATAATGCTTTCACAGAGTAGGTAGTCACCATTTCACCTGACACCAAGCCATGTACAGGTCAACCTGAGCTATTCTTGATTTTTAAACTTGAAGATAAACAAGGGACAAAGCTACTGTCAGAAATGTGCAAGTAACTGTTTCCCAAAATATTAAAAAGAGCATACATTTGGCTTCAACAGCACTGCTAAAAGAGAAAAATTATATAATCTGTTGCTGTGAACTCAGTGCTTGTGTGAGAAGACCACCTCAAACTCAGTGCACTGTGAGCACTAAAAGCAGACGAGTGTCGTACAGAAGCACGAACACGGTGTCAGGGGTCAGGAGGGGTCAGTCTGTGTGGGGTAGTGTCAGGTCGCGCTTCAACAGTTGACCCTTCACCTGACGAGGTGTGGGACTTTTTCTCTTGACTGCTGACCACGTCCAACCCAGCAGTGATGCCAACGCTCAAAACCTGAGACGGCGTATTAGTGTCCAGTCAGGAATGTAGCAGAGTTGTTCGTTTGTGTCACGAATGTGTCTGCAAACAGGCCGACAGAGAAAGCCTCATAGATACGATGACATATTCATACATCCATTTATGGTTCATTCTTCATACGATGAAAACAGCAGAACGTAATCTCGTCCTGCTTACTGAGTCTGAGATCAGAAAGCTGACATCCGTCTGAGTCACAGCGTCTGAGCGTGAGGCTCACACCTGTTTACACCAGCGCTCAGACACTAAAGCATAAGTCAAACCTGTTGATGTCATACTATTAAAGCTCATCTTATATGCATCACACCCCCATTTATCTGCCTTTACACCTGCGGCCAGTTTCAAACACGACTGTCATCACTTAACTCAACACCAAAGCCTGAAAGTATGAGATCATGTTATTTGAGAATAAAAATACAAATACCACATCCACATGAAGCTGGAGCGCCTTCTTTTGTTACCTTCAGGGTGTGGGATCTTAAAGCTGTACGGTGGTTTAACTGTAAGCTTCATTTGTTTGTGCCTCCCATTCTCTACTCGGCCCTTCCTTCCCCTCGGCTAAAATTGGCCCTGCTCTCGGTGGCAGCTGCGTAGTTTTGCATGGATGATCATTGTGTTGGAGATGAAGCCGCTAACCTTTTACAAAGCCTGGTTCATCATGGAGGGGGGTGCTCATACAGTGACCTGCTTTGTTATGGTTTATGTGGATTCACTGCAGAGGAGAGTTAAGATTTATAGTTAGGAGGGACTGTTGAGTGTTTAATTACACTCCAGCAGCTTTATCTTCATGTGCTGGTCTGAGACTCTGCCTCAACTCTACAAACACGTTGATTACTTTTCCCTGGTAATGCCACCACTGTGGTGGAGCTCGATATTTGCTTGTCGTGGTGCCTTCAAATGGATATCTCGGGCTAAAAGCTATTGGATTTTTGGATTGTTCTGCAGCCAAAGTGGAAGATGTGTTGTGTAATGCATCAAAGCAGAAGTAATCGAATTTTTGGGTACCTCGAGGCAATGGAACGAGGTGAAAATGGAGCTCTGACAAATTATCACCCAATATAGTTGTCATGTTTATCTTGTTGTCAAACAGATGCATATGCATTCAGCCAACTAGGGGTGCCACGATACCAGAATTTAGTTCAATATTGTACCATCAAAAATGGAATCAAATTGATTACTGTTTTGATGCAGATGTCCACAGTGCTTTATGTTGCATAATGTCTGTTTTTCCATTTTATCACACTGCAGGCAAACTTGTGTACACAGCCTTCATTTCATATTGCCAACAAACAGTATTTTCCACCTGATCATACAGTGCTAATACAAGGATTGATGCCATCACATCTGACTCATTACCTAAACCATGGAGGTTATGTTTGGTTACTCTTTGTTTAACTGTGATCAGGATAATCCAAAAACTAACAAACTGATCTGGACGAAATCCTCAGGGAATGTTAGTCATGGCACAAGAAGAGTTATAAAGATTTTGGTGGAGAACATAATTCCTCATTCCAATCCAGGGATTTTTAAAAATAATCTGTTAACTCTGCACGACGGGCCTATTTCCTACATTTTTATGTACTTCGTACATCTAATTTAGGAGACAGGTGCATCAGAGAAAAAAGTCGATTTAAACATGAAGATGGACTCCCGCACACTGTCTAACTTGCAAGAAAATCATTTATTTGCAACGTTTTGGTCTCAGACCTTCATCAGACATACAAACTGTTTGATTTTCTCGCAAGTTAGACAGTGTGCTCCTTTGACAGCAGTCCATCAGCAGTGCCTTCAATGAAGAAGCAATAACAGACTTGCTTGCACTTCTGAATGCCAAGTCCTTTACTTATTACCCCGCCTGAGCACGAGTGCAATCAAATTTATGAGTACAGTCTTACAACGATAACAAGAAGCCGCAGAAAATGTTTAACAGCAGCAAATAATGCTCCAGCTGTCAAATGGGATGACACAGCTAATCTGGTGCATTTATCAAAGAGACATACCAGTAGACATCTTTATTTCTGCACATACGTTTTTAGGGATGGGAATCGAAAAACTATTTCAGTTGAGAATCATAACAGCACCATCAAAGTCTCGATATCACGAGTCCTTTTGCTCATCACTTCCCTTATCAATTCCTTCCACTCACAGGGTTCAAAAGCGTCAGAATTGTGGCTTAATTTTTTTCAAAAGGCGCCTACTGCACAACCTTAAGTGAATGGAAACACTTGCAGAAGCAGTTGTCTATGCTGCGTTGTGTGTTTGACATTGTTGCCACTGAAAATCTACAGGCCAACATTTGCCTACATGGAAAATCTGCAGGAATCAGTGAGGGAGTCGTTAAAGGATTGGTTCGATTTGCAAGATCATTAATAGCATTGGTATCGATAAAATGTTATCAATTTCCATCCCTATCCATTTTGACAGAAGTCTTTCTCAAAATCTTAGCTTCACTTTTCAAAGGGGACCTTGTTACTTGCAGTAATCACAAATGTACCTTCCAAGGCCAGTTTACACACTGTATTTAAGAGGCATTACCTTCAGAGTACACAATTCAGACACCTTATTTTCTACATGTAATGACACATCTGAATAAATTGATAAATTACTTACAAATTTGTGACATTTGAGCTTAATAATGAAATTCATTGAACAGCATACAGAGTTCCATTTGCTCTCAATAATTCACAGCTCTAAATCAGTCATCAAATGCTCTAAGTTGCTCCAACAGGACTTTCATTCATCATGAAAGCTTCTGCAAACATCCATTTCCAACAGGAAATACTTCTTGAGATTTTAATAGGTGTTGACGTAAGATGAAGAGGGGGAAAGATGCTGAGTCTCAGCATAATGAACAGCTCACTTGAGGTCTTCACTGTGGGCTGGAGAATCAGACGTGCACTTTCACTGCCCACACACAGGGTGCTGACGTCAACTGATGCGTTATCAAGTGATGGTCATTGCTTCCAGTGCTGATTTTTAGACAAGAGAAAAACAGATTGGCTCCAAGTCTGTCTGCATGTATGATATGCCAGAGATGAAGCTGGCATAGATCCTCACTATCCTTTCCCCACAGCAGCTTTGATTTTATGATGGCATCCAGGAAACAAGCTATTAAACCAACTCCCAATCCTGAAAAGGTCATCAGGGACTCAGCAGGCAGCAGGTCAAAGCCACAGTGATTGATGGCTTTATAAGAAGTCTATTTCAAAGAGACAGTTCACCAAATTCTCTGTTTATCTTTTCTTTCTCATTGCATAGCATTTGTCTCAAAGCCTGCAGGATTTCTCCCGTTGAGATTTGAGGCAAAACTGAGGTGAACATTTGCCTTTTTAGGGCAAACAACACTGGAGTATCTTAAATATGCATGAGCACCATCTCTTTCCAGAAACAGCCACTTCCATTGCTCTAGAAACCCACAGAGCTCCTTGAAAGGAACCTTTTTTGGTTAAGAAACACATAACCAACAAGGAGTTCTCAGCAGTAAGTCTTTATTTTATTTATAGAGTCTTCCAAAATTAATGACAAACGCATCTTTCTTTTTAAGATGACCTACATAAGCAATCTGTGATGGGAAGCCCCCCTTGGCAGGATGTCGCGTTGTCTGCCTTTGTCTCCAAAAAACTGTTTGATATCGCTGTGACAAAGATGGCTCTTGTGACTTCTTAACCTCACAGGTTGGGTTATTTCGGGGCACGAATAGTAAACAAACAAGCTCAGCCCCATCAGCATGCCAAACCCTGTAAGACAGGGACTGAAAGTTTAGAAATAAAACTGACTTTATATTATTTAGTGAATAATCATAGTGCTACTCAAAAAAATACTTTGCTAACCTGCAGTGAAGGACAGAGTATGGTTTAAAAAAACGTATGTACAGGAAAAGCATCTCCTCTTATTCCAGTCTGATATTATAATTATATGTCATAGACTTCAGAGATTTCACAGTTTAATAATGCATTTATTTTATTTAACTAAGGCTGCGTTTACATTGCGCTGAAAACGGTCAAATCCAATAAGTTTTCGTTGCGTTTGGCCTTGTGTTTAGATGAGAAGGCGTTGCGTTTCCATCTAAAGTGGAAACTTTTGAAAACGGGCTCCAGAGTGGAAAGATTTGAATCTGCCCTCCATGCAGCTCCGTATCAGAGCGTTTCAGGGTGAAACGCTGACGTTACTGCAAGCGCAGTACTCTTTCAGATGAAGGCTGCGCGCGCATACCAGGAACAACAACAGCTTCGGCCGTTGCCAAGTAACGTGTGAGCGTCTTACCATGCTCGTTTTGTTATCCAGACAAAACTATCCAGACAGATTTGTTGTCCAAACTGATTTGTTGTCCAGCAAAGAAACTCCTGCGTCTCTGTGCGTCTATTCGCCATTGTTGTTTGTGAAAAGTTTTTCTTCTTTGTTCGTGTGTTATAGCAGCGCTGCAGACCTACACCGCCATCTACTGAACCGGCATGCACTCTACAGCGGATTAACTTGTCTCCGAGCGTCGTCGTCTGAATGCAGAAGAATTCTAAAACGCAAAGGACAAATCTTTACGTCTTTAAGTCAGGAGTGTCCGTGTAAACACAGCCTAAGACTTCTGTACACAAGACACAAAGGTTGTCAAAATTTGATTAAACTTATTGATACTGTCCTTTAAAACAATTATATTGCCATTGTTTAAGTAACTGATTGTTTGTAAAAGTGTAATAACCTGAAAAATGTTAGATGGATCCACTTTGATATGAGGACCTTCCCACAGGAATCTGACTGATATAACTTGCACTTAAGAAATTAAAGGAAGACAAATTAAAACAAATATAATCCATCCATTATCCATACCGCTCATGCCTATTTTTGGGTCGTAGGGGCTGGAGTCTCATTCAGCTGTCATTGCGAGAGATGCCAACTAGGGATTTAATATATATATTTTTTTTCGCCTATTCAACATGCCAATATGCTAATTTCTATACTGATAATTTAGGTGAAGAGCACAAGGCCTCCATTCTACCGAAATGGCTTATTCTTTTCATTGTGACAGGGCATTTATGTGGGAAACAGACATGACACATGATATCCAACATTTAATCCTTCAATAAATATATCATTAGATTAATAAAAGTGGATATTCAGTAATGGGGTGAACCATTATAGTACATTTGCACAATCTGCCAGCATTAAAGCCAAATATGGGATGTTTACACTCAAGTTTATGTGACCAAAATATCATCTGTAAATAGCTGCAATAGCTGCTTCATCTGTGCCAAAACCAATAATCAGTTTTCTAGACAATTATCCGCATATACCACTATTGCTCCAATAACACTGTACATCCCTAATGCCAACCACAAGGCTGACACATAGTGACAAACAACCACTAACACCAAAGGGTGATTCAGAGTATCTCCTAACAAACAAATTTAATATGTGAGAGGAAACTGAATTTCTTGTAGAAAACAAAACTGAACAAAAACAAACAGGTGGAGAAACACAATTATTTACAACTCTCAACTTTAATTAATAAGGGATGCACAATGCTGTTGGCAAAGTCTTGGTATTGGCAGAAGTACTGTTGTGGAAACTCATTAGAAAAATCCCTTATTAAAAGTCAAATGAATCCAAAAGTATGTGCCAAGTTTAGTTCAGCATTAGTTAAAATATATTCTCGTTTTTTAAGGCAAGCCAACCTTAAGCCCTTTTTCATGTGAGGACTGGACTTGAAGATGTGGAAACAGCTTGTAAACAATCAAAATGACCAGAAGGAAAAAGGTGAAATAAATGTTAAAGGGTAATTTGTCATGGGATGATGTCAGAGGCTGAGCTGTCCTCTGGTCTTTGGTTGAACATTATTCACACTTCTCACCCGACTTAATTTGACCCTGGAGGCATGGGTGCCAAACAGAGTCACCATGTAACCTCTTTAATCAAAGCAGCATTCATAGCTGTGAGCACAGCCATTTATTTCTCTCTCTGACTTCTCCACAGCTTTATTGCCCTCTTCGTCTTGACCTCAGGCTGTACACGGCGCTCTGTGGCGTGTCCAGCACTTTTAGTCACAGAGACCCTTTCTGTATCCCTCCGGACAGAGACCCTATTCCTGTCCTTGACCCGCACAGCTCCACCATTCATTTTTAATTAGGGGTGGAGGTGAGGGAGGGTGGAGTACACAAACTGCCCCTGATGCTGGCCAGCTACTTCTAAACAGGAAGACCTTTTGGGTCTGATAACCTTGGCCCAGCTTCCTCCGCCTGCAGCCAACAACAAATAAACAAGAACAGTGAAGAGGCTGTAACTCTGAGCTACGATCAAGCTGCGGTTTGTTTCCAGTTTCGCTTTTTTATTTCTCACCTAATAACACGGTGGATGTATGTCAGTGAACACAGCATGCACACACACGCACATGCCGTAAATAAGACTTCATTCAGCGAGGCATGTCCGGGCATGTGTGAGCGCTGTGTGTTTGCACTGATTTATTTCCCCTCCATAACTGAAGGAGGTAATATCAAGGCTGCCATGGAGGTAGGAGCAACACTGATTTATTTATTCTTCAAGATATTTAATTCAATAGCCGCATATTGAGCAGTCTAATAATGCATCTCAAACGTAGAATTTGAGGTCACAGTGAAACCTGGACAACAGCCAAACAGCTGCCAAATAGGGCTGGAAAATATGGACCAAAATCATGTCGTTTATTTTTAGTTGGATAGCAATAGTTGAATTTATCTTCATATTTTTTGTATTTTGATAGCAATAGTTGAATATGACATCTTTTGTAAGATAAAATCTGCAGGCAAACTCCTACAAATAAGACCACTGACAAGTTCTTTAAAAAAGAAAGTTTTGAAGGTTAGTGTGCTGCAAAATTTGTGTTTAAAAAAGGACGGCATTGTATCACTGGTACAATATAATATTAGCAAATATCAACAAAAAACGTAATAAATGTGTCCGACAATATTGAAATTTCCTGATACATCAGGCATAAATGTTCTTTATATCAGTAAAATAAATAAATGTATCATAATGCTTCACTTTGTCATCATAACAGGTACATTAAAAATCAAGAGTTTCATTTTTTTCTAATTAAATGTGTTATTTATGTTTCACAACTGTTCCTTGCACAAATATACGATCACACTGAAAGCTACAAGTCAGTTTTCAGAAGCCTAAGTAGTTTTTCCTCCTGACAAAAAATATCTGTTTTTTTTATAATGACTTCAGATATCTGCAAAAATCCCATATGGTGCATCCATAGTTTCAAAAGTAATAAAAATCTGTATTATTTTGATGATCTGTAACAAAAGGTGACATTCACACCATAAATCTATCTGCCCAGATCAGATTTTTTTAATCTTATTTCATTACATCACTCTTAAAAATACAGCCTGTATTACCCTCCAGAGTCAAATTAGTTTTTTTATATCAACATCAACGTTGATACAAACAACGTCTTACCTTCATATTTTTTGAATATACTTTAATATATCCTAAAACTCTGTTTCCCAGCCCCATTGCCTAACACTTTTTAATAAGCCTCTATTCAAAATTAATTCAAGTCTGCCAGCCATTGTTCTTAAACTTTGAAGCATTGAGTCTTTAATTGGCAATTATGTCTGGTTGGCTGGTGTCTCTGCAGTCACAGAAGAAGAAGACGAAGTGGGGGGGACTTTGGACAGTCCCCGTTTGTCTTTCCTCCATTCATTCAGCAGATTCTCACTTGGCTCGTTTCTTTAAAGTTGATCTTTTTATAGGAATGCACGCTTGATGGATTAAACGGATGAAATAGTCTTGGGGGCTTAAAATCAAAAAGAAGATTTAACTAAACTTCACAAGACTGGGTTAATGATGCCCGCGTTTCTGGGCAGAACTGCAATTCCCTGCAGGCCCAATTTCATCCCACTTCTCTTATCAAATTAGATAAGACAGAATTTTGTCTTTTACTTTTTTATGGGTTAGACCTTAAGGTGCTCGAGAAGGTTGTTTTGGGTCAGTGCCCTATGTGTCATTGCTTCAACAAGGCCTGCAGTGATTCACACATTGTTATAATGAGACATCCCGGGGTTAGGGGTGGGCAATATGGACAAAGAGGTACATTTTTAGATTAAAGCCTAATGGGGATACACAATATACAAATTAGGGACGCACAATAATGGATTTTTGACAATATCCAACATATCATATTTTCAAAAGTCATTATAACTGATGCAGATATCAATACTGATATAAACACTTTTATTCAGGAGCACAAAGTCTCTGTTTACTGGAACTGATCTGACCCTATTCCTTTAACACTCTGTTTGTGTTAAAAACAGACGTGAAACTGTAAAAAGAAATGGATTCTAAAGTAAATAGTTCTGTAATTTATATTAAATGGAGACTTTTAGTGATGGTTATGTGGAACATTCTGGTACAAATGCACCATAAACCTGCCAATAGTGTCTACCGTAGGGCTGTAGTAAATATCATCAGAAATTCTGACACCCGCAGACACAGATAATTAACTTTTGAAGCTGTTATCTGCTGATGCTGATATTTTGAAGATCATATAATGCATCCCTCTTCTACTTAATGTATGTGCGATATCTCAGTCACACTCTGGACACACACTCTTGTTTTTGCAGACTGCTGCTCGTGACGGCATGTCACCAATGTTCTGCTTCACAGGCAGAACGAAGTGTGAGGGAGGCACTGATAAGGACTTGATAGCAAAAAGGAAATAATCTTGATTCCTCAAACTATTTGAAATTATTTTCAGCTGTAACCATCTGATTCCCATCCCTACTGAGGAATGCCTCTGTGTTATTTTGTTTCTTGTAAAATCAGCACAGGCTCATCTAACATGTCCCAAATGAAAAATCATCTGCAAGAAAGCCAGTGAGCACCAGCTAACACGGTCACATGTTAGACCCTAACACCAGTCAGTGTTCAGGTTAGTGAAAAAAATTTGAAAATGAAATGGTCATTACTGAAAAATGTGAAGAAATGTTACACTTCACAGACATCCCTGCATGCTGCGGACAGCACATAACAGTGCATTTATGTATTCATGGTTCTTCATGTAGACAGCTACTGTATTTACCTCCGCCAAGGAGGTTATGTTTTAGGGAGAGTTTGTCCGTCCGTGAACAAAATAACTCAAAAAGTAATGGATTGATTTGGATGAAATTTTCAGGAAATGTTCAGCATGGGAAAAGGAAGAACTGATTCGATTTTGGTGTTGATCCGGATCAGCGTCTGGCCACCATGGCGAAAAATGTGATTTCTGTGAATAACTACTGAACTAAAATATATATCATTATGAACCCAGTTGCTAATGGTATGTTTTCATGGACAAGGAATCTAAATATTTATATGAAATAAAGGTAGGAGTAATATTTATGGCCAAAATGACAATATGGCGGAGGTCTGCGCTCTCCAAGTGCTTTCTAGTCTTAAGACCTTCACGAGTGTGGACAGGAGTACTTTTCAAAATGAAGTAAGAAAAAAAGAGATGAACAATATTGTTGATATGACACAGGTATTGGCAATTAATTGCTTGAAAAGCTAAAAATGTCTTCAAATCTGTTTTTAACACAATATGACTGTCGATGAGAAAGGGCAACTTAAGTTAATGCCCTGATGAAAACCTCTGTTTCAAAAATTGTCCATGTTTGTATAAGTTCACAAATATAATGTCGCAAAATTATTAAATCATTACAGTTTTAATATTTAGTTGTAACAAAAGGGAGCAAAAGAAAGAAAGGACTGTTTTATTGGCATGAAATGTGTAAAATGGAATATTGGTAGAGCTTGTCTTTATCTTTAGCAGTTTTACCAACTTCTCAAAACATTGAATGATAATTTAATGCCTCTTTTAATGTAATATATATGAAATAACTACAACTAACTGAGACTCAGCTTGTTAAGTAGATTATCCTGTGGCCAAAAGGGATGTAAGAAAATATTAACACACTAATATATTACACTATTTGCAGTGGAAAACTGCCTAAATATTTTGCATTGCTTTATGGATATTCCATTAGTTTGTAAATAGTTATTTGGGGCCTCTATGTTGAACTGTGGTGCAGCCCATTGGATGCGTTTGCAGCAGACATTCAACCATTTTTCTGTCATTTTGTTATGATTTCTTTCACTGGGACTGACAAGAAAATTTGTCCTTGCAGCAGGAACCACTCTATAAGCAAATAATAATGATAACAAACTGCTTTTATGCATATGCCAGTGTCGGTTGCTAAAATTGTAGTCTTATAAGATAGATCATATTTTAAAAATATTAAAAAATTAAACTAAATACTAAAAACAAAAAGAAAATACCTGATATCATACCACATGGTATCCCCTCCACTATGGCTGACACATCAGCATAAAGTGTATTGGTGCAAATGATAATTTATTACCCTATTACTTATTTATAAATGTAATTATGTGTGCTGTAACACATGCATACCACCCAGCCCTACACAGGATGAATATTAGCTTTGTTTGAAGTAGAGAGTGCTGGGGGATATTTCTGCAAAGTCACTTGAACCAAAGCTGAAAAGGCTGACATATTTGGGCCACAAAGTTCAGCTTGAAATGGCAGTAGTGTAGCGCCTGGAGTTAGCTGGCATGGTAAAGGTGGAATAATGGGGCTGAGTTTACTTCTGTTCCTCTGTTTTTCCCCAAAGGGCACAAAATAAATTATTTATGTCTTCTTAAAATAGAAAGACCAGTAAACAACTCAGTGTGTTTAAATAACCAGTGGGAATGCTTTGGGTTTTTGGGGTGGATAATGGAGGAGTAGCATGTGAGTGTTGAATTAGGGTGTCTTTGGTTAGCATGTGCAAACAGGTGTGGCCCTTTTAGGCTGCATGAAAGTGGCTTTCTTTCGAGATAATATTTCAAAAACAGATTAAATACATTTACTGCTGAAACCTGGACCACTCAGAGCGCCATAATCTCTCTGCTGATCCCTGCATTAATGTTCTAAAGCCACATGTCTGCCCCCAAAGACAAAACAACAATACAAAAATCTGCACATCATCCCGTCCTCAGACTTGTTGATCTTTTGATGTGGAAAGGAAAGTAAACCGTAATTATGTGCTCTTTCCCGGCCGCTCCCCAACACGGGGGAATTACAGCTAATGAGAGCAGCCATATGTGGACAGCACAAAAGACAAGAGACAACCTGATTGTGCTAATTACTCGTACCTTCACTGACTCGCCGACGGAGGCTCAGAGGCTTTTGTTCCCAGCATGTGCATTGATAGGCTTATTATCTGATCTCAGAGGAAATTCACGCCCCTGTGCACCCAGCCATATGTTAGAGATGAGGAAAGTGAAGCCCAGAGGTTAAATGTTAATGGTGCAGGCTATTGGTTAAATGTCAAGGGGCAGACCATGTGGAGTGGTTGGTGCTTATTCAGTAGAGTCCTCGATTGATTTGTCAGTAAACAGAGAATTAATCAACAACACTTCTCATGATCAATTAAGTCATTTATCAAACAGGAATGTCAACCAACCGAACTCTATGTGCCACCTCCTTGAATTCAGATATGTCCTGAAAGTTTTCTGTTTGATATCACTATTGAGTACCTCTTATTTAGGAGGGTTGGATAAAGAATCAAAAGTTTTCTTATGCTGCCTTGAATTCTGAGTAGGTTTGGTGTCTTTTTTTTTTTTTTCTGATAAATTAAAGGGACTGTGAGGAGAATCTATTACCGGCGACATAAAGACTCTGCTACCCATGAGCACGCGGCGACTGTCGTAATGCTGCATTCCAGTAACCTCGGAACTGGGAGTGACGTCATCTCCGACTTATCAGCGTTCCAGTTGAAGTCGGAAAAAAACATGCTGATCTACCAGGCTATTGTTAGCTGTTATTAGCACGCCCTGTGTTGTTGTATGAAGAATTTGATTATCACTATCGCAGCATTTTTGTAAATATAAATCTAACAATACGATGTATACAGCTGATCTAGAGTGACACACCCCAGTCAGAAGTGCAGATAAATTGATTATTACAGGAGCTAAATAACTGTTCACACTGGGGGCATCCATCTTCCACTGTCAACTCTGGGGTGGCGAGGTTTCACCGAGTTCCCAGTAGGAAATTCCGACTTCGGGGGGCGTTCCAGTTGCAGTTTCCTACTCGGAACCTGGAAATTCCTACTTCTGACTACAACTTGAACACACCACAAGCCAAAGCGTGTGTGTGATGTGATGTGATGCTACTAAAAATGCAGCTCAGACCTTCCTCAGAACTCTGCATTGCTTTATAACTTCTTTTTTCAACAACTTACAGGATGCAAAGCGACGAGGTAATGTATCTCTTTCTAGTTGCGTAGCGGTAGTTTTTGATGTGTGACAATAAGCATTTTTTGAAAAAATTTAGTATTGTAGTTTTGCAGCCAGCTATATATCACTACTTACAGCCCGGTGCTCTACGACGTGTCTGAATAATATAAATTTGCTCTAGTTTTAATTGTCTTGTTCCCGAAGTTGAGTATCCAGGCCAGTCCAGCCCTGTCCGACCCGACCGGAAGGCTAAGGAATAGCATTTATAGATAACCTATCTTGATGCTATAAAACTCATCTTAAAGTGTGTATTTCGATCAGGCATATATCTAAAAGTGAGACTTTTTTGTAATTACTTAGAAACTCCTCACAGTCCCTTTAAGCAAATAATTCATGACTTTGAATTTTTAAGTACTTCTAAATAAATTACTGGCTGTGGTATTGTTGGAAACAGGAGTGTTGCTGTTGAAATATTTAAAAGACTAATTTTTGTATTCACTTTGTGACAGCGGCCTGATTTATCTTATCACTGCTGTTTCTTTTATATTGTTCTCTTTGATTGTGTTTCCCAATCAGGGACTGTAAACCTGACACATCACACAGACAGTTCAACTTGTGTACCATACAGAAATTAATTTACTTGTCAATCTTGGCAGAAAGAATATAGCTTCTGAAAGTGTTTGGGAGAGCTGGACCTTACAAAGCTCTGCCCATCACAGTCATTATGGGCCAATCAGATGATGTAGTAGGCGGGCACTCCTGCAGTGGTGTACATGACAAAACATGAGCCCCTTCGCAGTACAAAGTCTCGCCAAAACATGTCAGAATTGGAGCAAAAATATTCACTGAGAAATGCTTTCAGTGCTGTTTTTCAGTTAATCAGTAAATGCAGGCTCAGTTGTTTTGACTTGGGGCATTACAAGATGGATCTGACTGATTTCAGGAAATGAACCAGACAAATCCAAATGCACTGCAAGGTTTAGGGATTGTAACTGTTTCTTTAAACTTTTTAGGAATCATCTCTGTTTGAAGTTCCAAGCTAACTTGTCAGAATTTATGATGTAAAGAAGCTGCTGACCACTGAACGGTCAGTGTTGTGAGGAGGAGCATTATAACTTCGATATCTGACACATAAAACAAATCCCTCCAATCAGCAGGTATAGTATGCTGCTTAAGCCGTCTTAAACTTTTAATTAAGGCTGCTTCATTATGGCAAAAGTCATAACCATCATTACTTTAAAAGATTTTGAGATCAGGCTCATTGAATACAACTATTAATTAATTTTACACTAGATGCATAACACTTGGTCATTTTAAAGCTTCAAAAAGCAATAAAATAAGAGTCATAATATTAATATTTATAACTTGTGTTATGTTAAAATATGAAAAGCAACATGTCTGGTGGCACAGGGAAAAGCACTTTTTTTAAGCATAGGTGCATTAGAGAATAATAAATCCATATAAAAGTAGAAGAAAACATGTCCATCTTGTCTAAATTATACAAAAAAAATTGAGATTATGTCTTAAAAAAAAACTTTAAACATGTTGTGGTGTTTAAAAAGGCTGATTAACCTCAGAGAGTTAAACGGACTTAAGATCTAACTTTTTCAGAAGATAGTCAAATTCATGTAATTCTTTTTTAAATATTCTGAATTTTTAAAAACTCGAGCACAGTTTGTGGAGTTTCCCAGTGAACCTGCCCTCTGCATCGTCCCCACCTCTCAGGGTGCTTAGATTGTTTTGTTTATGATGCTGTCAGTTGCCTTACGCGGCTACTTTTCCCACAATGCAATCACTGCTCCCTGAAGATTAAGTATCAGAGTCTAGTATAATAAACACCCTACAAGCCCCCCTCTTGTCTCCCCTCTAACCCCCCCTCATGTGTTCTTATGGTGTCATCTATAATTAAATCCATCAACAGTTTCTCCTGGACATCCAAACATATGTCGAGGGATCCCCTCCCATCCCTCCGTCCCTGATCATACGGCTGACTCTCAGCATCCCTCTCACTGTTGCCCCCCCCCTCCTCTGCCTCCTCTCATTGTCAGTCCATTTCCGCCTCAGTGACCCACCCTCCCCCCCGCCTGCCGTTTAGGGGTTATAGTCTAGACGGGAAGAGCTGATTGGTTTTCACACCCAGCGGTGAACCCCCATTGGAGAGGGATACATATAGAGGCTGTCAGACAGGGCGGTTTGAAAGGTGAGAGACAGTGACGGGCGGGCAGAGGTGCAGAGGAACAACACCAGGGAGACAGACAGTGATATCCATACCCAGAGCCGCACAGAAGTTCATAGACGGTAGGTAAGGTTCGGGTTTTGATTTCTGAGATTTATGTTTAGTGCTATGACCTGTGGTTTCTTTTAGAGCTCATTTAGCATAATTGGAGGTGTTTCATTTGTTGAAACCGTATGTTAAGGTTGTCATAATGCTGGAGTTAAATTTGATATGACTCATCAATCTAATGGGACCACTTTTTAGTTGCCATGGCAACCACAATAGAAATCAGGGGCTTCCAACATCAAGTAATCTCTTATCTGACATTCACCGTAGACTCCTGCACACTGACAAACTTACATTAAACATTACTAATGTTTCCACGTGCTGTTGGCACATTTGATTAAATAATTCCTCTTCTTTTTACTTCTCCTTCTAAAAATGTAAAGCTCAGTACTTTCCAATACTAACCTTTTTTAGTATGATGGAGATGGTATCATTTATAAACACACAGTATTTACGTGACCACATACAGCCAAATATCCATCAATCCTTTCAAAACTGCTTTGTTCAAGTTTTAGTCTCAGCCCAGTATCATTTATGGGAAAATGTTTTTTTCCATTCATGTTCTGTAAGACTTTTAATGTTGAAATCCTGAAGATACCTCGTGTTCATTTGGCCTACCTCTATTGCAACACTGAATATTAACCACAGAGATTGACTCAACTTTTTAAAGTCATTACACTTTGTGTGCTTTTCCAGTCATCATTTTAGTTGACTATTATTTGACTCTCAAGATAAACTCTCAATAAACATATTGCCTTGAAGTAGAGCTGGGGAATAAATCGATTAAATCGATTAATTTGAATTATTTTCTGCAGAAGATTTAAAAAATTAAAAATCAAGATTTTTTTCTTGCCTTAGTCCAATTGTAAGTAATTACAATTTTTGAAAAAAATTACAATTTTCATGATGGTCAGCCTTGTAGGGTTTGCACAATCACTTTTATAGGCATATATTTGTTTTTTTAGTAAATATAATATTGACCAGAGAGTTTCATGTTGTCTTACCAATACAACCAAATATCTATGATGTATTATTGAACATATTTATTTTGATGATTATTTTAAAGATCAATTGAACTTGGTCCTTTCCAAGGCAACTTTTACTTTCTACCATTAAGAAGTGCAAAACCATGCAAAATGTTAATTTTTTATGTGTATTATGTGTTAGCATCAAGCTAACAAAGTCCAGTTTTAAATACACTAGCCTCAGTGGAGGAGATCAGCTGTTTTAAAAACAGTTCAGGGTGACAATATACCAAAGCAGACGCATTTAAAGAGCTATCTCCTGGAGCGCTCCTTTGTTTTAACACTACTTCTGTACACCACTTAGCCTACATGTCTTTCCACCGTAAGCAGAGTATTTACATACCTCATACACCCACACTTCAAAAACACTGAATTACCTGTTTAAGCTCCATCCAGTTCTCTGGCTGTGGTACTGTACAGAATGAAGAGGTGTGCTTCGGCATGCCTCTCCATGCATCAGCACAAGCTTGAACAAACAAAGTGAATGCAATGTGACAGATCCTTTCAGCAATATCAGAATGTGAGGGGGCTGTATTCAATCAAATAACTTTGACTATGCCATAAAATCAGTGGAGTTTCAGTCGTAGTCTAAGTGTTGCTCTGTGTGATCACACTTAGGCCTGGTCGTGCCTGGTGCAGTGTGAGTACCTGCAGAAAATGAGTAGCGAGCTTTAGCAGGGTACATGGCAACTAGACCCAGTGTAAGTGAGTATCCACCACAGTAATTTTGCCTTTGCAGGTGACAGATGGCTTCTTATGTTTTACATACGTACCACTGAGTCTGCTTCAACATTGATCCAGTAAAAGCGCTAACTTTAACAGAGGTTGTGTTGACCTTTGCCTGTGGATGTCACCATAAGTTAGAGGTATAGAGGTATAGAGTGCATTGTGTTTGTACCTAAAGTAAAGCAAAGACAATTTAGGAGATACTGAGCTGTAAGGTTGTGAGTGTTTTCACATAATGGACATGTGGTTGATTTGCAACATGTTACATAGTCTTTTGTGTTTGGTTATAAAACATGTTACTACTTTCTAACTTAATACATAGCACAAAAGGAAAATAGTTGCTTACCTGAAAGAGTTCATAACAAAGAGTGACAACTGTCCCTGTAGCTGTAGGATCTTGAGTAGATATGCAGGAGTATTACAATTTGTCAAGTTGTTATTTTTTGTTTAGTCAGAAATTTTGACAACCTATAATAAGGTACACACTACACCACAATCGGCCCAACTTTAGGCTAAGATCCCTGCTTCCAGTCAAAGTCAGCAAAGGCCGGATCATCTGTTGGTCTTTCAGATAATCTCATTGGATTAGCTGTGGTTTGAGGTGTGAAAGGAGTCATTTTTTTCTTTCAGAAGAGGATCTGAAATCATATTGTGTTCAGTATTTACTATCTAAAATAGTCATGTGTGGGGGGTTGTACCAAGGACAGTCAAGTACGTCATTGTGTTTTGTCACATGGACCAATACAAAGTCAATCAGGGAGCAAGGTGGAAATCAGAGGAAATCAAGTTTAAAGTAAGACTAACATCAAAAATGGAGTACCAACTTCCTGATTTGTGGCAAAACATCATCTAAACAGCATTACCTGTAAATTATATAGACCAATCTGATGAGGACAGTAGCTGTCTGTAAATCTCAACTACAGAGGATGTCATAGCAAGCTTAACACTAGCTGCATTTAGATTTAATCCCCCAGACGTTGCCCATCATGTCTGCACACTATAGTCATGTTTGATATTGCTGAGAGGCCCTGGTTGTTCTGAGTGAGTAGGTTGGTGTGTGGTGTGTTGTGTCTCTTTCTTTGTGGCACACCCCACACTACAAGGCCTAAACTGATAAAGATGACATTATTTGTCTTCATGTGTGGGCTCTCTCACTGATTAAAAATTAGTTAAGGTTTTAAAAACTTGTATGTGTGCACCAAGCCTAACCTGTTTCCCATGGCAGGTTCCTCTTACATGTGCAGTCGTTCATCTATTTTTATCTGACAGTTTTCTGTTTATGTTGCAGTTAAGCTGACAGATCTGGATAGTCTGCTTGTTGATGAATGTTGTGGTTGAAGGCGTGCTCTCAGAGATTCAAGCCAACAATGCAGGATACCGGCACATTTTTTAGAATTCAAAGCATGCTTCTTCTTGTTTACCTGCAGCCTTTTTTTCATTCAAGATTGGAGATGCAGTCATCAATCAGTGCCTACTTTTACAAGAGTGAGAGTGCTCTGAGTCAAACTTAGACCTGTCCTTGTACGTAGAGAATGATTCAAAGTCTGGGTCAAGGTGTGAGGTGATTCAGGGCTACAAGTTAAGACACGGGTCACGATGCTGCCTCTGGGCTTCCCGTCTGGGCTTCAGGAGAGGGCGTTAGCATGGATCACATGACACAGGCTTTTAAAAAGATGAGAGCAGAATGAGAGGGGAGCAGGAGAGTAGAGGGAAGATGAGAGCCGAGTGTGTGATTACTGCCACACAAGGGGAAGTAAGAATGAAGACAAAGAGCCCGATGGAGAAGATTATGGACGCACTGAAGGTAAAAGAAAAACTGAGATAGAGAGAGTATGAGACAGAGAGAATGGGAGAGTGAGTCTGTTTTACAGCTGTCATTTGTTGGATCCTGTCTTGTACGCAGACCATATGGGACCTTGGCCTGTCATCTGAAACTGGGTCACATGACTTGTAATTAAACAAGGTGCTTGGAAGCAGCTTGGAGCGCTTGAGAGGAGTCTAACTGACAATGGCAGGAATGCTACTGAGGTTTATTTATGTCTCTGATACTTGTTTATGATACCAGTTGAAAAGAGTTTGGGCGTATTTGTGTTGCTGTAAAGATTATTGATTATAAAGTAGACACTGTTGACATAGGATTTAGATGGAAAGTAGAAGGAATGGAGCAGTGAGTGCACAGGGGGTCAGAATATTTATGATTAATTAATGTGAGTAAATTTTATGATACTTCAAACAAGACATTCTCTGTTATTTCAGGCATAGTTAAAAGCTTGGAATTTATATATTTTTTCTTGAGATGCACCAATACAGATGTGAGTATCAGGGCAATACCAAGCCAAGTACTTGACCCCTAAAACATCACTGATGTTTTCTACCATACATTTTTACAGCATGTTAGCTTATTGTTATTTGAGGAGGTAGGCAAAAGGTAGGCAAAGCTTGAGCCATGTCTTTGTTTGATGACAATTTTACACAAATAATTGCAAAGAGCCAACTGAAAACTATGCCCTACTAAACTGTTAAGAGGATGGTCTGAAAGAATAGAATAGAAAATATCAAGAGCTGCAACTCTCTCAATGAGTATTCGTTATTGTTATAAGTATCATTTGGTACTCTAATGTGAGTACATGTGCTCAAAAGTTATTTGTGCCTTTATATGATTTAAACAACAGGTGCTTATGAGCAAATCAAATGAATACTGTTGTAAGCCAATATTTCAACAGATTTTAAAAATCGCAAGTGGGAGTGGATTGGTGTGAATCTAGGGTTGTTAAAGATATTGTGAAACAATGGTGACTGTATTATGACACAATAAGACAGATGATGTAATGCAATTTTAAAACAAAAATGTTTTTATAGTATTAAAACCCAGAGTAGAATTTGCTTTTTTTTCTAATCAAAACAGTTTTCAATCTCCATTGATCATAGACAGCACAGTCTCTGCAGCATTTATACACTTCATTTTCTGTCCCAGTGACAGATATTAAAAAAATGAAACAGAGAGGCAGAGAGTCTCATGATTGAATAAATTTGTTACCAACCAATGGTTGGATGCTGAACCAAAGTACAAAACAAATGCCAAAAATAACTTTGAAATCTTTGATATAATATCAACATCTCACTGTCAAATATACAGAGTAATAATTCACCAACTTTTGCAGTATATTGGGGTATCGATGTTTCCTTCCACCTTTACTGAGAAGAGTACTCAAGATTGCCTTATTACCGCCGCCAAGGAGGTTATGTTTTTGGGAGAGTTTGTTTGTCTGTCTGTCTGTGGACAAAATAACTCAAAAAGTTATGGATGGATTTTGATGAAATTTTTAGGGAATGTTCAGCATGAGAGAAGAAAGAACTGATTCAATTTTGGTGTTGATCCGGATCACCGTCTGGACCCAGGAATTGTTCAAAGGATTCTTTATCATTGGGAGATAGGGCCATTTGACTTTTTCATGGTCAAGGAATAAAAAAGTTGACAAAAATGTAGGAGAAATGTTTTTAGATGCAAGTCACAATATGTGTGGGAACTGTGCTGCTTGGCGGAGGTCTGCGCTCCCCAAGTGCTTTTCTAGTGTTTAATTATAGTATCAGCACTAGCGCAGAAGTTCATGTCTGACTGACAACTAAATGAAGAACCATTTTCAAAAACCAGTAGTTGACATCAGCTAACATGATTATAAATTAAACCACAAAAACTGTTCACTGAAGTACCATGATGATCCTACGACCCACATATTGGTCTTGAAATGTAGAAGATTTAATTTTGGGCTTTTCATCTATTATACAGAAAGTAAAGTGGATGGATTAAGAAATCTGGGAGAGAAAGTGGGGAATGACATGCAGAAATTATCATCAGGTTGGGTTTTAACACAGGCAACCCTATTGAGGACACTAGCCTCAATAAATGGGGAATCCAAGCATAACCACTAGGCTCAGCGCCAACGGAAAACAGAAATCAAGTCCATTAGTGTAACCTTTTTTTTTTACTGTGTACTTACAGGTGTCTATGAAAGAAGCTGGAGATGGCCTTCATGCTCAGATGAATTCAATGATGGGAGCTCTTCAAGAACTCAAGCTCCTTCAAGTGCAGACAGCCCTCGAAAGCCTGGACATCTCCGGTCGACCCATCAACCGAGGAATCCCACATCCTCCTGCTTCTACAGCTGTTCCTGAAGCATCAGCTACAACTGTTTTAACATCTGGCACCAATCGAGGGTCCTGCTTTGGCCAAGCCATGCCTGAGGTGCACAGCCCAAGTCCAATGCAGAGTCCACGGCCGTCACTATCGAGCAGAACCACTTACAGCAGAGAGGAGAGAAATTCATCACGCAACAGAAGCAGCATGGGTACATCGTCTTCTTCAGCATCAAGCTTCGAGAGTGAAAGCCAGACAAGTGAGAGAAGCACAAGGAGTGAAAACAACCTGGAGTCAATACCCAAGAGATGGTCAGGGTACAGCGCTCCGCAGGTAGACTTTTATGGACCAACAGTGGGAAACCCTCCACCAGAGCCCTACCCTCAGCGGCAGGCACCCCGTCGTGATCAGGTGGTGGACCTGCCTGGGATCCTGTACAGCCTCTCCAGAGAGGGCCCCTCATTAGACAGCGACTACTCCCAGGAAAGCACAGACGATGGGAGTGACTGGACCTCGTCGCTCATGAGCCGCAGTCGCAACCGTCAACCTTTAGTGCTGGGCGACAATGTCTTTGCTGACCTCGTTGGCAACTGGCTTGACTTGCCTGAGGTAGAGAGGGAAGACATGGAGGATGAGGACGGGAGGAAAAGGAGGGAAGAACGGACAATGGATGGTGGGTCAGACAGACCTGACACACCAGCTCACCCTCTTTGTAGCAGTCGCTCACAGGAGATCTGCAAGAAGTTCTCATTGACCACCAACATCTTCAAGAAGTTCCTGCGTAGCGTCAGGCCTGACAGGGACAAGCTGCTAAAGGAAAGGCCTGGCTGGATGGCTCCTGAGTTGTCTGAGGGTGACCTTGCTAAGAGGCCAAAGAAACTGGTTCAAAAAAGTTCCAAAGGCAGCTTCTACCTACCGTTCTGGGCAAATGGACAGCAGGGCAAAGGCAAGATGTGTCCGCATCTACCCGAAGCAGAGAGGAACCACCACCAACATCACTTACCCCAAGTACACCAGCAGCCATTTGGTGGGATTTATTTAGACAGGAGATACCAAGAGACTGGTCTGGAGAAAATGCAGCCATTGTTTGACTATAACACAGCTGTGTGGGTCTGACAGTGAGTCTAACAGACTGCCAGTGATGCCAGGCTGAGAGTGACAGGTGCAAGGGGGATGCTGGCTATGCTAGTGGGGAGGGGGTTACGAATGACTGAACTGAATAAGAGGCTTGGACACAGTTATCTTCCAAAAACGAACCAATGAACTTCACACCCAGATGAAACGATCAGGGTGTTGTTTTGTCAGACAATCCGAAAAACCTGAACCTCGTTTGCTGTGCGTGTCTGAGAGTATGAGAGGGTGTCTGAGATGAAGTTACAGAGAAGCATTTTTGAGGACCTATTCTGCAAGTTTTGTATTATTCGAGTTTCTTCCAATTAGTGTGTGCATGTATGGGTGCTTCTCTTCAAGACGGTACTTTAAATGTTTCTCAGAATGTCACCATTAGCACCAGATCTTCAAGAAAATGACCACAGTCACTTCCAAACTACCAAACATACTCTTGATATCTCACTTCTTTGCATCTTTTGAATGGAAACACCAACTGTGGATTGCATGGTTACTATTTATACAAGTGATTCAACAACAGCTGTTACTGAACGCACTGCCACAAGATACAGACATAAGCTTCCTTTCGTTTCTCATGGGCCTTTTTTTCCAGGGAAACTCAGGTTTTAACCACTTCTGGGGTCAGACTACATAATTTAAACCTGGTTGTAGCCCAACTCAGCAGCCATGGGATTCCTGGATCCATCAGCCCTGGCTGTTCTATCTTACGTAGTGTGTCATTGAAAACAACAGTCTTAACTCCATCTGGGATGCCTCACTATCCTTCAACAGAAACTCTAGCATGTTTGATTGCCATCCTGCCCACCACATTTCTACCTTTACATCAGAGACATGGACAAGTGAGAGCATAGACTGCTCTACATATGTGACAGTCAAAAAATGTAAACAAGCCAAAGAGCAAAGCAGAAGGAGGATGTAGTAGTTGCTTTGTGATTGAATTTATGAGACAGAGGGAAAGTTTGTCAAGCTTTGAAAACAACATCCCTGCCTCAATAAGAGCAGTAGTCTTTAGATTCCCATGCTGCTGGCAGGAGAAGCTAGAGTTAACCAGCCCTAAGACCCTAAAAAAAAACTATAGATTTCTTTTTACCCAAGCAATTCTCTTTAAAAAGTTTTGGAAAAAAGCACTAACATTGTGCAACCTATTACCAATATCCACAAGACTAACATATTTGCAACAGCCTAACCATCTTGCTCATATTAAAAAGCTAACGAGATACAAGGATATCAGTTAGACCAGATTTGCATAGTAGCTAAATTTACTGGATCCATATATGCCATGGATATGCAGTTCTCTCCATCAGGTATGTCAGATTAAGAAATAATCTAGTGTCAAAAATCTGCTTGCAGTGTCTCAAAGATTGACCAGTAGATCAAGATCTATATGCAATGGGGACTCCTGTTTTAAAGGGATTAACAGAATAGACTTAAAAAAACATAATGTAGCAAGAAACAGAGCCCAGGTGAGGGACTGCTGTTAGCAAGGTATCATTCATCCCTGCAACAAACAAATACAGTGTATGTTAGTACCCAATGTAAATACAACATGCTTGTTTGCGGTCTTTGGTATCATACACCCTTCTGACAAAGCTATTCTGTCCATTGTAATGTGTAGCTGGGTACAACCAAGTAGCCTAGTCTATCAGTCGATAGTGCTGTTTTATGGCTGTGCGATCACCCAGTGACTATCCTGACAGACTAAAAAAATCATGTAGTCTGACCTCAGCAAAAATCTGTTGGTCTCATTCACCTTTCTCAGGGAGTGAATGTATCACAGGAGGAAACAATGAGACACTTCCACATTCTCATGGTTTTTAACACAGTTTAAAGAAGTCTTGCCTCAAATCCTAACAGCAATATAGTGCACGACTAGTTCAAAGATTGCACACTAAACTTTGAGATATATCCCTCATATGTCTTGCTAGCTGTCCTGTTTGAAATGCTCAGTTTTCTTCTCTGCCATACAAACATGGCACATGTTTACTCAACTGTCAGTCCTCCTAGCTTGTTACACAGAGAGGAGGGGGCAAAGATGGCACAGCCAACGCTGACTGACTGACTGACCGCCATCTGGTGCCCGGTTGTTATGTAAAGCTTGGTCGTCAAAGACCAAAAAGATGCAAAACTGGCTGATTTAATCCCAAAGCTTCACGGATTATGATGGAGTTATATGCTGTATATAGACACACAGGTGGAAGGGCTGTGACAGTGATCAGGTAGACGAGTGGAGGTGAGGTAATCTCTATCAGACAGGACCAAGTCTAATGTACAGAATAATGTACATATTTGTCATCGACGTAACAGCAGCAATAACAAACATTAACTGTAATATTCCATCGCATGGTTTTCATTATTCTGAATAGATAAACTTGCCACATTAATATTGCAGCTCTTTCCATGACATGTTGACGACAATGCTACACTTGTACTTAAACACAAACTGATGAGTTAATCTGTGACTTACTGTATCTGTTCTCATGTTTATGTACCACTTCAGTGTTTCTTTACTCTAAGCAGCATCAAGATACTTTACGATAAATCCACCACTTCAGTTAAATATTAGATTCCCTCAGGATAAAAAAATGATACTGCCCACTTTGTCTCAGTATATTTTTGATGACAGAGGACCACTGATATGCAAAGACAATCGAACACAGAAACATGTTATTGCTATGAAAAAAAAGTTAATTTCACTCAGTTTAAAAAGGGATCCCAGACCAATCAACTTAGCCAGCAGGGATTAGGCCTCAGGTCTTTTGAGTGTCTTGGCCAGTCGATCCATATGGTGTTGTCTCAGTATTCAGGTCAATACATACCACACACTCAGAGGGTCCAAACACACACAAACACACAAAGACAGTGTCAGTTGAGGTGGTTGTGCCACGATGCACAGTCTGAGATGTCATATCACACAGTATGTGTTTGTAAATGTAATAATTATTTCTTCCTATTTACAGTCGTCGAAGTGTTATTTTCAGCACTGTTGTTGATATTTTTCATTGGGGTTCTGAGAACCTTCTGTAGTGATGTTGTCATGTGAATTGTAACACTGTCACTGACTCTTTGTAAATTAAATACGTTTCCAAGAAGGATTGTTTCTGTCTTGACTTAATCTTACCCAACTGAGTGCGTTATATTTTATGAATGAACAGAAAAGCTGAACATTTGCTGCAAAGATTTGACCAAAACTAATCTGATCCCAAACTGGAAAACTAATCTTACAGTGGGTTCAACTAACACCAGTGTGGAGCCTTTCCAATAGACAATCTACGTACATAACATTTTACAGACCAATATCATCATGATACTATTTTACATACCGCATACTGCCAAAAGTATGTAAGCTGTAATTGTGACACTTTACATAATTCTGCACTTAGGAGCACTGAGAGACAAACCCTACAAGACTTTTATCATCCATTGAAACAAATTTTTCAAGAGTGAGGTTTAGTTTAGTTTTTTTTTTAAAAATCACATTTTACTGTACATCATTGTTGAGAGTCAGAAAAGGACAGGAAAGCTCTTACTATCTATTGATGTTGCATCTAACAAGTGGTCATCTTAGCCTAGAATAAAGGACAGAAAAAGGAAAACTAATAGTCAGCGCATCATCTGGTTTATCCTTCTAAGAGCCATTGTTAAGGTTTGGTTGGACTTCACATGGTAACTCAGTTTACCAAACCTAGAAAATCTTTCTTGGAGACCAGTTTGTAGTGCCAGCACCAAGCCAGACTTGTGGAGACCAGTTTAGGGATCAAGTGAAGACTTGTCTACAGAATAGACAAGGACTAAGTGGAGCCCTTTTTGGAGATAGAACAGAAATTTACTTGGAGACCAAGTGGCAACCTTTATAAAGATTAAAAATACACTTCAGGAAGACTAAGCAGAGACCTGTTTGAAGAACAAGTAGAAACCTCTCTTTAAGAATAAACCAAATTTTTAAAAAGATCAAGTGGAGCCCTCTTGATATCAAGATGTGATCTATTTGAAGACCTTTTAAGAGACTAAGTGGTGACCTTTATAGATAAGAAGAAGAAGAGATGTATTTGGACACAAAATGCAAACCTGGTTATTGACCAAATGGAAACCTTTATGGAGGCCAAGCAAAGCCCTGTTTGGAGACTGGTTTAAAGACAAAGTATACACTACTTTGAGACAAAGAAGAGATCTGTTTGAAGACCAAGCAGAGACACCCTATCATCATCTTTGTAGGCCAGTTTCAGTTCATTTTGGAGATCAAGCAGACACTAGCCCAGAGTACAGACCTGTAAGTGGACTATGCAAAAGCCCTTTGTGAGACCAAGTGGTTACCTACTGGAGACATGTTAGGAAACCTAGGGGAGAACATCTTTATAGATGTTTGATACTCAGTGGAATTCCAGTAAAACTTACTCAGAGCCCCAGTGAAAACAGAGTGACGGCCTGTTTGGAGTCTCATTGGAGACATCTGATGAAACCCAGTGGAGACCCGTTTGCTTGCAGAACTGGTTTTTAGTTGTCCTCGGTTATTTCAAAGCTGTAAGTACAGTTGAAAATACATGATGTATTAAAATGGATTTGTATGTAGGACCTTTAATAGTCATTACTATATTACATATTAGAAAACATTTCACATTAAACTCAAAGTACTTTTACATCAAGCTTGTGAAAAACAAAAGACATCCAGAAGATATAAATGAAAGTCAGGCTCCAGCAGGCAGACTTTTCTCACAACGTCATCACTTAATCGTTTTTTTTCCATTTCCCTGCGTCCACTCTACAGGTAAGTGCTGCTGCATCACTAACATCACTCTCTGCCTGTGCGTCAGCTGTGCATTAAAGTGAATCTAAATCTGTGCAACAACTCCATCAGAGTGATCAATAAATAAATAAACAAACAGCAACTGTGCAGCTCATGGCAGGCTCTTCATGACATCCAATCCCTGAGATGTTTTTATAAGATGAACATCCGACCACATCAATCAGCTCATCTCTTGTCTCTGTGCACTCTGACCCAAAGAAGAAAGTAACACTGTCTGCAGCAGCCGGATCAGGACATATTTTTGGAGTTAAAATAAGGGATATAGGATTTTAGGGAAATAAATCAATACAAGAGAGTTTTTTAAAATAATTATTACTTAACTTTTCTGCTAGTTTTGCCTTGCCACATATAATAACTAATAATACCTTTATTTAAATAGCGCATTTAAAAACAGATATGGAGGTAGTGCTTTAAAAGAAAACAGAATAAAACTGAGGGAATAACAAAAATAAAAAACAACTATCAGGTCAAACTGAGAAATTTCCAAAAAGAAAGAAGGCAAACAAGAGGGCAATTTCCACCAAAATTTGACCACAGAGGCTTGATTAAAAGAAACAACAAAAGGAATAAAGAAGATTAAAAGAAATCATAATAATAAGATGAAAAAGACACTAACACAAAAAGATAATGACATCACATCAGGAAGATGAGAAAAAGAAAGGGATAGAGAACAGGACTAAGAATGTTGAGAAACTAGAAAAAGGAGTCAGAGTAGTTGAGATTAAAAACAGAATTACAAATGAAATATAAAATAAAATGAATAAATATATTGGCAAATATAGATAGCACAGTGAGAAAGAAAGTGCACAAAACTGAGCTATGAAGGATGATTTAAAAGATGTCACTGGTTATAAATATGATAATAAATGTAAACCTCTCTGTTTTGGCTGTGTCCAAGACGCAAAAAACATCCTGACGTCATCCACAGATTATTCAAAAATTCAAAGGATAATTTGTGGCGGGCTGAGCCTGTTGTGTATTTTTGTGCCATGTGTTACATCACAGAGTATTACATCACTCTATCCTGTAATTGTTGCCCCAAGACAAAAAGTTTTTTTTTCCTGTAGCCACCTGAGACATCTCAGTCAAAGAGACAAATAAATGGACTTGAAATGAGCTGGTAGCAAAAAAAAAAACATAAAAACTTCCTCATTGGCAGCGCCTGTTGGACTGGGGGATAAACAAATAAGCAAGTCTTTTACATTTGGACTATTGACAGGACAGCACAGGCACTCAAGGTTTTTGGCTTCAGCACCTTTTATTTTTCAGATAACGGGATTCTATTATTGCTTCAAAAACATCACATATTATTGTAAAGAGCTTTCATGGTACTGAGAAAAGTGTTGCACAGTTCAACACCTTATTGTATCACAGAAACAAAAAAAATCCTAAGCACAATATTAAGAGATTTTCCATGTATTTGTCAGAAAAAAACATGAAAACCCTGGCAAAGTCTCAAGTGAACAACAAAAAATGTATTTTAACTGCAATTTTGTTTGATAAATTACAGCTCGATAAAGATTGTTTGTCTGTTAGTCTGCATTTATAGGGGCTTTTTAAAACTGCAGACATGTTAAAAAATGACTCAAAGGCAATTTTACCAACATCTGGAAGTCATGGGTCAAACATCAGCTCACAGAGCCCTGTGTTCTTTCATTACTAAGTATTATCTCAAGGGTGTTTTAAGGGATTTCCTCAAACTCTGTACTCATGTTCACTAAAGGTCAAGTTCCTGGAGTTTGTTTATAATGACAAAATCTCAGAAAAGTCTGGGGAGAGTTCCTTCAAACTTTGCCAATGCAAATGTAAGAATGAACCGCTGAGACTTTGAAGGTCATGGATCACAGATAAGCTCTCTGTTCCTCACTGCCATCTCTTGCATATGATTTCAGTATGTTAAAAAAACATTTAAGACTTTTTTCAGAATTTGCACAAATGCCAACTTAGAATCTAGTACAAAAGTATAAAGTGGTTAGATTTTGAGGATCACTGATCAAAAGTCAAAGTCTCTGTATCTCATGTTCAGCCATTGCTTGTGAATTCAGTATCAATCAATCAATCAATCTTTATTTGTATAGCGCCAATTCATAACAAGTGTTATCTCAAGACACTTTACAATAGAGCATAAAGCTCTTCATTTTGTGGATACACATATATGCATAGATACATATAGACATATAAGTATATCAAGGAAGCTCTGATGGAATTTCATCAACCTTTTGCATTTAGCTCTGCTCAGACTCCAGGTTGAACTAGTGTGAGTTTGAAAATCATTGGTCAAAGGCCCAGTCTTAGAGTGCCATGTTCCTTTCTTGCATGTAAACACAAAATCTTGAGGAATTTCTTTAAACTCAGCAAAATTGTGCTGATGTAAGTATGCACAACACAACCAAAATGTCAAGGGTGTTTGGTTTCATTGTCACCACTTGCTTATCATATTTTTACCCATCACCTTACTGAAGAAATGCCCCCAGCTCCTCATTTGGACCCATCACTGCACTTCACTGTATGGCCCATATATCATATAATAGGATGTATAAGCGGACATTATTCCAGCTGTATGCTTTTCACTCACTTATCAACCGCAAAACACTGCAGCTGATGATGCAGCAGCATTATCTGTCAGTTTACCGCGGTCCGTCTAGGCGGAACTAATGTCTTCACTGACATTAGTTCCGCCTAGACGGAACTCATCCGCCCTGTAGTCCGGATGAATAACTGTCTGTCTCGGGTACCGTCACACGTACACACACCGCTGTTTGGCTGATGCTGCACAGACACACACGACATCGCCTGAATAGATCAACTTTTTTTTAACTTTGACATCGCGCGACGAGTGAAGTGGTCGTCTTGTACACGGCTGTCTCATCACGGGAGGGTTAGCCCCGCCCCATCGCGGCTGTACATTGACTTTGAATGGAGAGTGATCGCAGAGGTAGAACAAGTAGCGTCCGGTGTGAACGCACCTTTAGAGTGCCATGTTCCTTTCTTGCATGTAATGACAAAATCTTGAGGAATTTCTTCAAACTCAGCAAAACTGAGCTGATCTAAGTATGCACAACACAACCAAAATGTCAAGGTTGTTTGGTTTCATTGTCACCACTTGCTATTTTAACCTATCACAATGCTGAAGAAATCCCCCCAGCTCTTCATTTTGACCCATCACTGCACTTCACTGTATGGCCCATAAAGCTGTAAAACTGTATGACAGTTGCTCTGATTCCTTAATCCAAAATACTCAAAGAAGTTTGCAGACATTATCAGGGCTCCAGAGTGCAACCATTTTGGGCGCACATGCACCAAAAATTTGTGAGAGTGCACCTAACATTTTTTCTTGGGCACTCTGGTGCACCAAGAAAAAATGTTAGGCACACTCTTACAAAATTAAATTGACAAAAGTAACTGAGGTAGTGGAAAAATCCACCAAAACCGGACAAGACGCAGCACCTGCTCCCTCTCTTTTCTCTGTCCATGCATTGTATCTTCACAGGCTGCAGGCTGCAGGCCCACCCAAACACATTCACACAGCCCTCAGTAATCAACCAATCAGCTGTTAGTATGCAAATGAGCCCAGACGGAGCCTGACTGTGGTGTCAGGTTTCAGAATAGAGCGGTAACTTTTATCTAACATCATACTTATTTAAAAATCATTTTCATTGTCTAAAAGTGATGGAGAGTGATAAAATGGTGACCTTAGGGCATTAAAGGTGACTCTATGAAAAATTTGGGTGCACCTAATTTTTGTACTGGTGCACCTTAAAAAAAATTTCAGGTGCACTGTTGCAACCAATGCAAAAAGTTAGTCTGGAGCCCTAATTATTTTGGTTGATTATTTCCTTTATTAATACAGTTTGGTATTATATTTTATGTCACTGGAAAGCCTGATAAGTCACCTTTAAAACAAGGTACAACTAAAAGGATCATGCATTTATGAAAAAAGCAATGCAGATAAACATGTGGGTAAAGACCCCAGAAAATATGCCAAAAGTTCCTGTAACTTGAAGCTGTGTTCCTGTTCAGAGTGGCAGCATTATCTGGTGTCTTTCTTGGTGCCATTTTCAAACTCAGGACCAAGCTCTGTGAGACTGATGAAGTCAAAAACAGACTGCAAAGTGGGCGTCCCAGGAAGACAACACCCCAAGAAGAGCAGCTCCTCACCCTTACTTCACTGAGGAGCTGTAGGCTGTCTCCAAGGGAAAGAGGGGATTTGACCCATCTTTTTATGGGGGGTGCCCCCAAGGCATTTATCTGTGTTGCTCATAGCATGAATGCATGAGCCTTATGGCCCAGTCACACATTCCCGTTTCTCATGGCGATTGAGCACGATTGTCATAATCCTGATGAAACGTGCTTTGGTCGTGGTGCATGCGCTACTTGGTCTGGATCAGCCTTGTATAGTCGTGGATGAACTGCGGGGAAAGTGGAAGGGTCCCGACAGTTTTGAACTGTTCAAAACTGTCGTGGAGAATCGCCGCATTCAGTATCGCGGGATGGAAGCCTACTGCAGTCCTAATGTGAACGGTATTAGCGTGGCATGTACGGGGCTCAGTCGGGCTGATCGTGGCTCAATCCTGAAAGCTTTATGAGGACGACTGACAAGGATGTATCCGTTTGTGCCCCGACTGTGTCCCGTTCAAGACGGCGCAAGTGACGGGGCTCAGTCGGGGCTTACGTGATGCGAACTGAGCACCAGCGGGGCTGACGTTGTGTCAGCGGGATGGATATTCATGCCATCCTCGTCATATCGCTGTATTAGCCTAGCTGGAGCGGGACAAACGACGCCGAAGCGCTGTAGCAGCGCTGTAGAAGCGCTACTGACGGTGTATTTACGGGGTGTGTCCAGGGGGGAGACAGTCATTTCATCCCGTATCATAGTGATCACACCAGCCTCCTCAATCGTGTACAGTCGTGCACAATCGCCATGAGAAACGGGAGTGTGTAACTTAGGCATTAGAAGTTGAACCTTGCTGTAAAGGTGCCTAGTCAGTCTTTCTGGTGATATAAAAAGCAATAGTGTGTTTTGAAAGGGGAGAGGTACTTAACTAAAAGATGTTTCCAAACGTTTCCTGGGGAGTATAGTTTAATCTTTTAAGAGTCAGTACTTAGATCAGTTTATCATAAAATAAAAATTTAACATTATTCTTCAAAGATGTGGAAGTACAAAATTTTGCAGTATTGAATATTAGAACTAAATGAACCAAAGGATGAACAGTATTTGTTAACCAGGATTTGGGCTTTCTTGACTTTTTTATTTACTATATATTACATAATAAGACCACTGCTTCAATAAATAAAGATTCAATAAAGATTATGCAGTTATGGTGCATTTATTTGTCAGCAGTAGCTAATGGTCAAGAATAAATAGCACAAGCTTGCGTCATAATCATAACATTGTATTCTAAAAACCTTAAAGTGAAGTCTGGCCTTTTCCTTGTGGTAATTCATCGTTAATCTGCTGCCAAATGAGCTTTGATCAATATTCTCTCCGTTGAAACACCATCTCAGAGGAACACATTAAAACTTTACATAACACCACGCCAACGGGTCAGTGAGCATTCCAGATTAAAAACGACAGCAAGTTCATTTAGTGGCACTGAGAGTAATCTGTGCCTGAGTGTGTGTGTCTGTCAGTGAGCAACAACAGCTGCAACTGTAGTCCCTTCTCCTGTGGCTCTGTTTCCCCCGGGATCCCAACAGGCCGACCACTGACTGTCCCACCACCACCTCCCCCCTTTCTTCCCTCACTCCCCTCCTCCTCCCTGGTCCCGGCTAGTCAGCTGTCGCTCTCTCACAGCCTCACAACTCGACTCCCACTTTAAATCTGGGGCACGCAATCCATGAGTACAGCACGGACGCACAACTTTACAGTCAGCTGAGATAGGGCTGGACTATACATTGAGTTTAAAGATATATGAATTCATTTTTATATGAGACAAATTTTAAGACAGTGCTGTAGAGGTGGTCATAGTTCATGTTGATATTATCAGAAAAAAAGGTTTCAGGTTAAATGTTCAAGCACATTGAGTTTACAGAACTGTTAGTAGTGATCTGCTTTTAGCTAAAAAAATGCCTTTTGTTGTCTGACTTTAGTGTGCAAGCACTGATAGAAAAAAAAACACCTGACCTCATTCACACATGTACAAAAAGCCTGCAAATTCCCTTAACTGACCCAGTTAAGGTGCATGTGTGAACATACACAACGGGATTTCCCATCAGACTCCCGCCTGCGCTCCTGTTGGTCTAAAGTTTTGTTTTCCTCCCTCACAACTGCTGCTGGACATTATTTTGATGCTGGAAATATATTTTTGTGTTGGCAATCAATGTTTTGAAATAACAAAGTTAGACTTTCAGCAGCCCAAATAAACATTTTATCAACTATTTTCAGGAATATCACCATTTCAACAAACACACATGTCCAACTTATTTGAGGGCAGTCTACACTTCAACAGAAAACAAAATGTCACAGTGAAAGATGTGGATTGTATGAGGAGGTAGAGCTCATAATCATCAGAGAAAGAAAATCATGTGAGGTCAACTGAGGGGACATTTTGTTGGGATAGGATGAAATATCATTTGGCAATATATCGCGATACAGTACGTGATGTAACACATCGACTTTGAAAAAAATGGATCGCAAAATAAAGACGTCACGTCTGGTAATAGTGCATGTGACCAGAAGTGACGACAACAAACATTAGCACCAACTACCTTGCCTCCAAAAAGCCGAATGATGGAGTTAAATGAGGTTGAAATTGAGGACACTCCGCCTGGATACAAGTCATCTGTCTTGCAGTATTTTGGATTTTGCATTAAAAAAGACAAAGATGGCGAAAACGAGCCTACCGCTCGTTAGCATACATTCTCTCTAACCTCTCACCTCTCTCGGGTTAGACGGAGTGTTATTGTTTGTGTTTGGCCTGTTAGGCCTTGTGTTTTCCTGTGTGCAACTCAAACAAAAACAAATAAGATGTAATTACACAGTAATATTTTTTCTTTTTTACTTTTTTGATATTGTATCGTGACGTATAGTATCGTGACCCGGGCATATCGAGGTGCAGCGTGTCGTGAGTTTAAGTGTATCATCCCATCCCTAACATTTTGAGCGAACCAATCTACTAACAGACTAAAGCAAGACTGAATGTTGTTCAACCACTCCTCAGTAAACTAAGTTTCATTACTTTTGATCATTGATTCAAGTTTGTGTTTTTTCTCTTCACTTTTGTGCTTAACCACATAGTCACTTTTGATTCCTCTTTGTCTCTCTCCTTGCAGCGCAGACCAGGCCTGCTTGATCAAAAAACAGGTACATTTGAAGAAAGTGGTGTAATGTTTCAGAAATAAATCATCACTGTAGGTGACTCCTCAATTCCAGCCCAACAGCGATTCACACATCTGATTTAGGTTCCCTTAAGTTTCTTGTCAAATACTACTCAACAATTAGTGCTCATAATTATTGCAATCAGTCTCTCTAATTGAAAAAAATAAATGGAAAATTGAATCATTCATTCACTGAATATGATCAAAGAAATCAGCTGAATTTGCATGAAGAAATGTATGATCTATGAAAAGGAGGGAGTAATATAGTTTGTGTTAGAAAACATTTAATAAAATGGGGCTACATTGTGTTAAAAATAATGGAGATTGGATTCTTGGTTTCTATTTCCCAGCCCTAAGAAAAGAGTCTGCACACAAATCTCTCCCACAAAGAGTGGGTCAGGTTTCTATTCAGGGCTCTGATGTGATTTATCGCCTGAGCATGATGATGGCATGCGTGTTACAGTCATATAAAAATGGACTGTCATTAGCTGGGGGAGGTGAATATGGATTAGCACACGCATTAATGTGTGTGCATGTTTCCGTGACCCCATCATAACTGACTGTGGGCTAATTTCCTGCTAACACTCATCTTTCAATAAGCCCTCAGCTGTGGAGCCGCTCAGCTCTACCTCGGCCCTCAGGAATGCGCTCACGTTTCACTTTTTATAATCGTCAGCAGCGAAAAGTCCAGAATTGTTGCTCAGTGCGGCTTTCTGCAAGGAGTTCCCACAAGAAACACTAGACGCTCTCACACATGCTAAAGCTAGCAGAAACCATAGGTCATTCACAGTAGCACATAAACACCCCCACTTTTGGGGGAAATGAGAGACTGCGTCTTAAAGCCACAAAAGCAGAGACAGATTTGGCAGGGAGATAAATGCAAGAGTTAAATCTAGGGCGAGTTATTTGGGATTTAACATCTGGCCGCTTTACAGTGCTATGCTAATCGTACAAGATAAGTCTCACACTCAGCTCTTGTGCTAATGCATGCAAAGTGGAAATTCACAGACATGGAAGGATGTTGCATTAAACATTATTAACCCAGGCGGTGTGAGGTGAAAGGGGGCACGGCTTTGCACCAAAAAAAATCCATTAATAACACTTCAGAGAAGGCTCACTGCATTTGCATATGGTTACACGACATTTTTGCATGCAAATTTGTTGAGTTTGTGTAGCACTTTAGGTCATCAGAGTGAAATACAATGTGCCTAATGAAATAAAAGCTGAATTCTGCAGTCAGGGTTAAACCCACCTATCTTCGAAGTCAATTTTTTTAAGAAATTCACAATATAAAATATGTTAATTCTTAAAAAAACATAAGAAAGAAAACTATCAGCTGTACATTTAAAATATGCAAATGCTGTATTGTTACTTTTTGCTATGTCTTTTTAAATTTTCAGTAAATTATTGACATTTACAAGTTTAGCTAAAATGAAATTACAAGAATGGCTGAATCCAGTCAGTGTTGACGCCTGGTACCTAATTAACATGCAACAAACTTTATTTCAGAAACATGAGAACTCATTTTATTCAGATAGTTAATACAAAACTAAAAAGCCACTTTCTTGTAAGAAATGTATTCCTTTCCTCTCTTCAAAAATGGATCAGCAACATTCTTAAAGCAAGATTTTCAACAGAAAACTGGATCTTGGATCGTTCACTGGCACAAACAAAAAAGGTAGAGCATAACATTTTGACTTAACTTAAGTACAGATCATTTCCTTTTTATCTTTCATGCAGTCTTTAAGCTTTTGCAGCACATTCATGTAGAGCTAAATGCAGTTACCTAGCCTTACTTTGATTGGTATCACCAATATAATTACTCACTAGGTACTGTAGTCTCTTACATTACTGGCAACTATGATCAACAAAGATTCTGCAAGGCCATATCTGTAAAGTTCTTTCGTAGTTCAATACTTTTTCCAAAATTATTTAAAAACTTTTAACTCCAGAACACAGCATTTTAACATTGACCACAGCATCAATAAAGACTGAATATTCTGAAATTGCACTTGAATCTATGGTGGTTTCCTGCATGCTGAACCACATATAAGCCAGAATAAACAGCAGCCAATTCCTTTACAGTGCAAGTAAACAAAGATAATACTGTACATCCTTATATGAGATATTCAATTCATCATTTGGGAAAAACACAGGGATCTTAACAGATATTATTCCTCTATAGGTGCTGAAGAGAAACTGTCAACAGGTGTAGATGCCAAAGCAGTTACGGCATTTAAATGGCCTTGGTTTTTAAACCCATTGACAGATATGGAGGGTCATCAGTCATTCTGATATGAGAAGCATGTACATAAAAATCATACGAAATTAAGAGACACATTTTCTGCCAGAGGAACACTGGTTAGCTAATAAGGATTTTACAGGAGAACTAGACACACATCATTAAATATTTTGTTAGGGCTGAAACGATTCCTCAGATTATCAGGGTAATTCGATTACAAAAAATGCTCTGGACAAATTGCGTTTGCTTTAAAGCTGGGACACTATACAGCTCACAGTGTTTGACACGGACAGTCATTTCTGTGGCGCAATGCACATGCTGCTTCCGCTTTTGCATGGCTGAAACGTAGACATGCAGCATGGATTGTAAAATCATGCAGGAAGAGAAAAGAGAGAGACAGAAAGAAGAGAGTTTACAGAAGAAACAGCAGAAAGCATCTCGAGTGTGGGATCACTACAAGTTGAAGGGAAGAGAAAACACAGTGCAGTGCGTCTGTGGTCAAACGGGGTTAGCTTAGCATAATAGCACGTTGTCAATACCGTTGCACCTCAGCAGTAAACGATGTTGTTGTGTAAACAAGCCCTTACATCACTCCCTTTGTGCCCCTTGCACTAAAAGGCAGCACAATGTGGCATCAGTACGGTATTCTCGTTCTTGATAGCCAGTGAGTAAACATAGTGAGTGCTAGTAAAACAATGGCTGCCCTCGTAGTTTAGAATATGTGTTATTAGTCACAATTCTTAAAGAAATAACAATTCTTCATGCTTTTTTCACAACATACTCTAGTATGAGATAAACATTAAATCATATTTATGCCTATTCGTCCTCACAGTCTGGGTTCTTTTGAAAATATGACCACAAAAATCTAACCAGCTCAACGTCTGAGTGCACATTTGTGCAGTTTGGAGGAAAATCTCACAAAGGTTTTTGAGATATTACAATCAATGGCAGGGTTAAACGTGAGTCTCTATTACCTTGACCTCTGACACTGGTAAAATGTAAACTGTTCACCCTTGGGTCAGATTGGATATTTGACTGCTCTGAAGAATTTTCTGAGTGTTTCTGACACATCACATTTCCAAGAAGGACCTGATCAGACAGTCGGACAACCTATAAACACACTGCCCTAAGCCCTGACTACTATACTACTGTATAATGTTCAAAATAAACAACTTTCTCAGTGATTTACCAACACAATTCTGCTGTTTTGATCAAGTTTCGGAAACACATTCCAGTGAAAAGCATCATTATCAATAGCTCTGCCTCAGCACTAGTATATTCTGTAGCTCAGTACTACAGTGATCCAGCTGAATGTTTTAGCAGGCCCCCATTATTGAAATAAAATGCACATGTTGATGAAATGCACTTAGGCAGGAAAAGTTTGTGAGCAGAGAACAGAAGTTTGCAGATGAATCCCCTCAGAGCTGAATATTTCATCCTGACAGTCGCAGCAGAAACTTTTTATTGTTCAGCCTGCAACGTGACGCTCCCAGCAGACCACCCTCCTCCTCTGAACTCTGATTGATGTCTCGAGGTGCTCCGACAGGTGAACCCGACACACAGGAATGTTTCCACGCTTTGATCGTCTCTCCGCCTGCCGCTCTTTTGTGAATCCCAGGAATTCAGGGTGTATTTGCACAAATGTAGTCTGACGTTGCTGCAGCTCCACCGCAGATGAGCAGAAGTGCTGTGGGTGCTGTTGTTTCTGTTGTTTCAGGGTGCTCTCTGCTCTCTGACTCCTGCTGTGTGATCTTCATGGGGGGCGAATTCAGACACAGAGATGGTTTGATCCTGCTGCTGAGTCTGCAAGCGGGATTTACTCCAGAGCTCAAACAGTTGGTCGATTTCTGCCCCTCAAGTCTACAAATGGTGAACTAATGGACTGAAATTATAACCTGCCCACCTTTAAGAGAGAAGTCAACAGATACAGACATTATCTGGGCATAGTTTGTCAATGTGTTTTTTTTTTCATCTTCTCTGTTTCACAAATGTCTTAAAATAGCTACCTATCATTTCTAGCATCTGACCAAGCGCATTTTAAGTGTAGTAAAGAAAAAGTCTTGTGAAAACTCCAGACACTTTGAACAATCAGGAGACAATCAATGTCTAATACCATTCATCAGATTATATGATCAGCTAATCAGAGTTAATGCCTGCGAACCACTGAGATGTTGTTAATGCCTCATTCAGCATCAAGAGTTACAAGTGCAAACTCATCCACTCATCTGCTGCTGTCATGCACTGAATGAAAGTGGTCATAATTTGCCTTTAAGGGAACCAATTATGAACCAGTTAAAGTAAAATCTATTTAAATCGATTAAATCAATTTTTTTATCCCAGTCCTAACTTTCAGCAAAACCAAATAGCATGGTCAGGTGAGTTATTTTTAACAATGTGGAAAAATGCTGTATCATTCACACTTCATCAAATACCTGAAAAATGTATGGATCAATATCAAAGTTTGATCACCTCAACATCTAGTCAATTTAATTCACAACATTTCCTGAAAATGTGATCAAAGTCTAATTAGAAGTTATTATTAGGATGTGGAAAACTGCCCTGTATGCAGTGTTAATCATTTTTGGATCACCATCAAAACCAAATCACTTCCCCTTGTGCCATTACAATATTCCTTGAAAAATTTTCATTAAAATTGGGTTGAAAACTCCTGCTGAAAATCAGATAGACCGACAAACACCAACAAAAACATAACCTCCTTGGTGTAGGTAATAATCCAAGAAAAACTAAAATAGCACATTTTTAAAAACTGTCTCAAAAATATTCTTTTAAGGATACAAAATACAACTTTGACCTGGTTTGGGGCCTATTTCATTGAAGCAAAGATCCTAACCAAACCCAAACCTTATAAATACAAAAAAACAACCATCCAGCATCCACAGTAATGAACTGATTTGTGTGGTGGTTTTTTTCTGTCACCACAGGCAGTATGAGGCCTGCTGCTTCCCACACTGACAACATCACAACACATCATTACAGGCTATCTCCTTCTACAGATAATTTAGGAGATCATCTCATCTCTGCAGCTCCAGATCCGCGAGCCAGCTGAGCCACAGCATGCAGCCATCTTCTTCCCTCTCCCTCTCCAAGACTGTCGCACCGTCCGTCATCATTAAGCAGGAGCTGGTTTCCTCCTGCTGGTCCAGGCCGTCGACACCAACATGACCAACGCTCGCTCCGATCAGAGGTGACCCCTGCTAATGGCTCAGCGGCCGCCGTTTAAACTTCCCCTCCCCCGCCACAACAAAAGCATCAATTTTCATGAAGCCTCTCCAATCCTCTTCAATTCTCCTAAAGCTTTCAAACAGTAAATAATTGAGCCTTGTACTGAGCCCGTCTTATCTCTGCAGGACGTCGCTCTCATGAAGTGGCTGGCTAAACATCACACACAGACACACATGTACCCATCCCTCCACCCCTCACTCTATTAATTTCTCCCTCTATTTCTGTCATTCCTACACACACTGCCACAGGGGGTCTGCCTCTTCCCTCCTTTCATTAAATCATCAACTGTGGGCCAATGGGGGCTCTTCATCATCATTAATCCAGATTAAACACAAATCTCCCATTCTGACTCACACCCAGACATTTATTTAACACCGTGGCCTGTTACTCAACATAACTCACCATCACATTTTATACATCAGCCAGCTCTAAAAACTACCTCTTTCCAAAATATGAAGCCTGTTCTTCCTCTGCTATTTGGCCATGAGTTGATCTCTGATGTCTGACATTTGAAACATCGTCTCCAAACCAAACTAACCAGAGCGTCCACGCTGTCTCCCCACATTTTCCTCCACGTCTGTCTCAATGCCAGAGGAGATGTTTTAAAGACAGGAGTGTATGTTGTGGCTGAGTGCTTCTCCAGTTAATGCATTTCCAGGGAGAAGCAAAAAGCAGCTACGGAAACAGTGCTCTGTTTCTATTTGTCTGAGAAGTACTGTGTTTAACTTGTCGTGACTAGAAAACAAATAAAATCTAATGGAGTTGTACCTGGGATATGGCTGTCCCCATACAGTCCATACTCGACTATCTATTGAGCATGAGGGTAAAAATCCATATTCAAAATATAAGGTACAATAGAAAATATGCAGTTGTGTAGGATATTAGGATGCCTCAAGTTCTGAACTGATCCAACAGAGGGAGCTCCCACCACAATGTGACCATCCATCACCTCAACAACAGGAAGTACACCTTTGAGAGAAGGAGGACGGGAAAAGCATCTCTAAGCAGACCTTAAAAACATTGAAAGAGCACCAAACCCCAACCCCCCACATCACAGATGGCTAAATAATGAACAAAGACTGAACCATGTGTCTGAAGCAGCTGGCTCACTCCTTATCCACAACAAATCTGCTGGCCAAATTGTCGGCCTCCTACTCAACTGAAGGAGTGCTTTGCCTTGTGGACTGCGCCCCATTAAACAGGCCCTCCGCCAGCGAATAGGGCCACCACAGACAAGATTGTAAGATTCATATGCAGAGACATGTGGCCCCCAGTGTGGCCTCAGGAGAGGTAAAATAGTTGTACACTGCTTATGCTTGATTTTTTTGAAGAGTGCCAGCTCTACTGAGGATGTATTTTCATTAAACACAGTATGCTTGCATGAACAGTTAGTGACAGTTATAGCTCAGTATAGATCACTACATGTGGGGATGGAAATTGATACGATTTTATCGATACCAATGCTTTTAATGATTCTGCTAATCAATCCATTTCTTTAACGACTCCCTTATTTATTCCTGCAGATTTTCTGTGTAGGCAAATGTTGACCTGTAGATTTTCAGTTGCAACGATGTCAAACACATGTCACAGCATATAACTACTTCTGCAAGTTGCTGGTTTTTCCACTCACTTAAGGTTGTGCAGTAGGTGACTTTTGTAAAAAATTAAGCCATAATTCTGACGCCTCTGAACCCTGGAAGTGGAAGGAATTGATAAGGGAATTGATTAGCAAAAAGACCCATTATATTGATACTTTGATGGAGCTGTTAACGATTCTGAACTGGAATTGATTTTCAATTCCAATCCTTAAAGGAGACATATCATGCTGATACATGATTTAATACTTACATATAATATAATAAATTTGAAAACAAGACCTTACACCCCCTTAATTTTCAAAAAATGAGATATTGTATTTTTTCTGATATCCTAGAACGAGATTTGATGCCTCTGAAAATAGGTCATTGCGAGATGTCTGCGAGATTTCAAACGTCTTGATGACACGAGGTACCTTTCTTTTTATTGGAGTAATCTGATAAAACACTTCCTCCTCTTTGATGTCCGTTAGCCACAAAACCGTCACTGAGGAACACATCCACAAGCAGGGGTATATAGGTCCCTAGCTCACATTCACTCATTACCAGCTCTGGTCTGTAGGGGGACTCAATACGCAGTCACTGCATTGAGCCTGCCGGAAAATACAGTAGAAGAAGAAGGACAGGCTGGCTCAACCCCCAATAGAATTGACCAATCAGACCACAAAGGGCTGTGACGTTGCGAGGTAACTTTAGGTCATCCTCAGATCCGAGTGTTTCAACGAGAGCTTCATAATGGCCTAAAATGAGGATATTGAGAACGCAATTGTGGGGCAATGAAGGAATTAAATGACTTGTACTGAGGGCAGAAATGCTTTACAGGCATCCTAGTCTGGCATAGTGAAAAGGAGAGACAAGCATGATATGTCCTCTTTAACTTTATGTAGTATGTGTGCAGAAGGAGTATCCATTTTAAAATGAAAAATGTGAAGCACTACTACACAATGTAACTTAGTGTTACCGCTTAACTACCACTGGACCTGGTTCCACTTTAACTTGCAAACAGTGTAGGGTGCACTGTGTAACAAAGTAATCCTTTCACAGTACTGAAGATTCCTTTTTTGGTGTACTACATGAAATAATATGTTAGTTTTGCAAGTCGCCTGTAATTGATTTCTTTTTAAAAAGAAGGAAAATGTGTTTAAATATTTCTTTTATTATTCTGCACTGTTGGTAGACTGCTAAAACAAATTTTGCTGCATATACAGCAATGACAACAAAGACTTTTCCATTCCTAAAAAAATCACCCCTATATTACTCTCCATTTTATCATGGTGGAACAAAACAGCATTGTTTCTTTCTCATTAGTATGGACTAGCATGAAGCATCAAATCTGCTATCCATTCATTTGGCTGCAGAGTGAGAATTATGGGCCATAAGCTCGGTTTTAGGATGAAGAATCCACACAGTCAAGGCCATGGATCATCAGCTGTGTGCAATATTTATAACCAAGTTAAGAAATGAGGAGCTGAAGGGGGTTTATAATTGGCAACACAGAAGTTCTCTAACCCATTACTTCTCTTATTTGTGATACATTAATGTAAATGGTTACTTTTCCCAGAGTGTAAAGGTGTTACCTAACTGATTATTAGTAGTTACTGTGTCCAACATTGCAGACAAGTTAGCTAACAGATGAACAACTTTAAGCTGAACAGAAACAACATGAACAAATGTTCAGTATTGTGCATTAAGTGCACGCTTTCTGACCCCTAAATTAAATCTGCTCCCCTGAGCAAAATTCAGCCTGCAGCCTCCAGGCCCTTAACATGACCGGCATGCAAAAATCCAGAAATGAATCACATACATGTTCGCACAACAGAACACGACTCATATCACATCAGGCTTTTCTTTGTCGAGAGCTGCACGTGCTCGGTGGCACTCAGCACGGAGGTTCATGGAGGTCATATTCAAACCCAGCTTGGCAGCCCCTCTTTTTAAAATATTGTTTACCACAGTACAATAAAAAATAGACTGCATCAATCTTCAGTTTAACTGTGCTTGGACTGAGAAGTATTTCTTTGTTTTACTGCCAATCTTGTACAGCCGAACAGTGAGCTACAGCAGCTTCTGTGTGTGTGTGACAGATCTTGGCAAATGAAGAGCAGTTATTCACAAAGCTGAAGCAGGAAGAGAAAAGAATATGTGTGCTGTAAGGGAAGCCATGAAATTGAGTAAGTGTGACATCTACCATTAAACTATATGACATTTCAACTACATGACATTATGTTCCAGGGGGATCAGGCGCAATGCTGTACTGGGTTCCACAACAGCTTTTACTATATCCTAACCCATCACAGCCCTCGGCCAAATGTGACCACTTCTGCTCCCTCCACCTTTGCACAGCTGCAGATGCTGCGTCAGAGTCATCTTCTCCACCTCTGCACTGATTAACAACCAAAAGGCAGCACCAAGAGACCAATCTAGTTCACTTGATTGATTAAAAACGGGGTTCTTTGGTGGAAAAGTACTTTTTAAGTCAAAAAAAAAAAAGACAGTCTGTAAAACACAAAGCTGTAGGCTGTTGCAGTCTGTGGAAGAATTGGCTGCAACACAAGGGGCAACATCTGAATTCTTGCCTTGGACATCAAATTGGTTTGGCGAAATTTTCCTGAGCAAGTACTTGAAGAGTGACACTTAAAAAATGCCTCTTTGATTATGGTAACACACTAAATAAAGTATTCATGCATTTTCCCATACTGCACATACAGTCCCTGCAAGGCCCTATGCTACTCAACAACTTTACAATGTGAAATTAAAAAGCACTTGCTGAAACACCTTTTCCAAAATCAACAGCACCACAACCAAATCATTTTAAGGTGCTCATGTAAACATCCAACATGTATTCAACAGCATGAGAGCAGAGCTCAATTTTTCTTTAAAGAAAAAGACAACACTGACAGCCTGATAGTGAAGCAAAACTCAAATACCAACAAACAATACAAGCACCATCGTCGACAGGGAAAGTAACATCTTAGATTTCATTAGCTGAATATCATAAAGTTCATAAAACAAACTGATCATAACACAAAGCAGAGAGCTCTTACCTGGAGGAGTGATACAGCAAGTGATCCACAGCTGGAGGGTAAACTCCATTTTGTTGGCTTAAAGAAAACATTTAATTCACAAAGAACTGCATAAAACTGAACCACAGCACTGACTGGTCTTTGAGCTGCATTACTATTGTTTCAAGTCTCTGGACGAAGCTTAATGATCAGCAGGTATTTTTGACAGCATTTAGCAAAGGAGCAGTGCAGCAAGCTACACGTCTGAGGGTGCGTTTGATTTATGAATCAGCAGGTAGGGGTAGTCACATGTTCATGGAGCCCATTTCTGCCTTTGTAATAGTAAGTAAATCAAAGCCAGTATAAATAAAAATGATCACATTTTATCATTCATGCCAAAGACATAAAAGGAAATGAAAAGATAATCTCAAAGTTTGGCCTTCAAATCTCAATATATGATTTATCTCATCGCTTTGACTTTTTGACTTAATATTTAGTCTTTTTTAGATCATGCCTGATCATTTTATTTTCCCAAGGCAATGCCTTTATTATTTAAGTTAGAGTTTTTTTTTATATATATATAAATATGACATTTTCCCCATTAATGTGACTTTTTTGCAAACACATTGAATTTATGTTTTTATTTTCATGATCAGTTTTTAGCATAAATTTTTTTTTTTTTCTAAACAACTTTGCATCTACTCAGCTGATCTTTGCTTCCACATATCACTTATGGCATATTTATGGCATATTTATGATATTATTATTTCATTTTATCTAAAATAACTCATTAATTTATCTTTAATTTAATATTGTCCATTATGTGTCACTTGACTGACTTTATTGTTAAGTAGTATAAGTTGCACCTTATTATTTTGACTCTTTTTTTCAAAAGGATTCTGTCATTATTACACTTTTTATGTTAAAATGGTGACTTTTTACGTAAAATAATTTTTCTTCAAAGTAATAATATCAATCGAATCATTTGACTTTTGAATTCATGCCAATAACTTCCCTAGGCCTAGGCCTTTTTATTCAAAATAATCATGTTCATCCTAATATTTTGACACTTCACTGTAAGTTATAACTTTGGACTCATACTTTTTACATTCAGTTCTAAAATTATGTTTATCATATTGTATTTTTCATCATTACTTTTTTTGTCATAGATTTTACTTTTTATCCAGTGAACATGATCTTTTATCACATATCAACTCTTTCTTTTTCAAATTGTGACTTTTTTTCATAAATCAGATTTTTAACTCACAGTTTTGGATCTTTACCTCATGATTCCAAATATGACTAAGTTAGCCTCTGTCTTATATGCACATTATAATTATGATGTTTTATCTTGTAATTACCATATCTTATTTAATGATTTGGACTTTTTTCCTCCTCAAAATCATGAATTAAGAACCTATCTTTTTGTCATAGATTGAACATTTTCATAGCTTTGCATTTCTTCCCACCGCTTCTTCTCCATGAACTCGAGCACAAGACTCACTCATCATGGCCCCAGTTTTGTGTTGAACCACAACCACATCCTCCTCCAGGATCCATGGCCCATAAAACCCAAAGTCCTCCTCGGCATGGAGGCTTGAACGTTATTTCTGCTTCACTGGGCTCTCAGAGTAAAGGCGGAAGGACAACAAGGAAACCTCTGGAACAACTCCTCTGTGGTCCCAGGTTCAAACATGACATATTCAGGGAACTCTGGTTTCTCATGAACCAAATCTTTAACAGTTGGACAAAATCAGAATCAGAATCAGGAATATTTTTTTAACCCACAAGGGGAAATTTGGTTGTTTCAGTTGCTCGTGTTCAGTGTAGACGTCAGAAATGTCAGATGAAGACATTAAAGTAGATAGGAGTGTTCATTTAACTCAAATAAAGTAAAGTAAAATAAAATAAAATAAAAATGAAAATAGAAGAAATGAGAATGAAACTTGAAGGATAAGTTCGGTTTCTGCAGCTTTCACATTGTTTATAGAATGAAGTAGATCAATATACTCACCCAGAAGGCTTTCCTGATCCAAACAGTGCTTCGGGAGATATTTAGATTCAAAACGAACGGCGGACATCTGTATAATGGTAGCACATAGGTCATACAGCGCCGCTCCTAAAACTGCATTAATCGTCCAAAAACTCATTAGTTTCCCCAATATTTCATTATGGTCCATTCGGGCTACTCCTCCACGACAGCCTGTGTCACTCACGACATGTTGTGTGACTGTACTGACCTCTGAACTGAAGAAGAAGAATGTATGCCTCCGCGTCTGCGCAGTACTCTCTGGAGCGCTGCCTCCGCGTCCTCCTTTCGATGAGCTCCTCATCTGTAAACTCTCGCTTGAAACTGTAAGGACACCCATCATATTCAAAGTTCTCATCCACAACATCTTCATCCGATAGATATTCGTCCATTTTGCACAAAACTGGAAGAAGAAAGTCGTTGTGAAGCCAGCGGTCGCCACTGAAACAATGAGCCATACTGCGCAAGTGCGGAGCAAGCATTCTGTATGCCCTATGTGCTACCATTATACGGATGTCCGCCACTCGATTTTGGATCTAAATATCTCCCGAAGCACTGTTTGGATCAGGAAAGCCGGTGAGTATATTGTTCTACTTCATTCTATAAACAATGTGAAAGCTGCAGAAACCGAACTTTTCCTTTAAGTAAGCAGATTGCAACATGCAGAGCCTGTAAGCAATATCAACTTCTTTATGAAGGAAAATAAGTGAAATTTAAGTAGAAATGAGACTCCAATGACATCAAGGAATACACAATATTAACGATTAACAATATATACAATAACAATATGAATATATCTATGACAGCACAATTTGTCTGAAGGTACAATTGACAGTAGGTTCATTTTTCCAGTAAGGATGTTTTCTGGGAATTACATTTGTGTATGTACTTATAAACAAAAATCAGAGCAGTAAAACAGTGACAAGTTTATTCTCCAGGACATGATGAAGCTGTGATATTAGAGGGAGGAGAATAAAGTGTGTTTTTAACGGTTGTTTAAAGACTCACATCTATAGCCATCCAATACTTGGGCCAGATATGGAGTTAATTATTCATTAAGGTGGTTGCCTGTTTCATGTCTTTCAGGTCTAGTCTTTCTAAATAATGAATATGTTTCCAAATTTTTAATCACACAAAAATCTTCCACTCATCCTCAGCTCTTTTGTTCTCCTTCACTGACTCTTCATTTCAAACAGCTGACCCACCAACACACTACTCCTTTACTCCTCTTTTATTTTTCTCTCCTTCAACCTTCAAATCATTCACTTTATTTCCTCCTGTCATCACAGCCCCTCCTCTGTTTCTCCTCTCTCTCTTTCTTCAGTATCTCCTTTATTTTTTAGCAAACTGACAGACCATTGTGCTGCGTAACTCTGTCGCCTCCAGTCAAAACAGCACACTCAGAGCGTCATTGCTGCAGTTTGATGCTCGCTGATAGTCACAGATGAAATGTCACGAGAAGACTGCTGCACACTCTCGTCTTTTCCTCCAGAAAAATTTAGCTTTAGGTGTAAACACAGTAAAGTGTGAAGACTGCTGTGTCCAGTTCTGGCTTTGTTACAGGTTTAAGAGGGAGCAGAGCAGCTTCGGTTCTGCACAGTTTGATAACACTATATTATATTTAATTAAGAGCTGCAAACTAACTTCTTTAGCAGACGCCTTTGTGTGTGAATGATGACAATTATGCATTAATGACATTTAAAGGTTGTTTAGTTGGCATCATCACAGCTGGGGGCGGGGGCATCTACAATCTTCTCCACCAGCCTGCAATACTGACAACAGTAAAACTCTGATGCTAAAGCTAACACACTGTCACATGCATCAAAAAAAAAAATGTGTTAATAACCCTGGCAACTCCATGGAATCACCTGTGCACCCAGGCGGTATCATTTAAAATGTTTGCTTATATCTCTGAAATCACATGATGGGGACGAATATGGGGACGAATGTGCTCAGGATATCAGTCTTTTGTCAATTCAGATGCCTGTAAGTCAAATATATCCTTTAACAAAAGGTGTTTAATTCAGCCTTTAACTGCAGTGTTTTATTTCAGAAATCGGTATGTGTGACCTCACAGCAAAAATCAAAATGTAGTGATATCTTATTACCTTTTTTGAATTAAAATGTAGCAGTGATATTATGGAGTGGTGCAGGGATGACCTGGTTTTGTAACCTGATAGTCAGCATCACATTTGTTCACTTGACTACAAGTCAACTAAAAGCTTACAGGAGTTTTCACTGTGCTTTGGATCATTGCTGATAATAAAGGTCCTGTGAAGAATGAAAGGTTTTAAAATTGCATGTTAACCTCTTTGTAATAGTGCTGACAAATCAACTTACTTTTCCTAATGTTTTCCAATATTTAACATCTTATTGCGACCTCTTGTTTGAGAATTTCTTAATGATCGAGTTCCCTGATCAAGTTAGTGCTCATGGCTGATGGCAAAATTGCATGAATTGTTCATAATTTAAAAACAATTGGAAATGCTTGCTGTCGAGTCCCTGGGCATTTTTGTAGTTCTTGTTAGAAGTTAGTTAGCAAGATACAATAATGGTTTAAGATTCAAAAGCAGGCAACAGCAGATGCATTTTTTAATCTCCTATTTAACAATAAAAATCTGGTTGAGAGCCAGAAATTGCTTAATACCAAAAATTTTGCATTTTTAGACTCATTTCTGCAGCACTCTATGTGTGAATCTCCTGTCTGCCATTTGTAGTCTCCTCTCTCATTGATTGGACCGTAAGTTCACCATGTTGAGGATCTTCCTGAAAGTCTTATTTGTACTTTTAGGAGAGAGGAGGAAGGAGAGAGGCAAGATATCCAAGGAGCTATGACCAAGGATACACAAGAGCTTCCTCCACAGAGGTGCTTTGACTGACAGACATGCCCACTGACTGGATTACTCTTAGACTCTCATCTAGTCATCATTATCACAAACAGACACTTTAAATGAAAGGACATTTCATGTAACTCAAAGACATGTCTCCTCTGTCCTCCCTCCACTGCCTCACCTTTTGCATCTCTATGATGCAAGGAAGAGATGCATGTGGAAGAGGAAGGATTTGCTCTAGGAAAACTGAGATACAGCCCATTAGATCTCCATTCTGACCATTACAGAAAGTAACTTCCTGTCAGTCTTATGGACCAAACAGATGTGCCAATTTTCTTCTTTCCTCATTTCTCCACTGTGTAGCATCCAGTCAGGAGCAGCCAAAGTTCACAGCCTAAAAAAACTAAAAAGGAAGGTTGAATACTGTAATGTGGCTCTCTTGAAGATTCAAAAACAGAACAACAGGACTGTGTTGAGTTTTGGAGAGAAGTTTTCACTTCTCACCCAAGAAGCTTCTTCAGTTGCCAAACTGTCGTCCCAAAACTCAAAGTCCAGTAGCCTCGTTTTTGAATGTTCAAGATAACCATGACCATGATGAATGGGAATCTACACAGACCTGTATTGAGGCCCTTTGAAATTTCTGAGACAAAAAATGCACCAGAGAGTGGCAAAAATAATGCAAACATAAACTTTGGAGGGTTACTTGTAAAAATAAAGTTTCTTAACAAACTTGTACCTTTTTTCTCATAATAAACAAGACTTGAGATAACTCTATTTAAATGTAAAAAGGCTTGTTCAGAAAGAATCTGTATGTGGTTTGTAGAAAGTTATGCAAAATTGTAATGACATTTTGAAGTTTTGTCTTCTCTATTTTGCCATACAACTTTAACAAATAAATATGGTACCAATACAGAATAAAAAATCATATAGCTCAATTTCTCAGTAAAAAAGTCTTTAGCTTGATTGTTCTTGTCAGGATTGAGGTCTTACATGCACTGAAATAAACAAACAGAAAATGGCCTGGATTTGTGAGTCTTAAATAGGTGATAACAGTGGCCCTTGAGCCATTTAATAGTGTTTAAACAGGTTAATGTAAAATAATGTTCTCTGAATCGATATTATTTGATTTTACATACAAAACATTGTTTTTAGATACATTTATACTCCCCTTTGTTGTCTCAAAACATCTAGTGTGTGCAAGGCTTGAGTTATTGAGAATCTTTTGTATAACTAAAAATCCTGTCCATCACACTCAGAGCAAACAGACGCTACGATCTCTGTGAGTAGTGATCATGACTCAAGTATTGCTAACACAACCTTTGTGTTGCATCAGTTCAGAAGGTGAGAAATCTTTTGCAATAATGCTGAAAACAGACCAAACACTGAGTAGAAATTAAAGACTGCCCTTGATACAGCAGCTCATGTTATTAGAGAGGAGAGCGGTATCTCCTCGAGCATGTCATCGTTGTTGTAGTTTGTGCAGCAGAGGTTGAGTGAGGGGAGAAACCCTCCCTGCCCTTTGTTTTTGTCCGTTAAAATAAACACAGAGAGACAGGGGTGAAGAGAGTAGAAGAAAATTATGAGATGTTCACTGCTGCCCCGAGCAGGAGCATCAGCAGAGAGGCCTGATGAGGAGAAGAGACCTATGTTTCAGCATCTGTGCTGCTGTATGTAAATGTAAATGTTCTTTAATTATACAGCCCTTTACAACAACCCTTAAGGTGAACCAAAGTGTTTGATTCAATAGATAGTAAATAATAGGAATAACTTAAAACAATAAAAAACAATAAATACAATAAAAGTAAAAGTGACACCACACTACTGGGTATTAAAGTCCATCCTAAATAAAGAGGTTTTCAGTCTAGATGTGTATGTATGTGTAAAGATGTCACATGAAAGGAAGTGATGAGTCTCGATATAACATTTAAAGTTTGGACATGCAGTACTTTTTTAAAGACTTTTACAAATATTTACACCTGTGTGTGTGCAAAAGACACATACATGTATTTTCTTTTTCTCTTTGGCTACTCGAAGAAAAAAGCAAAAATGGTCAGTCTTAATGATTGATTTATCCATCTGTGGATGCCCTAAGGTGTACAGAAGGGCAATGAATACAATCCATTGAGAGAGGGTTGAGGTACAGTATGCTAAAGGACACCATCAATTAAGCAACAGTCAGGATGAAGTAGTTGCCTTTTAACTTCACGTAACAGCTGAACCTGCCTGATTCAATGTCTTTATTAGGTAAATTCATTTTGGCAAGTTAAAATCAACAATGATTGGGAGTTACCAAAAGTTGGCACAGTTCAATCAGCATCCTTTAACTGGAATGAGCTACAAGCAATGCAACAGCAGGAAGTGAGTGCACTTACAGGGATTAGCATAAATGCTAACAACCTCAGTAGCAGTTTTACCAGATCACATCCGCCTTTATTTCTTAAATGAAAAACAAATACCAACACTACAGATCTTTTTAAGAAGGGATATTTCCTCTCCACTTCTTACAGGTTTAGACAAGAGTTGGCTCTGCAAAGGGGCTCATGTTCTGTGATGCAGCAGCTCCAGCCAATTACACGATCTGATTGGCTCGTAATAAATGTTGGTTAACAGAACGATAGTTCAATGGATGTGCATCTGGAAGTTTCTATCCTCAAACACTTCTTATGGGCTCTTCCCAGATGGAAGGACTGGCTTTCCTTTTCTTGCCTCACGCTGTAAGTACCATGTGCATGCATGTATGTATCTTTGTGTGTGTTGTTCATGTGTGCGCAGAGCGTGGGGTAATAAGGGACCCAAAGTTTACCTCAGCCTCTCTCAGCTCTGTGATTATGAACCCCTCTTATATCCCAAATTAGAGATGTGGGTTTTCTTCTTTGACCCCCATGGAGCGGTGTGGCTCAGCAGGGCAAAGACCCGCCTACAGCCCAGGGCAGCTGTTGCGGCTTGGCGATTAGAGGGCGCTCTGATAGGATCCAGGACAAACCCAGTGTGGTGAGGCTGAGAATAAAGTGAGAGAAGTATACAGCTGCACCAAGACCCCCATAAATATCACTGTACATGCAGGGTGACCCTCCCTGTGGAGAGGCCGGTGCTGTTTACAGCAGAGTTGTGGTCAGAATATTGTTCTATGGACTCTCACGTGCTTAAAAAAAACTTCCCTGAGGTTAACAGAGAAGGTTCTCACAGTGATTGAAGTGTTAAAGTGAAGAACAGCTCATATTTTTCAAAATATGATCTTACCATGCAACACTAACTCTAGCTTAGGAGTACAGCCCAGTACTATGGCCAGAGAACACAAAACCTACAGCCTCTCCTTTCATGTTAAAGATGACGTGAAGCTGTTTCCTAAGCTTCCAAAATGAGTGCAAAGCTATCGTGTCTGTGTGGATGTGTGTGTTTGACTCATCACTTTCATGCCTCTTTATCCTAAGCTTTCCTCATCATTGATTGTTCAGGTGGGAAGATACAACAGAAATCTGCAGCTTAGTGATGCATTTTTCATATTGTCTCCTGTGTCTTGAGTGTGTTTTGACTGTGCATGCACCCTGCATTCATTTGTATTTCATTCAAAAAAATACATGAAGTGCTAATCTTCTCCTAAAAATAGATGACACAACATAACATGGTAAAAAAAGAATCACAACAAGCATGTAGGACTGTTTAGAGTTACTGAAGCGTTTATCTGATGACTGTAGGCAGAGGCTTGCTAATGCTACCTATTGACTCCCAGTGTTTGAGCTAAGCTAATTAGCAGTGGATGAGCTCTGCCTATCTTTTTCTTGATTCTGGACGCACAGTCAATAGAATGATGTCTATCTGCTTGTCATGAAGTCGGGACTAAGGCAAGACATGGAAACAAAAAATAATGTTGGCATATCCCTTTAAAGCCATGCTACATCACTAAACCAGAAACAACCCTGGAACATGACAGTTTCATCATTTGGGGTGAATCCCAATTCGACTCCTTGGCCCTTCCCCTTTGCCTTACCCCTGCTCCTACCCCTTCCCCTTAGCCCTTTGTTCTGAGGGTCAAGGGGAAGAGGTAAATAACGCACTGCTGAGAAAAGATGCCACTCGATCTCCGTTACATCATCACCCAGAATTGCTAGCTAGCTGTGAAGTAGGCAGATGCAACAACAGCCGTAGCTACAGCTGCAGAAGCTAGCTCGTTATGACGTGAAATCATAAATACAATCAACAATATAAAACATGATTAATATTTACTTTTATGATTTAATAATTACTTATAATTAAGCACTTCCTTCGGGCTTCACCCTGCCTTCTTGTCAGCAGGTGCGATGCATTATGGGAAATTCTCTTACCATTTGTTTCAAGTGAGGTCCTGATCTGTCTTTGTTTCAAGGGCTGTGTAGCCCTTTCCCTTAGCCCTACAGAGAATTGGAACACCCCTTCACTAAACGTGAACACTCAAAACCTAGGGGTAAGGGGTAAGACAAGGGCTAAGGGGTGGAATGAGGACGGACCCTTAATCTAACTCTCTACAGTTATATATAAATGTCATGGACAGAGATCCAGATGTCAGAAAACTCTGATAAAGTACCCCCAGAAATGTGGATTCATTCATCTGTCCAGCTTAACTTTTTACTTGAGGTAGTTTTGGACAGGGAACATGTTGGTCCTCGTCCTGCAATTTTTTTTCCCACGTCTCCACTTCAGCCTCTTAAAGCTAGGGTCTACGATCTGAAAACAAATTTGGCTGTTGAGACAGATTTGAAAAACGCAACCTGCCCCCCCTTCACTCACCCCTCCCCTCCATGTTCCAAGATCCCACCCCCCAGCTCGTGTCGCCTCCTAACAATATATATATGTATCGAAATATTTCTTTCTTACTTCAGCCTTTTCCTCGAAACTTTTACGTTTCCTTCCCTTCGATGTGGAGGGTAACAGAAGCGGCCTCACGGTTTAGGTACTGGTCTTCTCCGGCTCCATGACGCTTCAGTAGCTGTGCAGCTAGCTGCTCACCAGTACATGAGGGAGGTAGTGGGGAGGAGGCGGGACGGTGCTGAGCAGGGAGACAGGGGATTGGATGGCCTCATGGACCAATTCGAACCGCCGTTCCCCGCGGTTCGGATTGGCTACCTATTATGCCACTTTGCAGCGGATATACTGAACAGATTTTTTTCATTCTTTTTGGTCTGTATATTGCGTAGATCGGACAATAGGACCATAACGGCTTTATAAATGGTGTTATTAAGATGTACCAAGCTTCCAAATCGTAGACCGTAGCTTTAATTCCTGCCTCTCGTACGTCCCTTCCTCTCTTCATCCTTCATCTTGAAAGTTCACCACAGCCGACGCCATTAAACATTTAATGGCTAACTTTTACTGGTTCCTCAGAGCAACGAAATCCTTTTCCCTCAGCACATGAATATGCAAGGAGCTTCTGTCAAACGCATGAGAGCCATGAAGGCAGACCAGGCCACGATTACTCTTCCGGCTGTAAGTCGCTGTTGTGTAGCCTTACATCACATCATCATCTGGTGCAGAAAGACACTACTGGAACACTAACCCATTAGGCCACAGTCTCTGCTGGATTTTTTATCTGTGTCATGGCTTTCTTTCTGTGTCATCACAGCTGAGATGTATGATGTTGGTTCCCTAAAGGAAGAAGCTCTGACTTGGATGTTTAAATGTCAAGGTCTGACTCTGCATTAGAAATCAATGTCCAGAAACAGTGACAGCATTTTTATCAAAATCAGTGACCAAAAGTCATCTTTTCATTTACTATCAGTGCCCATGATTTTTCTTAATCACAAAAAAACTTGAAGGTACTGTATGCTTGAGAGTAAAAATCTAGGCCTATTTCAGTTCCAACAATATCAGGTGGTCAATAGCTACAAGCATCTGAAATGTCCTAAATGTGGCATAAACGCCTCGTCAACAGTTCCTCAGTGAAAAAGGATGAAGAATCAATCTTCTTGGGGTGAAGTCTTCCACGGTCTGTCTCAAGATCTTAACACATGTAACCCTGATGTTTTCAGGATAATGTCCGCCTGAGTAATTCACTGACACGGTAGTTCACACTTGCTCCTCTCAGCAGGGAGTATTGTCAGCTGGATGGGAGGGAAGTGGTGGAGGGGTTGGGATGTGGGTGGGGGTCAGCGGTCGGCAGGACACAATGTCAAATGTACGGAAGTGTCAGTCAGTCAGTGCTGATCTCTTGGCCAAGCCGCCCTTGTAGATGAGATCCTGATCTCAATGGGACTTATCTGGTTAAATAAAGGTAATGAAATAAAATAAAAATAACCAAAGAGACAGAGCTTTATGCATATCCTTTTTCAGTGATATATGTTTAAAGCACATCGGCTGTGATGTAGCTCTGTAGTCAACAACAACACAAGAGGAATCTTTAGATGCACAAGAAGCCCAGTGGTGATCGTTTTTGAGCAGATGTTATGCAGAACTTGGATGATGTGCAGAGAAAACAAATAAATGTGAAGAGGCGAATTGGATTTTGTGTTACTTTCATGACAATTGAAGAAACTTCTTTCACAGATTGATTGTTTTTAATCCATCTTGTCAAGCCCTCCTCTGCCGTTTTGAACTGGTGGCACAGGATGATGCTATAAGCATTTTGTAAAGACATAAAAAATGTATTTCTAATTCAAGTCCAACTTTATTTTTTTAATTAATCTTTGTATACACACATCAACACAAGACAGACTAGTTAAATTACCTTATGGACTTTGTAGAGCTCCTGTAGAAATACTGCAACTTCAACCAGAAACCATGAATTCTGCTTTTTTTTCTACATTTGTAAAAGCATAATATGACAACTGGTACTTTCAAATTAATGTCCTTTTAAATATTTTCTCAAAATTCAAAGTTTTAATGTTCAGTCTTTTTTCTGAAATACAGAAAAAAATGCTCCTAGCACAAAAACATTTTATTAACAAGGAAACGTGTTAGTTTGACATGGTTGAATACTCAGCTTGTTTTGTGTGAAGCATGTGTGATCAAAAGCAGCTGACATGCAAAGTCAAGCTGGCAATCGCATGTTTGCCACTTACGCTGAAACATGAAAGCACGTGAAGGCATGAGCTGTGAGCAAAAGTGCTTAGCTTTATCAGTCAGTGTATTGTGCCTTGAGGAAAATATCCTTTTAACCATCTTAACTGATTATCCACGGCGATTTGGAGTTGTTTTAATACATTGTCTTGAAATATAAATGCTTGCATTAAATATGATAATGCTTAAGCCATAATTGGGTATGTTAGGTTTCCAACATTTCAGGAAAGACTCATTTTTCTATATCTGGAGATAGTATTTTTCTATCTTTATGCTCTTGTAGAGTCCATTGATTTGTGAATTGTTTTCAAGCCCTGATGACCTCGCAGTGAAAAGCCTTCATTGAACTGAATAAAAGGCTCCATCAACATATTTTCAGTCCCAAGGAGTCTTGTGATCAATACATGAGCTGTGAGGCTTTGCAAACAAACCAATGAATGAATGAAGCCAACAGGAAATAAAGTGGCTCCACTGTGCCAGTCATCTCACAAATCCAAGTGACACAGATATCATATGAAACCCAGGGACTAATAAAGAGGTCACCACTGGGATCTGCCTGGTAACACTACAGTGCTCCTGTTGTGTGACTTGCTCAAAGGCACCTCAGCAGTATTCCCTATGAGAGATCATTACTCATTCATACACTCCCTCAGTTTCTGCCAGTTGGCACAAATGTGTCTAACCTGTGGGCTTATGTTGCCCTATTTGCACAAAATAACGAGTAAGGGAATTTGTGTACTTTGCTTGTAGCTGAATTTAATTAAATTTTTGCTATGAAAATGCTGTGAGTGGAGCTGCCACCCGCAAAAAGTTTCATGATGGATAATTCTGCTCAGTGTCACTAATTAATCACAATCACATATTTTAAAATGTGGCTGACACAACAGCTCACGTCTTAATGTTTAAGCTCAGCAGTTCATTTGGTCAACATTTTATTTAGTATGAGTCATTATAGTGCTTTAGAGAGGAACCAGATCCAAGATTTAGGCTCTGTACACATGGAGTAAAAACCATGAAACTACTGAAAACTCTTGCAGTACTTATGCCAGGTATGTAACTGGCGTTGTTACACTGCAATAGAAATACACCAAAACTTGAGAAGAAGACATGGAGCATGCACGGAAATCATGTGTGATGTAAGCAAACAAAACAAAATGTTCTCCATTGTTTTTCATAGTGGTTGTAGAGGAGCAGATTTTTCTGTTAAAATCGAAAACATGTTCAGTAGCTTCTGCAGTACGAGCATGCGCTTTATTCCACCGTTGTTTGTGCTGTTGTTGGGGTTAGAGCATGCAGTTTAAGGAAAAGGCAGGCCAATAAGATCATTCTTTCTGAAATGTATGTATTTGTTATAAGGGTGGAAGTGTATGGGAAGCATTTTGAGTTTTAATGTTATCACTCTGGCACCTATTTGCAAAAATGTGCCTTTTTAGGCTCCCAAAATGCCACATCCATCATGGTAAATTGTACATTTTGCCAGTATAACAGCCGATATATGGGGTATTTTTGGCCAATTTTTATGGTTTAAATACTGGCTGTAAATATTTCTTTAAAAATTGCTATATCCTGACATCAGTATTGGTCAGATAATATTGTGCATTCCTACTTTTTGATTATCGGTTCCCCCATCCATTATTTACACTTTCTTTTGCAAATTAAAGATGTCATGCTTTCATAAGAGGCTATCAGCAGAGATGGCAACAAAGAAGACAAAAATCATGACAGACGGGGCAAATGTGTTAGGACCAGCTACTAGCAGAAACATGTATCTCTGCAGCACTGCATATCAGGATTGTCATGTGTTTGACATTGTTGTCACTAAAAACATATGCAGGTCAACTTTTGCCATGATAGAAATTCAGCAGGAATCAATAAAGGAACCATTAAAGAATCAAATGAAGAGGCAGAATCATCAATGACATTGGTATCAAAACATTCAGCCAATACATCATTCTGAGGCCTAACAGATCTTCCTCTCGGGCTATAGATTAATCTTTTTAAAGCAAAAGTCTGATTCCAGTGATATTCAAATCAGAAGTAAGCTTTCATTTTAAGGAGCTACTTGTGTGCTTCACTAAGACTCTTAGGGTGCTAAAAATAGAAGCATCAGGCCACCATGAAGCACAGTTATTATGGGATGAAAACACCTCACAGGCATTTCAACGTCTCAGGAGCTGGAGGAGCCTCAGAGAAGTCAAACATGTTGATTTTGGAGTTAAAATCCCTGTCAGGTGTCCTTTTCTCTGTACATCACTGTAAGCTGGGTTTATCTCTGCACTTTTGTGGGGAAATATAGAAATATTTAAGCCTCACCTGTCCTGAAACGCTCCCAGCTGCTGCGTGTTTTTATATTTCTGTAAAAGAGACACAGAGAGAGAGAGAAAGTGCTTTTCCCATTTATTTGCCTGCGCTCCCCCCCGGCTGTGTGACCTTATGAATGTACAAGTGCATGACCATTTGTGTGTTTGTGTTTGTGCGTATTTGTGCGTGTGTCCATTGCGTGCTCTTGTCTACATGTACGTTTGTGTGTGAGAGCAGTCAGTGTGTCCTCAGGGGGCCTGTCATGTTGCAGACTGTCCTGGTGGGTTTATGAACCAGTTGCTCCTCAGGGTGTCATGAAGACACAGATCAGCTTGTTTAACGCAGACAGAGCGTCACAGTGTCGCTGATCTGCATCTTCTGGGGGGTCTCATCCCCTTGAATCATCAGACCCCAGAGACAGTTGTGAAATATTTGTTACATTGTATTTTTTTAACATTCATTCTTGTGTTTTATAGTTCACATACGTAAGAAATATTCACTCACACTGAGATGATGGTGAGGGCCAAGTTATGTCTGTATAATAATGACACTGAACTTACAATTAAAAAACCACGGTCTTTATGATTGAAGTGCAGGTGTTTTCCTGAAAATGAAAGTTTACTTGAGTGTTTTTAGAGAAATTAAACAAAACAAAAGCTGAATCATACAGTAACAAGAAAGAGGCTGGCTAACGCTACCTATTGACTCCCAGTGTTTGAGCTAAGCTATTTCATGGTGGGCGAGCTCTGCCTGTCTCTTCCTTGTTACATTAAAGAGACTGTGAGGAGTTTCTAAGTAATTACAAAAAAGTCTCACTTTTAGATATATGCCTGATGGAAATACACAGTTTAAGATGAGTTTTATAGCATCAAAATAGGTTATCTATAAATGCTATTCCTTAGCCTTCCGGTCGGGTCAGACAGGGCTGAACTGGCCTGGATACTCAACTACAGGAACAAGACAATTAAAACTAGAGCAAATTTATATTATTCGGACACGTCTTAGAACACCGGGCTGTAAGTAGCGATATATGGCCGGCTACAAAACTACGATACTAAGTTTTCCAAAAATTGCTTGTTGTCACACATCAAAAACTAACGCTACGTAACTAGAAAGAGATAAATTACCTCGTCGCTTTGCATCCTGTAAGTTGTTGAAAAAAGAAGTTGTAAAGCAATGCAGAGTTCTGAGGAAGGTCCGAGCTGCATTTACCACAACAAATACACGCTTTGGATAGCACACGTCTTGTGGTGCGTTCCAGTTGTAGTCAGATGTAGGAATTTCCAAGTTCCGAGTAGGAAACTGCAACTGGAACGTCCCCCAAAGTCAGAATTTCCTACTGGGAACGCGGTGAAACCTCGCCACCCCCGAGTTGACAGTCAAAGATGGATGCCCCCAGTGTGAACAGTTATTTAGCTCCTGTAATAATCCATTTATTTGCACTTCTGTCTGGGGTGTGTCGCTCTAGATCAGCTGTATACATCGTATTGTTAGACTTATATTTACAAAAATGCTGCCATAGTGATAATCACATTCTTCATGTGATATTTGTGAACATCAATGCAGGCATGCTAACAACAGGTAACAATAGCCTGGTAGATCGCCATGTTTTTTTCCGACTTCAAATGGAACGCCGATAAGTCGAAGATGATGTCACTCCCAGTTCCGCGGTTACTGGAACACATCATTACGACAGTCGCCGTGCGTGCTCATGGGTAGCAGAGTTTTTTAACGTTGCTGGTAATAGATTCTCCTCACAGTCCCTTTAAAGAGATACACCAACATTTTTGTTTTTGGATTTTGCTGCACTCCCGAGTCCATGACAAGCAGAAATACAATCTTCTTTCAAGGAAGGAAGAGACAGCTAAAGGTCTTTGTTTTGTTGACCTTCGTACAAGTAGAGGTCTGCGCTCTCTGAGTGCTTTTCTGGTTCACTTTGAATCAGACATCTTAAAACTCCCCATCTTTCTGAGATTCTCTTATCTAAAATGAGACACTGGATGGTAAAAACAAAGACAACCTCATTCATGAGTGTCGCTGCTTTTGTTTACCCTCCACCTTCACCGCGTGCCGTGTATTATTAAAATCTGGATTCATCATTGATGAAGCTGTCTGTAACATTTCATACATTGAATTTGGACAAGATGTCAGACGGGCTTCTCTCAGCTCTCATCCTGTCACCAGCCAGGCTCGAGGAGACAAAGATGGTTCTGCAGAGAGGACATGTGACAGCGAATGTAAAGACCCCATGGCTGCTCCCCTCCCCCCCTCTGAGCTCCCTCAGCCGCTCTGTCTCAATTAAATGGAGCCTGTCTTCCTCCTCACAGCTGTAGCCGAGCTGTAAAGCTGTAAAACGAGGGACAGACACACACATTGTTCCTCACCCTGAGTGCTCCCTGCTCTACATGAAAAATGTTGTGTCATTTTGGCATTTTTAGACAAATCAAATTAGTAGAGATGTTAATTATAGGAACGCGCTGACAAATGTTGGGCTGCTACGAACATTTTTTTCTGTTCTGCTGAGCACGAGAAGTGACTGCAGGAAAGGCTGCGTCAGACTTTTTTCCATCATGTCATTTTTTATCCATCATTTGTAATTTGTCTTGTACAAAAGTACAATGAGAATAAAACAGTATCTAATAAACAGTATTCAATTTAAGAACTAAATCTCTAACATCTCATGTGAAAAGCAGTTTTACAGTAAAACACAAACTGGGCATTTATCTTTGACACTATTTCGCCTCACTGACTAGTACATCAGTGTCTTCAAACCAGCAGTATGATCTTTAGCAAAATAAGATATTATCATTTATTTTCTGAAGATGATTCAGAGTCTCAAGATGTAGAATTTTGAAGACTCTGGCCGATTCAAATGCTTTTTAAGTAGTTCAATTTTCTGAGTGCAAGAGAAACACTGTGTTTGATAAAGTTAATTATAACTATGTCTACCTTTGCATAACCCATGACACGAATGTTATTCAAGGTTCAAAATAAAAGCTTCCTCTTGAATTGGACAGGTCAACTAAAGATAAAACATGTTTATCCTCTATACGTAAGGAATGCACCATAGTTTAGAGCACTGTCCAGACATCCAGCTGAATGCGAAGCCACTAGCAGCCCTTGAATGATTTAATTCCTGGTTTATTGATAAGAGTTTTGTTAAATTTTTCAAGCTTCGCCCTCTCCAGGAAGAGATTTTGTTAGCCCCGCCCTCCTTATTTACTTAGTTGGACAAAATCTGTTGCTGCTGGCCTCTCTCCCATTTGGAACCATTGAAATCATTCAGTTTTCAAACAGATTTATTATCTCCGACAAAGAGGTTATGTTTTTGTTGACGTATACTTGTTTGTCTGTTTGTTTGCAAGATTACACAAAAACTGCTGGATGGATGTTGCTGAAATTTTCAGGAAATGTTGGGAATGGCCCAACTTAAAAATGATTAGATTTTTGTGGTGATGCAGATAAGTATCATGCGTGACGATTAGTAGTGGGCGATACCGTAAGATTTAGTATCGATACGATACTGATCCGATACCAGTCAGTATTACCGATACCAATATTGATACCAATACTTGTTATTGATATTGGTGCTCCTTTCATGCTGCTCCATCCTTTCATTTGGATTTTTAATTAATTAACTATTAGTCAATAGAAATCCAACCAGGATAGTTTATAAGTAAAATACTTCATTAACATAATACAAAACTATAAGAAAGAAAAAAAAGAAAAGAAAAGAAAAATAAGGCAAAATTACTGCCCTTCAGTGCACTTTTTTTCTTAAATATTGCCAGCAGCTCTTCTTGCTTTTTACCTGGGTCACGTGACATTAAAGCACAAGAGGGGGTAGGAGGAGCCTGCTTGGCCATGCTCGTGCTGTGAAAGTAGCAGCAGACACACAGAAACAGACAGGTCACCTCCGCGGCAGCACAGATAGGACAGGAACTAAAGTATTGATACCACTGCACTAGTATCAATCCATATAAATACCAACGTTGGATCGATATATCAATATTTTTGAATCAATCCGCCCACCACTAGTGACAATCATTCTTGCTCTGTAATTGTCAAACTAATAGTGATATCAAAATTATTCTGAGTGTTATGTGTTGGTTTTCAGGGTCAAGAAAGCATATTGTGATGATAACTTTGTCATGAACTATTCTTTATTCATATAACAGCAATATGTGAGCTATACCTTGGCAGAGATTTGTGCTCCCCGAGTGCTCTCTAGTTGGTGAATGTGCCACTAAGTCTTGACACACACATCGCCTTCTTTTGGGCTAAGCTGTCAGGAAAGCCCTTGCTGTCCAAATGTTAATCCTTTTGATCTGTTTGACCTGACACATGAACCTATATGACTGACCCTCGATTTCAAGCTTGGTCATATTTTATTCATTTGATTCTTTTCAAATTTTGCCCAAGTGAAATAATGATGACAAACTACAGATGGGTGCATGGATAAATATCAAAGTCTTTATGAATCCTTCAAAATGATTCAAATTATAACTGCATTAATTTGGACTCTGCCTGTGTAATCTGACACCCACTGATGCTTTTATTAATTGATCCTCCTGCACTCTTGCACCTTTAAATTTTATCACACTCACAAAAGACAAGGTTCAGTTTTTGGTGGTACTGATGAAAGACAAATGATAATAATTAGGGAAATGTTGACCTGGATGTGCTCCCAAACCTGACATGAGAAGCAGAGTGACGCTGTTGCGTGTTCATTCATTGAATTTCAAAACATTAAAACCTTCTGTGCTGTTTTGCCCACTCTTTGGAACTTTTGGACAAAACAATTCATAAAACAATCAAACATGATGTCATACAACTTGTAAAATCATGTCCACAATCTGCAAACTTAAAATCTGCACATTTATCTGTCAAACCGGGCAAAGCTCTTTAAATGAGGATTTATGTGATTGCAAGCACACACTGCAGCAGCAGGATTGTAAACTGACCTGCTTCACTACAGGGGTAGCTCCAGCACTCTGTGACTGACCTGCGGGCTCACAGCTCCTCAAACCGCTGTCAATACATGAGTAGTGAGCCACAAACTGCAGCTTTGAGCATCAACAGATTCTGTGGTCTTTTTTTTAAGTATAATTGGCCTTCTCCAGGATGTTGAGGTGCACAAAACAGAAAGCGTTTGTGTGTGTGTGCGTGTGTGTGTGTGTGTGTGTGTGTGTGTGTGGGTGTGTGTGTGTGTGTGTGTGTGTGTGTGTGTGTGTGTCTTTGCTAGTATGGTGTCAAGCAAATCTTTCCGTCATTTATCAAAAAAATCTATCAATGATGGAAAATTTTCAGTTCACGAAATATTGGACTTGAGTATTTCTGGGTTTATCTTTGAAGGTAGTTGCTCTTCATTAGAGGAACATTGCCCCCATGCTCACAAACAAGCTAAAAGACACATATGTCAGCTAAAACATTAGACCTACAAAAGGAGTCACAAACTTCCCATGCATGCACAGATTCATTAAACACACATGCTGAGATATTTCCTCTGGAGTTGAAAAAGCAGAGTGGCGTGTGTTTGGTGTTTATTTACAAATCAGGAACTTGGGCCATAAAGTGGAGGCCGTGGGGCTCAAAGAAAATGACGCTGAGTCTGTTCCTCTTTGTTTTTCATCCAAACCTCACTCCAGCTCTTATTTTTATATTTAATGGGGAAAAATACCAAACTGAGGTGCTAATTCCAGTGTTTAATTGTAGTTGTTTTCAAGGCAGAGCTGTATGGACTGTTGCTTCTATTCGAGCTCTGATTATTTCAGCAGAAAATATGGCAAACTGAGTATTTATTATGTATCCTTGATATCAAAGTCAAAAACGCACACTAGTTTACTAGTGAACATGTTAAAGAGTCAATCATGAATTAAGTTCACTAGTTAACTGGTGCAACTCTTTATGACAGGACAAGTAAACTTTGGCATTGGGCAGCTGGTTTGGCGTAGTGGTTAGCACCCCATGTACATGCTTCTGCCGGTCCAGGTTCGAATCCCACCTGTGACCAGTTTGCAGAGTGTCTTCCCCTGCTCTCTCTCCCCCTTTCACAAGCCTATCCACTGTCTCTCCCCTATCAGTAAAGGCACAAAATGCCCCCCCAAAAAAATATATACTTAAACTTTGGCATTTGTTCGTCCTGCTCAGGGGAATAACTCATTACAGAGCATCACAGATTACTCAAAAAGCACTATGACAGGAATCTGATTCCTAAACACCATTTCATGATTAATTATCCAGGAATGATGATCATGTTTGGACCTCTTTCTCAGCTGTGAATGAGATTTGAGGCAAAGCACCAGCAATTAGAAGATGAGCACATGTAGTTGGAAACTTCATACATATTTCGAAGACACTGAGTTATAAACACCAAATTCAGCCAAAGGATAACTTCAAGTTGTGACCCTTTTTCGTGCGGTCTTGGTGTACTTCAGGAGTACTGAGGGCGAATGAGAGATAGGATACCCCCAAAAATAACAAAGAAGGACATGAAGAGAAACAGACATAGACAAAGTATTACCTTGGCAGATGATGCAGACTTCTAATTGAGATGATAGCTTTACCTTGGCACATGAGAGTTTCTACGAAAAATAACTGCATTAGACACAGAAACAATGTCATTCTATCAGGAACTTCAGAAATGTTACCTTTGAGCTCCAACATGTTCGCTGTATCAAGGACTTGGCAATGGCATAAAGTGACATCATTTATGTGTACCCTGCTATGTCCGCTGTCTGCAGGTTTGAGGCCGAGCATGATCTAGATCTGTTTGACCTGACACATGAAGCTATATGACTGACCCTTCAGCCATGTGACCCTGGCATGTCGGGGTCTTGATGGCCTGAAGTGTGGTCCAGCATGATTAACTTGCCATTGAGCCATGATTGACCCAGGCTGCTTGACCTGACATATGACATGGCAAAATGTTGACCCTAAACAAAGTGATACGAAATAGATGCTAGAATTTGTCCGCTTGCTATACCACATTTATGCTTAATATTTTTGATTACTTTTTTGGAGAATGCTACTTAAAATGCATGAACACAATCACCAGTTAAAGCTATGGTCTATTTTTTGAAACCGCAGCCTGCCCCCCTTCCCTCACCCCTCCCCTCAGTGTTCCAAGATCCCGCCCCCAGCTCGTGTCGCATCATAAAAACAAGCCCCCTCGGACAGAGCTACGAGCGACTAGCATAATATATCAGCAGCAAACTCAATCAAAAACAGCTCAGCTCAACCGAAAGTATCAAACACGACAGACATCTCCCTTGTAACGCACAGCGGTAGCCATTTCAATTGGACCATCAGCGATGCGGGGAGCCGATTGTGGGGGAGAATTTATCTTTCTCGGCCTGTCCTCCCCAGCTCAGTTTACAATGCTAACGATTAGCGGCTGACAGGCTAACATCTATTGACAAAGCCAACCCACTCCGCTACAAGTCATTAGCCAGTACAGGCATAGACTAACCAGAGTTATTCAGCAGACATCTCCCACTGTAGTAAACAAAGCCATTACCTGATCAACCAGGGGCGAAACGGCCGATGCTGAAGGTCTGACGGCCAACTGAGGCCGTTCGTTAGCCCGCTAACAGGCCTCGACCGGCCGCGCGGAGCTCCGTTGGGCCCCAGGGGAGAGAGAAGCGGCTTCCTGGTTTCGGTACTAGGCTTTTCCGGCTCCATGATAGTTCAGTAGCTAACGCTGCTAGCTGCTCACCAGAGGTAGAGGGGAGGAGGCGGGACCATGGGCATGACGTTGCGTAGTGAGGGAGACAGGAGACTGGATGGACTCACGGACCAATCGAGCCGCGCATGCCAGCGCGGTTTGATTGGTCAACTAGTATGCAGCTTTGCAGCGGATATACTGAATGGATTTTTTTCGTTCTTTTTGGTCTTCATATTGTGTAGATTGGACCATAGGACCATAACAGCCTTATAAACGATGTTATTAAGATGTACAAAGCTTCCAAATCATAGACCATAGCTTTAAGTGTTGTGACAGAAGGAGTCATAGCTTGGCAAACATATCAAAATTGCACATAACAAGATTTGTTACTGCAGGAACTTGAGGTAGGTTACCTGATAATTTGAATGTCTTGGACTGAATTCTGAATGGGACCCAAGCTGAGACAACTTCTTGAGCTGAGAACTTGACCATTGCTATTCAAATTAACTTATGCCGAAGCAGACATTTAACCCACTTCCGAGATAGATTACAGATTTCCAAACATTTTTTACTCAGATGATAATGTTATACCAACACTTAGAGCTGATGCATTGCATGCACTGTTTTACCCAAGGCTTGAGTTTAGCTGAATGCTGATGTAAGATGGCATGGTTGATGAATGCATGCATGACATGGCATGCGCAGAATGGCTTGAGTTAGTCGATGTTTTGCCAGTGCTGGTGTTACGTAACACAAAAGCCTGAAGATGTCAATTATAGACAATTTTGCTGAATACGTAGCAGTGAAGAAGAGTGCAAAGTAATGCTTCGATAAAATATATTTTTAGTTATTCATTTCATGTGATTGAGCTGTTCTCCTCCCTGACTGACCCCTTAGTCATGTGACCCGGCATGACTGGGTCCGACGACTTGATGTGTGGTCCGGTGTGACTAACTTGCCATAGCCATGAATGTCCATGTCGCTAGTCCTGGCATATGACCTGGCAAGGTATAGACTCTGTAGCTTTTGGCCTGCTAAGTTCCCTGACTGACCATTTAGTCATGTGGCATATCTTGGTCTGATGACCTGACATGTAGTCCACTTGACTAACTTACCATAGTCATGTAAGTCTAGGCCAACTGACCCGACGAAAGACCCGGCAGGTTACCGACACTGGTTACCTGACTGACTCCATATAAAGATGATTTCCCTTCCCCATATTATAGGTATACCATGCCTGATTAAGTGGCACTATATTGGCAGGGGAAAGAGCATAAGACAGCATTTAAAAATACTTATTTCAAGCATATAATAAATGAGAACAAATAAAATGCCATTTACAATAGAGAACATTCTGATGAGAAAAGATGGGCTGGAGGCTCAGAGCACAAAGTGATTCTAGAGAAACAGTTGCTGTGTGACGAACTTGGAAAGAGAGATGCAGAAAAAAGAAAACCAAACAAACAGTGATGCAGGAGAAATAGTCATAGATGCAGGGAAACTGGTTTATAATTATGCAGGAGAATAGCCTTAGTGTGCAGGGGAATGCTTAGATGATGGCAGAGGATTAGCCATAAGCTGCGAATAGTCATAAATGCAAGGGAATGCTTATTGATGAAGGGAGTAAATATTTGTACAATGATGCAAGGGACTGCTTGAAGGCACTGTCGGTAATCTGATTTTGATAAACTTTTTGTTAAACTGGTTAAAAAGATTATGTCCCGATGGCAATCAATGCAGGGATGTATACTTAAATGACAGTGAAAATAGCTGCTGACTACAGAAGGAGTAAAACAGGAAAAAAAAACAACCAATCACACAATTCAGTCCAAAATCATTAAACCAAACAAATACTAAAAAAATACTGCCTTTTTTTTTGCTGTGCACAGACCATGATTCTGATGGAATCAGAGGGCACAGTTATGAGCACTGATGAACTTGCCATTTTTGAGTTTTTTCTATTTATTTTTTATTTATTTCTTCATCTATCTATCTATTTTTAACTTACCGTTGATTGAGACATGACTTGCGTCATGTTGTGGTTGTGACTCAGCGATGCTCATGCATCATGCAGAGAGGATGATAATCTAGAGCAGGGGTGTCAAACTGATCCAGTAAAGGGCCACTGTGGCTGCAGGTTTTCTTTCCAACCAAGCAAAAACACACCTGACGCAAATTATTCAATCAACTGGATTGTCTTTACATGGTTGATTTGTTGGATCAGGTGTGTTCTTGCTTGGTTGGAATGAAAACCTGCAGCCACAGTGGCCCTTTACTGGATCAGTTTGACACCTGTGATCTAGAGTAATGCTCAATGATGAAGCAGTAAATGACTTATACAATGATGCAGGGGAATGCTTAATCAAACAGGTAGATAGCTTGTGCAATGATAAAGGGGAATGTTTATTAATGAAAAGGGGACTGTTTAAAACAGAAACTGTGATATAGCAAAGCTTGAGAAACCACCATCAGAGAGAGGCATAATTTAAGAGGATCAAGGTTTCAGAATCTCTAGGCTGGGGCCTGAGCTGATAAGATTACAAGATTCAGCTGACAATTGAGCCATTGATTCCAACAGTACAGCCAGAAACATCTGCAGTGCAGTAATTGAATTCAACGACCTGCAATGACCTAGTGCAACTATGCAGTAATTTGATTAATAACCCAGTGGTATTAATTACTGTGCATATATGTACAGTGCAGATAATTACTGTCATATATGTATATATATATGTATATATATATATATATATACATATATATATATATATATATATATATATATATATACACATATATATATACATATATATATATATATATATATATATATATATATATATATATATATATATATATATATACACACTCATATATATATATATATATATATATATACACATATATATACATATATACATATAAATATACACATATAGATATATATATATATATATATGAGGGTGCAACGGGTGCAACGGCAACGGTTATACGCTGTTTTAAAACTGAAACTGCATTTCGCTTGCACGGTTTCAATTATTTTATGGAAGTTTTTCGTTTTGGTAATTAATTCATTTCTTACGGCTGTGAGACGGATTTCTCGAGCCAGCGCCTGCTCTCCGGCTCTGCTGACAAGCCCTCCCTCCTCGCACAGCTCTTTACAAAACCCCGTCCCGCTAGTAAATATCCAATCGCTACTGTGCAATAGGAGCCGAGCACATGGCCGAGTGGGCGGCATCTCTTACCCTGGAGCTCGGCTCGGCCTCACAAAAACTGAGACGAAGACGGAGAAAAACTCTAAGAAAAGTTATGGCGAGCGAAGGGGTGGAGAGACCGGAGTTTGACGAAGCACTGGCTTCGTTCAATCTGCGGTGTGAGGACATTTCGGTTTCCTTATGGATTATAATGACGAGGGAGAGAAAATATCTCAGACTGCAGAAGTGACGCGCATGCTCAGTTGTCATTAACAGTAATGACGACAGCACAGCACGGTGTGCTGAGAGACAACAAACACAGAGCAAAAGTGAGCTTCACAATGCTGGAGAAGTTTGTTCCCATAACGTAGAACCTGATGTTACAGCAGCTCACCTTGAGTGAGATCTTATGAAAGTAATGATGGCTATATTTTATTTCTTATGAACCTAAAGGCGGACTCTCTCTCCCGCACCGGGATCTCTCCTGCCGACCCTGCCGATGACAGATTGCTGCTGGAGAGAAAAACATCTCAGAGCCATAGCGCTGAACAGGTGACAAAAAAGGCAAAAGCTTAGTTTTGTCATCTGTTCTGATGTTTCTTAGTTTGTCTGAGAGCAGATCAGACAGGAGCAGACTGTTCTCTGACTGACGCTGTCTCATAGGAACATACAGCTGCGCGCAAATACGCACAGATAAGATAGACAGCGGTATCATCAGAGTCTCCACGTCCTGTAAACTTATTTTAGTCTGATTAATCCATTCAAAATTCGGTGCAGTGTTAATAAACTAAGTTCATCAGAAATCATAATACAAACATATGATTCATTCATGTTTATTGTTTATTGTGCATGTAATGGAGACACCAGTCGAACCCCAGTGCTCTCTCTTTTTCTCATCACTCCTTTTATCCATTGTTTAATCAAGCTTGTAGCTGGAAAAACAACTAAAACTCTTTATTTTAGGACAAAAAAATGCTATGATAGTAAATTGTATTTCAGTAGTCAGTCACTACACTAGACGGGGAGCTAAGAGGCACTCTAACTATTTAAAATGTTTACATTTGAAGTGTTTTATATAAATGTCATAATACTTTATTTAAGCCAAATAATAGTTAAGACCAAGAGGCATTGTCATAATACAGTTTTCTTCAAAGCAACATAAAGGGAGTCTTTTGGAAAGTCAAACTTCTTGTTTTTTTTAAATGCAAAACACGAACCGAACCAAAACCGTGATCCCAAAATCAAGATACAAACCGAACCGTGGGCTAACTGAACCGTTGCACCCCTAATATATATATGTATATATGTATATATATATATATATATATATATATATATATATATATATATATATATATATATATATATATATATATATATATATATATATATATACGTATATATCAGTGGGGATTGCTCTAAGACTGCAAGGGAAGCTCAGCTTTCCCTGAAATGTCATCCAAAAAAAGTGGTGATATGTACTGCCGTGTGTACATTTCATTTACTAAATATGCCCTGGAAGACCTTCATCTTTTCGTTCATCTCGTGGGGTAGTAAGACGTTTCCTGCCACGGCCAGGTAGCAATTTGGTAGTGCCATGTTCAGCTTGTTTTTTGTTGTTGTAATGAACGGCTGTCTTGGAGATCTTCAGTTTTTTCGCTACCTGTCTCTCACTCATGCCAATTTCCAGCAGTGCCAAGATGGCTGCCTTTGTGGCTTCACATAATTCTTTTGTTTTAGGCATTATGTGAGAGCTGACAACTTCTGAGTTGTGCTACGGCTTGAATGTAAGCAGGAAACCACTCTAGGTCTTTGCATGTGCAGTGCTGCTTGTGACATGAAATGGCCTCTTATATACCCTGGGAATCAATTAAGCTTAAGAATGTCAAATAGGACATAAAGTATTATGTGACCAGCTGCATTTTTTGTTGTGTTCATTGTATTATAGGTTTAGTGGTACCAGATATTAGAATGAACAAGAAATTGAAGAAAACAAGGGTGGTCTAATAATTTTTTCCATGACTGTATATATATATATATATATATATATATATATATATATATATATATATATATATATATATATATATATACATACATACATATATATGCCAGACCTGCATATCAGTGACAAAGGGCTGCCCTTTGTCACTGATTCTGTTCATTACTTTCATGGACAGAATTTCTAGGCACAGCCAGAGCGTTGAGGGGTTCCGGTTTGGTGACCTCAGGATTGGGTTACTGCTTTTTGCAGATGATGTGGTCCTGTTCCATCGGACTGTGACCGACAGCTCTCACTGGATTGGTTCACAGCTGAGTGTGAAAAGTGGCTCAGATGAGAATCAGCACCTCCAAATCCGAGTCCATGGTCCTTGCCCACAGGAGGATGAAGTGCCCTCTTTGGGATGAGATTCTGTCCCACGTGGAGGAGTTCAAGTACCTGGGGGTCTTGTTCACAAGTGTAGGAAGGATGGTTTGGGAGATCGACAGGTGGATCGGTGCAATGTCAGCAGTGATGCTGGCTCTGCTCCGGTCCGTCGTGGTGAAAAGGGAGCTGAGCCAGAAGGCAAAGCTCTCAATTCACCAGTCTATCTTCACCCCTATTCTCATGTAGGGTCACAAGCTGTGGTACCATCCGATGGTGGGGGAGGATGCCGGTCAGACCTGGCATACCCAAACGTGCTGTGCAGGTCTGGCAGAGTCTCCTGCGAGAAAGAGTTTGGTACCAATCTCCTGCGCCTGCTGCAATAATGATGTGCTTGTAACTTGTTTCATCCTTTCTGTACCTGTATGCAACTTTGTGTTTGTGTTTTTGCTGCTGTTTTTGCTGCTGCCTGTCTTGGCCAGGTCTCCCTTGAAAAAGAGGTTTTTAATCTCAATGGGACTAACCTGGTTAAATAAAGGCTAAATAAAATAAAATAAATAAATAAAATAAGGCAGTGGCGTGAGGGCCAAACATGGCTGTGGGTTCCACCGGCACCTTAAGCAGGCAGTCTCTATCCCCCTGTTGCAGCTGGGATTGAGACAGCCACAAGTGGCGCCTAGCTACCCAAAAGGAAGCTAAGGCACTGCCTGCTGCCTCAGCCTGCTCCCTCATCACAGAGGAGAGGCATGAGGAGGCCATCTGCAGCTCCTCACCAATGCTGGTGTCGACCTGAACCTGCCGAGACAAGTCACGGAGGTAAAGGGACAAAATAGCGCCTGTATTTGCCAGCCGAGTCTGCACCGACATGGCTTTATGTAGCCTGGCGAGCAAACTATCCATGACCCTGCAATTTTTACTAGAGCAGGTGGCATTGCCAAGTATGGAGCTAGAGGGGGACACCAATGGAGTGAGGGCCCGGTCCACTGGGGGAAGTGTCCCACAAGCAATCTGGTCCCTGTCGTGCATGTTAGAAAACCGGCGACACGCTGCAGACCACTTGTGGGCAGTGGCTGGAGTGTGGAACTGCTTGCACAGCAGCTCCTTAAAATCAGGTAGGAGTGGCACCTGGGTAGAGGCAGGGCGCATCTCCGCACCCTCTTCAAAGGATGTAGCCCTGGGATTCTCAGGAAGGGCAACACCCAGAGCCCTAGAAGCCCTGGTAGTTACCTCCTCAAAACAATGGGCTACCTCTCCCCAGTTACCTCACTCACAGACGGCTGTGCGCAAGAGAGAACTTTCTCCTCGGAGGAAGAGACGGTCTCCACATCTACATCATCCTCCTCCTCCGCCTCCTCTTCCTCCTCCCCTAAGGGAGGAAAAGAGCTCAGCGGAGGCCGAACCCTGATAGGCTGAAGAGGAGGTAATGGAGCCTGCCAGGCACCAGAACACTCCCCCCTCCCCTCCGAAGCCACAACCACTCTCCTAGTTTTAAGCTGTGGTCCTTCACAAATCTGAGCACCCATAGGCTTTGGAGCAAAAAATCGGCAAGGGGCCTCTCTGGTACGTGCAGGCAGAATAAAGCAGTCCATGCACGACTGAGGGTTCTCTCTTGAAACTAAAGCATGTTCGTGCCCCAGACATAAAACGCAGCTATCATGCCCATCCTCTAGGGGCATCGCCACCCCACAGCCCACACAACAATGTCCCTCCTGAGCCGCCATACTGACCCGAAAGTACTCCGTCACTTCCTGTTAGCCGTAGCACCGAACCCAGCCAGCAAAGAGAATCGGCCCGCTTCCGTATAACCTGCGGCACTGTTGGCAGAGACATGAGGCAACCGCATATCAGCCGAGTAGTTTTGCCACCTGCAGATAAGCTCACTCCTCACTCCTGCACTCACTCCGGCTCTCAGGCTGTAAAATTCTTTGTTGTGCCTGTAAATGTTACAGGAAAAATCAATGTCGGGCAAAATATTGTTTTTATTGTATGCCATAAACATATTCCTATCTACATTATTATTTTTTTAGTATTCCTTACTTTTTTTTTTTTTTTTTTTCGTACTATTTCTACTGGATGTAAGCAGAGTTGGGGGGATGGGCGGGGGCGCAATGACATACAGCATTAATGATTTTCACTGCTCAGATGCTATTTGCGCTCGGCATACTGTAAAAAACATAGGCTCGGCTCAAATCTTTCTGACCGACAGCAGACCGACTCCAACGAAATGCGCGGCAAGGCTCATACTATAAAATAAAAAAAATGCTTGGCTCAAATCCTCCTTGCCGACAGGAGACCGACTCCAACGAATTGCGCGGCAAGGCTCATACTATAAAATAAAAAAATGCTCGGCTCATATTCTCCTTGCCGACAGTAGACCGACTCCAACGGACTGGGCGTCAAATTTAAAATAATGAACCAATCGGGTCATTGCTGCAGTGACGTGTCATCATTTTGGATCAGAGCACTCATCGTTTTAATCAGATCCTGTGCTACTGAGTCAGTTGATGGTAAGTGTCTCGTTTTCCATTTCTTTAAAAGGTATTAATATTCTCGTCATCACACATATTTTATTAAGTTGAAGACAATGAAATAGCTAAAGAATCCGACCTTTATGTCGCTAAGCAGGGCAGCTACGGCTGAGAAAGAGCTTGTTAGGGGGCTACTTATAATGCTTCTCCCCACTCGGACTTTACAAACCCCAGTGAGTCAACAAACCATTGATCGCACTGGCATCTCATCTTCATTTCTCCTCTATTTTTAATCCCTCTCATGTTCATTTCTTTCTCCTCTCTTTATTTTTAATCCCTCTCATAAATGTCTATTTTAGCCCCGTCTCTCTGTGACTTTCCTTCATGTTAGCCTAGCAATGAGCACAAGCAAGGTTAGTTTTCTGAAACACAAAGAGTTGCAGGTATGAATGTGGATTAATTCAAACTAAATTAGCTTAATAATGGGTATTAAATTGGGGGTTACGTTTGCAGTCAAATGTGTTTTCTAAGTCACTTCTCACACTGTTACGGGATTCATGCTGCATGTTTCACTTTGTGACCCTCGCCGACTGCTGTTGCCATGTCGCTATGGTGACAGCATGGCGTGCCCGGGGGGGCACATATAATTGATGCACACTGTTACATTGACGTAGCCATAGATATACATAGAACACTAGATACGACACGCCCCTCTGAGCTGCGTGCCTACGTTGAAGCTAAGCTAGTGGGGGCGAAGTGTCAGGGCGTTCCATTGCTGTCAAAGGCATGAAGATTAAAAACACTCAAGATGTCGGCACATTACCCTGCATACAGCTGTAAAATAGGCCAAACAATTGAAATGCGATTTAACATTTCATAAGTAAGAATATTTTTTTGCTCTTTTTTCATTATTAAATCATGTTAAGAGTTTCCAATCTATGAGAGCTTCAGTAACTACTTTGCTATTAGCAAAACACTAATTCGAGCTAGCAGCTTGACCATAGGTGGTTTGATTAATGATGATGATTGATAGTATTGGATGATTAATAGTGCCTTTAGTACAGTTACACAAAAATCAGTAGGAGCACGGAAACAGTAATAGTAATAGTATAAATGGCCCTTCGAGCAGTAGAAGTAGTGTCAGCTTTTAGTATAGCACTGTTGTTGCAGTGTCAGTATTAGCAGTAGTTGGTGTGCTGCCACTACTAATCGCATTACTATTACTACATTACTACCACAAATACTTCCAACAGAAGTAAGAAAGCCTATAGGCTTTCTTACTCTGTATTTATATGAATTATAATTCATATAAATACAGAATACTAATTTAATGACAAACTTCTGTAACCCTCAATGTGATTGATATTGTACATAATCTAGTAAACGATTATCAAATATTCTTGGATAGTAGCATACAGCAAATAATAATACATGCAAATAATTTTTCATGAATCACTCGCTGTTAGGATTAATACCAATAATCCTTAAGGATTGCTCTCAAGTCTTTGAAATATTGGTATACAAGGTACTTATCAAATTAAATGCATTTTGTCTCCAGTATATTGGTTAAGTAGCTTTAATTTATTAGCATGATTTCTGTTTGAAATATCTTTTACCATATATACATATATATATATATATATATATATATATATATATATATATATGAATATATTACATACACACATAAAGAGAGAGCAAAAGGAGAGAGAAAGTAAGAAAGAAAGAAAAAAGAAAGAAGGAACTTTAAATGTAAATAATATGATTACTTTATCTAAAACACTTCCAATATATTATACTAATTTATCTTTTATACTTATAACAATACATCTATGAAAATCAGTTTAGAAAATGAGCAAGTCATGACTTATTTTCAGTGCAGATGTATTGCCTTGAAGGGAATGCTGACCTACCCAAGATGGCCGCCACATAGGCACGTCGCTTAGCGGGCTGCTACAGCACGCTGACGTATCTAGTGTTCTATGTATATCTATGGACGTAGCGTTAGCATTAAGCTCGGTACATCTCGACGAGCACAGAGAGACGGACGGTACTTTAAAAGATATTTGGTGAGTTGATATATCTCGAAACTAACAGCACTGTGCCTCGATAGTGTGTAGGCAAGTTATGGAGACAGAGCGATGTTTACACTGAACATACAGCCGTTCAACCGGAACCAAATTAAAATGTGAGGTAGTTGTTAAGCAGTGTTGAGTTCACGTTGTCAACCAAATTAGCACAACTGCTCCTCAAAACTCAGTCAGAGTCTGTGTGTTTCCTTCTGGGTGAATGTTTAAGTTCACAATTATTTGAAGTTAAACCACGAGTCTCCAATTCAAAGTCTTAATGTAAATACACAGCACGTGTGTAATATCTGTGTGTCAACATGCTGCTGTTTATCTATTTTGCCAAGCTGACGTTAGATTTTTTTTTACCTTGACTGAATAAAGTGCTAACAAATCAAGTATTCTATGTTTCTGTCATTTACTTGTACAGCAGGATCTATGAAAATGTGAAGACCAAAATGAGATGAATTACTAAGGTATGTCAATTTTAACGGAACACTTTGGATACATGAATGCTGGCTCTCCTAATTTAAAATAAAATGTATGTTTGAAATTGTTTTGCAGGACATGTACCTAACCGCATTGGCAATCAACTGTATCTTCTGATGTTTTGTTTATTTACCATTATTTTAGCAACATTACTTTAATTTTAATAGCTGAAATAAAATGTTTGTTATATATTGAAATGCTGTTCTTGTGAACTCCCATCTTATGTGCTAAATTACATTATCACATTCTCTGCTGGATTCTGATAAATTAGCACTTTTTAAATGCATAGAATAGTGTCTGAGTGTCTGACATTCTATTTGTCTCTCACAGCTGGATCCATATTAAACCATTGAATTCTACTGAACCTACCTACAGCCTAATCCATTTAATTTCAAAAAGGTATGTTTTCATAACATGAACACAATAGACCATAATTCAACACTGTATAGACACAAGTTGTGATGGTTGAATTCTTTCCCTCAGATCAAGGATGAGTTCCGTATTATAACCACTGTTCCCTGGAAAAGACATTAATGCTGAATCCACACCACGCGTTCTGCAGCTGATGCGTGCTAAAGGAGCTGCTGCTACAAGGAAGCAGCCTCTCCTCAGTACTGTAAATTAGGTAGGTGTTGACATTTTTCTTGAATTGCAGACACACAAAAACTGTTTGAAGACATGAGTAGTGACTTCGATGCATGTCATTACAGTTCATCAGTATTTAAAAAAAGGGATGTGGTTGTGAGTTTCCTCATCAAGTACCTTGGAGAACAAAAGGAAGATCTGTTCCACGACTGCCAGGTATTGTATTAATTAATAGTTAACTGTGACACAGTTCTTACATTTTCGACAACTTAGTTTTAATAAATGGATTGAGTATGGCTGTACAACTGTTTTTAATTTAAGGATATCCATATTCAAAGACCTGCTCTGAGAGCTTCTTATTCCACTAGTTTAATTGATAGAAAAAACAAGGTCCTCATACATCATTATCTAAACCCAAAAAGCTCCAAAATGTGTAAATTTAATGTTAGAATAGTTATAATTCCTCCAGACTTTTTTACACTTTAACTTCCTGAAAGTTTATATAGAGCTCCTGTTGCGCTAGTTACAGTATAAAGGCATGCAATTCACTTGACTGTGGATCAAAATTGTGCAAAAGAGGCAAGCTTATATCTGTCAGCCCACATCTAAAGCTTTAAAAAATAAAAAACAATGCAAGTTTTACACCTAAAGTAGAAAACACCTCTTCGGACTGTCTTTTATTTGCTTTAATCCCTGAATAAACTAGTGAATATCAAATTCAAAAGTGGTTCTTTGTTTTTCTTTTGTTTGTTTTAATTCAAGAGGACAGCCATGAGGACCACGCAGACCAAACCATGAAGGTGCTTGTGATTCAGAACTCCATCGCTGAGGTGGATTCAGCAGATGTTTCCATCGTAATAGAGGGCGACAAGGTACTGAATAGATGTGGAAATCAAACCAAGGCATGTCTGCTGTGATGGGACTGATTTAAACTCTCAACCTTGAGTATCCCAGGGGTCTTCACAATTTCAAAATCTTGTAGAATAAAATATTGTCCATATGAACTGTATTCATCCTGAAGACCCTTTTTGTGCAAATATTTTTTGAAATTGAATGTACCTGATTCAAGTGTCTTGAAAAAGATGCATGTGTATACACAAGGTTTTCATTGATCAGTTAAAACTACTTAAACTCATACTTAAAATGAAAATTCTCTAAATAAAGCGTGAATGCAGGAGTGCTTGAACTATTGGAGGAGAGACTATTGGAGAGGGAAAACCGGCGTTCGCCGCCAAGCGCGTTAGCCCGCGAGCCACAAGCAATACGCCGGTAAGAGGACACCGCCAGAGCCGGGAGCCGGAGCGTCAGCTCTGGGCCGACCCTCAGACGACCAACACTGCAGCTGACATAGTCAGTACCTAACCACTGAACGCGCCAGCTCACGAGCCGTGAGCAATACATTGGGGAGAGAGCACCGTACCAAACAGTCAGCACCAGGCGTGTATCCACCGAGCGCGTTAGCCCACGAGCCGCGAGCAATACGCCGGCAAGAGGACACCGCCAGAGCCGGGAGCTGGAGCGTCAGCTCTGGGCCGACCCTCAGACGACAAACACTGCAGCTTACACAGTCAGTACCTTACCACCGAGCGCGTTAGCTCACGAGCCGCGAGCAATACGCTAGGAGGAACACAGCCCCCACTGCCGGCAGCCGGAGGACCTCCGGCTCAACCAGACAGGATGACTTCGTTTACGGAAAACAGACAGGAAGAGCCCCAAGACACAGTAATCCAGGGGGGCTGCCAAAGACAGACGCCCCGACTTACAACAGGTAAGCGGATTCAACAACTGCACCCTAGCTCTTTCTCTAACGTGGATTGAGAGACACTGCACCCTGACGCACACGTGGAGATCAAACAATCAGTGATCGCACGCCAGCGCTGGCGCTTTATAGCTACGCAATAGGGCATGGCCGAGCAAGCCAGTGTGTCTTAAAGAATCATCCAAGTACCCTGACAAACAGCGGGGGTCATATCCTGTACATATGGAATATGTAACGGAGTGGAGAGATAGTCTCGATACGATAGAGAAACTCTGATTTCTTCTTTGTCTTCGGTCATTTTCTGTAGCTCAGTTAAGGCAGTCTATAAGCTGTATTGGTCATATCCTCTAGCTTAGTTTGGACGGACTGCAATTCCTGACTTAAATCTTGACATTTGACCTGTAATCCTTCATTCTCCGAAGTTGCTGTAGACAGATTTTTTCTGACAGTCTGAAACTCCAATATGGTTGAAAGACAACTTTCATCCGACCTTTGCATCACTAATTGGGTTCTTTTCTATTCCTCATGGTCTAGCATCTTTCTCAGTAACTCAATTCTGGAATTCTCAAACTGCTTCTGTAAATCCTTCTTGCTCTTCTCAGCCTTTTGAAGCTTACCTTCATAAAAAGTCTCCGCAGCTCTGAGCTTCTCCTCAAAGTATAATTTATCTTCATTCTTCTCTGTGGTCTCTTGCTGTAGTGCAGTTTTGACCGTCTCTAACTCTAAGCGGAGAGCCTCCTCTCTCTTGTCAGCTTCCTTACGCTGATTTTCAGACAATCTCCTCTGAGCAGTGAGCTCCTCTTTATAGGAAAGCTCCATTTCTCTTTTCTCTTCCATCATTTTTGACAGCTCTATTTGGACATCATCATTGTGCGTACAATATTCAGTCTGAATCATTTTGGCCTGATGAAGCTGACTTTCATAGGAACTTTTCTGATATCTCAGAGTCTCCTCATAGGATAGTCTCATGTTTTTCCTCTCTGTGGTCTCTTTCTAGGGGGCACTTTAATGGGAACTTTTCTTAGATCTGAGCTTCTCCTCATAAAGTAGTCTCATGTTTTCCGTTCTGCTCTCGCCTGTAACAACTGCTTCCTGGTCATTTTAAGTCTATGATAAAGGTCCTTTATGCTCTCCGTCAAACGTCTGCTTACTTCACATTTTAAATCAAATTAATGTTTCCTTCTCTTCTTACTCCTCACATTTTAAATCAAATTAATGTTTCCTTCTCTTCTTACTCCTCCTGAATCTGAGGCTGGATAAATCTTTTTGTGAAAGTTTTTTGTTTGAGTTTTTTTGTCTTCTTTTTTTTAAAGAACTTGTGAGTGCTCTTCAAGATGCTCACTTACTTGACATTCCTCATGTAAATTAGCATCCTAATGTGACACTTATTTTTTCTGTCTCCTCAGTCACAGACTCTTGCTCAGTTTGGACAGTCTGCTGTTGCTCATGTAGACCGTTCTTTCTCTCATTAGTTTCAGGACACTGACTTCCAGACAAGCATCCCTCAGATCTAGGCTTCTCCTCATGGGATCTGTTTATCTCTTCTTTCTCTGCTGTTGTTGTCCCTAGATCACATTTACACGCACACTTCTCAGATCTTAGCTTCTCAGAGGACACTCTGATTTCTTCTTTCTCTTCGGTCATTTTCTGTAGCTCAGTTAAGGCAGTCTTCAATGGCACACATGGGCTGGCCTCTCTGTTGTTAGCTGTATTGGTCATATTCTCTAGCTTAGTTTGGACAGACTGCAATTCCTTACATAAATCTTGACATTTGACCTGTAATCTTTCATTCTCCAAAGTTGCTGTAGACAGATTTTTTCTGACAGTCTGCAACTCCAATATGGTTGAAAGAGAACTTTCATCTGAACTTTGCACCACTGATTTGGAACTTTTCATTTCCTCACTGTCTAGAATCTTTTTTATGATCCCAAATTTGGATTTGTCAAACTCCTTCTGTTGATCCCTCTTGCTCTGCTTAGCCTTTTGAAGCTTACCTTCATAAAAACTATCCTTAGCTCTGAGCTTTTCCTCAAAGCAAAATTTATTTTCATTCTTTTCTGAGATCTCTTGCCGTAGGGCAGATTTTAAAGTCTCTGTCTCTAAGCGGAGAGCCTCCTCTCTCTTGTCAGCTTCCTTACGCTGATTTTCAGACAATCTCCTCTGAGCAGTGAGCTCCTCTTTATAGGAAAGCTCCATTTCTCTTTTCTCTTCCTTTATCTTTATCAGCTCCATTTGGACATCAGTATAGCGCCTATGATATTCAGTCTGAATCATTGTGGCCTGATGAAGCTCACTTTCATAGGAACTTTTCTCAGATCTCAGAGTCTCCTCATAGGATAATCTCATGTTTTCATTCTCTGCTGCCTTTTCCTGCAGGTCACTTTTATGGGACCTTTCCTGAAAAGTGAGCTTCTTCTCATAGGATAGTCTCATGTTTTCCTTCTCTGTGGTCTTTTGCTGTAGGGCACTTTCATAGAACCTTTCCTGAGATATGAGCCTCTTCTCATAGGATAGTCTCATGTTTTCCTTCTCTGTGGTCTCCTTCTGGAGGGCACTTTCATGGGACCTTCTCTGAGATGTGAGCTTCCCCTCATAGGATAGTCTCATGTTTTCCTTCTCTGTGGTCTTTTGCTGTAGGGCAGATTTTACATTCTTTAACTCTAAGCGGAGTGCCTCCTCTCTCTTGTCAGCTTCCTCATGCTTATTTTCAGACAATCTCCTCTGAGCAGCGAGCTCCTCTTTACAGGACAGCTCCATTTTTCTTTTCTCATCCTTCACTTTTGACAGCTCTATTTGGACATCATCATAGTGCTTACAATATTCAGTCTGAATCATTCTGGCCTGATGAAGCTGACTTTCATAGGACATTTTCTGAGATCTCAGAGTCTCCTCATAGGATAATCTCATGCTATCTTTCTCTGTGGTCTTTTCCTGTAGAGCAGTTTTGACAGTCTCTAACTCTATGCGTAGAGCCTCCTCTCTCTTGATAGCTTCTCTGTTCTCTTTCTTCATTTTCAACTGCTTTTCTGTGACATGATCATTTGACCTTTGGTTCCCTTTTTTCTCATTGATTTCCTTTTGACTTCCATTAGACTGAACATCCCTGAACTCTTGGAGTTGGTTGTTAAGCAGCCTAAATTGCTCTGTCTGGAATTTGTTCTGCTCCTTCACCTCCTTGAAATCCTGTAGCATCATATTCCTCATGGCATCACACTGTGCTCTAAGTGTCCCATTTTCCCCGACCAAAGCCACATTCCTGCTGCTTAAATCCTGAATTTTCTCCTTTTGGGCATCATTCTTGCTGTTCAAATCCTGAATTGTCTGGTGTTGGGCCTCAATTCTGCTGCTTAAATCCTGAATTTTCTCCTTTTGGGCCTCATTTTCACTAGAAAGGATGTCATTTTCTATTATGAGGTTCTTTTTCTTATTAGACCGAGTCATCTCAAGTTTCTGCCGCAGATTCATTATGACTTTTTTCTGGGCCCTCCTTTCCTCATAAAGATGTCTGATCTCCTCTGAAAGTTGTCTGATCTTCTCCTCATTAGAGAGCTGTGGTGCTGACTGCATTGTGATTTTCCTAATCCAACACATATTGAGAAGTAATAAAGTACAATCTAATCTAATCTAATCAGTATTGTCTTGTTTTATCTGATCGAATCTAATTCATATGAGAAACATTCCAAAGAATGTTTGCCTTTGATTTCAAAGCGAAACATTCCAAAGAATATTTGCCTTTGATGTCAAAGCGAAACATTCCAAAGGCCAACAGTAACATTTACGGTGATTTGCCAATAACCATATATGGGCATCAAAGACTGTTGAGTCATCAAAGACTGTTACTTCTATAAAAGCCCCATGGCAGTTAGACTGCCATCACTTACAGGCAACATGTCACATTTGTACGTGGTTAAGCAGAGTGAATTGCAGTCAGCAACCCAACTCACAAAACAAGAGATGATGCAACATCTTTCTGAGGCGTGCAGGGCCAAGGACAAAGCTATAACCGATCTGCGGCAAAAACTTGACAAGACTCGGGATAGGAAGAAAGTTGAACTCATAATAGAAAATGACCTCCTTTTGAAAGAAAATGATACTCAAAAGGAGACGATTCAGGATTTAAGCAGCAAGAATGAGGCCCAAAAGGAGACAATTCAGAATTTAAGCAGCAAGAATGAGACTCAACAGGCGACAATTCAAGTCTTAAGCAGCAAGAATGAGGCCCAACAGGAGACAATTCAAGTCTTAAGCAGCAAGAATGTGACCCGAAAGGAGACAATTCAGAATTTAAACAGCAAGAATGAGGCCCTGAAGGAGACAATACAGGATTTAAGCAGCAAGAATGAAGCCCAACAGGTGACAATTCAGAATTTAAGCAGCAAGAGTGAGGCCCGAAAGGAGAAAATTCAGAATTTAAGCAGCAAGAACGAGGCCCAAAAGGAGACAATTCAGAATTTAAGCAGCAAGAATGAGGCTCTACAGGTGACTATTCAGGATTTAAGCAGCAAGAATGAGGCCCAAAAGGAGACAATTCAGGATTTAAGCAGCAAGAATGAAGCCCAAAAGGAGACAATTCAGAATTTAAGCAGCAGCAAAGAGGTTTTTGTCAGGGAAAATGAGAACTTGAGGAATTTGTTGTTACAGCAGTTTGAGGAGTTGAAGTCTTCTTCACATTTGTGTCCTGACACAAATGGAAGATTGCTTGACAGTGAGGAGGACACCTGCACTGAAGGAAAAACCATGACTGTGAGGGAGCACTTAGAGGAACTGAAATGTAACATCCAGGCAACCGAGAAAAGAGTTCAAGATGATGAAAAAGCCTCACAACAAAGGATTGAGGAACTCCAGGAGGTGAATCAGGACTTGAAAAATGTTTTGGAGGAGCTCAATGTCTTCAAAAGGAAGTGTGAAGTTTTGGCAAAAGACAAAAATATTGCTGAGAAAAGAAATGAGGCCAATGAAAAGGAGCTCTGTGAGACGAAGAAATGTTTATTAGAAGAGCAGCAAAAAAACAAGGCTCTCAACAATATACAGAGTGACCTTGAAAGGCAAAACATTAAATTTGATGCAAAATGTGATGAAAACAGATATTTGACGGAGAGCATAAAGGCCCTAAATCATAGTCTTGAGATAAACAACGGGTTGTTGTTAAAGGAGAAAAAAGTGACTGAAAACATGAGATTACGTCACGAGGAGAAGCTCATATCTCAGAAAAGGTCCCATGAAGGCGCCATACAGAGAGCGACCAAAGACATGGAAACCATGAGACTATCCTATGAGGAGAAGCTCGGATCTCAGAAAAGTTCCTATGAAAGTGCCCTACAGAGAGCGACCAAAGAGATGGAAACCATGAGACTATCCTATGAGCAGAGCCTCAGATCTCAGAAAAGTTCCTCTGAAAGTGACCTACAGGAAAAGATCACAGAGAATGAAGACATGAGACAATCGTATGAGGAGACTCTGAGATCTGAGAAAAGTTCCCATGAAAGTGAGCTTCATCAGGCCACAATGATTCAGACTGAATATCATAGGCGCTATACTGATGTTCAAATGGAGCTGTCAAAAATAAAGGAAGAGAAAAGAGAAATGGAGCTTTCCTATAAAGAGGAGCTCACTGCTCAAAGGACATTGTCTGAAAATCAGCGTAAGGAAGCTGACAAGAGAGAGGAGGCTCTCCGCTTAGAGATAGAGACTTTAAAATCTGCCCTACAGCAAGAGATCTCAGAAAAGAACGAAGATAAATTACGCTTTGAGGAAAAGCTCAGAGCTAAGGAGACTTTTTATGAAGGTAAGCTTCAAAAGGCTAAGCGGAGCAAGAAGGATCAACAGAAGGAGTTTGAGAATTCCAGAAATGAGTTACTGAGAAAGATGCTAGACCATGAGGAAATGAAAAGTTCCAAATCAGCAGTGTTAAGTTCAGATGAAAGTGAGTAGGGAGTAACCAGGGAGATTGTGCCTTTGTTAATAGTCTAAACCTATCAATAAAGGCACAAAATATCCAAAATCTTTCGAAAAAAAACAACAAGAAAACACAGGTGGGGGCTTCTGGTTGGGAGAGCATGTGAGTTAGAAAAAAACTTTATAACCTGTGTCATTATATTTGTGGTTAGCATTGAAGGGATACTAGAGGAGCACAGGGCTAACATAGTCCTTAGGGACTTGAAAAACTCTTTGGCTGCCCTGGAATCATGACTGGAAAAGATGCAAACTACAATAGCAGACCACGGGCATGTGTTGTTTCTCTGGAGACCAGTGCTGATCGGTTGGTTAGCATATATGTGCTCTGGAAACGAGGTGTGCAGCCTTAGCCAATAGCAACAACAATCTACTGTTGAAGATGACCTTCAGAGCTTTAGTGAAGGAACAATATCCGGATCATTGGCCTCCCTGAGTTGATAAAGGGACATGAACCTACAAGCTTTTTTCCGACTTCCTGGTGGAAGTACTCGTGGAGAAGACTTTAGAATCACCCTCCGGACTCGACCGGACTCGACCGGACACACAGGTCTTTGGCTGCTAGGCTGACACCAGTTTCTAGATTATTCCAGGTTATTATCTGCCTACAACGCTATCAAACAAAAGAAGCCCACAAAAGAAGAGGAAAACGGCAATATCTGTCCAAATTTTCAAGGACTTTGCTCCAGAAGTGCCGATGCCACTATCCAAATATTGGACTGTGATGGCAGCCTCTCCCTCAGGATGGCTCTACTCTTCCTGGCTCGCCTCCAGGTAATGCTCAGCGAACAAGTACATTGAAGGACAGAGCTGTGTAGCCAGATATTTTCTCCTCTCCCCTGAACTCTGCTGCTCTCCCTGTTGATACAGCACATGCAGTTCGGCCTCTCTCCATCTTAAGTCCTGTAATGTCCACTCCATGAGGTCAAAGTGGCATCCATGTTGTAAGACTACATTGTATGGCACACAACATGCAACAAAGAATGCAGTGACCCTCTAGATACCAGAAGAAATTACCACTGCACCCACCAGGCCCCGCCACCCTGTGCTGTGCCAGGAAATTAGGGCCCTTAATGTATGCATTCTACCTTGGGTTGTAGTGTTAAAGGAGTACTTCACCCAAAGAATGATATGCCTTCATTTTCTACTCACCCTCATGCTGAACAACACTCTGGAGCACTTTTTTGATGTCTCAAATGCAGCCGGAGATCCGGGGAGTTTCACTGTCAACAAACTTCCATCTAACAATGGGGACAATGGCGCCCGAAAGAAAAAGGTCCATAAAAGTCCACAAAAACGTGCCTATTTTCCTTCATACTGCTCGTCCGCTGTAATCCAAGTGTCCTGAGCGGGTAACGTCCATAATTAATTCGAAACGAGGTCATATAGTACATTTTTGAGCCTAAACAGTGCTATATCGTACTTCCGCAGTGCATGTCTACGGAACTACGGAAGCCGCGGCAGACCAAGCCAGACGCTTGCGCGCTTTCAGGGACTACTGTGCTAAATTGCAAGCGTAGAAGAAGAAGTTCCGCTTTTTACACTCTGCTGTGAGTGACTGAGCTGTGGACAATCACAAGCACGCAAGCTTCTTCATCTATGCTTGCAATTTAGCACAGTAGTCCCTGAAAGCGCGCAAGCATCTGGCTTGGTCTGCCGCGGCTTCCGTAGTTCAGGGAGGTGCACTGCGGAAGTACGATATAGCACTGTTTAGGCTCAAAAATGTACTAAATGACCTCATTTCAAATTAATTATGGACGTTACCCGCTCAGGACACTTGGATTACAGCGGACGAGCAGTAATCCAAGTGTTCATGAACAAGTACTCGGCGTCAGGAACAGAAGGTAAGGTCGGCAACCGGGGATCAGGCAGGCAGGAGGTAGGTTCAGGACAGAAACGGGTCGGTACCTTGTAGTCTAGCTGGGGATCAGGCGATAAAGGCGGAAACAGGAACAGAGCAGGTTCGCAACTGGTGATCAGTTCGGATAGCAGGTCTGGGCGGCTAATCTGGTAACAGTCTGGGCTAAAGTGTCCACAGCATATTGACTAGCTGATGCTGCAATCAGTCCTTCGTGATTTGCCAGTACACCTTCAATCCTCTCAGACACCTGCCTGATTCTGAAATCCATCAGCTCTACAAGGCTACAATGCGTGCACTGTGAGCCAAATTATCACTGGAGGGTGTGCCTCGCCTGTGCAGAGAATAGACCAGGTTGAAGCACGAGAGCTTTCAGCGCACTTTCCGCACACTCTGTTGGCACAAAACTCCCTCCCACCAGTTGGTGCACCATCATACCCTTCTCAGCGCAGCCGGTCTACCAAATTGTCCAACTGGCTGCACACAGTGGTGTACTGGATGAAACTCACAAATAAAAAAAATAACTACAAGTAAAATCCAATTGATTTATTTTCCTTACTGAATCATTACATCCTTACAAAGTCCACCAGAATACAACATACCATTTACAGGACCAAGAGGGCACAACATTTGGCTAGGTAACCCATTTACTGTTTGTTGTTTTTAAAAGGATTTCACTAACTGATAAGAAAAGAGGCAGAGATGATGGTACAATTCATTCATTGTAGATTTGTGGATAAAGCTTATTCTACAAAGCCCCATCTTCAAGAGAAAACTTTGAGAGGGCAAATAATGTGTGATACTGTCAGATGCTACATTGTCAGTTAATGCTACAAAGACAAAGAGACATCTAAACTTTGACATTCATTTTTGTGTAAATTTGGTCAGAATATTCCTATAATTATTTTACGTACTCAAAGAACTGAGTTTGTAATATAAGGCAAGCTTACAAACACATTTCTTTTTCTATCTGCTTTCAGTGCGTGAGAGTAAGGGGTACATGGCTGAAGGTTTAGTGTCTGCGACAAGTTTGGGAACCTGTGCGGTAGACCAAGCTGAAGGAAGACAATGCTCTGATGCTCTGCTCTGATGAGCTGCTTCTTCACTGATCTGCATTGCAATGCATCGTAAGATGATCCTTTTCACGCTGCTTTCAAGAATCCATATAAACACTATAACAGATTTATCTGCTGTTTTTGTATTCCATATAGCATAGCTTTATGAAATGATCCTTTGAAAAATAAAAACAAATTGTCGTGTAAAATTGCCCTGAGATGTCTTGCTAGTATCACTGCCAGTGGGGTTATCTTTATGCATGTTTTATTATGATTTCTTTTTTTATGTACTTCGAGTAATGAAATATTGAATAATCGTAAATTGTTCATTCAACAACATTGAGTATCTGTTTGTTTAGAAGTAACAAAAAGAGGGGTTATGATTAATACAGCAAATGTAAGAATTGCTATATTAATTACATGTTTTGTATAATGTTGGGCTTTTTCCCGATCAAGGAGAGTTTTACTTATATGTTGAATTTTGGTTTTTATTTTGATTATTACATAATAGCCAGCATATATTTTACTATATTTGCATTTAAAAAGGTTATATATTATTTGCATATTTAATCATATTACAATTTAAGGTTGCTAAGAGGTTCTTACTGAAAGTACAATTACATACAGAATGTTTTGACTTTCAGGTTTTTAAGTAGTTAAAAAACAACACAAAATATATTGTGATAGGTTGATATCATATTGTTCTATAATCTCACAATGTAGTTAGGATTACAGCACTGTATATTATACTGATTTTATGTTATAAGTTTGATGCATTTATATATGTGTTTAATACAACAGTCTTACATGTTATTAACAGATTACCTCCCATACCATAGAGCCTTGGTACATGTCTAAAGGAGTTCATGATTTAAAGTTAAACTTATTAAACTAAAGATAAGTATTTTAAGAAAGTACATGCTGTACTAAACCAATCTCCCGGCATAACAGTACACTCCGTGCCCACAGAGGGACAGGAAAACACGACCATATTTGGGCTTGGAAGGGAAGCCATTTTGAATCAATTCAGCCATTTTGAATAGGCCATGAAATAATGATAGTAATAACTCTAATTTTAACTTAATGATCAAAAATAAATAAAAGATGGACTCCATAGAAGTGTATTTAGGCTTATAAGAAGGAAAAATATACTTTTGCAATGAAGAACTAAGAGAATGTGACCATTGAAGGGAAAAGGGGAGGAACCTTTTGGAAGTTTCGAGAAGACGGGGGAATCCCCCCGTGAGGCTATATAATATGCATACATCAACTTGAAGTGCAGTTGTTTTGGGGCGTCGCAACACTAAGCAACTCCCGTTTGTTATTGTTCACCCAGTGTAACTTTAATAAACGTCGTTTGTCAAACTTGGAATTTGCCTGCGTTCATGCTTTTTGACCCGCAAGGGTACACTTTTGGACTAGACCTAATTTACGCCAGTTTTATCTTAACTGCCATTTCCGTGCAGAAAATACGAGCCAACTCATTCAATAATTACTGCTGTCCAAGAAGACACTGCAAAATCTTTCAACAGTGTGTGCTTAATGCCTTTAGAGGGTTTTCCTTTCACATGTTTGAATTCTCAGTACAAACCATTGTGTTAATGTTTAGGATACTGGCGCTGTGGCTTCCCAGAGTCACGGTGGCTGGTTACTCTCAGGCTTGCAGTTGGCTTCTGTGCTATTAAATGGTTGGATCATCTACATTCAGATAAAAGATTTAAGAAAAAAGTAAAGTTAATCTAATGTTGTCAAGAAGGCACAAGGCAGACAGACATTAATACAATGCTTATATCATAACTTAAACTAAATCATACATGTGCACGTTAACATGGAAAGACAGAGACACCAAAAGCAGTGGACACTGTGGCTCTTAGTAGTTGACATGTATAATTTTGAAACCTCACTGGTTGGCATGTAAATTCATAACAGACCCTAACTCGTAAACACAGTTCCTTTCATCTATTAAAGATGCTATGAGGAATTTCTAAGTAATTACAAAAAAGTCTCACTTTTAGATTCATGCCTGATGGAAATACACACTTTAAGATGAGTTTTATAGTATCAAAATAGGTTATCTATAAATGCTATTCCTTTGCTTCGCAGTCGGATCGGACAGGGCTGGACTGGCCTGGATACTCAACTTCGGGACTAGAGCAAATTTCTATTATTTGATCACATCTTACAGCACCGGGCTGTAAGTAGCGATATATAGCTGGCTACTACTCTGCTAAGTTTTCCAAAAATTGCTTGTTGTTACACATCAAAAACTACCGCTATGTCACTAGAAAGAGATACATGACCTCGTCGCTTTGCATCCTGTAAGTTGTTGAAAAAAAGTTGTTGTAAAGCAATGCAGAGTTCTGAGGAAGGTCTGAGTTACATTTATTAGCATCACAAGAAACACACGCTTTGGCTTGGGTCACGTCTTTTGGTGCGTTCCAGTTGTAGTCAGAAGTAGGAATTTCCGAGTAGGAAACTAAAACTGGAACGCCCCCCAAAGTCTGAATTCCCTACTGGGAACTCGGTGAAACCTCGCCACCCCGAGTTGACAATCGAAGATGGATGCCCCCAGTGTGAACAGTTATTTAGCTCCTGTAATAATCAATTTATTTGCACTTCTGACTGGGGTGTGTCGCTCCAGATCAGCTGTATACATAGTATTGTTAGACTTATATTTACAAAAATACTGCCATAGTGATAATCACATTCTTCATGTGATATTTGTGAACAACAATGCAGGGCGTGCTAACAACAGCTAACAATAGCCTGGCAGATCGGCATATTTTTTTTACGACTTCAACTGGAACGCTGATAAGTCGGAGATGATGTCACTCCCGGTTCCGAGGTTACTGGAACGCAGCATTACGACAGTCACCGCGCGTGCTCATGGGTAGCAGAGACTTCTCCTCATAGCACCTTTAACATGTACACACCAAGACTCCCTCTCAAGTTAACATGCTGTATTTCTTGAGGAAAAATGTTCACTGGTGCAAATGAAGAAGATGGGATAATAACAAAATCCTGAGTTTTAATTGGTTATCATGTTTCATATCGGACTGGAGAGCCAACAGGAAGCCTCAGTGCACACACCTTCCACCTCATCATTATTTTTTTTTCTGTAGCTCATTAACTAATTGTTTTTTTCTTACACCTAGTAAGCTAGGATTCACTTTCAACCCTTCTAGTTGCAAATGAGTTTACCAGTCAATTATAGATGTCTTAATATTACCAGCTCACCAGTAAACATGCTGGGTCCATCTAGTTCACTAATAAGGTTGGGGAGAAAGGCTCAAACTAGTTAACTTGTGAACATGTCGGCCTTCACTAGTTAAATAGTATTATGCAATTTTATGCACTACTTAACTAGTGACCTTAATTGATGATTGACAAGTTAACAAGTCAGAGTTTCTGCAGCCAAGTAGCGAACCAGTGTGTGTTTTTGACTTTTGATAAAGAACTCATTATATTCACTCAGCTCTCCATATTATGACATACTTTTAAACATCACTGCATCTGCAGCATGCGCGAACATTTGAAGGCAAAGAAGAAGCATTCATATGCATATGTGGTCTGCTACAGCTCCTAAAATAAAGGGTAAGAAAATCAAGTTCTTTCATGGTCATACCAGCCAATTTAGATGTCATGAGACCAGAAAACACAGACGCTGATTGTGGATTTCCCCCAGCAGAGCCGGAGACGTCTCTACGCTCCAACATCCAAATGAGTTCTGCTTGTTACAGAGATGCCTGACCCAGCAAATGTCAGATTCCTCTTAAATCACCCTCAGCCGGTTCACTGCCCTCATTAAATGTAACAAATGGATACCATGGAGCAGCAAAGTTTTCGATTTTTTAGTGGGTCTGACTTTTGGCCAAGGTAAAAAAGTGCTGATGGTGTCTCATATTCAAATATGATTAGCAATTTTGTGAATTTTAAAAATAAAAAAGCTCATCCCAAAACAAAGATTTTGTTTTAACAAGAGTTGAAATAGTTTTGTCTGATTTAACCATGTGATAAATAAGGACAATTGAATCCAGCGAAATTAAGTCCAGTATCAGTGTTTATGGTTCAACTAAGCTGTCTTAACAATAATTACATGGTGCTTTTATCCAGCAATGGAATTCATCATTTGGGGCCAGTGAAGGCCTCATTGTCATGTCAGTGCGACCCATGTACAGAGTCTGTTGTCCACATTTCTGTGGTTTTGTTCCAACATGTTTTTCTCCACTCTTCCTTGCCCAGTTTCTGACACCATCCATTATCTTATCCCTCTTATAAAGGCATAAAAGCTTCTAAATGAGTGGTATAATTAAGAACTCATTATTCTCATTATTCTAACTCATCGTCCGGGCTCCATAATGTTGCTGCCATGGGACCAAGACATTCTATTTTGTCGAGTTCTGTTCTTCATCTTCATCTCTTCATCTCTTCTTTTTATTTATTTACTTATTTATTTTATTTGGATCCCCATTAGCTACTGCTAAAGCAACAGCTATTCTTCCTGGGGTTCACACATTAAAACAAACTATATCAGAATACATCCGTGACATTCAATGTACTCTAAAAATTCAAACAGGAAATAAAAGACCATCTGACAGTCATGATAGTCTCTTAAATGCCCAAAGATCAGGGTTTATTAACATCAATTAATAAATTATAATTCAAAACAATTCTTTGAAGTAATGATTCCACTTTAAACAGTGCAAATTATTATATATGATCTGTTAACATTGAGGGTTCCAGTCCAGTTCTAGCAGTATAACCCCCAATTTCCACCGGATGCGAAAGCGCCGCGCAGCGCAGCATCCCGCGGAGCACTTCGCTCCCATTGTAGTCTATCGGGCAATTTCCACTGCACGCGAAAGCGCCGCACCGCGCCGCGTTGCTGAAGCGCCGGCGCCAAGGCGCGAGAGATACGCTTCAGGTCTTTTTTCTGTGCGGCCACTTCCAAACCTCGTAAATTCACTGTTGTTAAGAAAGCACCAGACAGGAAGTCACCGTGTGGAGTAACCGGAAGTTTCAAAATAAAACACAATGCACGGACTTTTGCACGTAATGTTTCCTCAATTAATTGTCACTACGTCAAAACCGGAAGCACGAGCTTCAGGTCAGCAGTCGGTCAGAGGGTCCCAGAGACAACACGACACCATGGACGAAGAAAAGTGAATCGTAGAGGTACAGAAATATATAACACTGCATGCATGACACCATAAATCTTTCTACACGGATATAGGCGGGCAGAAGTTGAATAATTCACAAAGCTGTGTGGTTGGGACCAGCAGAGGGACCTTAGAGAAGTGAAGTGAGGTGTTGTTTATTTCTTTTCTCAGTCTATAACATGTTTTATGAGAGTGTGACGTCACTATTCTCATGAGAGCCTGTGGCTCTCCGGGGATCAGCCCACCCCCCCGGATTGAGCGCCGTGGCGCTTTTGAGTGCAGTGGAAATTGGGGGTAAGAAGAGATACTTTATTATTCCCTTACGGAAAATGTTGTTGAGACACATAGGCTGAAATACACACACACATGCACAAACAGATCCTATGTTTATGTACTAATGGACAGACGTCAGAGTGATCCCTTGCTGCTACCGAAGAAGCCCTTCGGACTAGTTTTGAAGTTCAGTGTCTTGCTCAAGGGCACTTCAGCAGTGCTCACGAAGTCCACTGGAACCTCTCCAGCTACCAAACCAATTTCCAGACATGGTTTGGTAGCTGGAGAGAAAAATGGCCACCATTCGGTCCCCAGATCAAGTCCTAACAGACTGAGCTACTGCCACCCCAAATAAACAAGTGGATGTTTCCTCCAGTAAGAAACTTGACTTGTTCCTGCAGCTGCATCAAGTAAATGGTATGATATGGTTATGTATATGATAGGGTATAAATGTGAGCAGCTAAAAGTGATGAATAACTAATGTTAACATTTAAAACCATTTGTATGTAAAGGGAGAGTGGATGGATGTGAACAGTGAAAGTTAACCATGTTGCATAAAAGCCTGTGGAGACATCAACTGAGTAAATAGGTTGTACACAAGCTCAAGTGCACTTCTGTTAGCATTTACCATTTTGTATAAAATCTCCTGTAACTTTTTCATCAGTCATGTTTCATAACTCATGTATCCTTTCCCCTTATTGATGTGGTGAAATGGCTTCTCATCTGTACGATATTTATGTGTGTAATCATTGAGTTCAAATATGAATTTCATATTGTGATTATTGTGTATTGTTGTCATACAGGAATACTTACCTTAACCACTACCTTCAGGAAATGGAAAAACAGATTAGATATGTACATGTCTGACTTTGTCATATGGTAATTGGGACTGGGATCTTCATTCTTTTTAGATGAGAAAACCTACATGTACAATAAAAATCATGTAAAATAGAGATTCAAAGTTCATGCCAGACAGGAAAGATTTTTATTGGATCAGACTGTGTCACACTGAGTCATATTTCCTCATATCATATTGAATGAGCAAATCATCTCGACATGGAGTTGGAGACATAAAATTTCCTAAATAGGTAATAAAGTGTATCTCACTGAGTGTTATTCTATTGTATAATAATTATTGTATTGTTTTTATGGTATATGATATTGTACTGTATTGAACCTGTTTTGAATCAAATATATTGTTTGTATCATCTTGGATGCATATCACTTATGTGTATTGAAAATGTCATATATTGTATTTAGTTGTATCAGACAGCATCATATCATATCCTATCGTATTTATTTTTTCTTGTGTTATATAAAATACTGTCATATTATTCTATATCCTGTGTAGATTCTATAACATTGCACATATATCAGCTCTATGTATGCTATATCATTACATTGTATCAACCTACATCATATTATATTGTAATGCACTGAACTGTGGGTTGACCTTCTGTTTGGAAATGTACCAGACATGCATTCTTTAGATGCAAATTCAGTCTTCAAAAAACGCACAACCTGAGCTATCACTGAGAGTGTGAGGGTGCATGTGTGTGTACCCATGTCTGCAGCCAGATTGATTGATTCAGATTTCTTACTGCTTCAGACCTTATCTCAGCTCATCATTAAAAAGACCAAGATTTGATGGGAGAGGACAGATTGACAGGCAGCCCTGTGGGCTCAAACCAGACTGTATCGACCTTTAGACCACACAAGAAGAGCAGCACACTCACCTGAACACACACACACAGTATAATAAAACAAATACAATGTATGTACAGACATGGACAAAATTGTGCCGTGTTAAGGAAAGAAAAATCCATGATGGTCACTGAAATATCTTGAAACTGACAAAAGTAATAATAAATAAAACATTACTGAAAATTTACTAATGAAAATTAGACATTACTTTTGAGTTGTGGATCAACAGGATCATTTGATAAACAAAATAATGAAAAGGGCCTGGACAAAAATGATGCTACCCTTAACTTAATATTTTGTCGCACAACCTTTTTAGGTAATCACTGCAATCAGGCAATTTCTGTAACTCTCAATGCGACTTCTGGACCTCTCGACAGGCATTTTGGCCCACTCCTCATGAGCAAACTGCTCCAGCTGTCTCAGGTTTGAAGGGTGTCTTCTCTAGACTGCATGTTTCAGCTCCTTCCACAAATGTTTAATAGGTTTTAAATCAGGGATCATAAAAGGCCACTTCAGAATGGTCCAATGTCTTGTTCTGAGTCATTCTAAGGTGTTTTTAGCTGTGTTTTGGGTCATTATCCTGTTGGAAGGCCCATGACCTGCAACTGAGAGCACGCTTTCTAACACTGTGCAGCACATTTCGTTCCAGAATGCCTTGATAGTCTTGAGATTTCATTGCACCCTGCAGATTCAAGAAACTTTATGCCAGATGTAGCAAAGCAGCCCCAGAACATAACTGAGCCTCCTGATGTTGCTTCGCAGTATGTAGGCTGTTCTTTTCTTTGTATGCTTCATATCTGGGTCTGTGAACATAGAGCTGATGTTACTTGCAAAAAAGCTCCAGTTTTTTATCATCTGTCCAAAGGACATTCTCCCAGAAACTTTGTGATTTGTGAATATGCATTTTGGTAAATTTAGCTCTTGCTTTTTTATTATTTGCTTTAAACACTGATGTCCTCCATTAAGTCCATGTTGGCTCAAACAGCGACAGATGGTGCTATCTGATACTGATGTACCTTCACCTTGGAGTTCACTTCTAATCTCATTTGAAGTTTTTCTTGGCTCTTTGGTTACCATTCGTATCATCCATCTCTTCAACTTGTCATCAATTTTCCTCTTGTAGCCACATCTGGGGAAGCTGACTACAGTCCTGTGGACCTTAAACTTCTGAATAAAATGTGCAGCTGTAGTCACAGGAACATCAAGCTGCTTTAACATGCTTGTCTCTAATTTCCCCTTAGCTTTCTGTGGTCCATGTTCAGTGTGGTACACTCCATGATACCAAACAGCACAGTGACCACTTTTCACCCTTTAAATAGGCCAAATGACTGACAACAAGTTTGAAGACACCTGTGATGCTAATTACAGGACACACCTTTGTTTAACATGTCCCTAAGGTCAATTCATTTTCAATCTTTTCTAGGGGTACCATCATTTTTGTCCAGGCCTGTTTCATTATTTAGATTTTTAAAATTATTCTGTTGAGGCACAATTCAAAAACAATGTCTGATTTTCATTTGCTTATTTTTATTTATCATTATTTTTGCCTATCTATCTATCTATCTATCTATCTATCTATCTATCTATCTATCTATCTATCTATCTATCTATCTATCTATCTATCTATCTATCTATCTATCTATCTATCTATCTATCTTGCTCAGACCCACATACACACTCAGATTGAACAGCAGGGATCTCCATAGTCATTAAACACCCACACAGGGGGTCTGCTGCTGGCAGGTTTAGCTCCAGTAAAACAGATTTTCTGCACTTTAATGCGATGTGTCCAAACTTTCAGAGAGCATGCTGTGCTCTGATATCACAGTGAAGCCTCGGCTATCCTGAGGGAAACAGAGGGACAGTGACACACAATGAGGGGAAATAGAGAGTTACGCAATCTGCTGCAACAATCCTGCAACATGTTTTTGGCTGAGAGGTTTATCATGGATGTTTGTTACGTCAAAGAGGATTTCATTCTTCTCTGAGGTTTCATTTCTGATTGTTTGATATTGCCATGTGGCTTTGCCTTCACTTTTTGTTTGACTGATTAAAAGCACCATCACATTACATCTGCAAAAACACACTGCCTTGTAAACCAGAAGACATGACTCCGAGATTTATTTCAGGTGTTGTTTATCAAGCTGAGTGACTCAGACCAGCGATGACTTTGCCAGGTGTTGAAATTTCCCAGCTCACTCCTTTCCTTAATCCTCTCATCTCAGCCATGAATGTTTTCAGTATTATTGGCCGCTTGTACAGATTATCAACTACCAGACTGCTCGTAATGTAGAAATTGTGCAATATCATGGTTTCAGGTAGTTTGTATTTCTGTGTAAATGAGAATATAAAAGTTGAACTGAAAGAACTCTTAAACAGCTGCAACAAACCACTGCAAGAGCTTCAGGAGAGCAGCAGGCAGTAACACAAGCTGAGCTGATAACTGCAGGGGGAAAAGCCACAAATAAAAAATGCAAATTAGTGTGGAAACCCTAGGTTCTTTTTCACTTGTAAGCAGTTTAACATTGTATGCCGTTGCTTGAGGAATGCTGGTTTAGAATTCTGCCGATGTGTCCTTAAGCAAGGCATTAAACCTCAATCAATCTTTATTCATTTAGTGCCAATTCAATTCACTTCACAATAGATCAGAATGAAGCCATACTCCTCATTTTATACTTGCAACCATGTGCTATCTCCTTCACTCTGACCTCATGATTCATGCCAAAAAGAAATAACTATGCTTTAAGGTAGAGTATTTGCTTGCATAGTGAAAGTAACAAGTTAAATGTGTCTAAATGAAAAAATATATTTAATTTAAAAAGAAATTTTGACAAAACAATCAATCAGTGCAACAAATCGTGTTGTGCAACCATCCTGTCTAAGGTTGCTTACAAACCCAAGGTTTGTTGGGACCAAACAAAACTCTGGTTTGCACTTTTAGAAAGTTAACTGGTTCTGGGTGGTGGAAAGATCTTGTAATCCCTGGTCCGAACCAAAGATCTGAGTGGTGGTCTGCCTGTTACCCAGGGGTCTCTGTTTGCTTCCAGACAGAATAGAGTTCAGTGCACATATGAAAAGCCTATTGTCTGCAAAAAAAGACACCCCAGTGGACATTGGATTAACTTTACGCTACAGCAAGTGCCTGCCTACTACAAGTTGCAACCTATCACGGTAAGCGATCCGTAGCCTACAAATGATAGCCGAGTGTTCGTCAGGCGACTTAAAGGATAAGTTTGGTTTCTACAGCTTTCACATTGTTTATAGAATGAAGTAGAACAATACACTCGCCCAGAAGGCTTTCCTGATCCAAACAGTGCTTTAGGAGATATTTAGATCCAAAATCGAACGGCGGACATCCGTATAATGGTAGCACATAGGGCATGTATAGTGCTGCTCCTAAAACTGCATTAATCGTCCAAATACTCATTAGTTTCAGCAATATTTCATCATGGTCCGCTCGTGCTACTCCTCCATTACAGTCTGTGTCACTTCAGACATGTCTTTGTGACTGTGCTGACCTCTGAACTGAAGAAGAAGAATGTTTGCCTCTGCACATGCGCTGCCATTATAGCCGCCGCTCGATTTTGGATCTAAATATCTCCCGAAGCACCGTTTGGATCAGGAAAGCCTTCTGGGTGAGTATACTGTTCTACTTTATTCTATAAACAATGTGAAAGCTGTAGAAACCAAACTTATCCTTTTAAACCTTGTTCAATTCGTCACAGAAGGCATAGTCTGAGGATTAGTTTTATGTATTCATCAATTTTACATTTATTTAGGTAAAATTCACTTGAAAAAAGAAAGGGCTCACATTGTATGCATGAGTTACTTTTCAAAGGCGTTCCGGTGTGTTCCGGTAGAAGAGGTCTGTATATTTCTTACCGGCATGGGCTTCTGGTGCGTTCCGGCTTACTTTCACCTCTGATCATTATGGTCAAGGAACTATTGCTTAAAGATGTAACAGCAAAATGTGAGCTACCTTGGGGTTCGAATGCTTTCTAGTTGATACAGGTGATTGGTAAAGCTAAATTAAGGTTCAGCAGCCTTTCATTTGTCTTTGTTAGTCGGTGTGAAATCAGAGCCTCACAGACCTCCTCAGTCAGACAGCAGTACATCTTAGGGGTCTCATTTGAAACGAATAGCAACCTGCAACATTTGAATAGGCTCCAGCGCTGCCTTCAAGAGGGGCCGGCTTTGTTCAGTTAGTTATTGATGTGGTAAAATGGCTGCTCATCTGGGTGATATTTAGCTGTGTAATCATGCTCCAATAAGCAGCTCAGGGTTCAGCTTCGTTGTTGAGGGTTGCGTACCGGGGAACCACAAGGGAGAAGAGGAGATGTGGATGCTCTAGTTATTGAAAGTGTGTGTGTCTACAGCTGTGTGTGTGTGTGTGTGAGGAGGAGTGCTGATGAAGGCTGAGCTCTGTGATGAGAAGCCAGTTGGCCAAAACCTTCCTCTTCCTCCTCCCACCCTCAGAGAGACATCAGAGACACAGGAGTCCAGTGATGGATTTCACACAAGCGGATTTCCTTCGTCTGGACTCAGCAAAACATAAAAACATTCAACCCCTCCAGTGTTGCTGTTCTATTGTTGAGTTTGTTTTAATACAATTATTTTGTTCTGATAAATGTTGTTCTGATGATGTTTGAAGAGGTAAAGTGTCTCACTTTTAAGTCTCTTTTTGCAGCTCAACTGTATTTTCTTTAATTTATTTCTATATTATACAGCAAGAGGTGAAATTTGTTCAATAGAGGTGTAAAAAAAATATCGATACAGCAATATATCGTGATACTCTGATACAATAATGATAAATCTTCACGATTTTTTTGTAGAAATTAAAACTCATATTTTATCAGTTGGAAATAAAAACAACTTGTAAGTATGCTCAGTTTTTTTATGCAGTCTGTTCAATTCAGACAGTGACAAGAAAAATATGTGATTTTTTAAATTACTTTTGTGTTGTCAGTAAGTTAAAGCACGTTGTTCTTCATGTGTTTAATAACAGTTTGAGCGGCACTGCAGGTTTGGATGCTTTCAATACATTATTAAAGGGAAAACAATAATTACTTTGGAAAAAATTTGTTCAAGTGACTTGATGCACTCTGTGTTTTCAGGTTAAGTGTATGTATGTAACACTGCATTTGACATTTTTCAAAAACAATAAAATGGAAAAGTTGTTTTCAAGTAAATAGTTTGGACTGATTTGTACTTTCAGTTTTGAGCAATATTGTCTGATTTACATTAACACCATCTCTAGTTTTTTTTTCTTAGATAACTGTAGAATATCGCAATACATCACATTATCGTGATATCATGATATATCATGATATTATCGTATCGTAACCCAAATATCGTGATACGTATCGTATCATGAGGTTCTTGCCAATATTCATCCCTATTGTTCAATCAGGAGAGACTTAGATGGTTTCCACACCTACAGCTCAGATACTTTGTTCAAATTCAGTTAAAAAATATCTCAGATGAGTATGTTTCCTTTGGGTTGATTCATTTTTACATGGCAGTATTTTGAAAATGGCAAAGTCTAGGCCAAGGCTCACAAAACTCCAGACTTGGTCTTACAGTACATCATTATGACACAGCCAGGGTTGATTTGACAAAACACACTGTGCATTATGAGAGGCGAGCCAGCAGGCCAAGCTACCCACTATTAGTGTGAGGTAGTGAAAACTGCTATTTTAATGGCTTAGGCATTATGAAACAGGTACAGCTGGCTGGAATTTAAATTGTAAAGGGGTAAAGAGGTGAAATTAATTGATTTAAGAAGCCAGTATCAATAAGAGTGCAAAATAAATATTGAATGCAACTCAGATTATCAGTGTTATTCAGCCTAAAAATGGTGCTTTTCTATTCTGAGGGGCAAACTCTCTAAAATTAATTTCTAAGATATTTTTCCACTGTGGCACACCTTTGCTGCTGTTTTTGTTCTCATTTCACCAAAGGGCACAGTGAAGCTAAATGGTAAACCCCAGGTGAGGACTGACTGTGTTAGCAATTATACCTCACAATGATTTTTCTGGAGGCTGAATTATCTTCAGCGTGCACTGAGAGCAGATTACCAAAACCCCAGCCAGCACACAATAAGACCCCTATTACACAAGCAATGAATTTCATCAAGAAGTAGAGCTAGAGAGAAGAAAAAAAAACTACCCAGCCATCCATCCATGGAGTCACAGAGTCTACCTTGAGTCGAGCTCTGGCTGAATACCGATCAGCCCGGGGAAGCCGCCACAATCCCCGGCAAGATATTCAATACAGCCACAAACCTCCAACTCAGCAAGAAGCTAAGAGCGGCCATCTCCAGTGGCTCTGATTTCATGCTCCAAGCTTTATTTCCCTCGGCCGCTGAAACAAATCCAACCCAACCCCCACCCTCGTTTTCCATTGTTGGCCCACGAACGTGACTGCATGCAGAAAGTGGCCATCGTGGTCACACTCTGATGAACCCCCCCTCTGTGGACAGTCAAGAGGGAAAAGATCTGTTTTTATCACCAGACCAGCTGTGCTTGTCCTTACTGTGGGTCCATCCATGAGGAAAATGTTCATGTATCTTCATGATATAAAGCACAGTTATAATAGAGTCTCCCTGCTGAGCATTTGTTAGGGTTTAAATCAATGTTAGTGCACAGCAGCCCTGGCTCCGTGTCAAGGTGAATAATGGTGCTCACGAGCGCAGTCCGCTGATACATACACTCTATATTCATCGGAGCGTGTGTCACATACATTTCCATCCTGATTTGTTCGTACTGCATGAAGGTTTAATGACTGAGGTCTTCATATGCCACAGCCTCACTAAAAAGGGGAAAGCATCTAAAATTTGTACTGACATGAAGCCCCCTCTGCTGACGGCCAAAAATCAGAATCTCTTAATAAAGACTGTGCTCCTGTCTCTGATGATCATCTCAGAGCAAAAACACCTTCATTTAACCTGCCAGGTCAACCATGTGAGTGCAAGACAGAAAACAACAATGAAAGAACTACATTTACAGGCAAGTACAGAAAAATATTTTCCTCATTTTTCCACTGGTTCCTGATGATGAGAAAACTCTTTTATTTAAAAATCAAAGCGAAACGCCAACATTTTTTCTTTTCATGTCCTCCCTCACTCCCAAACCCATGAAAAGTAGATAGACATCATCCTTTCAACTATGAGTACAGTAACAAGAAAGAGGTGATGGGAAAAACTCGCCCATCGCTAATCGCCTTAGCTCAAACACTGGGAGTCAATGGGTAGTATTAACCTGCCTCTGCCTACAGTCATCAGACAAACACTTCAGCAACTCTACACAATCTTGTGTGCTTGTTGAGACTTGATTTGTGACGCTACGTTACCTATTTTGGACCAAGATTAGCACTATATGGAACTTTTCAAAAGAAATAAATTTTAAAAAAACAGCATGTGCAAGCACAAACCACGGGGACATGCATTCTTTTGTTACCTACTTACTACTTATTTCCTGCAATCACAATCAAAAGAATGGTGTCTTTCTGCCTGTCAAAAAAAAAACTGTTGGCATATCCATTAAATCAACATCCTGGCTCAGTTTACTTCATGTCATACTTCATGTTAAATTATCATGAGCTCTGCCATTTCCCTTCCAGCCACATGAAGATTTTGTCATAAAGTGAGTCTCCCAAACCCATCAATCAATAATAATGATAATAATTTAACCAGGAAAAAATATAATTGAGATTAAGAATCTCATTTACAAAAGTGTCCTTGCCAAGACAGGCATCAGTACATTTAAAAGCTACAAAGATAAAACTGTAACAAACACAAATCAACACAAATATAAGAATCAAAAAGTAGTTCATTAGTCAACGCATCTATAACCTGCAGCACCTTATTCTAATATCTGGAACTTTTTTTTTTTTAGATATAACAGACCAGCTACTCAAGGCCCAATTTTCCTGTAGCAGATCAAGTCTGCAGGCTCAGCATTTCCAGCACTTCTTTTACCCATATTAAGATGAACTTTGAGGACAATCGGTCAGTCAATCAATCTTTATTTTTACAGCACCAAATCATAAAAAGTGTTATCTTGTTACACTTTACAAAAGGGTAGATCAATGTCATTCTGTTTTTATTGGAATTTATTGTATTTAATTTCTTTACTTCATTTTTTGATTCCATACATGAACAGCCATCCATGTGAGTGGATGGAGGTAGAGAGGTGGGCAGAGACAAAGGGACTAAAATGAGAATTCAGGATTAATTTATGGATGCATGGACCATCACATTAATCTCTATTGAGCTGAAATTTATTAGAGGTTAACCCTTGAGATGTGGAGGAAGAACAACCTTATTTCCTTTGAAGCTAATCCATCATGTGATGGCAGGGAGATGATTTTTAAAATACACCCCAATGTCAATTTACTGATTTTTTTTTTTTTTATTCGGGAATCTTTTTGCATTCAGACAAATATGCGGATCACCACCAAAATTTTACAGCGTCTTCCTTAGATCACACCACACCTCTTCGAAAAGTTTCATGTGAATCAAACCATTTTTTTAATGTAATCTTGCTAACAGACAACGAAACAAACAAACATACACTGGTGAAAACATAACCTTCTTTACGGAGGTAAAATCCTCCTCTTCTGCCTGACCAATTTGGTGGTGGTGCATTCAATCTCTTCTAAAGTCTCTTTTCTTTTAGTCTTAGCAGCAACAGCTCCTCAGTATTTATCAGCTCAAACTCTAACGCCATAGACTGAAATTCAATCACTATGGTTTCCCGAACACAAACATGCACAAAGTGTAGCAGAACCAGATTTTGTCAGTAAAAGTAGCACAGGAATTATCCTGCTGACTAACATTAAGGAGTGTTGCTGGGAAAGACAGTTACACTTAAGAATATAGTGCTCACAGTGATACATTGACCACTGTGATGTAACTGCAGCTTGGTTTAATGAAAAGGCTTCAATCCTCCATGAATGAACGAGCCCTAACCCTTATTATCCCAACCCCAGCCATTAAAGGAGACCATTAAACAGATCTGAGCCTAATTTTTGCCATTTACCAATAAAGGCAACGACTCCCCATTTAAATTCAGACAGAGGAAGGGTGCTGACTCCCCTGGATAAATGTGTTGTCAGAGGAAGTACATTAAGCCCCTTGATCATCACCCTGTCCTCCATGAATTACTGTGCAGGCCAGTGACCCTCTGCTTCATCACCGAGGGCGAGGACGAGGTTACACTAAAGAGAGGAGGGCAGCAGAGAGCCAGGCCTGGGAGGGAAGTGATATTGAAACATCACTAATGCAGCTGCAGCCATCAGTGATTGTGGTGCGTGAGAGGCCTATGGGAGCGCCTGCCCAGCAGGGAGAATGAGGTAATGATGAAAAAAAAAAAGCTCTGAGCAGAGACAACAAGAGAGGAGAGCCTCCGCTAATGAGCTATTGACATTTTCAGAGGAGAAGTCAGGGGAGACAGGCGAACAGGCAGGATTGAAATGCATCAGGCTTTCATTTGCCCTGAAAGTGAGGTATTAAAGTATGATGTGAACATTAGCATACAAATACAGCAGAACAAAAGTAATTATGTTGAAGCTGAAAGAGAGAGAGAGGAGGTGAGAAATTAAAAAGAAGACAGAGGAAGACAAGTGCAATCATCAGGCTGAAAAAAATCAGGAATAGATTAATCAAGATATAAATCACACAGGACCAGGAGTGATCTGAGAGCAACAACCTCCGCCAGGGCTTTTCCAACATTGTCAGGAGGTTATTAGCAAAAATGTGGAACACCGTCCTATCTCTGAAAGGATAAGTTCGGTTTCTACAGCTTTCACATTGTTTATAGAATGAAGTAGAACAATATACTCACCCAGAAGGCTTTCCTGATCCAAACAGTGCTTCGGGAGATATTTAGATCCAAAATCGAGTGGCGGACATCCGTATAATGGTAGCACACGGGGCATGTATAGCGCCGCTCCTAAAACTGTATAAATCATCCAAAAACTCATTAGTTTCACCAATATTCCATCATGGTCCGCTCACGCTACTCCTCCAAGACAGCTCCACCCATGTTTTTCTGACTGTGCTGACCTCTGAACTGAAGACTTTCTTTACGGCTGCCGCGCATGCGCAGCACAGCTTACTCCTTTCGATGAGCTCCTCATCTGTAAACTCTGGCTCGAAACTGTAAAGACAACCATCATATTCAAAGTTCTCGTCCACAACATCTTCATCTGATAGATATTTGTCCATTTTGCACAAAACTGGAAGAAGAAAGTTGTTGAGTAGCCAGCGGTCGCCCCTGAAACAATGAACCGTACTGCGCAGCCGTAAAGAAAGTTTTCAGTTCAGAGGTCAGCACAGTCAGAAAAACATGGGTGGAGCGACCCCGGACTGTCTTGGAGGAGTGGCGCGAGTGGACCATGATGAAGTATTGGTGAAACTAATGAGTTTTTGGATGATTTATGCAGTTTTAGGAGTGGCGCTATACATGCCCCGTGTGCTACCATTATACTGATGTCCGCTGCTCGATTTTGGATCTAAATATCTCCCGAAGCACTGTTTGGATCAGGAAAGCCTTCTGGGTGAGTATACTGTTCTACTTCATTCTATAAACAATGTGAAAGATGTAGAAACCGAACTTATCCTTTAATGTTAATAAATCTTTTGAAAAATTCCAGGAACCAAATCCAGATTCAGATCCACCAAAATCTAGCCACTTCTCATTTGTACCATAAGAATCTAAAAAAAAGGAAATGCCATTCAAATCTGTTGAAAACTTTCAGTTATTAGCAAAAATCTGGAAAACTACCCTGTCTCACAATGTTAATATAACCTTTGAATATTACTGGATCTGCATTGGGGTCTCGATCACCACTAAAATCCAGTCAATTCTTCCTTGTGCCATAACCAACATCCCTTTAAAATTTCATCACAGTTGTGTTAATAACTTTTTGAGATATCATATCAGACAAACAAGCAGACAAATGCCTGCAAAATCATAACCTCCTTGGTAGATATATTAAGACAGAAAATAACTGTGTTAATGGAAAAAAGGTGATCAAACTAAAAACAGAACAATTCAAAGAAAAAGGAACTAATGACCAAAAAGTCTTCAATAATAAAAGCTCTCACCTCAGCAGCCAGTCCAAAAGTTGACTTATGCACTCAAATGTTACATGACTATTAAAAAAATAGCTGATGTGTGCAGAGATTGGCCCACATTCAGCTCAAAGAACTGTTGTTGTACCAAATAACAGCCTAACAGAGATGGTAGCATTGCTGTGGGCTGCTTCAGTCTTGTGAAGAGTTCAGTGAGCAGTCACAACCACAGACATTTGTGGTCTGTGTTTCTCTCTGACTTGTGCTGTCATTGCATCTTTGGTTCATTCAGACTTGTTTTTGTGGGTAATTTATAACATTTCTTGGATTTGTCATTGGAAAATGCTGACAAAACAATTTGAACGCTGTTTTTTTAATCATACTCATCCAAAGACTTCACATGGCATTAATAGTCCTTCATACTGTTTTCATTCCGATTGTCTTGATGTTATGAAAGTGATAAAGATAAAATCATTGCATTAAATGAACATGGCTCTGCCTCTGTGACAAACTGAACAGTAATTTACTGCTCATCAGTGGCCCCATTTTGTACATGGGTAGTTTCCTCAATCTGATTGAAATCAATCGGATTAAGTGAATCTGATTCGATCTGTATACATGAACTTTGAGTAAAGAGATCCACGTTCAATCCGCGTTTGCATGGCCCCAGCTGAATCCAATTGTATTGTTTTTTTTGACATGCTCAGAAGGTCACTCTGCCAATACCTACAAATGTGTAAGAGAAGAAGAGGTGCACTTTCTGCTTCCTGTTTACCTCTAGAAAGATGGATCAACGTCGTGTTTTGTTGGGGGACGCTTATTGTGTTATGGTTACATTTATTTGAGGCTCTGAAGTCATTTTTTAGCTCTCTCAGGGTTTCTATTAAAAAGTTTGTTTCCTCCACCATCCAGTTCTTCTGTTTGTTCGCCATGTTTGTTTGGGCACGCTCTGCGTACGTCACTACGTGCCTCTTACGTACTACGGAGCACCTGCACAGACTGAATCCTCTCTATCAACCCAATCCACTCCACTCAGCCGTTAACATGAAGCATGGAGCGGATTATCAATCGGCGTAGACTACCTCTTACAATCCGATCTGAAATACAATCAGATCCGGGTGAATCTGATTGGCTAAGGTGTTTACATGAGACATTTCTAATCTGATTGACCTTTTAATCTGATTGTAAATAGGATTTTTTGACCCATGTAAATGGGGCCAGTGTTAAATATTTGAAAAGGGTATGACAAAATGTAGAAGGTGTTAGCTAATACTGATGGACAACTTACATAGAAACTCCATCCGTTAGTGAGTGAATATAAAAGGGTGTAGATGTGAAAAGGTAGATATGACCTGCTATGCATGGTGACCACTACAGTAGACAGATATTTGAAATACATCCTACACCACTTAGGTTGCAGTACCATGTCCAACTACCACGTGGTAAACTCCCAAATCCCGGTCTCAGCTTTCAAAACAATATTATCTTTGCATATTTTTGTTATATCCAGATATTGATATCATAAATCCAAAATGGCCAATCTCTAAACACATGGTGTTAAATCCCTTTAAAGTCAAAGAAACAGACATGTTAGATAACTATATTTTCTAATTTAATAATTTATAAAAGAACAACATTAATTTTTAACTTGTTTGAAGGTTAAAAACATTTAAAAGAGAGTATTTCTTTGTGATTTAGTAATTCATGCATGAAAGGGTGGAAGTGCTTTAAGAAGTCAGAAAAGGCTCGAAAAAGCTTCTCTAGGCTCAGGTCTATTTACATTTTTGAGTAGTTTGAGAAAAATCCCTCAAAGAAGTCTTGATTTATTGCACCCACAAGCACTGCCTGAATGAACAAAATGACAACTTGAAAACGTTTCGCCTGCAGCCTCAACTGTTGGCAGCACAGAAGCACAACAAAGAGGGCAGAGTTGAGAGAAAATCAAGGGTCAACTCAAAGTTCAGCAGATTCAAACATGACAAACTGTACAATGGCATTTCCAAAACATTACATTTTAAATGAGCTTTTTAGATTCTCATTTGTCTCTCTTTTCAGAGTGAACCCTCCTCCCCTTAAACAAAGCAACATCTCTTCTCTTCTACTGATGACAGGTTGAAACTTCTTCCTAAAGGTCAGGTGGTGGGAGCCATGTTTCCCTTGCTGTCAGCGGCTCTGAAGCATCAGCTCAGTCTACAGACAGTCTCAGACACACCGTGTTGCCGAGGCGCATCTCACAGACTAATTGACTGGAGCTCAAGCCAACAGGGTCCCTGAAGAACGGCTGCCAATTTGGCTCTTAAATACATTAGCATTGATTTTTCTGTGTTCTCTTGTCATCACAGATGTACAGGCCGTGAATCAGGAGGCCACGCAGGACAAAGACTCCATCAACAGAATGTGGGGTTGAGAACTATTATGATGCTAGTGTTGCTAAGCATTGTGGACATGCTGAATAACATGTTCAAGAGTTAAAAGAGTGAGAATAACGTTAATGTTAGCAGGGCACGAACTGTTAATGCACACTCCATGTATGAAGCCTACAGTATGCTGACTGGGTGGCCTGTGTAAAAGACTGATAAAGACGGACTCCTTTTACTTTTCTTCTCTTTTCACCATCATACAAGCCCAAAAATAAACCTTGAAAACATATTTTATTTTATTTAACCTTTGTTTAACCAGGAAAACCTCATTGAGATTAAAAACTTCTTTTGAAAGAGTGTCCTGGCCAAGACAGCAGCACACTCAACAGTTTTTCACAAGCACAAGCAGCCATCAAGAAAGCCATTTAGAAAGTCACAATTTCAGACAGAGAATTTTGCTTGGACTGTCCACATGAGGCAGATAAAGTGCATTAGTCAAAACATCTGCAGCCAGATTTGTCCGTCTCCAAGTTGCTCAACATGTCTTAGGCCCCATCCACACAAAGAAAAAACGCTTAACAGTTTCCAAAACGATCGACACAAAGACGAAAGCGTCTCAGAAAATGTGTGCGTCTATATGAATGCACTCGATACGCATCAAAACGCTGTAAAACACATGCCAGACTTCTTGGGGCGCTGTAACAATATGATGGAAACAAGCGGAAACAGACGAAAAAACAGTGGGCATGCGCACTTGCAGCAAAAGCTGGAAACAGAGATTGTGATAAAGTGACCTTAAGTGCTGTAATGTGTCCTTGATAATTGTTTGTTCAACTCGGTGGTGATTGAGAAGGAGATTTTGCTGCAACGGGGATAGAAGGGTCACTAGCTTCATCAGCACATATGCTACACCGTACGCCGCCGTTGTTGTTGTCATTGCCGTGTGTGGCGCATGCGCGTCAATGAAGATATGAAACTATGACGTAAGCGTATCTGAAAACTTGCGGAGAGCCAGTGATCATGGAGCTACATATACGGCATTTCAAAATCTTTCCACTCTGGAACCTGGTTTCGAAAATGATAGTTTACAGACCCCCAAAACGCCGTCTTCGTATGGATGATACGCAGATTCGGCAAGAAACGTGTGCGTTTAGACCTCGGCTTGGCTTCGTGTGGATGGGGCCTTAAAAGTGTCCAGTGACACCGGATAAATATATACTGTATATATAAATGTAAATTTATTTATTTATACAGCCCTTTACAACAACCCTTTCAGTGAAACAAAGTGCTGTACAATAGGTAGGTAGCAAGTAAAACCCAATAAATAAAAACAATTAAAAACAATTTAAAGCATTTAAAGCATTAAAAACAATAAAAGCAATAAAACAGAAAAGACAGAAAAAAATACAATGCAATAAAACAAAGCAAGAGTGCTACCTTGCTACTGGGTATTTAAAGCTATCCCAAATAAATATGTTTGCAGTCTAGATTTGAAAGGCCCATATTTATGTATTTAAGTTCATAACTTTCTTAAAACAAACTTCAACAAATCCATACTTGGACAGTCATAAAACTTCTGTGAAGTGTTACAACAGAGTGAAGATTGTATCATCTACATAAAACTGACTCTGAGGTACTTTTTCCATGAATATCATAATTAGAGGATCCAGAATTGGACCCTGAGGCATTACTGATGGTAAAAGAGGTTAAACAACATCCACATTATACAGCGAGTCCTCTCTGTGAGACCAGCTTAAAGATATTTATTAGCAAAATACAATTTAACATCGACTTGAGAGGTAAATAAGGCTGCAGCAGTAAAATAAGTCTTAAAGTTAATTTGAATAAAGTAAAATAAACACATAGTAAGCTTTCCTGAAGCACAAAGATTAAACTGTTGCAGTGACTTAGAGTCTTTGTATATTTAACGTTGAGCTATGGAGCCTTCGGTTTACTGCTCAGGACTCTAAAATAAAGCGGCTGTTTGGTGTGTGAGCAGTAAATCCACAAGCCTGATGCAGCTTTATATGAAGGAGCGTAAACAAAGACAGGCGCTGTTCTGCACAGCTGCCTGTGTAAATACTGGAGGAATTTTCTGAGGACAAATTGCCTCTTATTCCTTACTCAAACATAACAGAGCACCAGAGGGAGGAAGCATCATCCATTTTCAATTAGGTGACTCGGCTAATGAGAAGTGAAGCCCTTCATTTTAATTACAAAACTGAGCGATCGCAATCACAGGCTGGGAAGAGCGGACGACCCATGTTAATAGAAAAATTAGACGTACAACAGAGCGTGGAGGGCAAAACAAAGACGTGAGATGATTTTAAATTGAGGGGGATTCGGAGGGATTAATGGTAGATTTGAGTATAAAAATGTAATAAAGGCTGATCTTTGAATACAGAGACAGAAAATAGAATTTAAAAAAATGCTATTAAGTACTGATAAATATGCACATTGGAAGGGGAATTTAAGATGCTCAAACCATGTAGCCTGCATTACTGTGAAACATAAATACACCAGGAAGGAAAAAATGCCACCAAGGGCGAAATCTGACATTAAAATACACAAAATATTTCATGAGGATCGATGCAGCAGCCGCACACGCCATCAAAAATAAATAAATTACAGGCAGGAAATGGCAGATGATGGATCCTTGGAGGGCGAGCATAACCTTGCACTCCAAACTGTCAATACCCCCGCTGACAGTGAAGCTCATGTTCACTCCCCCTCCAGAAAATGCATTAGACACAGATGATATCCTGAGCCCGGGCCTTCAATCCAACACACAACCACTAATCTGTTAATTGATCTGACAAGGGGAAGGGGAGAAAGTGTGTGTGTGTATTTGTGTATGTGTGGAGGGATGGAGGGATGACATTACTGCAGAAATATATAATCTTTTATAATGGGTTCAGGGACCCCGGGCAGATGAGAGCTGGCTGTTGTTTGGTGAGGCTCTTTAAGAATTCATCCATCGACCTTTATTGTCAGCGATCTGTTAGGGTGATTCATAGTTATTGATACTGTAATGCAGATCTGAATCAGAGAGGAAAATAAGAGTTAGCTGTTGATGTAGATATTTAAAATCACAGTAAAATCACTAAAGACTGATACGAGAACTCACAGGTGATGCTTGTTCATATCAACGCGTCAGACTGTCAAAGAAGTGATGAAGCCTGTTGGTCTCAAAAACAAAGCCAATGCATCTGATTTAAGTACAGCTGGTGCAGCGGTAACCTGAAACGTCAGATGACAGTTCCATATATCTGCCATGGAAATATTTCACTGATCCATTTGGGAAAGAGCGGTTCAAAAATGTTTTCAGAGGCAGAATCTTCTAAAACAACAGCAGCGTGTGATTGGACAGTCATTCAGCTTGTCACACTTATCACAGACCAATCCATATCAAGTAACACTGCTTCGTATGATGTAGCATATGTAGCAATTATACGTAGTGGCTAACGGCTAACAACAGTTAGCTTAAACTACCTTAGACTGTGGTCTTACATTAAATTATACCACACAGATGCATCATGAAACACTGGTATGTGACATGAACCTCATCAAAGACAGTCTCTACCAAGTTTTCTTGGTAAACTTCTGAGGAGAGCAGATTTCGCCAAGTATCAATGATTAACCATTATTGATCACAGAGTAACCGGCATGTCCGTGGAGGATTTCTGCTGCGTTCCATTTACCTCGGAACTGGGAACTGGGAGTGACGTCATCTCTGACTTATCGGTGTTCCAGTTGAAGTAAGAAAAAAACATGCCAATCGACCAGGCTATTATCACTATGGCAGCATTTTTGTAAGTATAAGTCTAACAATACTATGTATACAGCTGACTTAGAGTGACACACACTGGACAGAAGTGCTAATAAATTGATTATTGCAGGGACTTAATAACTGTTTACACTGGGGGCAGCCATCTTCAGTTGTCAACTCGGGGGTGGCGGGGTTCCCCCGAGTTCCCACGAGGAAATTCCGACCTCGGGGGGCGTTCCAGTTGCAGTTTCCTACTCAGAACTCAGAAATTCCTACTTCCGAGTACAACTGGAACGCACCATTCTCTCCCAGTTTCCAGCAGTGATCCCCGGTCAGGAGAAGAGCAAAAACTTGATTTCTTCTAAGACAAGCTTCAAGAGACGTTTTTTCCTCCTCTTTTAAAGAAAAAATGGAGTCAATTTTGGATTAAAAAAAGGCAGATGTTGAGCCCATTTCAGAAGCAGCCATTGTTTTCAAACATGCAGTCACTTCCTGGTGTCGTCACATCTGCAGCTCCTGCCTCTCTTCCCTGATTGGGCCGTTAAGCATTCAGCCGAGTCAAGTTGTTGGACAATGGAGGTTGCCAAGACAGTTATGCAGATATACACTCTAAAGAAAAGTCAGTTTGTTTCTATGAAAATAAATTTTGCAATGACCCTGCAACAACTGCTGGTAAAGTTTCTCTCTTGGTGTTGAAAGTGAAAGTAAATCATGTTACTCACAGGATGAGCTCCTCAAAAACTGTTTGGAAACATAATTTTGGTGGATTATTTCTCCCCTTTAATAGTACTAATTGACTTTACTAATTTTATCTAAATGATTAGTCCAAGTTAAAACGAGGAACAACATGTAAGGATCATGCGTTCCCAGATTTAGCAACATAGCCTAGCATGTGGGTATAGAAACCTGGGAAAATGTGACAAATTCCTTTGAAACTGGAAGCTGGTGTACCAGTAACCAGAGCAGCAGGGTTATTTGGTATCAGCTGTGGTGCCATTTCCAATTTTGGACCAAGTTCTGAGAGACTGGTGAACTAAAAGATGGGCTGCAAAGTTGACAACACCCCAAGAAGACCGGTTCCTCACCCTTGCATCATGGAGGAACCGTAAGCTTTCTTCCAGGGCCACTTTTTTTATGCATTATCCACCTGCTTATCTGTGTTGCTTATTCCACAAATGCACAACCCATACAAGTTGAACTTCGGGACTAATCAGGCTTCAAACAGTATAAAATACATGACTAATTTGCATCATTAAAGAGACTGTGAGGAGTTTCTAAGTAAGTAGAAAAAAGTCTCACTTTTAGATATATGCCTGATGGAAATACACACTTTAAGATGAGTTTTATAGCATCAAAATAGGTTATCTATAAATGCTATTCCTTAGCCTTTCTGTCGGGTCGGACAGAGCTGGACTGGCCTGGATACTCAACTTCAGGAACAAGACAATTAAAAATAGAGCAAATTTATATTACTCGGACACGTCTTAGAGCACCGGGCTGTGAGTAGAGATATATAGCCGGCTACAAAACTACAATACTAAGTTTTCCAAAAATTGCTTGTTGTCACACATCAAAAACTACCGCTACGTAACTAGAAAGAGACACATTACCTCGTCGCTTTGCATCCTGTAAGTTGTTGAAAAAAGAACTTGTAAAGCAATGCAGAGTTCTGAGGAAGGTCTGAGCTGCATTTATTTGCATCACAACAAACACACGCTTTGGCTTGGGTCACGTCTTTTGGTGCGTTCAAGTTGTAGTCAGAAGTAGGAATTTTGAGCTCCGAGTAGGAAACTGCAACTGGAACGTTCCCTGAAGTCGGAATTTCCTAACGGGAACTCGGTGAAACCTTGCCACCCCCAAGTTGACAATCGAAGATGGATGCCCCCAGTGTGAACAGTTATTTAGCTCCTGTAATAATCCATTTATTTGCACTTCTGATTGAGGTGTGTCACTCTAGATCAGCTGTATACATAGTATTGATAGACTTGTATTTACAAAAATGCTGCCATAGTAACAGCAGCTAATAATAGCCTGGTAGATCTGCATGTTTTTTTCTGACTTCAACTGGAACTCCGATAAGTTGGAGATGATGTCACTCCCAGTTCTGAGGTAACTGGAATGCAGCGTTAAGACAGTCTCCGCGCGTGCTCATGGGTAGCAGAGTCTTTATGTCGCCGGTAGTAGATTCTCCTCATAGCACCTTTAAAGAGGAGAAACAATCGGCTGAAATAATGTTGCTAAACTGTTTTATAGGAGTATAGTTTAGATCTTAGATGGAATAGATCCTGACTGAGAAAAAGAAAACATCATGACAGAAGTTCGATTATGAGGATGAGCATTGATTTCAATTAACTCCACTTTCGAAACCAAACGGTCACACAGGCTTGGTTCATTACGTTATACAGTATATGATGACTTGGTAACATGTAGTAAACATGTTACCTTTACAGTAGCTAAGACCTCTAACTCAGTCTGCATCCCAAGCTTTCAACAAAATGTCAGAGTGTGACTTCCTGTTGAAAAAGTATCTAAAATATTAAGCTTGTAGTATGATGTTTTTGCTTGTATGAATCACCGTCAGACTCAGATACCAAAAGCTTTGAAGTGACTGAAGCCCACCGGGTCCAAAGCGTCCTCCCACTCCCCCTCAGTAGACCTGGAGAAGCTTCAGAGAGCTCAGACTGTGGGGAGTGTGCAGGACGACAGCAGCATTATTTCACAGACAGGGATAATGGAGGCAGAAGTGTTTTGGTATTACTCTGCTTCTCATGCACTAAAGGGATTATGGGCCTGATCAAGGCTGCAGTGTAGGTGATAAGAGTCAAAAACAAGAAGAAAAAGTGAGTCACACGCTCTAATCCCCTCCACAGCGCTCTCAGCAGCAGACGCTCAGCATCCTCTTCTGCCTCACATGTTCGCTGTAGAGACGGAAAGAGCTTAGATGATGCAGCATGTTTCATTTTCATGTTGAACTAAACCTGAGGTGGTGCTCCCAGTCATGGCCTCTTAGTACAGACAGTCTTACAGATCATTTTCTGTATAGACTGAAGATCCAACAAACAACAGTGATGCTGCTCAGTCGTTTAAACTGCAAGACTTTTCTGTTATACATCCAGTTTTTACATTTCAGAGAGCAGAGGCAGGGTATGATTTAGAAACTGTTTAAAGAAAATGAGGATGTTTCACTAGACTTTTGTATTTTTTAGATAAAGTGGATTGCATTCTTTATATTTATTGCATTTAAAGTATTTTCCAGAATGAATTTTAGCCTCTATATTAAGAGCTAAGATTTTAATTTATTAGACCAAATGTAAGGTTTAACCCACAGCTGCCCTTAATTAACATCAATGGTTATTAACAATAATAATACTAATGAGCAAAAACATGTTCCAGTAATGGTTAGTACACCAGTGTGTAGAATCTCTTAACTAAAAATATATTTTCAACCCTTTAACTTCCAGCTTAACTTTTTGGCATGGGACATCAATAAATTTAGTGATATTAAAAAAAACATAACAAATCAAGACATTGTTTGATACTGTTAATATTTCAGGGAAAATTAGAACAAATCAAAGACCAATTTTTTTTTTGGTGTGGGATTTAAAGGTTATAAAAGCTAACACTTGACTTTGTGAGGACATAGAAATAACAAATATCTGTGACAAATCAATCACAAAAGGCAGAAAAATTATAAATAAAATAACAAAAGATAACTTCAACTAGTTGACATTGAGTTTGACAACCATGCAAAAAATGTTGTTGGTGAATAAGAGATTATATAAATATACTGTATATGTATTTATATATCTCAGTGAATGGTATTAAAGTATTCAAAATAATAATGATGGTAATAACTTTTTGCTAATTAAATCCTACACAAAGAAAATATCAGATATTTTGGTTTGTTTGCAGTTTTTTTTTCTGTATCCTAAAACATTGACGGAAACAAACATTTTTAACACATCAAATATTCCTGAATTATTGACCTCTGCCTAACAGTTGAGCTGGGAGTTAAAGCGTAATGTCAAAATGTTATAACAGTTGTTACCCATGATTTTTTTTTTGTTTACAAAAAAAAGCTAAAAAACAGGAAAGCACATTATTATGTCTTGATAAAGATGTGACATTATAAGTATTTATTCAAATTTTATTTATTTACTCGTACAGAAAACCTTGTTTCAGAGGTTGCATTGGAGCCCAGTGAGCTGCACAAATTTGGGTATAAAACGGTGAATTCAGTTTGAAATTCCTCAATGTTGTTCAAAATAGCCACAGTAGCATTTTAGGCTTTAAACAAGTTCTTGTATTTTAATGCTACTTACACATTCATGGCACCTGAACCAGGGCCAGTTTAAAACTTACAAGTTGTTCCAACCAATTTCATGACAGATATTAAAATTTAATTGCATTTTCTTGAACTGTGTGTTAATTTGAGTTTTTGCACACTTTTCTGCATTCATTAACTTTATATTATATGGAATAAAACTGAAATACAGATATATTATCACATCTAAGACTGCACAAAAAAACACTGTGTTACAATGCTCATGGTCACACAGTGACACCTGAGGATTTGATATACTGAAACATGATTTTACAGCTGACACCAGCTCTTCTTCAGCTGAAGGGACGTGACTGCATCCAGAGTAAAATTAACTCCGCCCTTGCTGAAAGGTTGCCCAACATCAGAACTTTAACTCCTCTTCAAAAACAGAGTCCTGGATTATGACTGATGAGCACAAGTTTGGATTTTTCTTCTTATGGGTGAGTAAAAGCTGCCAAGAGAAATGCAGTTTGTTGATAAATTCAACAGAGAAAAATGTGAAATCTTCACCAAAACTGGCCAAGTTTACTGCCATTTGTCCACATGAACAATCAAACTGTTACAATAGCAATGCCTCAATTTCAGTGTTGATGCTAATAAGAAAAAAAAACCTTTTTGAGACCTGGACAAAGAAAAACTGCACTGGTTATTTTCAAGTTTCATGTGGACTTCTCTCTCAAATCTCATCAGCTTCATTATCATTCCCCACATTTGTCATCTTGACTGTACACTTGAATTTTCAACACCCTTTAGTCTCCTTCTGTTCACATCATCATTGGCCCCGTTTACATGGGTCAAAAAATCTTTTTACAATCAGATTAAAAGGTCAATCAGATTAGAAATGTCTCATGTAAACACCTCAGCCAATCGGATTCACCAGGATCTGATTGTATTTTGGATCAGATTGTAAGAGGTAGTCTACGCCGATTGATAATCCGCTCCATGCTTCATGTAAACGGCTGAGTGGAGCGGATTGGGTTGATAGAGAGGATTCAGTTTGTGCAGGCGCTCCATAATACATAAGAGGCAGGTAGTGACGTACGCAGAACGTGCCCAGACAAACATGGCGAACAGAAGAACTGGACGGTGGAGGAAACTTTTAATAGAAACCCCAACAAAACACGATGTGGATCCATCTTTCTAAAGGTAAACAGGAAGCAGGAAGTGCACCTCTTCTTCTCTTACACATTTGCAGGTAGTGGCAGAGTGACCTTCTGCGCATGTCAAAAAAACCCAATACAATCGGATTCAGCTAATTCATGTAAACAGATCGAATCAGATTCACTTAATCCGATCGATTTCAATCAGATTGAGGAAAACTACCCATGTGACTGGGGCCAGTGATAGGCTATTGTAATGGGTGTAAAATATCAAATGAACAGGCAAAGTCACAAAAACATTATCATCAAAAAACATTAATACTAAAAGTGTAAAAAACAAAAACTGATTTGAAACTTCTGAAGACAACACAGGAGGATTTATAATCTACCCTGAAGATGCTCTGCTGATTATTGTTTCTGCTGCTGATGAAAACAAATACCCACGTTTTAAATTGAATTGTAAAGGAAAATGTGCATTCTTTCCCTGAAAACTAAGCCATCTTGTGTTAAATATAGCCTTTGGCCTCCCTCCTGCTCTGAAACTTTCTATCTCATTGCCTTCTCAGCACGGGGGATCAGTTAAAGACGATTACAGAAAATCCTGTCTTTCAGGTGAGGAAATATTAATCCAGGCTGCAGGGGCTGAAAGCAAAAAACACCCGAAACACCCTCAACAATCAAACCTTCTCCCAACACCCAGAGCAATTTGAAACAGAAAGGACCATCCATTAATGAGAGGCACTAATTACACTGTTATTGTGTCATTAAGCCTCATTATATAATGTAGTGCAGGGGACTTTATGGGTCCTCTTTGCCTGGTTTCTTTAAATCCGTGAAATATTTGTGCCCTCATACTGACACCTGGTGGTTATCTGAAGAACCGCAGCACAAATGTGGACGACAGAGCTGAACCGTGACACCACACTGTCCCATGTCTCCTATTGATTAATGCACAGGCTGCTGTCAATGTATACAATCAATACTTCATTAACTACAGCTACAGTTTGTCCCGTTTAGGTTTGGATCTCTTTTGAAACAGTTCAAATTTCACTCTGGTCAAATAAGTCAAATGAGCTTTGAATAAAAGTTTAATTCACAAAAATACATTGACCAATATAATGAAAACGTACTAAAATGTACTTTAATAATAATCCATAAAAGCTGGAACATCATTGACAGAAAAACACAAGAAGCATTATTAGAGTTGGTTTAGTATAATATATTTCAGCTTCAAGAGACATAGAAATCAATCCTTATTTTTCCCCATATTTCTTCTATAAAAGACCCATTTTTTTTCTGAAGCATTATTATGCAAAAAATGGCATTAGAATATATTATGGGAGCTATGAAATCCCAGTGACTGAGTATAAAATTAAGTCACATCAGAGAGAGATACTTGCAGAAGAGAAGTCCATGAACAACAGGGCGAACAAAGAAAAAAATATATAATAAAAATAATAATACATATCATAGACCTTGATCTATCATCACTGACATGACAGGCATGGAGAATAGGTGTATGGCTATAAAAAATTTCTCACTTTTCCACTTGATTTCACTTGAAAACATCTACACTTAATAACTGATGCATTTTTATCATGCTCGTTTTTGAAGAATATTTATAATCATACAACTAAAGAGGTCAACTTCCATGTCGTTCAAATACGATATTGATATTGAAAAAAGATGAAAAATACTGAAGTTCTTACTCGCTTTTTCCTTCTTTAAATGCTGTTATTTTTCTTTTTGTTTAACGGTCAGAAATGAAAATACGGGGGGCTGCTCTCTGGCCACGTGGGCGGCTCATGGACACTTTTTTTCTTAACGTTCAGAGGCTTTTTATCATCAGAAGTTTGTTTGAAATGGAGACTGTCCATTCAGGGCTCACACTGAAACTGAGACACAGAGGAGGGTCCTCGGGGGCGAGGGTCTTCTCCCTCGCTTACTGTCTTTCTCTCTCTTTCCTCTCTCCATCTCTCTCTCTCGCGTAGGTCGTCCTCGTCTTTGATAGGAGCAGTTCAGTCAGCTGATTCACCGTTTATGGCTGATGGAGGTTTGGGGAGTTTGGGGGGTCGGGGGGTCTGTTGGAATGCTGGCACGTTCCAATCAGGGCAACAGTTCTTCATTACAGCATTTCTGCAAAAAGAATTAAATGACAGACATTTTAGCAATTTTATCAGGCTCTGCAGAACTTCCAGAAAAACAGCACAACACTTTTTTTAAAAAGAGAAAAAATATACAGTAAGAGAGACGACAAGACAACATTCATACAAAAAGGTTTTTTTTTTTTAATACAAAATTAAAAAGATCTTTTAATACCGAGGACTCACACTCAAGAATATGAGATTCAGAACATTTTTGTCACAATATTTTCCACCTCATTTGTGTTTACATTTCTATAAGATAAAGAAACAAAAAATAATTTTCTCTAACTAAAACAGTTCCACATTTCTCATAATTTGTATGGCAATCTTCATCTTACATCTTCATCTCTTAATTCTTCAAGAAGCATAAAATTCATACACTTAAATCATTAAATGTAAGGGCAACTTCAGAAAACTTATCAGTTTAAGCTTAAAACAGCAAAAGAATGGTGAACACAACATTATTTTTGTCGCTCTCTGTGACTAAACTATTTTTTTATTCCATTATAACTAATGCTCAACACATCCTTATCCTTAAGCTCAACTCTTACCAAGTTGAATATAAGAAATCACAGTTGCACTCTCTATGATTGCAATCTCTACAGCTTTGGCTTTTAACTAAACTTTGATATTTATTGTCAATATGACGCTTCTGCTCAAACGGCTTCAGGCTGTCAGCTTTTACTTTTTGTTTCTTTTGCAAATCAGTCAGCTCACAACTTATCCATGAAAAACAAACTTTAAACATCTGTTGTTGTACTTGCTCTTTTTTCCAACTGCTACATGGACAGTCTCTTCTCTGTACAGTAAATCAAATGATTTTAATTTTTTACAGAAGTATGTCAAGGAAACTCATTTCCTTCAGAATAAATTCAGAGGTAATTGCAGACAGTAACAAGCTTGTGTGCGTTTATGCTTCTGTGTGTGTTGAAGGCAAAGAAATCTCTGCTCTGTATGACCTCACACCTGACCTGTGCGAGAACAGGGGGATTACATACAGTGTATCAGACCACTTGTCATCAAACTGAGAAAAATATTCTAGAAATCTAGTAGAAACTCTTAAAAATGAAAATATTGTTTTATTGTCAGTGCTGTTTTTATACCCATATCTGAGCTGCTAACTCGGCTTCTCTGGAGGTCAGAAATTAATCAAACTGAACATTAAGCAACTATTATTGTTTTTTCTGTTCAGGAATCCAAGTAAACAACTATACTTTGGCATCTTAACCAGGAAATAATGTTGTGCTTTATTACTTCATCTCTTTTTCTGAACTAGTAAGTTTGAAAATTTCATGAATAAAAGTAATATATATTTTTACATTACAAACATTATTTCCGTAAAAGGGCTTCTACATGATGGTGTATTAACCAAAACAGAAACATTAAATCATTCTTTAATTATGAATACTTTAATGTGGGGAAGCTGTTGAATAAACCTCACATTGGGCAGTGGTCTCATAACCTTGTTAGCACTATATATCACAGTGACAAATAAATACTACACTAACACAGAGTAAAGTAGTATAACACAAAACAGAAATTAGATGAATACACAACTTGTTTGGAAAAACTATGTAGTAGTTTTAGTTATGATGATAGGCATTACATTGCAGCGTGACATTAGGAGCACTGCAGGCTGCTGTTGCTCTCTAGTGGTCAGTTGGTGTCATTACATGTTTGATATCTATTCAGGAAAAAAAATCAAGATAAGTTTATAACGCAAATAAAGAGAAGAGTTTTTAACAAAAGCATTTGCATTATTAAGGAACAAGCAGCCTCAATAGTCTATGTGCTTCTGTAATCAAAAGTCTCCACTACTCTTCTGCTAAAGGTTTTAGGTGTTGCTGTTTTTCTGAACAGGTTCAAAAAGCATTGATACATATGACATTAATAAAAATGAAAAAAAATTAGCCTTTACAAATCAAGCAAACGCCAATTCCAATCAAGTTGGAACATTGTGTTAAAAGTAAATAAAAACAGAACATAATGACTTGCTAAAATACTTTTTGACCTTTAATCAACTGAATAAACAAGAATATATATTTTAAAGGTAATCAGTTTTAACATTAAGTATTCCCTCATTTTAAATTTCACACCTACAACAGGCTACAAAAACAGCTGACATTGGCTCATGTTCACCGCTGTGTCACATCACCTTTACTTCAACATACAATACTCCAACAATCAGAACACTTCTGTTTCCAATTAAATGTTCAAAACAGGACTTTTTTGAGCATTCCTCAACTAATTCCTTCTTTTTCAGCCCCAGTCCAAACTTTTTTTGGGACATCTGCAGCCACCAACTTAAAAATGTGTCCTTAATAAAAAAAAAATACAAATCATGGTGTTTTCTTTTAACTAAATTTTCCTTCAGCAACCAAACTTCACTGAAGTTGGAGTCTGTGCATAATTAGAGACAGCTTTCATTTAGAGGGGCATTTCTTCTTCGATTTGACTGAAGAACAGTTTTGAACATCATCTGCAGTGCACCTGTAATGACTGGATTCTGTGCATAGCAGCTCTAACACAACCTCATCACTCACGTCTGGCCTCAGCAAAAAGGAACACAACAATGCTAAAAATAATCAGCTTCTAAATATAAGGCTCTATTTTTTACAGCGTAGTCTGAGTTCAGGGAGGATACTGTGTCCACGTGCAGCTCTGCTCTCCCTCTTCGAGGCCTAAAGGTGCATCAGGCTAAAGAAAGCTGCAGATAACTGAATGAATCTTTTCTTCTATTCAGATCAGAGCTGAAGTCCAGCTGAATGAGTTCACGCAGGCCACTGATCGTCCTCTGAGCTCCTGTGGGGATTTTTAAAGAGAGTACAGGTGGAGAGGGGAACTGATCTGTCTGCCTATTTTCTAGACCCCTCACTTAGAAAAGAAATCCCAGCTGTGGAACATTCTCCGAGGTTCATTCTGTGCTCACACAGCGTTCATACAGGATGCTACGGATGGGAAATCGTCACGATAATAATCAAGAAGCTGTGAAAGTAAGATTCTCTTAAGTAAGGACGAAAACAAAGTGCATACAAGTAAAACAGCGTATTAAATAAATGTGGTCCTTGATTAAAAAGTGGATTTCACATTTGTTATTTGTGAAGTTTACAGGTCTGACTTCCCTGAAGGTTGATGTGACTCGTGTTAACAGGTAGACTGTCACACAATAACACCTGTTCTACTGTCCCATAAGGTAAGGGACTGCTAACAGAATAACCAAAACTTGGCAAATACCTGCTGACACTAGGGATGGGACGATACACTTAAACTCACGCTACGCTGCACGTCGATATGCCCGGGTCATGATACGATACGTCACGATATAATATCAAAAAAGTAAAAATGAAAAAATATTACTGTGTAATTACATCTTATTTGTTTTTGTTTGAGTTGCACACAGGGAAACACAAGGCCTAACAGGCCAAACACAACAATAACACTCTGCCTAACCCAAAAGAGGTTAGAGAGAGTGTATGCTAATGAGCGGTAGGCTCGTTTTCGCCGTCTTCATCTTTTTTAATTACAAAACCAAAATACTGCCAGACAGATGACTTGTATCCAGGTGGAGCGTCCTCCATTTCAACCTCATTTGACTCCATCATTCAGCTTTTTGGAGGCAAGGTAGTTGGTGCTAATGTTTGTTGTCGTCACTTTTGGTCACATGCGCTATTACCGGACGTGACGTCTTTATTTCACGATCCACTTTTTTTCAAACTCGATGCATTTCGTCACGTTCTGTATCGCAATATATTGCCAAACGATACTTCATCCAATCCCTAGCTGACACACCTCTTTCACATTTAAGTACAAGGCAGGATATTTAAATCCAGGACTTCTGTGTTGTTGAGCATTAAATGGCTCTGATGGTCAATCCTGTGCTGTCTAATTAAATCACTGATGTCCTTAGACGCTCAGGTTTAGGTTTGAGCACAGAAAACAACTGCAAACTCCAGCCTTTAAGACGGAGGCAAACTTCATATCAAGGAAACAGATTCATCAAACTGGACAAAGGACTTTTGATAGAGTTAGATAATGTGAAAAAAAGGTGGGGAATGACATGCAGAAACGGATCCAAAGGCCAAATTTGAACCCAATCAGCCTTTCACCCTTACCTCTGCACATGAACATAGCTACAAGGCAACAAGCTCCCCTGCATTAAGAATCACAAGGTCACCTACATGATTGTACACACTCTAGACGTGATTATTGGTTATGATTACTGAGTCAAAATAAACATCTATATGACCTGATTGAAGGACCTGAAACACTCTGAATACTTGAAAAAATAACCTACAAAAAATGAGTGAAATAGATGTAAAATCACAGAAAGAAAAAGAATATCAGACCCTACTCTGAGCTCTTAGCCCCTCAGTCTTGAGTTTAACTCTGAGCACGTTTGCAAACACACACTGATAAACAGATCCTGATCTGACTCCTTCAGTTACCCGATTATTTCAGTGCTCATGTAAACAGCATAATGTGATCACCTTTATCAGATAAAGAACATTATTGGATTTGTGATAACTGGATTAACACACCTAGATTTATCCATGTTATTTTTTTCAATTACGTCTGTAGATGAGTTCTGTGCACTCGAGGAAAGAGAGAAAGATAGTAACCAGCGAGAGGTCTGAGAGGGAGTCTTAAAGGAGTGAAGATGAAACCGAAAGGACGATCAGTGAGATAAGGAACACGAATATCTATCTTCTGGATAGTAGGAGACAGAGAAATTGCAAAGCAGTAAGTGTTGACAAAAACAGCATTGAAGAAGTTAGTGCAGCTGGAAAGAAACTTAAAGTAGCTAAACTAGTCTGTATGATGGTGCTAGAGAAACCAAAGAACAGTTTGTGTTTTTCATCATGGACTTATGGAAAGTAATCAAACTGCTTACAACACCAACACCAAACCGAGTAATCATGTAAACCTTTCATAAACATTAATCTTATAAAGCTTGCTAAAGTGCTTGTTATTGTTTTACTTGCCAAATCATGTGATTAGAACCTGATTAGTCCCAGTTAACACATTAATTTGATCATGCTAACATTAAATATCTTCATCCAAACACTGAGCCTGTCAGTACAGTTAACTGTTTATTATACGCTTGGGAATAAAAATAACTGAATAATTAACTGAACTGCTCTACCCACAGACTGAAATAAGACACTTCTGCCCAGAGAAAAAGTCCAATTAACAATGAGTAAAAGTTGAGGCTTATCAATGCTGCCATGAGTCCAGTGAAAAAGTAATTTCTACCATTGATCACTGGTTAATAAACAGTCATCCGTTCTTGCAGGTTGAAATTAAACACCAGGCACATCAGCATTGAGCTTCACAATAAACCAAAATGCTGCACCTTTTGACTGTCATCTTGAAAAAAACAAAAAAAGACAGAAATTAACACTACTAATGAAAAATGTTGATTCCTACTTTGTAAAAAGTACATCTGAACGTCGTCGTTGTTTATATTACAATAACAATTATAATTATTTTGTTTGCCAATATAAATAGGATGTTGAAATTGCCAGGTTAAAATTCTTTTGAAGTAAACTAACATGCTGACATACAGCATAGTCACATCATAATAAATAAGACACCATCATCAAATACAACCAAAAAAAGGGACAATGAGCTCAAGGTTAGAAATTTTGAATAACTGTAGTCGCTTATTGGGATATAATGGCTGTGAACTGCCTGGGAAAAAAGTTGTATTTGGCTTTAAAATAACAGTTTCAAATGAATGATAGTGGAAAAAAGTCTTCAGACACACAGTGTCAAATGTTTTCATAAAATGTTCACAGAAAAAAACATTTTATGTGTTTTAAAAAGCAAATGCTTATTTTTGTTTATTGTAAACTAGAAAAAAATAAAAGAAAGTCTGTGATAGTTTTAACATGTCACTTCTTAACATGAAGTCAAAAAAAATAGAGGATGCTTCTAAACTGAATAAAAAATATATAAGCACATCATCAAATTAATGCTTAGTTTTTGTGCGATTAGCAGCAGTAGAGCTTTAGTCCAGGCTGGCATGTTGAGGGTAAAACGTGTCCCATTCTTCCTGAATTACTTCCTTTAATTCTTGCTCCTGCAGCCAAGTTGTATTTGACCTGGATGTTTGGAAAAGGCACTAACTTAATGAAACATCCAGTTTTGGATGCATGTGTACATGTGGGTTATGTGTGGACTATGTGGGCTTGAAGAAAGCCACAGTACTTGGCAGAGTTCAAAGTGCCATCACAGGCAGTGAGATGTCCAACACCAGGGGCACCCCTACATCCTCTAACTGCGACACTGCGTCCACCGGGCTTGGCTGTAGCTGCTGTACACACTGGAGATGATGTTTGGCCTTCTGTCTACCCAAACATTAGGAGGCTAAAGCTGGAAACTCATCCAACTGCAGAACTTTCTTTCAAAAGTTGTTGCTCGGTGTTGTTGCTTGAGCCCAATGACGCCTGGCTATTCTCTGACACTCACTGATCAGGGGCTTCTGCAGGACTTTAAGCCATGATTCGAGGAGTCAGACACGAACAGTTTAGATACAACACTGGACACCAGTTTGGTTTGAAGCTCATGTGATATCTGTCAGCTGTTTTCCCTGCACATGCAGACCAGGATGCTGTCATTTTTTTTCTTGTACGCCCAGATATTGGTTTGTATTTCTGCAGATTCTGGCTGAGAATCTTCAGGCGTGTTTCCTGTATCAGGTTCTTTGTTTTAGTCATTTTGTCTCATTTTTATTCCTTGGCTGCATGAGACTCTGCTCCTGTTTTAGTGTTTTATGGTTTGTTTTTAGTAACTTGTTTTAAAATTGTTTTTATAAAATCATGAAACAACTCTTATAGTGTTTATGCCTGCTTTATTTAACCATTGTTTTAAGCTGCTTTATGTCTGCATTATTTTTGTTTATTTATGTACAGCACTGTGTTTCGGCTGTGGTCGTTTTTAATTGCTTTATAAATAAAGATGATCTGAAGAAGTTTCAAACATGCTGGATTTATGAGACAAAGCATGGTAACAAAAACAGCATCAGTAGTAAAAAGCATGACCTTAGGTATTAGTTGATCAGTTGTACCAAAGTGACGTCATCCTCAAAATTCCTGATGTAGTGCTATGAAACCAATCGATTTAAAGTTTTAAAAAGCTTTAATGATGTGTTTGGTGTTTTTTGCTGTGACTGTACTCAAAGATTTTGCACTTGGAGACTTAAGAGTGACTGTTAATGCCAGACACTACAAATGCATGAGGTGTCCAACACTTTTTTCACTACTGTATGTTTATCGATTTAAGTCATGCCAGACGAGGGATGAGAATCCAGAAGGTTTAATTGATATCGATCCAATCAATGATTCTGCTTACTGATCTAATTCTTTAACTAGTCCTTTACTGGTTTCTGAATTTGTGTCATTTTTGATTCCCATTCCTGAAAAATATTTAAGAATGAGATACCAAATATAACACTGCAACAGCCTCGCCTGTCCAAACTTAACCAAAACCTGTGAAACTAGAAAAGCACTCGGAGAGCGCAGACCTCTGCCAAGCAGCACAGTTCCCACAAAGAACCCTTTGAACAATTTCTGGATCCAGAAAGTGATCCGGATCAACACCAAAATTGAATCCCTTCTTCCTTTTCCCATGCTGAATATTTCCTGAAAATGTCATCAAAATCCATCCATAACTTTCTGAGTTATTTTGTTCACAGACAGACAGACAAACTCTCCCGAAAACATAACTTCCTTGGCGGAGGAAATAAAAATAAATAAAAAAAATTAACATGCAACTGAGGACTAACTGCATTGTAATATCTCTTCTAGAGCATAAAATATTACATGCCTAAGGTTTTAATTATTAATGAATCCAGTAAGTTTGAATTGTTACAGTCTGAATCATAATAGTAAGCACACCTTCTTTACCGATATCCTGACATACTTTCTGCCTGACCCACTGAACACAATTACAGCGAACACCAATGACTGACGGCTCAGTAGGTCAACACACTAGAAAATGGACATGTTGTGTGAAGTGAAAAGTCCCATTAACTCTCTCCGTGCTGTTCCAGGCTGGCACCATAACCTCTTCCTCTCCCTCTCCCCAGTGTACGAGCAGAGGGAGAGGGTGCACTGGAACAGTGGGGCTGTAATCCCATTAGTGCTGGTTCATTGGTCTGGCCGGCGTGTGAACGGGGAGGGGGTAGACAACGCCCCAGGGCCTGCTGACAGAGGCCCCACTCTCTCAAACACACACCAGACCAGTAACTGACCAACACAGATGGATTCATACGGGGAGCGCGGTGGGTGGTTTAGCGGCCCTGGTGTCTGGGTCGGCACAATGGTTCTGTCTGTTTCACTAATCCTGTGTTAGCGGCAATATCACAGTTTTATTTCCACCACCAGAAGATAAAAGTTACAGAAGGAAGTAGAAATAAGATCTCCACAGGTTAAGCTGCACCACCAAAGTTCTGTCAACATGGCACTGAAGCGTGTTAACAGTAATTATAAAGACTTCTGAAGGACCGTGTGGAGCAAAACTGCATAAATGTCTTGTAAAATGAGGGTTGTTCAGTTACACCCAATTTAATTTGTCAACAACAAAAAGGCTCTTTGCTGAAACCAGACCAGAGCATTTTCATGTTTTCAGCTCTTTTCCTTTTAATGGTAACATTTACGCTGTGTATTTTCATATCAAATTTTTAGACATGTCATTTTAGCAGGTAAGAAACACTCAATGTGATCATTTTAACACTGATCATTTATACAACTCATTCCTCAGTCCCAGTCAGCACACTCTACAGTATGAGATGGTTATTCTCCAATCAGATGGATCAAAACTTCCATACTGTAAAGATGACAGCAAGTGGAATTTAAAATGCATTATGCCACAGAAGAAATACATGTGGCAGAAGATCCAGCAGCAGAATTAAATGCTCAAACCAGAAACTATAAGAGATGCAGCATACTGGATTTTTGCTGATATTCAGTATTTACAAACTCACTATCATAATTCTTGGTAGGTGCACAAAACCTTCACTTTACTACAAAAGTAAAATTGACTTGTTCCTTATATTCATTTTAGAAACAGATGAAAAACAAGCGAAACATTTTATTCTTCAGTAAATTACACTTTTGATCTATAGCAGTGGACACTTAGAGATGTTGAGGCTAATAATTGTGGTACATTAGTGCATTTTGCCAAAATTACAGCTAATATATACGACATAAAAAATGAAAAAATTTAAGGTCCAAATATCTTCAGTAAATACTGTGAAACGATTTCATTTCTTCCAATACCAACTATCAACATTTCAGGCAATCATCTACTTCTACCTGTATTACTCTTATTATGATCTGCATCCCAACAAACTATGGACATATTATCATTACTGTCACTCTTTTCAAATTTATTATAACTGTTATAATCATTACTAGTATAATGCAGATCTTATGAAATAAGGAAAATGTCTTATTTTTTGGTATTTGCTTCTCCGTGTACATGTGAATTGTTTGCCTCTGTGGTTTCTATCTGTTGTCATTGTTGTGCCTGAACGTGAGCATCAAACACAGAGTATAAGTGATATTTTCCAGAGGGGGTATTAAATCAAGCTACAACATAGTTTAGCCTTGTATAATAGTAACTGTGATATTGGGTATAGATGGCTGGACCCCATGAACAGGGCTGTAGTCCCTCCGGCAGCCTCTTAGGCTTAAGGCTTGAGTCCAAAAAGGCCAGCGGTTACACTCAAAAGTCCCAATTTCATAAAAAAGAGCTATATTTTTGAGATTTGAGGAGAAATCTGCAAAAGTCTCAACTCTCCTTAAGGACCTGCTGTGTCACTGTAACACTACACCATTTTAAGGCAGCAAATTTAAGTCATGAAAATAGGATGACGACAGTCTGCAGCTGCTGAGAGTAACTATGGGAAAAAGATAACATGTTTTGTGAAGACGTTTGACACTTTCATTTCTTCCCCTTCATCTTTCAACACAGCGAAAAAGTGAAGAAATGCTGAATAAAAGTCTCTTCTCTGTATCCCCCACCTCAGTTAGCTGTTACAGCTTGTCAGCCTGCATTAATTACACATCTTTAGTTACGATTTCAAAAAATTATGTCCATCGATATTTTAAATAATACATCCTTTTTTAGACACAAATCCAGAAAGCACCCTTCCCCCTGTAGCGGTGAAGTGACCCTGACATACAGGTATGACAACAACAGCTGAAAGAGAGGATCTACCTTTGCCAAAGAGTCAAAAAGAATTATGGTGAAATGGAAAAAGCTCTGACACTATAGGCAGCATTTATTTATGCAAACCTATAAATTAGTTCGATTAATTAAGTTCAGTCGGGCTTCTTATTCTTATGTCATTTGCATAATATATAATCAAACACAGCTCACTGAATAACACCAGAGACAATCTAACATGATATGACAGTTTAAATGTGGGTTTTGTTATTTTTTCAATGATTATTTTTCGGGCATTTTACACATTTATTGATCGGAGAGACAGACCCTGGATATGCTTGTGAAGGGGGGCAAGAGAGAGTAAGGGAGGACTCTCTGCAAGCAGGCCACAGGCTGGATTCAAACCTGGACCAAGAGACGCATGTGTACGGGTTGGGTCTGGTTGCTTCCCACTCCGACAAACCAACATCCCATCTGTTCTTTTGTTGTCGTTACAGGACCAACATATGAGTTTTTATTTTATGACCATTTAAGTCAATCTTTCCTCAGTACATATGACAATTTCTATTTCTAGACATTCTTAAACGCCTACAGCTTGTACAAAATGCTGCTGCTCGTCTCCTGACTGGAGTCAAGAAACGTGAGCACATAACACCGGTGCTCTCCTCACTTCACTGGCTACCAGTCAAGTTCAGGATTGATTTTAAGATTCTTTTATTTGCTTTTAAGTCTTTGCACAGGCTGGCCCCTGAGTATTTATCTGACCTCGTCATGGTGCACCGACCCGCCAGATCCTTGAGGTCTGCTGACCGGATGGTCTTAGATGTGCCGAGAACCCAGCTTAAAAGCAGAGGGGATCGGGCATTCGCAGTTGCTGCTCCCACACTGTGGAATGCCCTGCCTCAGTCTGTGCGTTCTGCAACCAGCCTCACCTCCTTCAAAGCGCACCTTAAAACCTACCTGTTTACCCTAGCTTTTGGTTAAGCTAGCAACTTGCTTTACTCGTGTACGCTTTTCTTCTACTGTTGTTAGTGTATGTTTGTCTTTTAATGTTGTCTTACTTGTCGTTTTTTACCTTATTATATTTTTCTCATGTAAAGCACTTTGTTTGGCTTGTCCTATAAAACGTGCTATATAAATAAAATTGACATTGACATAAAGAGGAAAAGAAAAAATAGTGCTAAAATCTTGAAAGGGCAAAAAATAAAGGTAGAGAGAATTTTTATCCAATTTCACTCCAAAGTTTTGATTTGGACTTGTTACAAGTCTGATCCTAAGCCATATTGTCTAAAATCAAGATGGCAAACAAACCTACTCCTTTCCTGCATGTCCTTCTCTGCTCTCTTATGGTTTCCTTCTCCATTCATTTACAGCAGAAACCATCTTCTCTGATTAATTGAGGAATAAAATCCTCATGACATACTTTAAAAAGTGATATCAGAATTCCACTGTGAGGAAAATGTTCTGAATCGTGTACGGACAGTATTTTCTTTACATGCTAAGAAGAAGAAAAACAGAAAGAAGAGTAAGAGTCTGCTTCAGACTGAGTTTGGAAAAGTCAGCCTGTCACTTGAGGACATGTCTGTATGTTAGACACCTAGAAAAATGACGGCTTAAACGAATGTCCTTCAGTTTAAGGCCAAAATGTCACCGCTCACTTAAAAGAGCCTGCTGCTCATTAGTGTTATTGACATGATCACGGGAGGTTAACAAAATGTTTTTAACCTTCAGGCAGTAACAGATTGCACAGATACTTCTTCTCTATTAAGAGACACCCACTGAAATTACATGTAATTAAATGTATTAACAAAATGTTTAGATCCTGAATAAGATATAAAAAATAGGATTTTAAAAACTTAACAATTAAAGAATGAAGCCCAAAGGCAGCACTGAAGCTCCTCTGTCAGATTTCTATTTTAATCCCCAACACCGCCACAAGCCAGCCTCCAACAACGTGTTTCACTCACAGACACTTCTTGTTTTACTCTGAGCTTCAGTTTCTGCAGCAACAGGACGGATTCTTTGGAGGAGACGCCGTCTGGCCTTTTCCCCCCTAACCTTAAAACTGGACATGGAGAACCCACCTCTGCCCCTGGATACATGAAGACAAAATCTGTGAAATTAAACCTGGGACCTTCAGTATGCCTCCAAATACTTGGGTGTCTGGAAACACGGGAGGCAGAAGGTGGTGATGTTCATGTGAGGCTGAATGCACATCATGAGATCTCAGATGATTTACTCCACCGACTGAACCTGAACTCATCTTTTAAGGGAGAGTTTCCACATCAGGCTGGAAAAAGTCTGTCTGTACAGTCTCCAAGTCTGAGAGCACGAGGTTAACTGGGGTTAAATCTCAGGGGCTTAAAGTGACATCTGACCTACAGTGGGTTTTAGGTCACCGTGGCGACGTGCTTAAATTAGAGGCTGCAGTATGGGGATGTGCACACTGATGTACACACTGACATGATAGAGACTTTGTCTACAAAGACTTTGGCATTACATGCATAACAGTCAATAAATGTAATTTTGTTATGGTACTTTATATGAATTGTATTTTCATGAGTATTTGCTTTGCCAGCGATTTATAAATACATTTAAATATATATATATATATTATATATATACATATAATATATATATATATATATATATATATATACATATATATATATATATATATATATATATTATATATATACATATAATATATATATATATATATATATATATATACATACATATAAAGGCTCCTTTAAAGCTCCTCTAAGCAAACTTCGATTTGTTGTGATTTTGTTGAATCCTTTGAACAAAAAATCTTTTTTAAAATGATGTGTGTTAAGAGTCTGGCTTTTCATCATTCTGCTTTCCTTTAACTTTTAATCAATGAAACTATATATCATGAAAGTTGTTAAAAACTGTTTCTGCAGCATGCTGTTACACATTTCGGACATCTTCAATCATCTGAGCAATCTATCAATATTAAATGCTAAGCATGTTTTTAAGATGGAGGGCTGAATTAGATATACATTTTTTAAGCTATTCATGTTTTTAAGATGTCGGACTTTATGTTATATTTACTGATGTGTTTGACATTTTACAAGAAAAAGGAAACAACATTCTGAATCTTAAGTCTGGTAAATATAGTTCACATGAAGAACTACTGTAAGTAATATATACTTAATATAATGTAAATGCTAATTGACCACAAGCTCATCCAACAGCTAAGTTTATTCTGTACAAGAAATTGCCGTTTTTATTTTACTACATTTAAGGAAATGGTAAAAATTCATTTTTTCTTCCCTAAAAATATGTCTAGGAATGCACAACACTGTTGGTATGACAAAAGTATTGGTAGATAATTACTTTCAAAGCAAATTATCATTACAATTTCTGCTAATATCTTAACCTTATATATTAGCATTAACATAAAACATACTGATTTGAATTTGGATCCAATTTTTTTTTCTGAGCAGTCTAATAAATACAATTTTTTTTGTTTTTGTTTTTTTTTAATGTATTTTTTGGGCATTTTTGTGCCTTTATTGATAGGAGAGAGACAGTGGATAGGCTTGTGAAAGGGGGTGAGAGAGTAGGGGAAGACACTCGGCAAACTGGTCACAGGCGGGATTCGAACCTGGACCGGCAGAAGCATGTACATGGGGTGCTAACCACTCCGCCAAACCAGCACCCCAATGAATACAAGTTTTTAGCTATTTTAATGGCTAATGTGGGTTGATCTGTCAGAAGCATACTTTGCATTAAATGCAGGTGTCATTCATTCAGTTTTTATACATATATCAGCTCTAACAAGGTATGAAATATCATGAATCACTTAAAGGGCTGTTTTTGTTCTTTTTTTGTTATTTTCATGTTAATTTCTATGTTTATGTAGATGATGTGCAGAAATTCCTGTCTGAAATGTAGCCCATGCAAACTTGTATTTGAACGATGGTGTGAATATTTTTTCATATAAACATAGAGATGTATATTGTGTGTTTTTGTATAGTACTTATGATTCTTGGCCTGACTGTTAAGTGGTGCCCCTGCCCCACAGCTATGGAAAAGGTCAGTCCTGTCACAGCTGACCTCTTTTGCTTTTCTACATCATTAAAGCAAAAGAATTATTCTTCTTCTTTATTTCATAGCCAGCTTGAATCTCCATACATGAGCTTTCAGCTGTTACATCATTAGAGTTATTAAATGACATAAATTATGTGGTTATAAATCTATGAAGCCTCATTTATCTACAGAATAATAAATAAGTTAACTAATTAAAACGTGTAGCTTGACACTGTACTATTGAACATGCACTCTTCACCAAAATATCCAATAACCGCTGTTCTTATTTATCACGACTGTTCTACTGCCTCATTAACAGTTTTATTTATAGCTGGTTTAAAAATGAAAAGCCTCGTCTCTGTTCAAAGGTCTTGTCAGGAATCAGCAGGCTAGTTTTCGTGACTGTTGTCAGACTTCCCCTTTAGTATCCGGCAGAATGGTAAAAATGCAGTGAATTTTTTTTAAAGACAAAGCAAGACTGATTTTTCCTGGAAAATAACGCAATGACTGATCAGGGTTTCCTCTAATACCACCAGCTGCTTCAGTCTGCAGATGTCTGTGTCTAAATCAATCTTTCATTTGGTGACTCATTTATTGAACAAACCAAAATTATTAAAAGAACAAGCTACTGACGGCTCCTCAAACTATTGATGGCTGACTCAGTTTTCTTCTACACATACATTTACTGGCTCTTGAGCTAAAATAAAATCACTAAAGATGACAACCTGTGATATTTATAAAGAGCAAAACAGAAAGTAAGATGTAACAATTTACAAAAACAAAGTGATACGTTTTCATATGAAGGACTTCATTTACATTTATGTTTTGAACAGTACTGAGGAATTTCAAGCTGAATTCACCTTTTTATTCACAGCTCTGAGCCGCTCACTGGGCTTCTCTGAGAAGTCAGGTATGATCAACCACAAAAGTGAAATGCTAAAACTAGGGCTGAACAGTTAATTGCAAATTAGATTAAATCGCAATATGGTTTGTTGCAATTTTCAAATCGCAGACAGTGCAATATTTTCAACCCAAAATCTGTTGAACATTTTGGCATTGTGATGTAGTTTCTTGCAATTTCATGTCTATTTTAACCTTTTTTTAACCCAGTTTTTACAAATTTATGCCTATCTTACTCCCATTCATCTTTTTTTTTGGCCACTGTCAGACCATGTTTGGAATTTGTATATGGTTTTAGAAATGTAATCCCAATTTTGCAGCTATAATCAATTTTCCTTGGTCAGGTTTGAATTTTTTGGCCTTTTCTTTTTGCATTTTCACACCTATTTTGCACCTATTAACTCTTTTCCGCTTTCATACCATTTTTTTACCAATTTTTTTCAATTTCATACCTATTTTGCTTCTGTTTTTCACTTCTTCATTTTTTTCTCAAATCTTTTATCCTTAGATTGATTTAATGTCATATTGGTTATACTATAAAACGATCTACTGCTTATGTTTGTTTAAGAATACATAAGATGAGGAACATTAAAACTATTGCAGAGTAAATTGCAATATTGGGGAAAAATATCGCAATTAGATTATTTTCTCAAATCGTTCAGCCCTAGCTAAAACTAACTTTTCTGTATTGAAATGCAAGTATATAAATATAATTTGACTTCTAATTTCAGAAACAATTATGCGCTGTACCATTTTTTCTGTTTTGTGTTACAGGGACTTTAAAAACTCACGAATAAAAGTAATACAGATTTAGATTTTAGCATTTAAAATATAATTTCAGTCAAAGAACTTCCATATACTTGTGAATTTATCATCACAGAACCATAAAACAAAACTTTGTTAATTAACAATGCTGTTAATTAAGCAAGCTATGGCTTAAACCTTACATTGAGAGGTGGTGAAATACATTTGTGATACAATGCATATAAATTTAGATCCAGTGAGTATGGAATCATCTAAGTAAGGTCTGCTATTAAAATAGGTCTTCATTTTTTGAACAATCTTTTTTTCATATCTGTTGCAACAATTTTCTTCTTATCTGTTGAACCCTTATCTGCCTGGAGGGGGGGCTCTCTCTCTAAATTTGCCTTGAAAGGTTTTTATGCTGATCTGCATGTGTTCAGGTTTGTTCGTATTTACTACCATTGACTTGGCGTTACTATGAAGATAACTGACTCAGCTCTGCTTCAGGCAAAGAAACTGGTAACAAACTCCAGTGGATGTAAACAGATTAATCTAAAGTGACATAAAAAGATCAAACTTGTTATGCAACACTTATCAACCTCACTTGTGTACATGCGGAGTGACTAGAGGAATATGTCAGCCACCGGGCCTTCGTGACTAACACAACGTGTTATCAACATTTTAGACACACACTCATACACACCTGGCTCAGAGCTGCTGCAGGGGCTGGAGGGGGGCTTTAAAGCAGGACACAGTTAGATTTCTTTTTTGCCTTCTTCTTTTCCACTGGCGTTTTCCTATTTATCTGTCTGACCAGGTCATAGAAGATCTGTGAGAGGCACAGCAAAGAGAGAAAAGATTTATTGTTGTCAGTGGTAGAGCAATCGATCCGGTTTCAGGCAGGTCCACAAACACTGGGGCAACCTTTAAGCAACAACTGAAAGCTGCGTCACTAAAAGGATTGGAGCCTTTCATATTGAGTTTAACAACAGTAAAGCACACACAGGTAGGTTTAATCCACGTGAGCCTGTTACGTCCTGCATCTACAGCAAACAACAGTGCTCTTCTGTCAGTTTAAAACGATCACCTGAAATAATTAATGGAACATAAACACAACCATGTCAGCTTTTGACAAGGGGGGAAGAAAACAGAATATTGTTATCAAACAAAAGCACAGGTACTCTTTAAATATTTAGTCAAATACAAGAGAAGGACTAACTTTAGATCTACTGTAGTTAAAGTCTTAAGTACTCAGATTAAAACATACTCCAATTACAGGTTATTTGACTACATTTTCTACATCATGCGAAAAGAACAAAAGCTGGAGTTTGATGAGTTAATCAGTTATTTGTTTGCTAATAAAATCATGTGACAACAATTGACTCAAATAATGTTACTAGAGAATAACAGTGAAAATGTATTTTGTGCACTCTCAACTTTCATTTCACTCAGATGATGTGAAATTTAGGAAAGAACAACACTTCCCCAAGAATTTACTCAAGCAAAAGTGAAAGTGCTGACTTTAATAACAACACAAATCATCCTCGCTGCAGGAACATGAGTGAAGGCAGTCAGTCCCTTTTCACCTGCAGCCTTTGAGGAGCCATTTCATACGTCAGTTTGGGATTAATACAGGTCTGTATCTGTGTACTCACATCGAGGACGTTGATCTTTGACTTAGCAGAGGACTCTAAAAAGGCACAGTGGTTCCACTGTCTGGCCAGATTCTGGCCCTGCTCCTTCCCCACCACACGCTCATCCTCCAAGTCGCACTTGTTCCCCACCAGGATCATTGGCACCTGAGGAGGGAGAAACACAAAGTTCAGTATATAAGACTCAGCTCAAGCATAAAACCTCGACCTTGTGCACTGTTGTGTGAAAATTTGGATTAATTATTTCCTAGACAAACAATCAACACACCTCTGGGCTGATTTAACACATTCTGAGGGATTGAAGATGTTAACAGACATGTGTCTGACACTTAGATACAGTAAATGGTAGGGCTGGGTTAAAAAAAATCAATTTAATCGATTTAAATCGATTTTCCTTTAACTGGTTCATAATCGATCCATAAAATCCAAAGACCGATCTTTTAACTTGGGTAGTCTTTTCTTCTTGCAGAGAAGCAGCCTGTGGCTACTGAACAAGATCTCATGAGATGTTACTGCAGACAAACATGGTGGAAGCACTATATGGACACCACTGGCAAGTTTAAAGCTGATGTTTGGATGTACAGTATTTTAGATTTAACAAGTACAAAGGAAAATACAAGTTGGACAAAAAAACAAGTAATATACAGAATATGCATTAATTTATGTCATTAAAATATGATTACTGTAACTGCTTTGGGTTTAGTTCTTCATGTTAAAATAATTTTTAATGATGTACCAGGTCAAAAGGTCACTTTTTAAATTTACAGCACTATTTTAATTAAGATATCCCAGACTCAACAAATATCGAATTGAATCGTGAATCGAATCAATTTGAGACCTTGTAATACTGAATCGAATCGATCCAGAAAATCTTAATGGATACCCAGCCCGAGTAAATGGGATCATGATCAAGTCCATGTTAATTAGAGACAACAAGAGGTAATGAGAACAGGTAGAAAGAAAAAATGGTTAATAACTATATGAAGATACAGGAAAAAATGGATGCAAGAAAGAAGACAAAGAAGAACCGGGTTGGTTTAAGATAAAAATAAAGAAATGACTATAATGTTAAGTAAAGGAGGCATCTGAAAAAGTAGTTTAAATCTAAGAGTAAAAACTGGTTGACGTTAAAGTAAATGAACACCTGAATTAAAAAAGAGCAATTAAATAAATGACTGACAAACAGCAGGTGTCCAAAAACACAATTATCATTCCAATCAAATAGTTTTAATAACAAGATTCAGAACTAAGTCAAACCATCCATGATTCAATTTTTAAAATCCTATTTTTAAAACATTTTTGTCACGATAATCAGTTTTCACCTGAGGCCCAACGCAGGGCGTATGGCGGAGATGGTTGTTCGTGTTAGCAGCATCTTTCTAGCTTTGTTTAAAAACATTTTCATTTTGGCGTTAATGTTTTTGTTGTTTTGGATTAGCATAAGTTGTCTGCAGTGTTTGATAATAATCTAGTTAGCTGATACAAACATTAAAATACATGTGCAGTATATCTTGAACACATTTTATTGTGTTTCTCTGAGTCAAATCACATCATCCAGCCTCTTAATGTTCCCTAGTAGAGACCCTAGTAGATTCTAAAATAAACACATTTTACAGCAAATGGAGTTTGTAATGTAAAACTCTTATCAGTTTGAAATGCAAATTTTGGCATAAAAGAATCAGAATCAAATTCAATCGCAACCTGTTTGAAGATTCACACCTCAAATCAATCAGTAATAGCAAAGATAAAGCAGTGGAAACTTCAGAATATAGTGAAATTTTTTCTTATTTCATTGAAAAAACTATTAAAAAACAACAAGGTCTGAGCTATAAATCTGTTTTATTAATTGTATTTGAAAATTTGTTATTCTGAAAAATCAATTGTGTATTATCTTAAACTTCATTGTAATTATTCTACAAGTTAAAGCTATGGTCAGAAACTTGATATGTGTTCAAAAATGAAACAGTTATTATCTAATAGAAGAATGTTTTATTTCAGTCTTTTTTCTCAAACAGATAAAAACATTCAGACTGTGTCGCAGCGACCATGAACTGGTGGTCCAGAGGCCAAGCCCGAGCCCCTTCAGCTTCCCATCTTGCCCCCTGAGTGTAATCAAATTTCAAAAATGTGAGGGGGGAAATGCTGTTGTGGTGTTAAGGCAATGTTTTTTTTGGCATTTTGTCCCTGCAAGTATTTATACAACCACCAAAACTATTGACAATTTAAACTATTTTATCAACAATTACTCCATCTTTGATCTGTTTTACAGAAATCCACTCATCAGCAGTTATTTGATAATATTCAACCAGGAAAATGAGTATTTTAGAGTCAAACATGATATCAGTTCTAAAGGTTATAATACATTCAATTTGAAAAAATGCTAAACTAATAATATGCCGATCAATCACACAAAAATACTCTTAAAAAATATATTTTTTATTTACTTTAAATTTGGCCCCTGTGATGCATGAAAAAGAAGAAAACCTGGCCCTGATACAGATGTAGTTGATGATCTCAACCCAAGAGGATTCAGTTAACATTTTGACAGCAAGACAGAAAAGCAGGTGTCTTCATAGGCTTTATTTCACAGCCCTATCAGAATCGCTTGTCGTTCAGTACACAATCAGTCCAAAAGTGTTCATAAATGTCAGATGAATTCATTCCTACATTTTGCTTGCCGCCTTAACAGTACAAGAACAACATTACATTTCCACAGCCAGATGTTTTTAAGACTGTAGATCTGACGCAAAATGGCATCAGGAGAATAGAAAGTGACAGCAGGACAATGCATTCAAATAAACACTTAACTAATGTGCATCCTCGGAGTGAGAGAGGACATGTAATCACTAACAGCTAACAGTCTATTAGCTGTAATGTGAAGGCTGGATTAGATTGTCACAAAGACAATCAATGAAATCAATTGATCCCTGTGGGAACGAAGGAAAAGTAATTTAGGTTACACAACAGTGACAGAGAAGATTTAGAGATCAATAGAAACTAGCAGCAAATGCAGTTTTCTGTTTTGCTTTCTGGAAGGGAAAATCATTTAAAGCCACAATTTCAAGGAAAAGCACAGACAGAAAAAAACACTGACAAGAAGAGCAGACAGTTTTGGAATCTCCCTCACAGCCGACACTTCTGCTTTTCATGCCCTGAGTCGGATGTTTCAACAGCCAAGGTCAAAAAAACAAAACTCTCTGAGGAAGAGAGAATATTCTGGGCTACAACTTCAGCTCTAACTGTCACAGCGGGCAAAGACGGGGGCAGTCCGGGTGTCGGGATGCGTCCCATCCTGCCTGCTGTTTCCTGACCGGCTATCTAGGGAGCACGCTGGCCCGGAGGAAGTCATGGCAGCCCCGCCCAGCCGGGGATAACATCGCTTTCCTTCCTGAATGTTTTCGAACGTTTCAGCTGGATTCCACGCTCTGGCTGCTCTCTGGAATTACATGATAGTGTGAGACTGTTTGTTTGTGTGTGTGTGTGTGTGTGTGTGTGTGTGTGTGTGCTCTCCCTCCCTCACTCAGCCTGCAGTGTTCTTTTACCTTTAAGCTTGGCTTTACTACACCACCCACATTTTTTAAGTATTGACAACAGAGAAGGGCTCAAGTTTGAGGAGGAGTTCAGCCTTTCTCCCTCAATTCTGAGAGTCTTACAGGATATTTGTGTTTGTGTAACAGCTTAGCAGAGAAGATAAAGAATCAAGGAGTGAGAAAATCTGCAACCAGCACAACAGACTCCAGTAACACTCCTGAAAAGAGAAATCTATTTAAAGACTTAATAAACCCATGAGTTTTGACAGAGGTGCATCAAAACTGGAATTGAAAAAAAATCTTTATGACATCATAGTCAGGCTGTCCCTATATGCAGCTCCAGCTGCTTTTGTTGATTTGATAAAAAAAAAGGTTCCTTCTTATTTTCTGACATTGAATCCAAGACTTTTCACAACTCTTTGTGCAGACCAATCGCCTCAGTAAGCGCTGACTGTTAGGACGAAGGTTCTGCTGAATCTCCTCTTCTTTGTTGCCACTACTTTCAAACAAATATGACATATCGGCTAGTCAGTGTTCATGAGCTCACACCTTGTTCATTCAGATTAAAACCAAAATATTCCTGCACTTGGGCTGCGGCAGCCGGCTTAGGAACCGTCACTTTCATGCCATCATTCATGTTAGTGTTTGTTTCCTCGTTACTCTTCATGACGCTCACTTCAGCTCTGTGTGTGTGTACGCACAAGCGGCCCTGCCTCCCCCTCAAAGATTGAATGAATGACAGATGGTTCACTAACCCTAACCCCGCTCATTCCGCTACAGAACCAATGCGCCCAGGCGTTGAGAAAGATGAACAATGTGGTGCATGAAAAGGTGAAAAGGTGCATGGAAGTTGTTGCTGAGATGGCAAAGAGTCACGAAAGTTACAGACGGAGGGACGTGATGTTATGCTGTGGGACGTTACACTGACGTCATGACGGAAATTAACAGGTTGACCCTGGTGAGATGTGCCCACTGAAGCTGATCAGAGGCGAGCCGATAATAACCCGTGTCGCTTGCAGGGTCAGTCGATCCTGGTTGAAATGTGGATTAAACACTTGAAACTGCCAACAGGAGCCAATTATTACCGGGTTTAAACTGTTTTTTGGGACAGTCTAAAGGGGTAATAAAGACACAAACAACCCTTCAATTCAATTTGGAGTCACTAATTAATCTGATGAGCAGGTTTTTTGGTCTGTTGGGGGGGAAACTGGGATGATCGGAGAGAACCCATGCATGCACATGTAAAAGTCTGCATATGATACAGTTGTTGTAAAATCAGTGAGAAATTGTGTTTAATAATTTTGATCTAAACACCAATTAAAATATTCAGTACAGTGATTTTTTTCCATAATCTACCATATGGGCGACAGATCTCTGTTTGTATGCATTTTCTCTGTCTCATAAAAACCCACATTTAAAATACTTCAACAACAGCTCCAGTACCCACAACCCCAGAGTGACACAGCAGTGCCTCTGATTGGTGATTAGGGACTGCTATTACCCATAAAGTCTGGCTGTCGGCTGTTTCCACTTTTGTTAATGGTCTGTTTTTTAATAAAGAGGCTTTGAATGGAGAAATAATGCTTTTCCCCCTTAAAAATGGGAGATTTTGTTTTTAACTTCATCCTGAGGACATTTACTACCAGAATCAGAGCTTCTGAAGAGGTGGGCAGTCCCTGTTGGACTCCCTTGGTCACAACAGGGGCTGAAAAGCTAAAACATTACATCAGTCGGGTGTTCTCTTATATAATTACTGTAACTAATAATTTAACAAGCAGAACAAGATAGCTCTCATAAGGAGGTATCATGTTAAGATTTACACCAATCAGTCATAACATAATGACATCTGACAGGTGAAGTCAACACTGATTACCTCTTCATCATGAGAGCTAATAATGGGGTGGGACATATTGGGCAGCAAGTCTGTTTCCTCCAAGTTGATTCAGAAGCATGAAAAGCGGTAAAGTGTAAGGATTTTAGCGAGTTTGACAAGGGCCAAACGACGATGGACAGACGACTGGGTCAGAGCCTGTGCAAAATTGAAGCTCTTGTCGTGTGTTATTGGTCTGCAGTGGTCAGTATCTATCAAAAGAGTTCCAAGGAAGGAACAGAGGTGGACCGGTGACAGAGTATAGTTTAGTTTAGTTCAGTTTATTTGACAGGGATCATGCATAACACAACTGTTCAGCCAGAGTAAGCTTAAAAAGCTAATTCATTTCTGAGGTTCCCAGGCAGGAAATCTAAAATACATAATACAAAAACATTTAACAGCTACCATGGGTCACAAGTGGCAAAGGCTCATTGATGCACATGGGGGACAAAGGCTGGCCGTGTTGTCAGATGAGCTACTGTTGCTCAAGTTGTTGAAGAAGTTAATGCTGGTTCTCATAGAAAGATGCCTGAATCCACAGAGAATCATTGTTTGTTGTATATGGGGCAGCACAGTCAGAGTGGCCAGTGGTAATAATGTTATGCCTGATGGATGTATATCTGTGGACTCAACTGCAAAAAGCAGTACTTGTTTCAATCCTTTAAACACAGAATTCAGGCCAGGTCTGCTACTTTTTACCAGTTATCAAAGTACACTGCCCTTAATGCACTTTGTGGAGCATTAAAAGTGTTTCAGGAACAACTACAACTCTGCTTTATTGAAAATATCGCTTCATTTCCTTTAAGATGTCATGGTTTCTAGTGCATTTATATTTTTCATGTTTGGAATTGACTGGCCTAAGTTGAGGAAGCAGGGGAGCCACATGTGGCCCCAGGGCACCAGCTGACTACCTTCCCTAATTTCATGATCTACCAATGGAAAAAAATAATTTCAGTTTCTGGATTTCTTCCAGTATAAGGAATTTACTACGCATTTTTCCCCACACATAAGAATTCAAATACGTAGACCTAAATGTGGTGTTAAAAAGCCAGAGCTTAATAACCATGTACACAGTTTTTCAGTGACGAAAAACAGTCTGTGGGTTTAGTGTCTCTTTAAAAGAGCCTGACAGTAATAACTCTCAGAATGGGAAATCCTGCCTCCCCTGTAATCTCCCTGTCCAGAAAACAGCCTCCAGAGGTGTCTTATGGATCTGGCAAAACTGGATATTTGTTTGTGTCATGCTGGAATTATGGCATGCTCAAACTTGCCCAAAACTACCCCAACCCACCCACAAGACGAGTGTTGAGAGGCTTCATTTTTGACAGCACAGCAGGCTCCAGAAAGTAAAATGTTTGAGGGCCTAAAGTGATCCTTCCAGGCTCTGTTTCTCCTTCTCTCTTGCTCTATCTGGGCTGAGGGGCAGACGACAGGAAGCTGCGATGTTTAGATTAACCCCGTGGAGGTTGCTGCTTGATGTTTGATATCCAAACAAGCCCTCACTTTGGACTGCTGAACGACATTTCTCCCAAGGGGTCCTGGGAGAATTGGTGGTATGGCCTCCTTACACAAACTCTGGGCCAAGCGGGGATGAAAAGATGGAGGGAGAGTGATAGAGGGAGAGAGAGGGATGGCAGGACAAGAGGTATGCAAGGGGAAGAAAAATGTTCAGTGTCAGCAGCACACAAGGCAGCATTAGCCTACTTGAAGAATCCACGCAGCCCACAGAGAATCTGTTTAGACGCTGTTAACATGCTACAGACAGGTCCTGTCCCGCCCACACTGGCATGCTACAGACTGGATTGTTGGGGAGTAAATGAATGGAGCCAGTCGCTGCAAATGGGGCGGTGAGTCACAAACAAGGAGTCAGGCATTAGCAGCATCCAAGTAACACAAGCAGAGACGTAGACGGCCCAGAAAAGTCATAAGACCTCAGTTACGTAAAAAAATGTGGAAGGAAGTACGGGAAGTGAGCTTTTAATACATTGCTGACTGCTCACTTATTTATTCTTCACCCATAACGGCTTTTTTAAGGGCTGTGGAATTTGGTCCTACTGTGTGCAATGCATAGTCATTAAAGGGTTTTTAAATGAGCTTGGCAATAGTAAGTAGGTCTGTACATTTTGCCAGCTTTGCAGCAAATGGTGCGTGGAAGAGCTGAAAATAAGAACAGCTGTATAGCAGCACTACAATGTCTGCTTTCCTTCTGCAATCGCTTAAAAAGCTTTCTCGGGATAAGAAATAAGTCCTGGTGGATGGAAAAAATGAAGACATTTGAAGCATTTCCTTTGGTTGAGCATTCCTGCATGGGCAAAGAAAGATAAACAGATGTCACGGCTGTCAGAGGTAAAAACTTGAAAAGACTGATAGCTGACAGAGCAGAGGTAAAACCCAGATAATCTCAAATGTTAAGACGTTTGAGGGAAGCACAGTTTGAGTCGAGGGCAATAACTGTTTGCTTGCATGTTAGAGGAGCCAATGATCCTGCAATCCATCTGTTAGCCTGAGGCTAACCTCAGCTCTCTAACCGCGGAGGCTCTAATGAAGTACCACAGCCTCACAATCCTGTGTGTTTTAGATGAGCTGAGGCTTTCCTTGCACATCATCCCTGACAGTCCAATCACCCACACAGAGTGCCAGACCGCAGTAAGACCACAGGGCCGGCCGTGGAGGAGAGGAGGGAGCAACAGGCGATGAAAAGGCCAGTCAAAACAAAAAAACACTAGAGAATACTGGCACAGATAGACCAGGGAGGCGAGTAAGAGATCAACCAGAAGAAAGACGGAGAGAAAGCCTTTCTGCTGCCGTGCTGCAGAAAAGCTATTTAGATAGCTGACAGGGAACAGAAAGAGAGAGAGAGAGAGAGAGAGCAGGGATGAAGGAGCGAGAGAGAGGGTTATGGTAACATTCATTCCCTCCAGAGATCACCAAAAAAGGGCATCTCAGATCCTGCTGACGCATTATCTGCCCCAACCAGAGAGGGGATGGAGGGCTTACTCACTCCACAGCCTCACAATCTGACCAGAGATACAGAAATATGGAAATGTGCTTTTGACAAACAACCGACTAATGAGATGACACATCCTTGTTTTGTGCGCACGGTCACAGATCCAAGCTGACGGGCAGACCACAAGGGGAAAAAAACACATTGTATGAACAGAATGCAAAACTCATGGTTTCAAACTTCAACTTTTCAGGACTCATTGGGCATTTAGTTAGGTCTGGGCTGTGTCTCTGTTTCCATAATAAACACAGATGAAATAAACCAAAGGGCCCTCAGTGACACTAATGACAGCTAATGCTAGGCTTCTTAGAGTAAACAAGCCCAAGTGCTCTCTCACTGTTGTTTCTCTGCAGCACACGAATAGCAGCGTGACACCATCTGCATTATGTGGAGGTAATACTAATTTGTGGTACAAGATCCAGTAAACACAGAGTTGAATGGTATCCATGGCAACAGTGCAATCTGGTTCAGAACGATGTAGGCGGCTGAGAAGTGGTGGTGTTGGTGCTGGTTACAACCTATCTGTACTACGTTATACTTTCTGTCTCTACAGCCCATTCAGACATGATGAGGAGTGAAAGCAGCGAATTCAGCCTCTGTGTTGGTGTTTACTTACATCCTCTGTGTCCTTTACTCGTAGAATCTGTTCTCTCAGGTCCTGGAGGTCATTGAAGGTGGACTGTGCTGTGATGGAGTATACCAGGGCGAAGCCTTGGCCGTTCTTCATGTACAAGTCCCTCATTGCTGTGAACTGCTCCTACACAGCAGAAGCAAACAAGAAAAGGTTTTACCATCTGTACAACTGCTACACACTTATTCTTCAAGTCTTAAGCAGCATTTAACAGAAGTCATACTGCTGTGAACTCCTGTAGGATTCAGTGTGTGTGGATATAGTGGGATCTATGTCAAAGGTTTTCACAGCGCTAACACCTTTAAGCAATGTGAGTAGACTGTCAGCAGCTTTTGATTTTTCCACTAGAAACAAGCATGAACATGAATGATGCTTCTGCAGCAATAACAAACAGGATACACTACACCAACAGCCTATGGCGAGCTTCTTGTAAATGACTGAATATGTTTTGTATCAAACAGTGAGTGGTACACACTGATTTTGGCGAAGTGTGTCTGTACTTTGCTATGTGAACAGCAAGCCATAAAGCCAGCCAGACTTTCCAGCTCTCATTCCCACTTTAAAAACAGTCTGCCATTTTATGTTTTACACTGCTGTTTTCATTGCCTGGTCTGAACAGCTGAATCATTTAGTCATCTAATTATTGTGTCTCTATAGTGTTCTGTAGAAAATATTGTGGTGTTCATATTAATTTTTATTTTACTGAAGCAATCCAACCTCAGAAATGATTATAAAGAAGCTCAAGACATGTGCATAAGTATAAAACCCTAAAATATTCCACTACAAAAAACACTTGATAAAAAAAACTACTGATAGGATCAGACAGTCAAGTTGGTTGTAAGCAAATATCTACTCTAAGGCACATTTAAAAACTAAACAGCCTGTGTCAGTGTCTTTGAGCATAATCAACAAAGGTACTTATATTATGTATACAATATAAATATAATATAATTTGGGTCCCTGATCCATGCAAACCTTTGAATGTGTGCGTTTCTGCATGTTTCAGGGTGATTTACGTGCACTATAGGGCACTAAGTGAGATGCTTGGAGACAAAAACGTGGCACTTTCTTCTCAGTCTTCCAAACAAATTAAAACTTGATATAGAGGTATCAGCTGACGCACTGATATTAACCTGTGAAGTTTGTCTGCTGTAGGGCACACTCGGTATTCCCTATTTCAGGACTAACACACCCTCGGACACTAATGGGACCACCTGTTCATTTGCTATTTAGATCAAGCAAATGTTCAGTTTAAATAAAAAAACTGGATGAGGTAAAAAAAAATAAATAAATAAAAAAAAAGCACTTCAGACCAAAATTCTCTGCACCATGTTTGCTTATCATACAGTCAGGGGAGTTGTCAGCATTGCATTGAGTGCACACTTAGTTTTGGGCAAAATTCTTTTACCAGATTTTGTCTGAAGTCTTTATTACTTTGATTAGAGTCAGGTTTTAAGTACAGCTTAACCCAAACCGCATTTAAGGCTGAAACAGCTGGAATGTCCAGTACAGACTGTTCGAGGCTTTCTAGATGATTGATGCAGCTTGTCTGAACTGAGCTGTTGCAGCCCAAATTAGGCCAAATAATAGTGTCGACTGCAATTCAGCAAGTCAGTTTGCCAACAGCTCGTTTAGAAACTTCATGCATGTTGTGTTTCAATGACCAACAAGCAGCCATAAACAACCACACAACAAGATGCACATTATCATGGCTGTCTGCCCAGTAGGACAAAGTCTTTGTAGTTTGGATTTGCTGCTCACTGGATACAAAAACAAGTCCTCTAGACCAGTGAGTACTCAAGTGTCGGTCATGAGACACAGAAAGGAGAGAGTGTCAATAGATGGAATCGGAAAGCAAAAGAACTTTAAATTTGAGCTGTTTTAAATACAAGATTTCGACCTTTATTCATAGATTAAATTGAGTTCAATTAAAACAAAAACAGGGTCATTAGATTAAACTCATCATACAATGAAAGCAACATCTTGAAATAAATGACCAATTCCATATTATGGTTTTTAGGCTGTTATTTTGGTTGATCCTATAAATGCACTGATAAGGCCTTAGCAGTTAGCATGTGCAGCCTGTGTACATGTCCAGGGACAGAGGCGGTCTCCAGTCTCTTGCAGTTTAATCCCGGGATTTGCAGCCTAAAAAGAGTAGGAATCCCAGCTCTAAATGACAAACTGTTGCCGGAAAAATCAATAATATACTTAATTTTACCTCTGAAGTCAAAATATCTGAGCTGCAAATAAGTGCCTGGGTTTTGTGCTGTAACATCAACGGACGGTCAGAGTCCGGCCCTTTCCTTCTTTTATCTTTTAGCCTTTTTTACAGAAGCAAAACTAAAACCATACCAAATAACTTAAAATTACTGTCCTCTCTTATATTCTGATATTTTCTCCACCAGGAGTTATTTGCAGCTATGACAAGAAAGAAAGGAGGAAGTGAAAACTTTACATTGTGGACTGTTACATTTCCCTTTTTAAACACTCGTAATTGGAAAAATGTTTGGTCTACGATGGGCTTTAAGCTGAGAAAAGTGATCAGATCATGGATATAATGGCTAATACAGTCATCATTTGCGCTGGAAAAACAGTGCCTTGTTTAGGTGTATTATGATATATGCTGTGCATTGTTGTTTAGAATACTCTGCTAAAGCTAAAAGTAAAGTCTACTCATGAAGCTTGAGCCAATTTCTTTCATAGCCTATATTACATAATTTACCTTGTACTTTGCTGACTATTCTTCTATTAGATAAAGCCACATATGTCAAACATGTTGCTGCATTGCAAATAACTTGCAGACAGTGGCTGGTAATTCTGCAGCAGGCCTTATAGTAGAGGCTGAATGGCAAATCAATCCAGATTTTTGTTCTAATAGATGAAGAGAAAATATCTGGACTTGTGGGATCACCTAAATCATTAAATAATCGTAGAAGAGGGGCAGAAACACGAAAAAAGCTGCAAAATATATCATCAAAATAAGTCTGCTGTTTGCCCAGACATTTCATTCAAAGGCATAAATGCCAACCTCATGGTGGAAGCATTCATGGAGGCTTCTCAGCACAGTGTGGTGGACTGACCTGGTCTATCCAACAAGCATTGCATTCAAAATGTCAGCGCTCAATAGAGTGACTTAGGGGTCCTTATAAGAGCCAAACAAAGTTTGAACGGAGATGTCAGTGAAGTGCAGTTCACTTACTGTGCCTGCTGTGTCGAGAATTTCAAGCATACATTGCTGGCCATCTACCTCCACTTGCTGTGAGAGACGGAGAGAAAGGGCAACAGATTCAGAGGATGTAAAGCTTCATTTCAGGTCAAATGGAAGATTATATTTGAAGTACAGCGGACAGTAAAAAGCTGGGAGAAATAAATAACCAGACGTAGACGTGAGACAGAAGACCAGAATAGATGTAGAGAACAAAAACAAAAGACAAAGAAACAAACACACGAATGAGAGCAGGAGGGAGGGATTGAAGAAAAAAAGAGCATGATATCATGACGTGAACCTGCAGAGAAGAGCAGCTGCTAACAATCAGCTCATTCCTCTCCCTCTCTCCATCTCCCGCTCCCCTCCTCCAGGGACACTCACCTTTCTGTACGAGTCTTCTATTGTCGGGTCATATTTTTCCACAAAGATTCCCTGTACAAACTGAACTGTCTGTAAGAGAAGACACAAAGCAAGCGCATGTCAGTTCAATGTGACCTTCAAGCCACAAGAACATTAATATCCTGAGTGGCAAATATGGCCAAAATGTCCTGTTTCCTCAATGTGTAACTACTACAACTCTGAAGGTTGTTAAAACTGTCCATGGTGCTAAGAGAGAAGTCTTTTGATTTGTCTGTAAAACACATAAAAACAAAGTTCAGACTGTGGGATTTTGAGGAACTATGCCCAATTGAGGTTTACATTACCGGGGTAGTCGAGTTCAACTGATTATATCTTAAAGGTGTAAACACGTCAGCCTGCCAGTTTGAGGGATTAACCCGACACCTGGTAGAAGTTAGCTTAGCAGGCAAGAACCATCACACAGACATTCATTGCCCCCTGACAACATAGTAAAACAAAAAAAAATCACATCATAAAGTTTCTTGTCAGTCTCTTCTCCATCAATCAGAAACAGAAAGTGTTTGATGCATTACATGGCATGGCTTTAAACATTTTGCCTGGACAAATTCCTTGTAATGAATTAAAACACCAAGCCTCCCAAGGCCAACATGAGAGAAACTTTACCGTCAAAACCGAACATAAATTTTAAAGTACTTTAGTGTAAACTTAAATGTGTGGCTAAGTTATCTAATGTTTCTGGATAAGGAGATGTGTTTTTACAGCAATTTCTCCACAGACCTTTGAATAAACAGTCCCACAATAGTGTGAGCACTGATCCAGTTTATAATGGCAAATCTAATTTACACAATCTCAGACCTGACAGAGCTTTACCCTGAAAGATATTTGGTTTCCACCTAAGGGTGTGCCTGGACTTTAGGTAGGTGACACCAGTACAACAACATACACAGTTAAGTCAAACTATTGTTAAAGCAGTGTTTATCACAGTCCTTTTATACTTTTGATTACCACCTGAAACCAGATGCCCCATCCAATTTAACAAGCCTTGCCGGAAAATAATGCATATTGTCTGTATTTCTAGTCAATATGACATCCTAGGTTTTATTTTAAAAAAGTCTTGATCAGGACCTCACTCTGGCTTTGTATTAGAACAAATGTGTGCAACACATGCACCCAATATCAACAAATACCAATAACTACTAATCCTTAATGTCTAGACAAATGTAAGCGTGAAATATGTCAGTTGTTTAATTTGTGCAGCAGAAGTACATGAGGAAGAGCTTACTTAACACTATACCATAACCAAAACTGCCATTATTCCTGAAGGAAACACCACCTATGGTTTGATTAGACAGTTCAAGTTGACTACTGATCTTATCCCAGTATATATCAGAGCTTTTCACAGACATGTGGAGTAGTAAGTCCATGGGGAAAAAGTAGCAAACGAGGGGTGTCTGGCAGTTGGAATATAGTAAATCCAATTGCACACTTTGATTTTTGGTCTTTGGGCTCAAATAAATTGCGTACTATTCTCATTCTTACAGTAGATGCCTGTATGAATTCTATTTTGATGCACATTTACACTTGTTGACTTCTTCTATGATTAGACTTTTAATCAACAGGTGTGTGTCATCAATGTGTGTCATTGTATCTAGAAGTGCGTGTTTGTGTATGTGCTGCAAACAAAATTTTCCCTGGGGACATTAAAGATTTTCTAAGTCTAAGTCTAGGTCTAGGGTCCTAGTTGAGCCTTTAAACTGTGGATAACTCACAGAACTCCTCCATCTCAATTTTGCAGTGATTCAAATAGCACTTTATACTTACATTGACCAAATTAACCAATTTGATTAAAACAAGGTCAACATGAATAAAGTGTGTTGTGCTGTCATTAATGAACTGTCTGCCCAGTCTGTCTGTCCTGCCTCTGTTCACTGTGCCACACAGACACGGGCGTGACCAGAACACACACTGAGCAATTACATCTGTCTGCAAGTGATCACTTTTTAAAATAAACTAATGCTGCTGTTTTGTGCATGCAACTGTTAGTTCACAATACACCAACATGTAACGCTGAATCATTGTTGTTGGTTGATTTGATTTACGATGTCAGAAACATTTAGCTTCCTTCTATGAACTCTGCTGTAAATGGTTCTTGGATAAAGAGGGATAAGATCCGGAGTTATTTCCAGCTAGCACTTCGGTCATTTCTGGTCTGAGTGAGGTGTTGACAAGCAAAAGTAAACTGATTTCCAACAGCATTAGCGTGTTTGTCAAACACTGAGCAATATAATCTGACTACGATTTTAACATGCTGTTTAAAAGTGCAGTTTCATCAGACTAAGAAATCAACATTTCTCACTGCATGTAGTGATTGATCCAATTGATTTGGTTATTTGTATCTAATGACAACTTGGGTTTCACAAATCCCAAATTTCAAAGTTTTATTAAAGCATTGGGTAAGGAATAAAGAACACAAATATGATCCTTTAAGTAGCAAAAGCAGTAAGACTAAAACGATGTAAAACAGGAATAAAGAGCATCTGGAAGTTTTTGTTCTCTGCAACAGAAATACTATCATTTTTTACGAAAGCTTTGAAGTAGACTGTGTGTCGAGCTGGTTAACTGACAGTCCAACTAAGTGTTGAGGAAACAAACTGCAGAGGTGTTAAAGAGTTAGGGGGTTGGGGGCAAGGGAAGATGTTCAGGCGGGAATACTCACCAGAGCGGACTTGCCCACACCTCCAGAGCCTAACACCACTAGCTTGTATTCACGCATGGCGGGTTTGCTTCACCGGACAGCCCAACAATCTGCACGAGACAAATGGGGAAGGGGAAAAGAGGGGCAAAATAAGACAGACAAAATAAGAAAAAAAAGTTTAAAAAATCAAAACAAGAAAACAAACAGGTCTAATTTGTTTTTCCCAGGCTAAACAAATGGTATTTTCCCAGCCTGCTCTCTGAGATTTTCCACTCCAGAAAAGAGGGATTCTAGTCATTCCTGGAGGTTATGGACAAGAAGAAGCACAACAATGGAGGGAACACCCATAAGTGGAGCTGCTTCAGGGTGGAGGAGGTGAAGAGTATGTGACCCCTCTCTAACACAAACCAGCTGTGGTGTGTTTGTAGGAGTGCAGGGGGAACTGAAGGGGAGAGGATGTGAGGAGCTGGCAGATATTCCTCCTAATGACACAATCATCTGGCCTTCACACACCAAAACACACCCTGCTGTCAGATGTTTGAGTCGCTCACTCATTACTGCTGTTGTAAAACTGGGAGATGGAGTCAGACTTTTTCAACTAAACAGAAAACAGCTGAGGGAAGAGGGAACTGTGTGGGGAGGATATTGTGAAATCACTGGAATATCCCTTTAAGGGATGCCGAGGCTTCGAAGCACTGGCACACGCTGTGGCGTAAAGTCGGTTGGGTTAGCCAACTGGGTCACTACAAGTTGGGCTACAGAGATGATGAGACGGCTACACTGGGGTTTAGCTGTAAGCTGGGTGTAGTGGGGGATTTCTTCTTCTCTGACTACTTTCTGGCCTCTCTGCAAAACTACATTTTTGTGAAAGATGTTTCACTGTGAGCCCACTTCTGAAACTCATCATGTCCAGATTTAAAGAGGTGAGAGCAAACCTTGACGCAATGTGTTTCTTTACACAAAGTTAGTGCATTCTTTGGTTTAGAAGAAGGAGTGCAGGAGGAGCTGTAAAAAATTGTTGATAATTTAGTCAAAGGGTATAAAAAAGCACAAATCACATAAACTTTCACGCAATTTTTTGAAAGACCTGAATGCAGGGATGCACTAATGCCAGTATCGGGCATCAGCCATTATGTCAAGTTTAAACACTTGCACTCTAAAAACCTCACAGATACTGTAATTGTCATCATTTCCAGTGTTATTATAGCCTCTGATTTTTTTCAGCAGGCAGGCCAAGTCTGCAGATTGGTGACCGTTTAAATGAATGAAGATGACAAAAGTAGAGCAAGCTACAAACCATGCACTGCTAATGTGTCGAGAGGAGGGCTGAGGAACATCCATTGAAATAAAATCAACTTAAAAATACTTTTATCACCTGTAATATTATTGCAAACTCATACTGATTCTCATTATTTACGAATACACAATAGAAGTAGTTGCTCTTTCAAGTGGTATAGTGACAACCTGCATTAGTTTATCCTTACAGCTAAAACTTTTCAGCTAAACCAGGAGTTTTACCAGAAAGTAAGGTGGTTAAATTTCCACAGACATTGGAGGGAGCATATACTTGAATGCAGCAGTAAATATGTCAAAAAGGAACAAGCAGGGGAGTAGAGATGAAAATAATAATTTAAAAAACATCCTGTGAGAATCAAAAAACAAAACATATATTTTTTTCACTTTGTTCTGTGTGCGCTCTAAATCAAGGACATCATGCACACATAAGAAGCAGTTGACAACAACAAGATATATATATACACTTTTAAATGTTCAAACATATAGCTCAGTTTTTCTACAAAAAGGTGCTCAAAGCACAACACTTAGTGGTTGGAAACACCAGCAGCTTGCAGAAGTATCCATCGTTGCAGCACTGAATATGTGGAGTCACATGGGCATAGTGTTGACACAGAGAACCTGTAGGGCAACTTCTACCCACACAGAAACTCCACATAAATCAATGAGGAATCGTTAAAGAAAGCAATCGATAATGGCACTGATATTAAATAATCTTATCATTTCCCAACCCAACATAGAAGAGTGAAGACATTTGTATCCTACAACCTGTAAGTTCTTATTTAATTTTCCTGTCAAAAATAACATAAGATTGTAATCAAGGCAGAGATGATCATCTCACTGTTAGTCTGTGATGCTTTTCACTCAACTCTACGCATTAGTTTAGGTTTCCCATTAGAGGTTGTACCTGGTACACGGCACGGTTTTAGCATTACCTCTGGCAGCTCATCAATGTGAGCTGAGCTGTGACTAAAACCGACTTCTGAATGATCAGAGAATTACCACAACACAGGGGTACCCAACACAGAAATTAACCCCTCCTTTAGTCTGCTCCCTGATGCTGTATGACTTCCCAAATTCTTGTCTAATTTCAGTACAGAGTAGTTTGGAGTTTGCAACGATCTTTTGACCAAAACTTGTCTCCTTAATTGACAAAAAGTCACAAACCAAGGAAGGACGGTGCTCTGCTGTTTCTATTACCTTCTTAGTTGTTGAGGATGTCACAGTAGCTTCGCAAAGCCGCAACATGACAACCAAACCTACCTCGGGGAGGCACAATCAAAATACTGTGACAAAAATGAAGCAGGTAATACCCAATCAATGCAGAGTCCATCTGAGCTTAGCAGGTACCGTAAATGGCAAACCCACATTTGACTTTGTTCAATTTTGCAATAATTTTTTTTTAAATGTTATTTTTCAATAATACACTTGTATTATATATATACTTGTATTATATATATACTTGTATTATTGTTGAAAGAGAAGTGCATTTCAATAATTACAATAAAAGAAGAATTTAGAAAGAAAAAAACATCTGACATTCTGACAGTCCTCATTTAACAATGCCACAAAATGAACTGTAACACCAGTGCACGTATGTCAGCTGTGGCCTGTGGGCTTGATCATGCTAAATGCATGTAACATAATCTGTGGTCTTTTCTCTGAATAGGCCCACTGATGGTAATATTAGACATTTTTTTGTTGAAATTCAAGAAAAAAGAAACACCAAACAAATGGCATGACTTACTGCGAGCCAAATGTACTTGTCTTTCAACAATGATACATTAGCAATAACATGTTCTTTCTTCAACGCAAGAATAATACAAGTAAAACATTTGCAAGCAAGAGTTCATCTGTAACGTCTATGAAGAAACATGGTGTTCGAAATGCGTATGAGTATCACAGTCGGTGTCAAAGGGTTGCAGTGTGCAATGGAAGAACAAGTGGGTTCATTGAAAACTGAGTTCAAGATCCGGTTTAAATTGCTCACCATAAAAGACAGCATTAGTCAGAACAGTTCATGTAAATGTTGCAGTAGATATTTCTTCCCCAGTATTGCTCGGTTATAAAGCCAACTGTATGCCCCACTGGGAAAACTCCCCTCAGCAAAAAGGCATGTAGAAGAACAAGTCAGGAAGATTCAGGCAGTCCTGTAAGTCAAAAGATTTTCTTACGTTCATGTGTGAAATAGGCCTAGTCAAAAAAATAACAAAGCATGAATTCTGACTATTATTTTGAAAAATGAGAAAGTTGGGTTTCATTTTTTTTTTAAAAAACGACTTTATCTGAAACTATGTGGGCCTTGTTTGTTTTTTTGACTTTATAATTGAGTCTTGTATGAGGAAATAAAAAAGCTGGTGGTTTGGACATATCCCTGTTCCTTTCTAAAACTAATATCAGGGGCTTTTGTTCTATATCTAACTGATTTGTAGAAGGACAACAACAATTTCTGCTTTAGCATGATTCTCATTACCTACGGGCCAAATATAATAAATCCATCAATGGTCCTACTGGATGGGAAAAAGTGCAGATAACTGTTTTCCAGGAGATAAATATATATTTTCTTTTTTTAATATTCATATTCATAATCACTCCATCCTTATTACTGTGTATTTTCCACCATTTTTTTGTATTTGTGACTCCATTTCAGACATTTCCTGCACTTTCCAGCATACTTACTTCCAGATAAGCAGACCAAACGCTGACTGAGTGCTACACAGCATGACAATCTAGACCAGACTAAGATGACGCATGATTTCAAGTCTACTGGTCATTCCTCTTTCTATTCTAAGACCTATCAGTACAACACTCGTCAGATCAAGTGCAAAGAGAGAAGCGTAGACTGCAAAACTGTATCAATTCTCGTTAAAGAGGTGTGAACTCAGGACTAGATGATTCAACTTTTCACTTATGGGTTGAAAAGTTCAAAATTTGCATTTACACTGAGTAAGAGAGTAGCTAATGTTGAATCAAACCTTCAGACAGACAGTATAGCTTTACTTGATCATCACTCCTTTCAGAAAACCATCCAACACCAGCCACTGAGGGAGGCAAATGCTCGCCTCTGTAAAAACACACACACACCATCCAAACACGCTGAGGGGGGGCGGGTAAGACCGGACTAAAGACCTCCAACTTCAATCACAAGCAGTGACCATGTGGGATACGAAGCCTTGAGTGTAAATAATTCATACTCACTAATCCTTTACACTCAGACAGACGTTCTCCTTGCACGAGGGGCCTGAGGGGAGGGGGAATAAAAGAACTGGGCTGAGCAGGGGTTTGCAAACCGTCCCCGCTGCAGCTCTCGTGTAAACAGTCAAGTGCATGCTCAGTGTCACATATAAAATGTCATAGACAATGTCACACTTAGATTTAGGCTAAGCATCACTTGTCAGTTATCCACACATCATGGTTCTAGTAAAGACAAAGAGAGGTGACCCCTGTTAAGACACAAATGTCAGAAAATGCTCTTAGACTGTGGCTGAGTTTTTTTTTTTTTTGACGGATTAAGTATTCCTCGTGGGGAAGGTCTGTTCAGTTTACACATATTTTCCCTTTCCCTAAAATCCTAACAGTAAAATAAAGCCTGTCCCACCAGGGGTTTGGTTCCAGATTATGTTTGACCCAACTGATAAAAATGTCAGACAAATAATTTGAAAAATATAGCAATGTATATATTAAAGCAAAATCTTTTGGTTCACAGATTTAATACATCATTTGATGCTTTCAGTAAAAAAGGCTTCAGCACAGGAAAAACTGATAATGATGTTTGAATAAGGACCGTTGAACACTGAATGCACTTAACTTGAATGACGGCAGCGCTGCATGCATGTTTTCATTTCGGCATGCATGATTTCAATTAAGTGCTTTCAGACTGCCAGCATGAGGTGCACGTCTCTCACACGGAAATCTTGCTGGTATAGATGTCCACAGAGAAGACAGAACTGCGCCCATTACTCTTCCTGGCTGTGCCTTTCAAAGTTAAAGCCTGCTTTGTCTCCTCTGTGGAGAAGCTCTCCTTGTTTGTCAAGAATGTTTCCAGTCTGCTGATTTCTCTGGTCAGTTATTCAATAAACCAGGTTAATACTGGGGACGTTTATTGAGGTTCTTCCTGTGCTGTCTATAAAAGCTCATTACTGGGGCGATACATACGGTGAAATAGAGCTGTGACGGCACAATGATGCAGCCACATGATAGCTTATGCATGCCAGGGCTGTCACCTTATACTTGATATTAGACTATCCATTTGGGCATGAGGTAAAAATCCATACTGAAAGAGAAAATTTATATTCAAATTGAGAATATACAGATCCTGGAGCAGTGAACAAACTAGGCCTGTCACAATAATTAACCGCACGATAAATAAAAATGTCCTCGATAAGTTGCCACCTTCATGCATGTTTGTTTTCCTCCTCTCTTTCTACCAAACAGGCTGGATGAGAAGATGGGTCATTCTGTGCAACTTCCTCAACCCCTGGGTGCGCTGGTTCTATAGCGGATTTATAGCAGAGTGAGCGTTTGTCATTAATTCAATCTTTGTGGGGGAGGCAGGGCCACTCGCGCTTACACACACAGAGAGCTGAAGTGAGTGTACTGAGGAGTAACAAAGAAACAAAAACTAATATGAATGAAGGCACGAAAGCTACTGCTAAGCCGGCTGCCACAGCCCCACTGTGGGGTATTTTGGTTTTAAAGAGAATGAACAAGTTGTGAGCCCATGAACACCGACGAGCCGATATGTCGAATTTGTTTCAATGTAGTGGCGACGGAAGAGGGGAGGTGCAGTGAAGCCTTCTTCCCGACAGTCAACGCTTACTGAGGTGTTTGGTCTGCAAAGTAAATATAAACAAAAGAGCAAATGGTGCGCACTCACAGACAGTGCCGTTCGCTACAAAGCAAAAGAAATGCAGCTCTTCAATACGGTTGAAAAGCCAGCAATGTTACAAACATTTGACAGACAGTACGAATTGACTGGGAGAAAGTACATTTCAAAAACAATCCCAGAACTGTATGAACTCCATTTCATTTATTGTTTTTATTGTTGTGTGAGTTTTTATTGGAGTTTTTTTTTTTTCTTTACAGAGACAGGGGCTATTTTTTATTGTTTTTGATTACTATAAGGATTTTTATATATGCAATTTTTCCCAAAAAGGATCCATTTCATTTTTATTTTTCCTTTTTTTGTTAAATTCATTATATTGTTTAATCCATTTAAAAAAAAACTCTTGACCTTCCAATTACAGTTAAATACTCTTAGAAAATAAAGTTCATTGCTTTTGATATGATGTACTCACTTTATTATGACATAAATATTATAATTACTTTAATGAAAAAATGATGTTTCAAAACAATTTTGACAATAATATTGTTTATTGGCTATAATTTTTTGGACCCGATGGATGGCACCCCCAGTCAAGCCATTCTTTGATGGCCCTCTTGAACTCAACAACAGGAAGTAAACCTTGAAAACAGAGGGCAGGCAAAGCCACTCCATGGCAGCACTTTAGGCTCCACAATGCCAATGGCAAAACAAAAAGCAAAACACACAGTGGACTTCATTACGGCTTAATGTGCGTAGTCTTTACACTATAATACAGTGTTTCCCCTTGGTTAGGGGTGTGGGTCTATCACTAATTGCTAATGGCAACAAGAGAAACATAAGCAATGAGATTACAGAATGTGGTTGTCAAGTTGAGATTAGTTTTGTATTGTCCTGAAGAGACAAAATTATAGTTGTACTTTCATTTGGTGATTGGAGGTTACTAATTTCCGACCCTGAATGCACAGAAATTGTGAATATTCCAGGAAAATGGTGTTTCATGTCTTTATGGTGGTTCAACACAATCTTTTATTATGGACCCGGCTGGTAACCATTCAACTTTATAAAAAGGAATTAATATCAAATGTTTTGATGTGTTTAACAGTAGCTCTGACTGTGGCAACATTTGCAGCCTAAAACTGAACTACTGGCAAGAGCCACCCAAGTCGCAGACAAATTAATCACATGAACTGACGGGCTTCCTTCTACAAATCCGCACTAATGCCAGAGAAATACTCATTTGGGAAATGAATGCTTACACAGAACAAATCTGAGTTACAGCAACACTGTTGTCAGTGATGATTTTGTTTCTTCAAAGTAAATCTGTTTTGTCAATGTCTTCACAGTGACGACTTTCCTGTCCAGTGTTACAGAAAGGATCCAAACATTTTAAGTAGAATTACAAAACTTTTGGTTGTGTTCTGGCAAAACGAAAGTGAAAACATAACAGGGAATATATTATAAAGAAGTCTTTAAACAGGGCTTCGCTTGACTCTGTATTTGGAGAAGCATGTGTTCTTAGTTTTGACCCAGGATTATGCATGTACTGCTTCCTGTCCTGGTTTATGTCAATATGATGAACAGTCAAATATATGAAGACAGATTTGGGGGAAGGGTATCATATTACCTTTCATTCTACTACACTCTTGCAGTCCTTCACAGACACATTTCTTCCTTGATTCTCACATTCTTTCTCCATTTTGGCTCACTTTGTGGCTTTATTTATCTGTGTTTCTGCTCTTTAGGCCAAATTTATCATCAGGACCTTATATGCTCGGATAACATTACCCTAATTTTGAGAAGTTTTATACAATTTGGTTATCACATCAGCAGATGCTTGTTGATGGGGACAAGAATCACAGTGATGCCAGAAAGAGGAGGCAGCGCTTGGTGCGAGCCAGAACACAAATAAAAATTATCCAAAGGCACACTAGGGCTGGGTATTTCCAGCAACCTTACAATACCATATGTATCCTGATACACATAAATTGTGAACATTGACTACACTTTAAATAAAATTCCTGACAAGTTTTGTTTTTTATAATAAGAAAAAAAATACCAGGGCAAGTTTCAAATGGTTCTTCAACTTAAGAAAATTAAATTCAGGTCCTCAAAGTTGGAAGACCAAATTTACAATTTGGAATATGTGCTTCACCATGTAGCTTGTCTTCTACCTTTAACTGTGCCATTGTTAAAATTGGCCAAAGTGTATTGACAACAACTGCAAAAACAGTTAGGCCATATCGAGCCTGTAGAATCCGTATCGATAGGAGTGGCGATATTTTGCTGTATCAATATTTTGCGCACACCGAATGCACACTATCTTATCAACAAAAACATTTACTAATTCTGTTAGAGATTACATCCGAGAGGTTTGAATATCTTTAGTGAATCGCATGCATGCTCAAATAAACAATCAGAGGCTTGGGCACCTCGACAAAAAGGTTAGTACTGCCCCGGCATCCTCAACTTTTCTTTCAGCCAACAGCAGGTCACAGTGGGTAATGCTGAAGGACAGAGGGTGCAAAAATCAGATGTATACACATTTTATTCATTATTATGATGTTGTACTTATGCTTTCCTGCATCAGTCTGATTCACAGAGGCTGCTGCTGCTGAGTCAGCATCTGGAGTCATATGTAAACCATGTGCAGTCTTCTCTGGTCTCTGGACATATACGTGCTCACCTTCATACACACACATGCACGCCATCGTATTCCCGCAGCAGCAACACGCTGGATGTGTTTTGCTGTAGAAGAGAGCGAGTGAAGCAATGAACGTGGCTCGTACTGCACCAAAATGATTTTAGCCGTGAATGTGCACAGAACATCCTCTCAAGCAAAGACAAGGAACTGAAGTGAGATGCTCATGCACAGCCCTGTGAAGCAGCCAGAGCTTTGACGGTTCTTCAAATTGTTCATTGTGTGAAACTGCAGTAAACAACAAACTATGAGGGTTGCCTGAATTTGCAAAAATTGTTGCGACTGGACAACTGTGATTCACTGGATGGACTGGTAAAGTGTACAGGCCTACAGAAGATGCTTAATGTAAATAAAATGGTGTTAGAGTTCAAAAAGCGACCATGTTGGACAGACTCTACCAGACTATTCTTGAACTTTTTAAATAATTGGCGTTAAAATACTCATATCTTTTGTGAACATCTAACCAAATGGTAATTTAAGGACTTTTTTTTTAAACTTAAATCTATCGTAATGAAAGAATCACAAATGCTCAGCATTGCTATATGGTCAGAATTAGAAGCACAAGGCTACTTCTTGGAAAGTGACCTGTAAAGACTGTAAGAAATGGAAGATCAATACTAAAGGGCTGCAGTAGGCCGGTAGGAAAACTTGTGGAGACCCGAATAAAATTGTTGCACTTAGAAGACAACATTTATTTGGACATGTCTTTAAGACTAGTTTGGAAGAACAAAATATTGTAACTAACACATCTCAATATTGTTCAGCCCTAATATGAGCTATATCTTTGTTTTGCTGATGCTATTTTCCCTCTTTTATGCAACACTTGCAGCAACATCAAGATTCTCTGCATCTTATGGAAATCCAAGACACTTTCTCCTCTACACTAGCACATACAGCTCTAAATTCGATTCATTAACACTTTTTGCTTCATCTGACTGTGCCATAAGATGTGAACTGCAAAGGTTTATATTCTGATGTTGATAAAATTGTGATTAAATGTGCAGCTCCACACTACTGATCGACTGCAATAACAACTTCTTAACCATTATTTTGTGAGGAGTGGGATAAAATCCTTTGAGTGAAGAACTTAAATGTTGCTGTGTTAATCTACTAACTTGTCATCAGAAAAAAAACACATAATTCTCTCCTCTGCTTGCCTTCACACTGGCAGGTTGTACACAAACGCACACTTGCAAGGCCATTTAAGGCCATCTCTGTTTAAGACCAAACCTCTCTCCCCGTTTCCACTTCCCTCAACAACACACTGTCATTCCCAACAAAACAAACACTCCGCTGCTGTTACTGCGCTCTCGTAGTAACCCCAGCAAATAAGGAGCGAGGGAAAGCCACATGCCGCAAAAAACACTCTCCGCCATGACATCACTGCATCACTCACCCTCTACAGCCAAAGGTATGTATCCATCTAGGGCTGGAAGCTGGACGAGGCGCTTGCTGCTCGCAGGGATACGCAAAGTGTCTGAATGAAGAGCGTCTAACTCTAAGACAGGAGCTGAAATTAAAGAGCGGCTGAACTACATCACACAGGATCCTCTATTTCCTGGTCTAGTGAGGCTAATCTGAAGCTGTCAAAACGCCTGACTCAGCACGGCGGTTTGATTGGCAGCTGCCCTCCATATCTGAGACCAGCACGGATGTTGAAAGAACAGACATCCGCTGGTTGAGCTGGTGGCATGTTACAATCTCTCATGGCACTTTCTCCTCGTATGACGTGACAACTTCAGGAGCTACAGTGAGAAGACAAGGCAAACATCTGAGGTTTAGGGGTTGAAGAAACAGCATGGTGAGATAATAGCTGTTCTGCTGAGGTGTTTTTTTAACGTTGATGAGCTCCCGGTTACTCATTACCTCCACCACCACGACCACATTCTCACAGCGCTGATCAAAGCAAGGAAACCACTAACTTCAGGGGGTTTTACCCAGAAACGACTGAAGGCAGAAAACCTGTCAAGAAACGGCACAAGAGCAGAAGACGAGAGGAAGAAACAGCCTTCTTTTTCAGTCTTGAAAATTAAAAAAAATCTGAATATATATAAAACAATTCTACAGTACGAAAAGTTGTGTTAGGCTAAAGAAAATCGGTAAAACACAGCCCTATGTGTTATTTTTATTTCCACTCATCTTTAAAATCATTATTAATGCTAAGAAGGTTATGTTTTAGTGCCCACTGTCTGTCTGTTGATACCTCTGGCTGGGTTTCTCACAAAAACTGGATGAACTGACAAATAAATCTTGTGCCAAGCAAGATTTTAGAAGATAAACATTGGACATAGTTTATTCACACAAAAGCTTCAACATTTAGTGAATTTGTTACACCAACCTGCTAATAAAATCTTTTTTTTTTTTTTAAATGAGTTGTTCTAACTGCTTTTCTCATAAAGATGTCATATTTCTGAATTTTGCAGAAGACTGTTGGGTTTTTGTCAGGCACAGATGACATTTAAGTGTGTCATATTTGAATAGAACTTTGATTTTTCCGTCTTTAAGACCCTGGACACCCACACAGGTGTTGGTAAAAGAGGTCTTGATATGAACTCTTCTCAGTATCGTGTGGGTGTAGAGTTTGACTGACAATGACTAATCTGTAGAGCCTTTTTTGGTCGGATGAATTGTTCACCTGTAACTTTTCAATTTGTCCAGGAAATCTGTAACATCTTAAACTCTCACCAAGCCCAACTGTCGACCAGAGTGATTAAAACATTTGTGTGACTGTCAAGCTTTAGTAAAATAACTGAACTGACGGCTGAGGTTGCGACAATTCTGCTCCCCGAAACATTTTTCTTTTTTCCTATTTTAGTTTGAGAAATATATTTCGACAAATGGCACTTAAAACTGCCATTGTTAGAAGACATAATGGGGAGGATTCTCCATCTACAACCAGGGCTTGACGCTTAGCATTTTCCCAAGTAGCACAGGTGCTACCAAGTTGAAAAATCTAGTAGCACACAAATATTTTTAGTAGCACAATGAAAAGTTACCAAGTAGTGTGTTTTTCTTTAATACAAAGATATGCGGTCAACGAGGAAACAAACTTGTACCTCTTACGACTGGGAACAGCAGCGGCATCATTAACTGTCTCTCTGGCGTCTTGAGACACAGCGTCTGAAGTCCACATGTTCTGGTATTGTTGGTCTTTTAAAGTAATAACTGATAGGCTTCATAGTTATTTGCTTTTTGCTCTTTGGTCTTTCTTCTAAAATAGTTTATAATGTCACTTGCTGTTCTGTCAGTGTATGTTGCCCGGACACCAGTCCCACTGATGCGCTGTGATTGGACGAGATGAGGCTTTGGGAGCGCCTGCTTATGTTCGTCTGTACCTCGCGCAGGGCGGTGCAGACATCTCGAGTGTACTGAAGGCTAGCTAGCGGCGCAGTTAGGTCAATAAAACAAATGTTTTAAAGCTGAACATGAGGCTGCGTTCATGAATACCACCGGCCACAACTTCCAACGTATTTAACACAAGATAAAACATGTTTTGAACAGTCATTTTTTGTAGTCGCATGGGTGCTACCAAATGCAAATCACAACTTGCACTGTAATATCTTTAGCAGCAAATGCGAGTCCCTCCTCGCACTGTCAAGCCCTGTCTACAACGTCCTTGTAATTGCAATGCTGAAGATGTTATTGTTCACAAGGGACAGTATCAAAGATAACCTTCACAAGAAACACCTTTTTTTTTAATAGTTTTTAAAGCATTAACACAAAAAAGTCGTGATGTGCTGTTACACAAAGGTCAACAGGCTTCAGTGCCACCACTAACAGCTCTAAATGTTTGACATGGTGACATTAAAGCTGCAGTCTGGTTCAGTTCAACTCCAAATCGTTGGTGTTTCACTGTCACATGCAGGTAAAGGTACACAAATCACTGCTCTGTGCTGTTCTGCTTTATCAGCATCCTTCTGGTGGGGTGACATGTATTAGGCCTAGGCTTGTCACGAGAACTGATACTTCGGTACCAAGTCGGTACTAAGATTCAAAATGTGACGGTACTGACTTTTCTAGACTACCCAAAGTACCGTTGGTACCGAGGCACCAGATCTGGCCACTTCTTTAGCGTTGTTTTTTTGGCTGTAAATGAGCAATTATCTGGCAACCCTCACACAGTGCTGATCACATGCGAAGAACAACGACACACGACATGTCGGAGGCACACGCACCCGGCTCGTCAACAACGAAACATTTAAAAGACAAGCATCCAGACTTGTACAGAGAATTCAAGGTGAGTGCACTTGAATTCACGTGTTATCACTGTTGCTCATATCTAATTATGTTACAATGATGAGATGAGCCCAGCCCATAGTAAATGAGCTGCATGTCGAAATAGCATTAGCGTTATGTCCAGCCTCGCTGCTACCTCAGCTGCTGCGCGGCTTGTAAAATCATGAAGGAAGAGAAAAGAGAGGGACAGAGAGAGAGAGTCCACAGAAGAAAAGAGAGTGTCCCGAGTGTGTGGTCCCTACAAGAAGGGACGAAAAGAAAACACAGTGCAGTGTGTCTGATGTCCATGGAGTTAGCGTAGCACGTAGCTTAGCATGATAGCACGTCGTCAATGCTAAAAACATCCGGTCTGTGCAACAGGATGACACTGACGATACATCAACAGAAGCAGCTGTGATCAATAACTGAGATACAGACTAGTAAATAACCTACTTTGATTATGGCTCCGTGTAAAGGCTGGTTCAGGACGTAAATCAATGCGGAGGCTACTTGCCCAGAATCATGTGTATTTTGTTCACATACTTTTCACATCCAATAACTTTACATATAATTTGATTGCAGAGAGTAGAACAGGAAACACTGACAGTGAGTAGAGGAAGCAGGTGGAGGGAATGCTTTCATATGTTATAGAAATGTACATTAGCTAGTTAAATTATCATAGTATCCAAGTATGATATTATTTGGTCCTAGAAATAAAGTAAGCAAAATAAGATCATCAATATGGTACAGTAGTAAATGCTATAAGGCACTGTGATATAAAAAGGTTTTTAAAAAGTTTCACCACCATGTCTGTAAATTGCTGCTCCTTCTCTCTCTCTCTGTCTGTGTGTTAGTATTGCCTCTGCTGTTCTCATACAGTCATTAAGCTATACCCAAATCTCAATCTTGTTTTCACAGTATAAGCCAGAGGAGGACAGTGACATGGACAGGCCGGGCAAAGCCAGCATCAAGATACGCAGCCAACAAGAATGGATGCTTTCAATTTAAGCATAATATTGTTTGTTGTTCACTTTGTTCAAATAAAGGAGTGTATGTTGAACTACAGGGGATTTTTTTATTTTTACCATGGTATCGAGTGGTATCGAGTATCGAAGAATTTAAGTGGTATTGGTATCGACTTCTAAATTTCTGGTATCGTGACAAGCCTAATTAGGCCTGTGCTTAAAATAGCGATTTGGCAAAATATCGTCATGCAGTCTTTGGGGATACGTGTATCGATATGGATACTACAGAATCGATACAGCCTCAGTGTTTTGACAGTTGTAGTCAATACACTTTGGGTAATGTTAACAATCACAGCTCAAAGCAGAAGCCAAGCTACATGATGAAGCACGTGTTCCAAGTTTGAACTTCGCTCTACCATCTTTAAAGAGCTGAGTTTAAGGTTCTTAAGTTGTCAATTCATTTAAAACTCTTTCTTGTTCTTTTTCACTGCTGCTGTAAAGCATGTCCACATGGACCAACACTGCATGGATTACTTCATGGGTGCACACCTCCCTCAACATTGTAGGAGGGGAGAAAGTGCAGGAGGAGTTGGACATATCAGGCAGGACATCTTCCAACTTCAACCCCCGCCTCCAGGTGAGGTACAGGTGGCAGTGGAAACACAGGCGAGGTCAGGGGATCAAACCAGAGCCCTCAGTGGAAACACAGCTATAATATCCACGGAAAACTCTGTAGTCCCTGTAGGCGACTTTTTAAGAAAGTTTGAAAAAGTGGTGTTTCCAGGTCTATTTTGTGTATTTTTGTGTTGTGTAAAAAAGGTCTTATTTCTACCATCTAAAGCGGTGATTCTCATCTGGTGGGTTGTGACCCAAAAGTGGGTCGCGGACCCTTTTGTCAATGGATCGCGAGCCAACGCCTGGGCAAAAAAAAAAATGTTAGGAAAAAAGTCCTGTGCTTTTATTATTTTTTATGTAGTGGAGAGTCATTTTTTTTACTCTTAACAATTGGTGGTGATAATACCTGTAATATTAATTGACACACATTTCAATCTGAGGGTTTTTGTTATATATTAAATAAATAGGTACTCAGCTTAAGCAACATATTTTTAATATTTTTTATATGATTTGAAAGTAGTTGGACTTTTAATGTCATGTTTGTGCACTAAAACTCTGCTGAGTTTGTTAAAAAAGGCTGAAGTTACTGACGTTTCCGTGTGTTGTGACAGCCTAATGATCAACGGCTTATTTACTGCTACTGATTCAACATTACCTTTAGGTATACTGTGAATATCGGTGGGTCCGGTTAAGAACCAGTGATCTAAAGAAAACTCTAAAACTGTGAGGAACTCAATGTCCGTTCATTTCAACTGTTTCGGACTCTCTACTGCAGCACATTTTGATGTTGATAATAGTATAATAGATATCATTTCAAAGCATGTGGTGTCAGACCTTCTATCATAAATGATTGCCTTAATTTCTTATTTTTTCACATTCAACAGGACAGAGTTATAACCAGGAGACTATCAAGCATTTAAGTTCATCAGAGCTAATTCATTGGAAGTATACCAAATTAACCCTGTCCATTCCTTAACCTATAATTAGTTCCAAGTAACAAAGTTCTTAACAAGAAACTTCTGAGGAAATCAGGAATTTACAAGCCTGTAAAATAAACTGTTTACCACCACTGCTTTTCACAGTGGCAGCCACTGCCATGTTGTTCTGAAGAGCTGATCTCTGCGAGGGCTGGATGAAACTGCATTAAGTTAACCAAGCATATCGAGACTGTTGAGTGCCAACGTGTTTCTACTGTCGACCAGTTTGGAGGAAACACGATGCATCTACTAAGGTTTTAATCTATCTGAGGACAAACTGATCTTTTTTGTAATCTTCTCAGTAAAAATTAAACAGAGGGAGAAAGTAGCTTAGAGGATCAAAAACCTCTCCTTATCTTGCTGCTTGGTTTTACATCTCCTGACTTCAACCCCGAATGCTCCCGTGAGTCAGAACAAAAGTGCAGCTCAGTGCATTTAACTGTGCTGTGACTTGATTATGACAAAGATTTGTAACTGACAAATACCATCAGCCCTTTGCATCTGCTGCCGGGGCCTTGACCTGCTGTAACCACATCCTCTTTCCAAAGCTCAAGAAGGCCTCATGCTGATAGGATGGAAAAGGAGTAGCTGCCATACTAAAATAGTCCCTCCAAGTCTCTGTTCCTGTTCGAGACTGCAGACGGCCGGCCTGCTTCAAAAGAGCGAGAGGAGGGAAATGAGTTGGTTTGGAGCCAGTAAATGACCACCAGAGCCAGACTGAGGGGTTCACGGCACAGGATGAGGCGCAGCAGGGTAATCACAATACAAAAGTCTGAACTTCAACACAATTCTGGAAAATTCAGATTGTATCAATACCTGTTTGGGTACAACAGCAACAAAAAGACATAATTTACTTTGTGTTCATTCATTATGAAGTACAAGAAAACTCCTACACTTTATCTAAATCGCATAAATACCAGACTGAATGATACATTACAAGCATGTTGAGCAATTAAGGCGGCGTGTAGGAGTTTGCTCAATCTTCACTTAAGCAGCCAACTCACAAAAGAAATGTTTTTACTGCTTTCGGACAAGGGCTGAACGGTACTGGAAAACTGATGATGCAATATTCTCGCCTTTTGTAGTGTATTTTGCATTATATTTATATTTAAAAAAAAGTCAAGCCCATTATTGTAAAGTAAATTCAAGTCAATTCAATTCCCCATCAAACAAACTCAAAATATTGTTTAAGTCTTTACATCGTTATCTAAACTTCCTCCTGGTCAAATTGGCCATACACAAACACACGGAGAAGGAGGAGGAAAAGCTTAACGTTAAAAATAACTTACAGTTAGCATCATCAGCCCATGATTTTAAAAAATAAAAGAAGGATCACCTATACTGTATATCACCTTTACACTGTATATTGGCAATAATATCAGCAAAATACACACGGCGCTTCAACTAATCACTGAAATGGTGTACTAAAAAACATCAAGCCTTTCATTTTTTCAGTAGCTGTTTTTTTTTACAGAAGTACACTGTAATGCTAAGAGCAACAAGTTCGTTTCATAAAGTTAAGATTTTTGTGCTCTTGACAAAAAAATATGGGTATCAGTACTGATGATGAGTTCAGTAATATCAGCAAAAATCTAATATTGTGCATCCCTATTACACTTTGAATTAAGGGAGGACGACCCCAACCCCACATAACCATCCCACACTGAAAGTTCAATCCCTGGTCTGGAGTCTGGACTGCATTTATAATCTTCAGTCCAATGAAAACCATCAAACTCAGAAACATTATGTATGCATAGAAGGAGATCATAGGAATTGGTTAGGGATGCACGATATCTGTTTGATATCATATCTAGGGATAGGTACCTTTCACATTTGAACCGCTACCATACTGATGGCCGGTACCTGGGAATCGGTATCAGTACTCAACGGTACCAATTTTCAGTACTTTTGCGTGTGTTTATGGGGTAATAAATATTAATTTGTTTAATATTAAGATGTCAAATTTTTTCAATGTAAATTTATTTCTCAATACATAAAATTTGACGGATATATATCAAAACAACATTCAACTGTTTGTATTGTAACACTGTAGTTGTCCCAAAAACTTCTTCAACATGAACAACATGCTGTGTTTAAGTCCGGTATGGAAATTCACCTACTCTACCAAATAGTATGCCTGCTTCTTCCACTCCCTCACAGTCACAAGGACGTGTTTAGGTACCTAAATATGGCACCTTTTGATTTTACGTGAATCGGTACTCGGTAGTACCTACAGAATTCGGTCGGTACCTCTTAAAGTACCTAATTCGGTACCAATCCCTAATCATATCAGCCAAAAAACTTAAGTACTGGTATCCGCAGATACTTCAATTTTCACAGATATTTACAGCCAATTCATCAGCCACACATATCAGTTGGAATATTGCACAATTACACAAATGTACAATACTGATGCACCTTCTCATCACTGCATGGCTACACTTTAAAAATCAAGGGTTTAAGTTGTGCAAAAGTGAAATGCTGCTGATACTGTTTCACATCTTATCCTCGCAGAAATATACCGTAACACTGAAAGAAACAAGTCCATTGTGAAGTACAGAGCTTGTGCTCTTGATCAAAAATATCAGCATCGGGGACAATGAATTAAAAAAATATCAGCTTATCTGTAGAGATGAGAATTGATACGATTTCGATGATACCAGTGCTTTTAACAATCCTGCTAATCGATCCAATTCTTTAACGACTCCATTATTGTTTCCTGCAGATTTTCCATGTGGGAAAGTGTTGGTCTGTAGATTTTCAGTGGCAACAATGTCAAACACATGTCACAGTATAGATAACTGCTTCTGCAAGTTGCCGGTGTTTCCACTAACTTAAGGTTGTGCAGTAGGCACATTTTGTCAAAAATTAAGCCACAGTTCTGAACCCGCCAGAGAAAGAATTGATAAGGAAATTGATTTGCAAAAAGACTCGTGATATTGATACGTTGATGGAGTTGTAAATGACTCTCGACTGGAATTAGTTTTTGATTCCCATCCCTACATATCTGATATCGGTAAATATGCAATATCGTGCATCCCTAGTATCGGTATCTAAAAACTGACAGCCTAAATGTTGGTATTGTATCAGTCTGGTATCGAACATCAATACATTTTATTTCTGCAGAGAAACATTATAGGACATGCTTCATTACATTTATGAGAAAATGCTGCACATTGAGTGTGTAGAAAAAGAGGTGCTGAGATCACTGACAGTCTTCCCAGAAAAATCCTCCTTCACTTGGAAACAGGCCTGGTCCATCACTGACAGACCTCCGGAGTGTTTATAGTATGAGGATGGAGCACACACCTTTCCTGTCTCACAACACTCCCCCTGCAGCAGAAATAACTTTACAACCAGCTGACAGAAAGGCTTGGACCAGGGCGAGAGAAAGTCCCCGTAGCTCCCGGTTAGCTCACTGTGGATCTACCTAATTTGCTTACGGCGGCAGCATATGCTGATCACTCCAGGTCATGTTAAGTCCCTGCAATCTGTGGCACTGGCTGAACCTCGGAGCTGTAACTAACGCGACGATCACTAACGTTAGCTCCGTTACGTTCATCAAATGTCGTTCAAACCACAAACCCGCTTACCGATAAATCCCCCTGAAAACACCATAATCTACAATCCAGCCAATTTACAACCGCATCTGTCTGTCCATAAACAATCTAGATTCATACTGGCAACACCGCTAAGTCCCGTTATCAAGCTTGTTAGCAGGATGCCGCTAACTAGCTAGCTTTGACTGCCAGCGCTGGGCCGCCGATGCCATAGAGCTACACGTGTAGAAGGAACCTGGGCCGCGGCCGTTAACTGGAGACTGGAGCTATGTATACTCGTCCGCCATTTTGGAGAGGGGTAGCAGCGCTTTCAAATGAATGCAAGAAGGGTCGCATGACCGCCCGCCAAAGCGCCAAATGCGGGTCGAAATTTCGCTTGGAGGGCAAATTTCTTTTGAAACATGTTTGGAGAATATTTGTAGCCAAGTAGTCATACACAAATGGCTGCTAAACATTACCTACTTGTAAATCACTTCTATCACATCCATTTTGATTAATGTAACCTGATTAAATGCACTGACACAAATTATGATTAACATCTAAGGATGTACCTAATGTTATTTGTTAATCACTGCTCTTACTGGAGAGTAAGCAAGCTCATTCCAGAAGCTGAATGCCAGTCTGAGGATAAGGGATGAGAGCACTGACATCAGGTATTAAAGTATCAATGCATTCACACGTACTCTTTTGGTATTTAATACTCTCCCTAAATATCTTTACCAAAAAGAGATCAAATGTACCACTCATTATTTTCTGATTTAAGAGCTGTGGACACTGATTTCTGTATCTGATTAGAAAACCAGCCTTTTAGGGAGCTAATACTTTCAGTTCTTAATTAATGTACTGGGCCAAACTTAATTTTGACACGAGGCTAAAATATCAACAGAAATTTACATTGTTGCCAAGTATTTGGCTTTTAAAGCACTTATCTGCCAATACTGATCTCATACAGTTAATATAATGTATCCCTACCTGACCTGACATTTGACATACATTTTGTATCAGCCTAATACATGAGCTCATAGATAAATATTATTGATTAACAGACTGGAAAAGAGAAGGGCAGTGGTTACCAAAGTGGGAGTCAGGTCCCTCTGGGCAAGTCAGATAAGTAAAGGGAGATTAAGTGATGCCATCACAAAACAAATTTAACGTCTAAGGAATTTAAATGTCGCATTTAACCCCTAATCTCTTGAACATTGAACATGTGTTTCTTAAGAAATTGAACTGTCACATATCTGAGGTCAATAAACACATGACCTGCAAATACATACAACTTAAAAGTACCAATCTGCCAATAAATAAAGTATTATGATTAAGTTAAAGCTCCGTATTCTTTTGTGTTGTTCAACTGTCAGTTTTGGGAGAGGCCACCATCATGGACAGCGATGGTCCCCAGACTCTGGCGCTGCTGTTATCGAGCTCACAGGCCTCACAGTCAGGGAGCCCATCACAGGTGATCAAAATAATTTTTAATGTAACACAACAAATCAGCATATTTACACTGATTTGTCACTGTTGGGCACAAACCTAATATTACCTTAGACTGCAACTTCAACAGCAGTGAGCATAAAACTTTCCACTGAAATCACAAACATGGTCTTGCCTGCTAAAAATTCATCCCCTCTACTTTTCATAATTCACAAGAACATCTCCCCTACATTAAAGTGCACCATTTTAATGAGGACAACCATTGCATTGATGACTTGTAGCATTCTGAACTGCACAGTGGCACTCTGTTTATTAAACCACCTTTATTCAAACATATTAATACAACTAATGTGTCAAAAGAAACCGTCTATATGTCACGCCCTACTTCAGAGCGTAAACCTATTTCATCCATAATTTATTTCATTTACTTCTCAAACAGCTACTACCTCTTCAAGATGGCGCCCGAAACGACGCTGCTACGCGTGCACATCTATGCGCCGACACTTCACAACCGTTAGCTGCGGCTCGTTAGCATGCCAGCTAGCTAGCCGACACATTCCTTTCCTTTCCTCGGCGTACAACCAAAACACAGCCATGTTGTCAGAAAAACGGTGCAGCCAAGCACACAACGGAGCCAAAACACCCACCGGACACGGCAGCGTTTCCATAAAAGACGCATTAACGACGACAAATACGCAGCAGCTTGCTAACGTTACCTGCCCTTCCGCCTGGCCTTGACTAAAATGGGAGTGCTCACACTCTCCGTCTTCTACTTGCGGGCCGTTCTTTACATTTCTCCCTCCGTGAAAACAGACCTCATGCGTGGAGGAGAGTCTGTTCGTTGTCCCGCATGTGTGGAGGAGAAAAAGCTCCGACACGAAGCGCTTTAGTGAGCGGGTTTAGCAGGTAGTAAAGTTTGAGGTTTGCACTCACCGTTTCTCGCTCGCTGTCTCTCTGCGCTCCGCTAAGTGTCAGTTTGCCTCCGGCCTGTGTGCGCAGCAGACGTCACTCCCACCGTCTCTCATTTTTCTTAAAAGGCCATGACACTCCGGGACACTCCGGACAGAGCAGAGTCCGCAGAATTAAACCACATCAATCATAAATCTGCAGAAGAACATCTATGATGTACTGATGAGAAACAGCTGAGAACATTTACTCATGTTGGCACAACTGAGTAACTTTCTGCTGACTCGTGATTTCATTATTATAATTTATAACCATCCACTTTACAGTAACTTTAATTACTTTTTAAGGGAAATATTAGCCTATACTTTGTTTCATATGAGTCATTCCAGAGTTAAAGGACACTTTGACCATCAAACTAACGAGAAGTGTACCAATTACCATTTTCAATCAATTAGTCTTTATTGGTATAGCACCAGTTGATAACAGGTGTTATCTCAAGGCACTTGAGGCTGAAGTCATACCATTCAATTAAAAGGTACGCAGATCTGTATAGGCTACATACAAATACATATAAATATATATTTGTATGTATCAATCAATCAGTCAATCAAACTTTGTGTAGCCCTTTTCATATATGATTTTGTAATACACAGTGCTTTACATGGGAAATAAAATAACAATAAATGAAATAAAAAAGTAGGAAATTGCATAAAATGAAAATATAATACCTCTCCCCTTCCAAATTCAATACACACACTTAATTACTCAAACACACAAAGACATAAAATGAAAATTCTGACAGAAAACAGAATTAGAGGACTGAGGAAACTATCTTGAATTAAAAAGTGAGGAAACATGGAAGTTAAGACTGAAATAACAGTTAAAAATCAGGATAAGACTTTAGATGGAAATACAATAGGGTAAAATAAGTAAATATGTATATAAACTTATCAAAGTAAATAATATGGTGAAATAAGAAAGCCTAACACCAGGTAATAAAAAGAAAAGCATTTAACAAAGAATGAAATTCCAAATAACAAATCTGAACCCAAATGTCGAAATAAAACTGAATAAGAGGGCTAAAATAGCTTAAAACATAATGACAAATAATAAATATAATCAGCTAAAAGCCAGATTAAAACAAACATGCATAAATCCAGAGATTTATCCATCAAGGCAGAGACAAATGGACAAAAATCACAGTTTTCTCTGCTCAATATAGACTAAATATTTTAATCAATCAATCTATATTTCTATAAAATCATATTTGTTGACTATAAATATTAAATTCATATTAAAGGTAAGCCCGTAGAGAGGAATGATGTTATAATCTGAAGAGGAATGATGTTGATTACTATAGCAGCATTTGACTGAACTGCCATTATACTGGGTTTAATCTGTGTAAAGGTAGGAATTTATGTTAAATGATGTTATTTTTTATGATAGTCAATGCAGGATAGAGCACCCTTATGTTATGTATCAAAAATGTGGATAATAAATCATCAAATAACATGATTTGTCCAACTCAGGCATCAGAGCTTAAGTTTTTTAGTTATGTAAAAACAACAAATGTCGACCAAAATGCTGTCAAACAAAGTGACCGTAAAACTGAGATTAAAAGAAAAATACCTACTTTTATAATGGATTAATTAAGAGAAAAATCAAAAGATAAAATATAATTTAAAACTGGCTCGACAGTACAAAGTATTCAGTAGTTTCCTTATCAGTGTTTGTAGGTTAGGCAGGATCATAATGGCATATTCAGAGAGGGTGAGAGTGAGTGTACGATCAAAAGAACAAACGTTTATCTTGAATTTGTGTCTGTGAAAGATTTGAAGAACATTGCTGTCTGTTGTAAACGTAATTGTGAATGTGTGAAGAATCAGGTAACTTAGCAGTAATTATAAATCTAAATAATGTTTTTTATTATGACGGTGATTCATTTAACACTGTTTTCAAATTATTTGCCCGACTCTAGCTTGTTTTAAACACTGCTTTATTTAACCTTTATTTAACACAACAGCTTAGCTTGTCTCTAACCCGATCCTCCTCCTGTCATTCTTGGTAAAAACATCATAACTAGCATCATACTGAGCTATTTTTTTTGGTATGCAGATCTTCTTACACATTTTTCATGCTATGAATCTTTTGGATCTAGTACCCTACATAGGATGTGCGTGTCCACCCTGTTTATTTTTCAAGAACGTCATAACAGCAAACTTTTTCTGTTTATAGACGTTAAAATAGAGGAGAAGTGGTCATGGCACACTGACAGTAATTCAACAAATTATACATTAAACTGTAAACTGGAAGCCAATCCTGGCTTTGGACTTTTTAAAGTTAAATCAGGCAGCACTGCTGGTACGGTGGCGCAGCGGAGAGTACACATGCTTCACAGCAAGAAGGTCGCTGGTTTGATCTCCGGGTTCGGACAGGGCCTTTTTGTGTGATGTTTGCATGTTCTTCCTGTGCATGCATGGGCTCTCTGCAGGCACTCTGGCTTCCCTTTACAGACAAGCTTGTTAGGTTAACTAATGAGTTGTCTGTCTCCCTATGTTGCCCTGCGATTGGCTGGTAACCGGTTCAGGGTGTACCCCACCTCTTGTATATTGACAGCTGGGATAGTGTGGGCGGTGTAGAAAATGAATGAACAAATGAATGAATGAATGGTTTGAGATGCAGAAAGGCAACAATGACTTAAATTAGCATTTGATATTACGAAGGTGTGCAGAGGACCATTTACACAACATGCACAGTCTGTCTAATCTTGAAACAAGAGTTGAAACAGAAAAGGACCACACTGGGTGCCACTCCTGTCAGCTACAAGCAATAAACTGAAGCTTTAGTTCACATGGTTTCACAAGAACTGGACAAATGAAGATAGAAAAATGTTCTCTATACTGATGAGTCTTCATTTCTGCTGCAACGCTCAGATGAGGCCAGACTTTGACATAAACACCATGAAAGCAACCACGCTGTCTTTGCATCAGTGGTTCAGGCTGCTGTTTGTGGGGTGGAGAATTTTTTGGCACACTTTTATTCCTCGGTACCAACTGAGCATCATTAAATGCACCAGCCTGCTTCAGTACCGATCATGTCTGTCCCGTTCTGACCACAGTGTGTTATTATAGCAGGATTATGCTCCATGTAGTAAAGCTCAGATCATTTAAATCTGGTTAGATTACTCCATTACTCAACAGTCACCAGATCTCAGTCCAATAGAGCAGCACCATTGGATGTAGCAGAGTGGAGATTCTCATCATGAATGTGCAGCTGATAAATCTGCCGAGTGATGATGTCATAAAAGAACCAAAATCTCTGAGAAATGTTCCCGGCAGGAGCGGCACGTTGGAGTAGCAGGTAGTGCACCAGTCTCACAGCAAGAAGGTCTGTGGTTCGATCCCCGGGTCAGTCAGGGCCTGTCTGTGTGGAGTTTGCATGTTCTTCCTATGCATGCATGGATTCCTCCCACAGACTAAAAACAAGCTCATTAGGTTGACTGGTGACTCCAACTTGTCCTTAAATACGACTTTAAGTGTGAATGCTTGTCTATCTTTCAATGTGGCCCTGTGATTGGCTGGTTCAGGGTGTTTCTCACTCATTTCCCAATGTCAGCTGGGATAGGCTCCAGCCCCCTTTGACCCTCAAAGGGTTAAGAGATGATGGATGGATGTTTCCAGCTGTGTGTTGAATCTGTTCTGAAAAGACCGGAGACTTCTGACCCAACATGGCAGCAGCAGGGTGTACCTAATAAACTGACCTGAGAACGTTAAATCAAACTAAATATCGTTTTATTTCCCATAATGCATTTGGTTATTACCTCCGCCAAGGAGGTTATGTTTTCGGGAGAGTTTGTCTGTCAGTCCGTCCATCTGTCTGTGAACAAAATAACTCAAAAAGTAATGGATGGATTTTGATGACATTTTCAGGAAATGTTCAGCATGGGAAAAGGAAGAACTGATTCGATTTTGGTGTTGATCCGGATCAGCGTCTGGCCGCCATGGCGAAAAATGTGATTTCTGTGAATAACTGCTGAACTAAAATAGATATCATTATGAATCCAATTGCTAAAGGTATGTTTTCATGGTCAAGGAATCTAAATATTTAGATGAAATAAAGGTAGGACTAATATTTATGGTGTAAATCACAATATAGGTGAGGACTGTGGTGCTGGCGGAGGTCTGTGTTCTCCGAGTGCTTTTCTAGTTTACAAAGTGCTTATGCAAATCTGTGACTGAGAGCATACAAGGTACCTTCTCCTGATAACAGCTTTATTTATCTTTATTTTTATCAGGACTAACTGCTTATCAGAGGCTCAGATGTCAAACGTATCACACTTCTATAAACTCTGTCCAATAACTGCGTCACTCAACACGTCAGCTGTTGTTTCTTTTTGCACTTCATAAACAAGAATACTAAAACCACACTCAGAACTGAATTATAAATTCAGTATTTTATACTTAAACTAAAGTTGATTCACAACATTCTACCATTTCTCAAACTTAAGTATTATCATATTTAAAAAAAACAGCTCTTTTCTTTAGTTTGATCATTTTGAACCATTTCCAACCCTCAAAATATAATGTATATAATTCCTATGATCTATATTATGTGCTTTTCAAACTTTTTTCACTTATGTCACATCTAAAATTCAGTAAAAACAGCCCCTTTGACAAGGATCACAAAATCTTACGGGTCCGTGCAATTCTATTAAAACCTGATTTCTAACAAAATCTGATTGAAAACAGTTTCAGTTTTGAAATAATTATTTAAGAAGAAGGCAAAAATTCATTAGAGACATTAAAAAGTATCAACTTAAGAGGTAACATTGTATAAAATAAAGAGAGCATATAAATCTAAACCCTACCATTTCCTTCACCTTTCACAGTGTAACTGATTTTTGTCAACTTAGCACTTTTTTACATTAAAATCTACAGCTACCTACTGTTAAAATCTATACCATAAATTACAGTAAGCGGCAAAAGATTGTGGAAAGACACTGATTTATGTAAAATGAACAGCATTTTAAATTTAAATAGTTCTTCAACAGTTCTGCAAGAAGTTATATGTTATAAACTGTTATTTAAAATATTATGAGGCGTTAGTTATTGCATTTATTGATAATCTTATCTTCTGCTAGCTGGATAGGAAATATATTTCAATACTGCTGCAATAATCTTTGATTTTCAGTTTTAATGTTTATTTCACTAGTAAATATTTTGATAAAAAAAAAACTTTTCATTTAAAGCGTTTCTTTTGTAACTGCATTAAAACCCAGTAATAAAGTCAATACACACCTTCTTAACAAGTCAATTTTTCAGCCATTGCTTTGGAAAAGTACCTAAATTAGCTACGTTGTCACTGATTTATAAATGTTAATGCTGGGCTAACATGAGGATGAAAAATGCATGTTAAGTCCTTTGTTACATTGAAAGCTGTAAAACATGTGTAATTATGCATTCATTAATATTGGTGATTATAATGTGGCTCTTTTTTCAATAAATCAGCCAATCCTGGATGTTTGTCTCAACAACCATCCCTGCCATCTATGAATAATCCTTGACCCCTCGGATCAATCCAGTGAAGAGGAAAGTTTCACCTGAACCTCCTTCACCTGTAACTTGACCCAGTGAGCTTCAAACAGAGAAGGAGACACAAACTCAGAGGTGTGTAAGAGGAAAGTGTCTCCTGATGTGACTCAAACATGAGAGAGCAGCCCTGGACAGTGTGCTGGTGAGGAGGGCCCTCTGCTGGAGGACGAGCACACCTGCACAGGCATCGAGGACAAAGGTATCGGGGCTGAAGCACATTTAAGGCGCTTTGTTTTTTATCATCTTCATATTCAATAATCTGAACCAGAAGCAGAGACTCAGGAGCGTGATGATGGGTCCAAGTGTGAGTCTGCATTGAGCTCATGAGTGAAACATTACTTTGTGTATTTACTTTTGAATATAAATGTTGGCAAGACAAATTCTGATAGATTAGGAAATACATTTGTCAAAGAAAAATGTCCAACTAATTTAAACAACATGGCCCTTCAGCAGTGAGAGGATGCTCATTCATTCCTTAACATCTGACCTTTTCATTTTTTCTTCTTTTTATAATTGTGGTGGCATGTATTTTGTTGCTCGTTTGTCATAACTTCGGACTAACTTGTTTTGTTACTGTTTATTTTCCTTTTTTTGCATGTTATATGTGCATATAATATTGTGTAACTTTAATATACTTTCAGTCAATCAATCAATCAAAATTTACTTATAGAGCACTTTACAACACTGAGATGACCAAAATGCTTTCCAGGTAAAAATAGATGATAAGATAGGAAATAAAAGCAGATTAAAAGAGAGCAAAAATGGAACACGTCAGGAAAATAAAATCAGATAAAAACAGATAAAACAAGACAAAATAAAATAACATGTCACCACATAACTGTGCATTAAAAGCCAGTCTGAAAAAAATGTTTTAAGCCGGGCTTTGAAAAGGCCAAAGTCGGTAATGGTGTGTATGTTGGGGGGGGGTTTAGGACTACAGGTGGAGGCTTCAAATAAGCCCTTTGGTCTTTTCGCCTCTATCTGTGCCTCATAAAATGTATTATCTTTGACTTTTGTGTATTTCATAATTCTGCAAAAAAATAATTAATAAAATAAAATTAACCCTATAAAGCCAATTGTATCATATTTGATACATACTTTTCTAATACCTCTATCTACTCAATATGATCAACAAATTACAAAAAAAAAACACCTGAATACAATCAGATAAATGATAAAAAATGTCCTCAAATGGATTATTAATTGCCAAAAACACCAAATGCATCAAATGAGATACGGAAAATCTATATGTTGAATTTTATGGACGTTTTGATTTTTATGGATTTCAGCAGAAAGTGAAACAAACATTTCAGCTGCAAAAAATTTGAATTTTCTGGCTATAATCTATGGTCCTAGGCCTTAAAGGGTTAAATAAAATAAACCTGTTCAGCCCTAGCCCCTTTTTAAGCCTTCTGCTTGAAAATGACATACTTACAAAGAAAAGAGTGTATCTCTACAACCACAAGGTCCATGTGACTAATTGGTGTCATGATATGTGAGAGTTTATCCAGATGTCATATTCAAAGTTCTCTTGACAACATCTCTTCATCCGATAGATATTCGTCCATTTTGCACAAAACTGGAAGAAGAAAGTTGTTGAGTAGCCGGCTGTCTTTCCCTGAAACAATGAGCCGTACTGCGCGTGCGCGGAGGCAAACACTCTTCTTCTTCAGTTCAGAGGTCAGCACAGTCACACAACATGTCTGGAGTGACACAGAGAGTAATGGAGGAGTAGCCCGAACGGACCATGATGGAATATTGGTGAAACTAATGAGTTTTTGGACGATTAATGCAGTTTTAGGAGCGGCGCTATGCATGCCCTATGTGCTACCATTATACGGATGTCCGCCGCTCGATTTTGGATCTAAATATCTCCTGAAGCACTGTTTGGATCAGGAAAGCCTTCTGGGTGAAATAAATGACATTTCAGGACATAGTCAAGCATATTTTACAATTTCTGACTTTATTATATTTATTCTCATAGAACAATCTGTCAAACAGATTTTAACAGTATGCATCAATCCCTTGCTTGAGTTTTCATTCATCTGTCCTGCCTCTGCCATCCTTCATTTCCATGCGTCTGTGTTGAATGTAAAAGCACTGTCACATAAAATAGAACACACTCTTTACAACCTAAAATAAATAAATCATCTTAAAAGAGACTAATATTCTTGGAATAGCGTTGTATCTGAGGGATTTCTGACTTTGAATAAACTCAGGAAAACAAACATCTCGTCATGTTATCAGAGATCAGCCAGGGCGTGCGACTGATTCTAAGTAAATAACGACTGAGTGGATATGAGCAGGAAGTCTGTACTGTATGTACACGAATGTTAGATTATATATAATTCATCACGTTCCATGTGTGACATCTTTTTGCTGAACTCAACACTGTCCAGACGTTTCCCTCTTGTTTAGGCTACACGCAGCAGCAGAAAATATCTCTACATAAACACACCGTATCCCCACAAACCCTCTAAGACAAATCTCCCCATCTGTCTGTGTTTAACCTGTGAGGTGGAACAAACGCACATGACAAGGCTGAGAATGGCAGGAAGGCAGATCTGTACACGTCTCCTGAAAGAAAGAAAATGAAGATGATTTCTGTCCTTTGCTTCTCTGACTCAGTCCGTGAGGTTTGGTGCAGCTGTTTGTTTGACGTGTGGTGTTCAGCATCTCCATTTCTTCTTTACAGCCTCAGCAAGGAATTCAAAAAAAGGCCTAAAGACTGAGAGGTGTGTGTCCTCCCTCACTGATATTGTCTGTAGTCTCCAAATGAAGGGGAGGGCATGGAGGAGGGGGCTGGCTCCTCTGCAAACTGAGGCCCTGCAGACAGAAGTCAGAGGTCACAGAAGGTTAGAAGACAGTAAGGAGCAGGAGGCACAAGTGTTTATGTCTTCAATTAAAATCTGTCTGTTAAATCTGAACATTTACAAGCACTTAAATTCAGAAGAATCTGGGAAAAGATCTTTTTAACACAAGCTGCTGAAGAAAGTGCAACAAGAATTAAAGTTAATCTACAACGCTAATGTAAAGCTCACTGTTCAAACAGCTTCTGCACACCTCTCTCTATATACACACACACACACATACATATGTATATATACATATGTATGTGTGTGTGTGTATATATATATGTATGTGTATGTATATATATATATATGTATATATATATATATATATATATATATATATATATATACACATACATATATACATAAAAACATGCATATCTTTATCTCTATAAATCTGTATATGCATATTTATCTATATAGCTGTATCTATAAATCTGTATATGCATATCTATGTATATTTCTATACTATAAATATGTATATCTTTCTCTCCATAATCTATAAATCTTTATTTTCATATTGATTATATCTCTCTATCTTTCTATATCTCTATATGTACAAATCGGTATATCTAGATTTATCTGTATATCTATATGAATCTTTATTTCCATATTGATTATATCTGTATCCGTAAATCTGTTAATCTATATCTACCTATACTTATAAATCTGTATATGTATATCTATCTATGTCTATATCTATAAATCTGTATATCTTTATCTCTATATCTATAAATATGCATATCTATATATATATCTTTCTATATCTATAAATCAGTCTTTATATCTATGAATATGCATATCTATATATATATCTTTACATTTCTATAAATCTGCATATCTATATCTACATATCTATCTTTATCTATAAGTCTGAATATCAATATCTCTACATCTATATGTATCTATGTGTCTTTATAACTCTGTATCTTCATAATTATAAGTCTGTGTTTTGCCGGTGTGGGACCTTTTTTAAGAGTCCCTGTTACTTTTCCAGCCCAGAACAAACTACTCACCAGTCGGGAACTGTGAAGAAGCAAATCTAGTGAGCAGGATGCCGGCGCCCTCTATCAAAGCCAGCAGGATGCCTCCCATCGCCGCAGAGCCGACCATGGCCACGGGTCCATCTGCACACGAACACAACACGTAAACTAACAGGCAGGACATCACTCCACCAAACCTGTACCACATGAGTCAACTATTTGTCCTGGAAAATGTTAGACACTCCTTTTTATGAATGCTGAAAATTATACACACGATAAAAACAGACGTCTTATCATAAAGTTAACAGTTGAAGCAGGCGTCCTGTCTTGTTCCATCAATTAAAGTAACGTTGATGTGCAAACACTGAAACAAGAATCTTTTACCAAGGACGGGGGGTGATGTGAATTACTCATATTCCAATATTTCAAAACCACGTTAATTCCTCTGTGTCAGTTTCAGACTAACAGAGCTTTAGCTGATCATTAGTGGGGGGATCACAATGTAAAGCACACATGTAGAGCACTAACCTCTGTGCAGAGTCTAATAATAACTTGGACCTATTTAAGATCATAACTTGTCCCTGCTGTATAGAGCCTTAATGCAGCACAGTGACATATTTAGTATATAATCTCATGAGCTGGAACTAGGATCTTGGTTCAGGACTGAATCATACAAATGGTTTCACCAGTGTACATTTTGACAGCACTTTTTACATTTAGTTTTAGCTATAGTCTTTTGCCTAAAATATCTTTTAGTTTTAGACATACATTAGTCATATAAATTGTTTTAATCTTAGTCTAGTTTTAGTTGACGGAAAATCACAACATATAGTAGTCGCCGGAATCTACAGCAAACTTAGTCGCCTAAAATATGAAGAGTAAACTGTAGGCATTTTTTATTTTTCCTTGAATTTCTGAAGTCATGTTTTACACTTGGATAAAATTAAACATCTCTTAACCCTTTATTGAATGATAGTAAAGTCTCAATGTATAAATTAACAGAAACAAATCTAACTTTTGTGTGAAATGCAGTCACCTTTATTTAGGCTACCTGACAGAGCATCTAAGTTACAATAACAGAACTGAACAGTGACCTGAATATATCAATTCATAAAGAGAGTAGCTCTGATTGGATCGCTCCACAACTTATCCCACCCCCACCAAACTAAAGCAACTGTGATTGGATGTCCCTCTGAACTCATCCAACCTTTCTACACAACCAAACTATGATTGGATATATTCCTAACATGTCTCTACTTTCTACATGACCAAATTAGGTCTGATTGGATTAATTCTGTCAAACATGTTAGTCTTTCTTTTATTTGTAGACAAAAATATCAGTTAAATCATGATGAAATAATTAGTCAACAAACTTGACACAGAGTTTTACAGGGAGAATAAACAAGATAAATGAGTCTGTAATTCTCTGATGCAAATATAAGGGCAGTATTTTTTACATGGCCTGAAAACAGGACAATGCTGGACAATTATTTTGCAAAAAACCTTTTCACGTCATGAAGAACCCTCTTAAACTCTCACACAGTGCATAAAAAGTGAAAAGGGGGGATTTATATTTACTGTAAGGAATGCTGTGTAATCTTATGATGCAAATTTGATAATGCAGTAGATTTAATTCAGTTTAGTGAGCTCCGCCAACGTCAGCCTCTCTTATGAGGCGTGTGTGGTCTGTTGGCTGTTGGCTGTGAGCTTCTTCAGAGCATACTCACTTCTGGCAGCGAGGATTGCTCCTGTCATGGCCCCACTGGTTATCGAGTTCCAGGGATCCTCCTTTCCGCGTACTTTTACTAAACCACAGTCGATCATGGAGAAGAGGCCTCCCCATACTGCAAAGCTCCCTGTACACAAACAAAGATGCACATCAGTTCCACATTTTCTCTGCTGCTCATGTTCCTGAGCCTCCACTCAACATGTTTTTATGAGAATAATTTTAGTTGTGCTAAACTTCTAAGGCTGAGGGTAACTTTTGACAAATCTTTAAAAACTGTCTCACAAAAACACTGCAGGTCTTTGTATCAACTCTGAAAAGCTGTCAGACACATCACCAATGAGGGAGCATGAAAACAAAGACAGTTTGAGGCCGTGTTGCCCCATCTCTGGATTTTAGAAACTTTTGCTGCTCTGTTGTCAAGTTTTCTTGTCATTCATTTATCTTTCATTCACTTCGCTACAACACAGAAGTCTACATGATAGCACGGCTTACCTCCAAGCTGCGGGGCTCTGGTTTTGATGGCAGTCATGCTACCTTTCATTCTGTGGCTCATCCCCTACAAAGACAGAGCAGGAGCAGAAACCAAACAATGAATTCCATTTTCTCTTCAGGACTGCCAAATTCTCAAAAAGTGCAACTGACAAAATGGCAATCTTAGATCATTCGGGACACAGAAAAATAAGTCAACCAAAAAAACCCACAGAAGTTTTGAACGTGTGATTTTCAGAAGTAATTTAGACATTTTCACTGGTAATTAGGGCTGTCACTTCAGTGCATTAATAAGATTAATCAATTACACCGCAAATTAATGCATTAGAAAAATTAATCGTGATTAATCATAGCACACAAACATTTTGATATTGGCCAGCTGGAGGACCCGTACATGGCAGTGGCACGTCACTTCACACATGAGTCTCTAGTCAAACCAAACAAAGCCCAGGTGACAACAGGAATGGCATATTTAAGACTTAATCTTGTTTTATTTTTGAATTTATTTATCTATATTTGTACTGCATTCTTTAATAATGCATCAGGTCTAATTGGTTTGCTGGATGTCCTCGACCTTTTTGATTTATGAAACACACTTAAAGTGTAATTTGAGTTGCCTGATTGAGCTTAGAATTTTCCAGACAAGTTGCCCTGACTTTGGTTTTATTTAGTCACCAATAAAAATGTGGATTTACAAATCTTCACTTCTTAGTGTATTCATTTGATTAATCATGAACTACAGTTTTATAACATCCTAGAATTCAAATTCTTTATTTGGGTACTTTAAGCAGATATGAGATTAAAATGCGATTAATTAGATTAATTAATTATAATCCAGTAATTAATTAGATTTTTTTTTAATCGTCTGACAGCACTACTGGTAATGCAAATTTTTTTTTCCTCGAAACAAACAGTGCCATCCATTAACAAGTCAACAATGTGCTGGTGGAACACACATCTGATCACAAAAAAAGCTCCTCTATTTAGACTGGCATAAATCATTCAAATTAATGCAACACACAATTTCCTACCATATTTAAATAATCCAATATAGCGATGAATACGGATATGTAGAAAAAATCTGAATGCCTTATTTCTGATAGGTATACTGCGATATATTAGGTATTTTTGCAAATACCACAAAGTCCCTCCCAAATTTGTTTCAGTGTGACCTTCTTTATTAGTGCATTTACACCTGGCAGACGGGTTCAGTTCGGCTTGGTATGGTACACAATTATGTGGCGTTTTCACAGTCAAATAAGGAGAAACTCAAATAACTAATCAATACCATCCCACTTTCAGCACCCCTCTGAAACGGTGCAGAGCACAACGGGCCCGCCCCATAGGTGGAGCTAAAAATGCTGAAGACTGATAACCGGTTGCAAGAATCATCACTTCCCTGGTGACAGCAGATTAAACGAAACACATGCCATGTTTACATCACCCATGGATTTAGCAGGTTGTTCACAGCTGCTGCTGCAACAAACATCCATATGAAACAATGCTCCATGGAGAACTAGAGAGCTCAAAGCCTTCCACTGTTGCTCTTTATTTGCAGTGTTATGCTTTACTTCAGACTGTTGCACCAATGTGTGTGATATATGGCTGATAAGTATGCTGGAAATTATCAGCTGTAAACATCTGCAAAAACATAAACAATGAACTTCTAAAGCTATTCTCTTCAGGTACCATGTTGATAATATACTACATATCTATTTCAGCGTTTAACAAACACATCTTTACAATGCTCAACATTACCACTACAAGTCTTTGCAGACAATAGCTGGGCCCCATAAATGGGCAGATAGTTCAAGAGCTAATGGTAGTTTTTTTTTCAGCACAGAAAGTTTAATATGCCATCATTTAATCTCAACAAAACAAGAGTACAGAGCATGATCAGAGCAGGTGCAGAATTAGTGCAGTGCACTTTGTTGTAAATTTGTACAACTAATGAAAACTTAATAACAAAAAGGCAAAAGTATGATTTGCAGCGATTAACAATTACTAAAATCAGTGATCAACTGGAGGAAAAGTCTATGTGTGATACATAGCATCATTAGGGCTGGGACGATTCACTTTTCTCCCGATACGATTTATTGCGATTTTTTTAGGTGCCGATACGATTTAAATTGCGATTCTACGATATTGCCGATTTTTGCAATCTTTAGTTAGCTTTTTTAAAACCAGTGAAAAAGATGAACAATGATGATGCCTACAGACTATATCAGGAAAAATACACATCACATGTGAGTCTGTTTTTAGGATTTATTCAGCAATGTATTTTAACCAGCTGGTTATGCTCCCCCTCTCCAAAAGCCTGGACTGCATGTAAAAAGTCGCTTATTATCCCTTCAGGCAACAGAGTTTTTTCAAGAAATATTCAATTTTGCTATCAGGATTTAAAAAGGCTATAGTTTCAAAGTGGTTAGCTTTCCCAGCCATCATCATCACTGTAATTTACGGGCCGAGCATGAACGCCTCTGCTGCCTGCACTGTTTACCCCCGGCTTCTCCCTCGTCTGCCCAGAGCTCCGCGGTCTTTCTCATTCTCCGCTAACACCGCCAGTTTTCGCGGTGTTTTGAGCTTCCCTGCATCCCAGACCATGTGCACTCTTCGGCAGTCGCCGGCCATCGGTAGGAAGAGCTCTCGGTATGTACTGCTCCGGGACTGTAATGGCGCGCGGAGCCGCTCCCGCCGCGCACACTTGCTGCCAGTTTGGTTCTCACTGGACGACTGACCGTCGTCCTCAGAGAGTAAATATTCCTCAGATTCAGAGTCAGACAGTACTCGACAAAGTACTCTCGGCATCGTGAGTACTCTCTATCACTCTGTGTCTCTCTCTCTGCTCCGCTCCACAGCCTCTGCAGCCACACTCGCGTCCCTCGGTCCGGTGTGTGTGTTTTAAAATAAATATACGCCAAAACTTTGAATAGAAACCTCTCACCTGTCCACTATCTGCTGGTGAAAAGTAGTAAATCTACTCAGCACTATTTTAACAGCTATGGCCTATTTTATCCAGCAATGTCGCTTGCCTCAGTTTGGCGACTTTAGCGCCTATAGAGTGTGAGTGTGCGTGTGTGTAAGGGGGGGGGGGGGGGTATCGATTTTTAAATAAAAATATCGATTTTAAAATCGGCAGACAAAAAATCGCGATGCTTAGGTGTATCGATTTTTTCTCCCACTCCTAAGCATCATATAACACTGATTCAGCCTACATCTGTGAAACCTTTTTGTCTCTTTGAGCCCTGGCAGTAATTTGAGTGGCTGGATGATTTTTTTTTTTTTAATAAATGACAGACTAGAACAGAACCCACCCTTAAATCAATAAATAACTGACCAAGAATTGTTATCTAAATAACTGGGAGTGTCACTTTAAACCATCAGCCCTGGTATGATGAGTAAAAATGGAACTTTATGACCAACAACATGAGAAAAAGGAGTTATGCTGTTTAACAAACTCACTGATGGGGCGTTTCTGAATCCTTTCACTGCCTGGAAGATTCCTCCACCGATTGCTCCCATGGTAAAGGCCCCCCCACAATCGTCCACGATCCTCCAGGGGCTGAAATCATACATTTGTGAAGGATTAGCACAGAACATTCTCATTTCCAAACTGGACTTGCTAAGAGGTTGCATTTAAAAGGATCAGGTCAGTCTAGATCCAGTACATCCCATTTGTAAGAAAACAAGTCACAAGATGACTGTTGAAATTTAGCTGAGTGTCTGATAACATAAGTGTATGTACAATCAGCCATGACTTAATGGTCACCTATGCATTTGCTTTTCTTAATCCAACACAACAGTGCTCACCAGCTGATGGCTCCATCTAGACCCCTACCTATTACCTGAGGAGGATAAGGGCCTCTGCAAATACATTTTTTAGAGATTAAGCTTTGTTTTGTAACTGAGAGAAAAAGAGAGAAATCTATGATAAAAAAAGTCCTGAAAAAAGTCAGAACTAGAAAGCACTCGGAGAGCGCAGACTTCCGCCAGCGTCACAGTCCTCAGCCATATTGTCATTTTGACCATAAATATTACTCCTACCTTTATTTCATCGAAATATTTTAAGATTCCTTGACCATGAAAACATACCATTAACAACTGGATTCATAATGATATCTATTTTAGTTCAGTAGTTATTCACAGAAATCACATTTTTCGCCATGGCGGCCAGACGCTGATCCGGATCAACACCAAAATCGAATCAGTTCTTCCTTTTCCCATGCTGAACATTTCCTGAAAATTTCATCCAAATCCATCCATTACTTTTTGAGTTATTTTGTTCACAGACGGACGGACAGACAGACAAACTCTCCTGAAAACATAACCTCCTTGGCGGAGGTAATAATGAGAGCAAACTCAGAATTTTGAGATAAAATCCAGGTCCTGGGAAAAAAGTCTGTATTCTTCCTCAGACTTCTGACTTTTCCCCTAAAAAATAGGAGCTTAAGTTAGAAATTTAAAATTTAAAGCTTACAATCATTTTAATTCGATTTGACTATTCTACTATTTTAAAATGGTTTATCATTACTATTATTATTATTATTATTAATACTATTATTACTGCTATCATTATTAGAACTATTACTATGTCCTTCAATCTGCCCCAGAGCATATGCCAAGAAAAAACTGGCCCTTGTACAAATACAGCTAATGATCCTGCTTGAGTCAGTTTGGGATTTAACATGAGAATTGTGGTTTGAGTTCTTATCAGACTGAGCCTTGAGGGATCAGTAAAATCTAAAAAGTAATTGAGGGGCATGCCAGTTTACAAAATGCTCAACAGGGCATCAAAACACAAGCCTTTGGGAACTTTATGTGCACCAAATGAGGGTTAAGAATCTATTTTTTTGCAATGTCACTGTGATCACAAAACATATTCTGGAAAAATTATATTTTAGGATGACCTAAAGGACCCTAATTATTGGTACTTCACCAACTGAAATGGATAATCCTACAGAAAATACTGCATTTCTACTGTTGTGTGTCCTTTACATCAGGTTTGAGCAGAGATAATGTGTGTATCATGTCTGACTGAGTTTTGGTTGATTACTTATGAGATTATAGGCGTATTCCATTTGCCTCAGAACTCAGATTTTGTGACTACGAATAACGCCACACACAAGCACACAACATATATGAGCAGGTAACTTCAGCTGCTGAAGATCCTCTGAGTTTTCAAATTGGAGTTCTGACTCGCAGGGACAACAAAATCTACGTATTCAACCATCGGGTCAGTTTCTTCAAATCTTTCAATTAAATTAACTTGGCACACCAGACACAGTTTAACATATGGGATATACAGTATTTCACTTGTACACCTGTACAACCGCACACAGAAAGTGTTTGGGGAGGGCAAAACCTTCCAAACACACATTTAAAAGATATTAAGACAATTATTCTCTCATCAACATTAAATTTGGGCAGGTACTGCTGCAGAGAAAGTAAATAGGAGTGGGCCAGTCATGAATCAAACTAGCTGAAACCTGTTGGAAAAGGAGCAAAATATCTTTTCTATCAAGACAAATTGTTTAAGTAGCAGCATCTATATTAAACTCTACACACGCAGCCATTGTTTACAGGCTTGCAGCTGCATTTTGCTGTGGTAAAACCTGTTGATCCAAACTGGTTCTCAGCAGGAAGCTGAATGAGCAGTGCCTCTGCAGACAAAGTTCAATCTTTCCAGCATGAACCTTTGCGAGATGGATCTGCCTGAGCACACACACTGAATGTGGGGTGTACCCAGTCTACAGCGGTCTGTATCTGTAAGGCCAGTGGTGAACCGAAGACAGAGTTAAAGGGAGCCACAGCTCACTGACGCACATGTGGAGTCAAGGCTGCAGGTCAGATTCAACAAATGGGACTCTATTGCTCCAACTGCTGAATAAGTTAATGCTGGTTCTGTCAGAAAGTTGTCAAAATACAAAGTGCATTTTTTCTGGGGCTGTTAATAGGGATGTCCCGATTCGATATTGATATCGGATATCGGTCCAAAAAACAAATATCGGATTATATCGGCCTGCATCCTAAATCTCCGATATCAGCACTCCGATACAAGCAGTCCATTCTAATATATTTATTTTTTATTTTATTATGTTGTAGAATATGCTTATGTTTAAGTTCAACACAGTGGTTATTTTGCAATTGGTGAAATATGTTTTTGTTTGATTTATTGAGGTCACTTTTCAGGGTCTTCTAATATTTTTTATCCATGTTGTTTTAATTGTAGTATATTCTTATGTTTAAGGTTAAAATTCATTTAACCTATTGGTTAATAACAAATGGGTCTTTTTTCTCATACTTACTATTGCTGACTACTGTTCTCTGTTTGAGTAATCTGACCTGATCAAGCCTTTTCTTACAGTCCATACTACAAAATAGGTAATAAAAGTCTGTATGATTCCTGCTGATATCGTATCGGATTGATATCGGTATCGGCCAATACTCAAGGCTGCAATATCCGTATCGTATCGGAGGTGAAGTAGTTGTATCGGGACACCCCTAGCTGTTAAGCCCAGAAAAGTCAGGTTAGCTAGTGGTCATAATGTCATGCAGTCAGTAATATCAGTAATCAAAGAGTGACATGTTAGCTCAAACATCTGCTCTTTACAAAACTAGGCTGTCAAAATGAAAGCAACAATTCAGTTTTTGTAAAGACTTCATACTCTTAAAGTAAGATCTTAATATGAGCATCAGTGACACCCAGTCCAGGGATTTTGGCACAGCAGCCCTACGTGAAAGCACTGGTAATTACATAAATATCTTTTTCTGTTTAGTGTAATAGTTAATACACCTGTGTGTTTAGGCTCTACAACCAAAATTATATTTTAATGCTAGAATATGAATATGTTTGTCATCACGGCATTCAAAATTTACCTTTTTAAAAAAAACTGAAAAAAAAGAATACAGCACATTTTATCTTAGTTGTTAAGCTTGATCAATTTCTGACTTATGGGAGGAGTGGGTTATAGAAAGGTGAAATTCAGTTTAATATTTCTCGTTCCTCTGCATAATGAAAGTCCAATAACAATGGCATTTTTCGCTTTGAGCAAGTTATTACAACTATTCAAATATCCATATTAACTTGTCTTTAGCTCAGGTGACAGGTGGTTTGATAACCTTGTTTATCATTGTCTGTATTGTGCACAACCGCTTTCCTTAAAAATATGTCCATATACACCTTTTATGTCTTTAGCAGCTCCATCCTAAGATTAAAACTCTTAAAGTACAGAACAGAATGATATCACAGATCAGCAGAATGGGGAAGACAAGGCAGATAATGTTAGCCATTTATTGATCCAAAAATGTTGGTAATTTACACATATTCACACTTCAGTAATTTTGCATTTTACACTTAAAACCGACCAAATTCGGCTGCTGATACCGCGCCATGACCAGGGCTGTCAGATTACATGCATTTATATCAACAATACATTATAGCCGATCCTGAATGTCTTTGCTGCGTAGTTGTCGTCACCCTCGTTATAAAAGGTTCATTTCCTTCAGTACAACTTAGTTTTCCTGTATTGAACCGAAGCTGTTATGCATTCACAGCCGATAACGTTAGCACACATGGGCTAACAGAACTAGCTGACCAGGCGAAGCAAACATCCCAATCTGACATAAAACATCAAGCAGCAAAAGATGTGTTGTCTGGCATTAGCTGGACATAACATGTTATCATGAAAATCCTCAGTGATATGAGATACTGAGCTAAACGTGATGGCATCTGTTGGAAAAACCGACAAGGTCACTAGCAACGTGATGTAGCCGAGATGGTCTGATGCTAGCGCTAACTGCCACTACTATGATAGGTGACGTTAGCATCCATGCTAACACAAGGTAAAAAGCCGGGCTTGAGATATTTATCGTTTAACACGAAGTCAATAATTAAAACATTCATACAGGTTAATCAGAGACAAAATCCCAACCGGGGCACAGAGCTGATAAAGCTGTATACTGGGTAAAACTATGATTTATTTGGTAATAACACTCACCATGGCTCTCTGGCATATTCCTCCATTTTGTTCTTTCGCTGTTCCCTCTGACGTAAGAGTCATGGACAACCTGACGGCACAACGTGACGTCTTAAAGGAGCAGTGCGTCTATTCACAAAAGTGGGAAAGTTGGCGAGCTGGAATTTAAAAAAACGAACATTCTGGAAATACTGTAAGTTGAAAAATCTACCTTCATTACATTGTGTGAACATTTGCAAATAGTAGAAAAAAAAAAAGTACATTTTCAAATGTTATGACTGCAAACATGTGTCGACAACTTTTTGGACTTCAGGGACTCCGTAGTTTTCATTATAAATCCCTTAACCCCTGTTCGCAGTTTTTTTTTTTTCTTTTGGCAGGTTAGTGACTCCAACTGTAAACACGCCCCAATTGAAGCACGTGTCGAATGATGCAAAGTGATTAATGAGTGATGTAATTTACACACTGTTTCAAGAAGAAACTAAATGTTTCAGGAATTGACAAAGCCAAATCACCTGAAGGGGAAAACAGAATGGAGTCAGACAAGGTCCGGGTATCATCGTATAATTCCTAATTCCTTTATGATCCAAAAACGAAAACGATTATTTTGAATTGACTATTTAATTGACTATGTCTCTCCAGCATGTCCTGGGACATGATCGGGATCCCCCGGGAAGAGCTGGACAAGGTGGCCGGGGAGAGGGAAGTCTGGGCTTCCCTGCTTAGGCTGCTGCCCCCACAACTGAATTTTACAATATCTTACAGTGTGAGTTAAATTGTAAATTTACAGTAAATTATTGGTTAATTGCATTACTTTTACAGTAATTCATTGTGAATATCTTCACAGCAGTTTACTGTGTTTATTTCACAGTAATGTACAGCAAGTCCACAGCTAAACACTGCTGTATTACAGTATTACAGTAATTCCTTGGGCATGGCAACTGTGAATTTGCCATAAAGTGCTGTTGTTTCAATGTAAACTACTGTGAAACTATTACTGTAAACTACTGTGAATTAATTACAGTAAATTAGATATGGAACAGTATCCTGATTCTACCACAGTAACCCAACCTGTTAATTGAACAACTTTACCGGTCTCAGAATTTGATGATTTTTTTTCTCACTTTGAGAATATTTTAGGTGTACAGCAACTGTAAGTTGGTCAGACACATCTCTAAAGAATTGAATTTGTAGAAAAATCTTAAAAAAAAACTTTTTTTCCAGTTAAAATTCAATAACTTCTTTCAGTTGTAATACTTAGCTTTACATTTGATTTCAAAAGATGCACCAGACTTCAGTGAAGGTGATTTGACCCAATTTGATGATTTATTATTTGTGTTTGAGTAAGTTTTGGGGTAAAGTGTGCACCCTGGCTCACACCTATGGCAGTGATCATAAAATAGGTCTTAGTACAGGTCCTGGATGACTTTTGGATTTTCTAAGGGTTTATTCTTGGGAGTCTCTGGGTGTACTACAAATACCACACAATAAACAAAAAATTGGGCTGTGGGCAAAATTACATGTATAGTGAAAGAGGTCCTTTCTAAAGTTTGACCACAGCCCATCAGGAATGACTGGAGAGCCGGTGTTGTGCCAAAATTTGATTTCCGGTACGCGGGAGCGCGCACAGTCGTCATAGTTGAAAAGAGCAGCTTCTGTGGCTCTTCGGCTTCATCGAGCTCAGACAACCAGTTTGTTAAGATCATCTAACAATGTTCATTTGTTTTTGCATTTGATAGCCTCCTGTACGTCTGCTTGCCTTATATAGCTGTTCAATAGGCAAGTTAGTGATTTTAATCTGGCGTGTATTTGCACTAATAAACTGACAGAGCTTCTTTTTTCTGCACCAAAATTACATTAGATCCATCAACAGAGTAATTGACCCCACAAAGTGCTTTGTACGGTTTGAAGTATGAGAAAAATGACATTACAATGTAAAAATCAGCTTATTTTGCTTGCCCAAAACTGATTCATGCCTAGTATTGTACAATACATGCAAGTAGGCTACTGGTTGGAGATAAATCTTGTAAATATTACTCTGCTGTGTTATATTTAGTTATTTTTGGACTAAATATTCATCTATGTACTATATCAGAGGCATGAATCCGTTTTTGGCAAGCAATAAATCTGATTTTGTCATTGTAATGTGCTTTTACTATTTTTTAAGTGGTAAAAACTACTGGTTGGAGTCAAATGTTGTTAATATTACTCTGCTGTGTTATTTTTAGTTATTTTTGGGCAACATATCCATCTTTGTACTGTATCAGAGGCATGAATCAGTTTTTGGCAAGCAAAATAAGCTGATTTTTACATTGTAATGTGCTTTTACTCATTTCTTAAGAGGTAAAAAGTACTGGTTGGAGTCATAGTAATGTGTTTTTACTCATTTCCACACTGTACAAATCACTGTGTGTGGCCAATTACTCTGTTGAGTGATCTAATTTTGGTGCAGAAAAAAGTAGCTCCGTCAGTGACACATATCTTTATTAGCGCTTACACGCCAGATTAAAATCACTAACTAGTCATTGAACAGCGATACAAGGAAAGTAGACATACAGGAGTCTATCAATCACAAATAAACATAGTTACATATTCATAAACAAACTGGTTGTTTGAGTCCGATGAAACCTGCTGCAAAGCTGCACAGCCACAGGAGCAGCGCTTTTCAGCTATGACGGCTGTGCACGCTCCCGTGAACCGGAAATCAGTTTATTTCTCGTCCTTAATAAGAAATGAAAAAAATGAGACTGCAAAAAGGAAAAACGGGCCGTTATTTGAATTTGGGTTTCTCGTTTGGAAACGGAAAAAGGAACAGACCATGTGACTTGGTTTTTCGTTTTTGGTTTTGGAATCAAGAAGCGAAAATACACGTGACGTCATTGGTTGATTCGTTCTTCGTTCCAAGTTGAGGAGGGAGAAAAGGAGTATTGAAAAATAATAAAACGGCTCGTTTTATAGTCATTTGTAGTGGTTTTTCGTTTTTTGCGTCCTGACAAGAAAACGGTTTTTCCGTTTTTCGTTTTGGAACAAATATCAAAATAATTGTTTTTCGTTTTTGGATCACAAATGAATTAGGAATTATACGATGATACCCGGACCCTGACCTACCCGGACCCTGATGAACTTCATTGTTTTTGAAAAAAATTGACTCATTTTGAATTCCAAAAAGCCGGGACAGGGGCTACATAAGACTGGAAAAGTTGATAAATGTTCAAATAAGACTCATGTTTGGAAAATTACACAGGTTAAAAGGTTTTTTGGAAAAAGGTGAGTGTAGGATTGTACGTACCATAAGCAGCATCACTGAAAGGCTCAGTCTTTCACAAGAAAGGATAGGGTAAAGTTCACCACTTTGTGAACAACTGTATGAAAACGTTTAAGAACAGTGTTTCTCAATACCCAGTGCAAGGATTTTAACATCATCTACAATCCACAACATCATAACAACACAGAGAGATGCTGTCAGCTTCTTTGGGCCAGAGGTCAATGAGTTGGTCTGACCGAGAGTGGAAAGTGTGCCATGGAAATCATGGCTGTCATGTTCTCCGGTCTAAAGAGGAAAAGGACCATCCAGATTGTTACCAGTGCAAAGTTAAAAAGCCAGAATCTATGATAGTATGGGGGAGTCTTTGTGCTCATGACATGAGTAACTAGTACATCTGTGAAGCCACCATTAATACTGAAAGGTTCATACAGGTTTGGAAAAACACATGCTGCTATCAAAAGGACATCTTTTTCAGGGTCATTCCTGCATCTCTATTTCAGCGAGACAACGCCAAGTCACACACATGTTATAACAGCATGGCTTCAAAGAAGAGGAGTGTGGGTACAAAACTGACCTGTCCACAGTCCAGACCTGTCTCCCATTGAAATATGAGGTACATTATGAGGAGCAAAATATGACAATGGAGACCCCAGACTGATGAGCAGCTGAAGTTCAAGAATGGGACAAAATTTGGTTTTCACGTCTTCATAATTTTCCAATGTTTGAATATGTTTCATGCATCAAATTCAAAATGAGTGTATACTTTCAAAGTAAAACAGTTTAAAGTTAATCAGTCGGAGTGTTACATATCTTGTCTTTGCAGTGAATTCAGTTGAATATTTATTAAAATGATCTGATGAGCTATAATCTGTTTTTATGTACATTTTACATAATGACCCAACTTAATTAAATTTGGGGTTAGTTTTAGTATAAACTGACATCTTGCCTCATATATTGTGTTTCGTGATGCTTTGTTTATTTATTTCAAATCTGATTGTGATTCTGGAAGAGTGGTTTTGCCCTTAGCCCCGCTGACAGGCCCACAAGGCCATGCTGACAGAGAAAGTTATGAAGGCTGTTTAACAACACTTCGTAAGCGATGTTAACACCTAAAACAAATTCAGAAACACTGAGGTGTCCATTGAGTCATTCCTTGTACTACCAAGTTACCCTTATGTCCCTCTGTTTGCACCAAACAACACCTTATCTAACATTTTCATTCCTTTCCCCTTTTTCTCCTCCATCTGGGATCAGTAATGTTGGTCAGAGCTGCAGCTCAGAGACAGACCGCTGGCCTGGAGCCCATTATTAGGAACAAGAAAGGAATGAATGCAGAGCAAGCTTTCATTGAGAAATGCCCAAATATAGGCATTTCATGGATGCAGAGGCTGAGGCAGGGAGATGGAGACATAAACTGACCTGCTGATGTTTAATGGTGCTGCTTGTTCTCTCCTCTGAGCACACAGCTCTGTAGGCAGACTGTTCTCAATGTCCTCTTCAGCTTTATACACAGAAAAAGTAACAGACATCTATATGTTCTCATTTCTGATGGCAAGATGTGGGCCTGGATAAAACTTTTCATTTACAAAGTTACTTTACAACTTCTGCTAAGATACATTACTCATGAAGCAGATATATTGTTGACCATATATGCATTTGTCTATCTATACTGATATATGTAATAATGTGTGCACCCTTCAAGCAACTGTAAGATCTGGTTTTGTATCAAGCACATGACGGGACACAGTTTTCATGATATATTGCTCACAGTTTACTTTTCTATTCGACTAAGGTACGTCATGTTTAGCAATAAAATATAAGTGAAAAAAATATTTCAAACTGATTTAAAAAAATTCAAAATCTCTCAAATACGTTTCGGTATTATGGCAAAGTTAATAAACTTTTGTTGTAGGTTGATGTAGTCATTGAGTGTTGAATCCATTCTTCTCCAGAAAGACATGCCTCTCAAACACCAAAAACTAAAATCTGAATTTTGGCTTGTAAGGAAAGATGCACAGATGTGTCCATAACCTTTGTCTCTGACGGCTTCTCAACAGTGTTTTCTGTTGTTGTTGTTCAAGTAATTTAACCAAGAAAACACTTATACAGTGTAAAGGAATCATGTCTTGAGATTAGCAGCATATGTGGACCTGGAAATTGTACAATTGCAAAGGGGAGTCTGATCAGTTTCTTCTCCGCCTGTATTGTTGAGAAAGAAGTTCTACCTGTTCTAGACTTTGATAAGTCAGTGTGGAAGAAGAGACACTGATTGTAACACTATTGTAAAAGCTTTAAAGAGCCTATGTCCCGGTGAGTTTGACAGTTACCATCATACCATAGGTGTCTATTAATCAATAATTTAACTTAAAAAAAAAAAAAAAAATGTTGTCTGTAGAGAATAAGATGCAGACTTTCAAAGCAGCAATGGCGTCTGCCTGTGACAGAGCAGCAAACATAATGTAGGTGGAGGCTTTGACATAATAAAATCCCAAGCAGTGAAAAATTGAGTGTTTAAAGAGGCATTTTCTTTAAAGAGACAAAGAACACTTTTCTGAACTGAGAGTTCAGTAAAATGTGGGATGTTCTTCTGTTCCCAAGCCCCTTTTGACAACGATAAAGCAAAGAAGATTGATCTTAAATGAGATCTTTAACATTTGTAACTAAAGGGCTCTGTGCACAGCAACAATAAATTGCTGATGCAAAGGGTGTTTCAGTGCTCCAGATGCTAAGGAATGGAAGATCTGGGATTTTTAAATTTGAACAGAAAAAGAGCAGTGCTAAATGAACCATAACTGTTGTTTTCAAACGTGTAAGTTCTGAATGAGTGGGAAACCAAACATGCTAAAGGTCTTTTCTTTTCTGTGCAAGTACTGCTGCAGGCTAAGCTTATGTGAAGCCCCTGTCCCCAAACAAACTGCAACCAGCTATAACTGATGAAAACAATCCTAGTAGTCAACATCTACCATTCCTTTGTATCATAGTTTGTATGTATTTTAATGTATACCCAACACAGCCTGGGCAGATGGCTTCTCAACACAAGTCTAACTCTGCTTGAGGTTTCTGCCTGCTAATAAGCCGTTCCACACTGTTAACACTTTCTACTGTAAATACAGCCAAGTGGTCACGGTGAGTGAGCGTTCAATTTATTAGAACAATAAAGAGAACTGTCAGAACTAGGGGTGGAAAACCAGTGGTCCGTGGGCCACGTAGGCCCTGCTTTTCCCTTAATGCAGCCTGTCAGACAATATAAAATAACAAAAATGTATATTACCGGAGAAAACATCACAAAATCTAACATGAAAACATTACAAACTGTAATATTTCCTAAAACAGAACTACTTTTGGCTGTAACTGTTTCTCATATGCATTACTTAATGCATTTGTTCAAATAAAAATAAAAAGTGCAAGTAAATTATACTTTAATAACCAGTAAATACTCTGACAGTTGTGGGGATAATTTTCAAATTCTAACAATTATTGTTGCTTTTATTTTGTATTGTGATTTTAATGCATTTTCTTGTTCTGTAAAGCACTTTGAATCGCCTTGTGTATGAATTGTGCTCTACAAATAAACTTGCCTTGCCTTGCCAATTTGATCCTCTGGTAATGAGGATAAAATTAATGTGGCTCTTGTCTAGACCCTCTCTGTGTGTAGAATACTTTGAGGTAACATTTCTTTTAAGAACATGAGCAACTAATGTAAAGACTAGTTCATACAACACTTTGATGGAGTTATAATAACTCACAAGCTATAAATGCAAAAACCTTTAGACTGGCATTATGTAAAAATATGTCAAACCCATTTTGTTGAACACTTTTCATTTACTGCACACATTGTCATTAACCATAACAGTCATACCATCATAGCCAACATACCAGGATCTTTAATTTTAGACATACAGGCTCTGTAAGAAAGGCATGTGTAATCAGATACGACAGAGAATCCTTCAGTACACAGTACACAAGTGAGTGACACTCTGGATTTCTTCAGTTTTAATCACATTAAATTCCTTAGAAATGACATTCACTTCAGGAGGAGGGTTGATATAAGCAGTTCACATCCCCTTAAGGTTAGGAATGTGGATGTGTTACATTATGAGTTATGGAAGGTATTCAAACAAGCAGGCTAAAGTGATTCTGTACAAAATTAAGCTTCTCATTGAAGGGCAGCCGTGTGCGCTTCCTGGTTTCTAAATACATGATGTAATTATTTCCATGCTCAAACTCTGTCGTCATGCACCAGGACGCCACTGGGCTGCTGTCCAATCCCTTAAACCCTGCCTGAGATGTTTGAGATTTGGCAGTGAGACACACATTCAAAGACCACCTTGACCTTTTGCTTTTGATACCTAGATTCACTAAAGTCAGGCCACCATGGTTTTTACTCCCTGATATTTCTGCCATTTAAAGGGATTGTTTGGTTTTCTCAAACTGAGTTACATGGGGTGTTAAAAGGAAGACTATCAGCCATGGGAGATGCTGGTTTGCTCAGCTTCTTTATTCAAAAATCCATCATGGGTGCAATCACGGGAGCAAGGCTGTGCATTCAAGTGGACAAGCACCTTTGCTCATTTGAGTGTACTTGTTTCAGGAAAACCTGCCAAATACCAAAAAAAAAATCCAGACCTAAACAGCTAATCGGTGCACTGTTTCCAGAGGAACATATGAGTAAAGTGATGTCCTCAAGTAACTTAAACACAAAAGGGCTTACTGGAAATATTTTCTGAAAATAGACTTACGATGAAATGTTAAAACACATCTTATGTCTGATCTATTTATTCCTTAGTCTTCTGTTTCTAAATGTAATGAACTGCATTGTCTAAATTAGACTTCGATTTTAATTAAGTGGTCTAAAATTGAATCTGAAAAAGTAAAGTAAACAAACCCATCATGCAATTTCTCAATAAAGTGGTGCAGTAATTAATCCTATAACATGGAGATGAATAAACATTTTAGCACTTATGGTTCCAGTGTCTCCAAATCAATGTAATGTTTCAACAAGTCTGTGAATAGATACTCAAAGGACAGTAGTAGTTTCATTCTCTCTTTAGTGTGTTTGACATATCTCTCCTGCATAGTAAAGTACCTCTGTCTGCTCAACAACAAAGTCTGTGTGCTACTTTCCATGGAGCCACTGGCTCAATTAATTCGTCAGTCAAGTTTTATATCACCTATAACTATTTAAAATACACATCACAAGATATCGTTATATGCAGATGATGTATTGGTATTTTTAGGAAATCTGTGATCCGGGCTGTGGACAGTTCCACAGCCCGGATCAATGGTGCTAATGAGAGCACCCTAAACACTTGGCGTAGCACTGTTGACACTCTGAAAGAGATGATGTGAGATTATTTTTCTTTTACTTGCTGTCTGATCTTTGTCAATGAATGTCTAGCCCCCTCTGTTTCTGTGTTGTGTGAATTCAGTTTGAAATTTCTTATTCTTCATTCATCTTTGCCAAAGAACATTTCAGTTGAAAACAAGTTTTGGAAAGCTTTCTAAATATACATTCTGGATTGTTACTAAACATTGGAAACAGATATATTTCCATAAGATGGATCAAACATAAAGAAATTCCTGATAAAAAAAAACAATACATGTTAAACTGATGCTGATGTGCACAGACTTAAATGTTTTATAGAAGAGGTAAGAGCCTGGCATCAAAAGCTAGAAGATTTTCAGTGATTACGTTAGAGTCAGTCGATTGGGATGCACTGATAAAGCTGCACTATGTTAGCTTCTCATGTTAGTTACATTTACCGTTCTAAAATTCATAAAGTATTATTAATTTATGGAGATGATTTTGATGAACAAACTGCATTTTGCTGCAGAGTCTTTTCATCACAATGCTCCAAGAACTCATGGACTAAACCTGACATGGACTAAACCTGCTGGCTTCTTTGTCTATTAGACCTGTACAATGTTAACTTTCATGATGGCCCATGAAAATAATGTTATCACTGCACCATTCTGCATTACAAAGGAAAGGGAACAAAGCAATGTGACATGATATCAATGATTGTTGAGAAAAAAAAATTATGGCTAACTCACAGGAACATGACCATTGGTGGAATATGGTCCATAGATGGCCTTAGCTGACCAATATCTCCCATGGCTAATACATTTACCTCTAAGTACCTCAAACAACCTGATTTTAAATTTCCAAACTTTCCCTCTAAGGATTCTCAGTTTGAGCAGTTTATAATGTTACAAGAATACAGCGAATCCCCTCCACAAATAAATAAATGGTCAATTATTATCTGCTATATGACTGATAAACTTCTGTATATTAGAATTTATAGAGTACTTTAACCTTTCATTAAACTCTTTGCTCACACCCACCACATTCACATTCAGACACATACATAAGCCAACATGTTATATGATGGGCTTCATATTATCTAGTGCAAATAACCAGCAAAGCATCAATATGATCTTTAAGACAACACAACCACAACCACTGCAGAAAGAGCCCCGCGTCACTCCTTCTCCGCATCGTCCTTTTTGGTCCAGTGTTTGAGGGAGAACTCATAGTGAGGGCTCGTCGATCACCCAATCAGCATCTCGTGTTCCACCCTCTACATCTGTCCCACAGCTTGGCTCTTGGGCTGAATTTGGGGGAATGTAGAGATTACGTCTTTGAAATCTTTGGTGAGATGTCTGCTCTCCCTCTTTTTGTTATTTTACATTCAATTAGAAAACATTACTGCAGCCACTTTGGCACCGGCACCTGTGAATGAAAAAATACATTTAAGAATGGAAGAAAGTGGAAAAGAAGTGATGCATGACATTTGATCTACAATCTGCTGATGTGTCAAATAAGTCGACTCATTTTAGTTAAAACAAGCAGATATGTAAGAGCATTTTGTTAATTGAAAGAGCACCAAATCTTCTCTGTTCTAGAAATGATGCTGGCACTGTTATTGTGCTCATCTGTTTGTTCTTGAAACTGACATAAAATCATACAGATCTTATAATAAATCCTGAAAGTATAAGACATTCAGGATTGGAAAACGAACAACTTCTTTGTAAAACATGCTCATACAAAACATTTTAGTTGTTAGAAAGCTTCATCTTTGTTTTTGAAAGGTTAACCATAGCACTGCAATAACTAATAACACCAAAAAACAACATAAAAATAACAATTCTCCAAGTTAAACATCAGGTTTTAAAGTGATTCCCAGAGTGTTTTCTTGTTACTCCACAAGGGAAAAATTTCAGTCTACCTTCCCTGGACTGGGAATTTGTCTTAAGAGTCGGCTAAGTGCACTGAATTTACAAGATATTTATCAAACACTAGCCTTCTCTCCTTTACAGGTGCACAGTCTAAACCAGGGGTTCCCAAGCTTTTCAGCTTGTAACCCTAAAATGATGAGCCAAAGACTCAGCCCCATGTCCCTAGAAGAGGTGAAGGATTATTACAATAAAGAAAAATGTAAGAGTTTTCTTCTAAATTACTTTCACTTGACCATAAAATGGACCTATAGTTTAATTTTAAATTGAACTCATTTATAACTAAATTTAAAATCCCTTTAATTCCTTTTTACTTTATACAAGGCATCTTTTGACCCCATTTGAAGTTAAACAACCCCCTGTGGTCCAAACTCAAACTTTGGGACCCACTGGTCTAAAGTGTTATGCTGCTGCCATCCATGAGCTGCTGTTGCATAAACTAATCACTTGTGCTCTGCTGCATCAATGTCCTCTGACCTAAAATAAACAAAGAACATTGCAGGGTGGTATAGCATTGAAGGAATCCTGGGGCAGCACAATTTGGCATTTTTTTAAATCAAGAAAAGTGGCTGTCAGGTTTAATTGAAATATTATCAGCTGAAAGAAGTAAAGGACGACATTCAACACAGACATGGATACAATATGGCTTAAAAATAAAACCCTAGATTTTCTTCTCAAAACATGATGTCTAATTTTAAGCAAATTTGTTTCAATGGAGAGAAAAACTACAGAAGACACAGAAATAAAAATTTAAAAAGTATTGCCTTAAAGCTATGGTCTACGATTTGGAAGCTTTGTACATATATACATATCCATTCAGTATATCTGCTGAAAAGCTGCATACTAGCTGACCAATCAAACCTAAGAACCTGCGACTATTAATTGGTCCGTGAGTTGGTCTGTGAGTCCATCCAATCCTCGTCTCCTCGCCTACGCAGCGCCATGCGTGCGCCATGGTCCGCCTCTCCTCTACCTCCGTAAGCAGCTAGCAGCGTTAGCTACTGAACTATCATGGAGCCGAAAAGCCTAGCGCCGAGATCGGCCGCTGGGCCCAACGGAGCTCTGCCGCGGGTTGAGGCCTGTTAGCGGGCTAACGGCTAACGGCTAACGAATAGCCTCAGCCGGCCGTCAGACCTTCAGCATCGACCGTTCGCCTGGTTGATCAGGTAATGGCTTTGTTTACTACAGCGGGAGATGTCTGCTGAATAACTCTGGTTAGTTTGTGCCTGCACGGGCTAATAACTTGTAGGGGAGCGGGTTAGCCTGTTAGCCGCTAATCGTTTGCACTGTAAGCTGAGCTGGGGAGGACAGGCCGAGAAAGATAAATCCTCCCCCACACTCGGCTCCGCTCTGGCGGCGCCAGACCCGCATTGCCGCCGGTCCAATTGAAATGGCTACTGCTGTGTGTTACAAGGGGGATGTCTGTCGTGTTTGATACTTTCAGTTGAGCTGAGCTGTTTTTGATTGAGTTTGCTGCTGATATATTGTGCTAGTCGCTCGTAGCTCTGTCCGAGGGGGCTATATGAGGCGACACGAGCTGGGGGCGGGATCTTGGAACACGGAGGGGAGAGGGGAGGGAAGGGGGGCAGGCTGCGGTTTCAAATCGTAGACCACAGCTTTAAACGTATCATTTATATCACAAATTTACTGAATTTTCCACATAGAATTAAAGTATATGATAGTTTTGTTATCAAATGTACACCATGTTGTTTAGGGTTAGAAGGTTTGCATAAAATGACTAAAAAAGACACAACAAAATTGTGAAACTTTTCATGCATTATTTAACCTTAAAACCAAATACATCGCTGAAACTGTTCCTGTGCAACAACTGTCCTGACCTGCCATCATGAAAACGTTATCAATTTTAATTTGTCTCATTTCAAACAACTCATTAACCTGCAAATTGTCTTCTGTGACTGTTTGAAGTAAACATAGTAGATGTTTATAAATACTGGAGTCCAGGAGGAGATTCATGAGCAACAAATCCAGTTAAGGAAAAAAAAAAATCAAAATTCTAATTTCAGAATCTTCTGCAATAAATTAATCAATATATTGCCCAGCTCTAATTTACAGTACTTGAACATTTTCTGTTCATATACAAACTTCAGACTGGCCTTTAGTTTGAAATTATTTAATTATTATTAAAAAAAAAACACGCTACTTCAAAACAATGTAAGGGGATTGGATATACAGTCCGAGATAATCAACCAGGGAAAATCTACACATTCCTCTGTAAACTTCACAAACCCACCTGTACATTTCTGCTGATACATAAGCCCTTTAAATTGATCATAGCTATTTGTACATTTTTTTATATCTGCCTCTACCAAATAATCAACTTTTTCTGCTACTCGCAGAATCAGGCAGATCCACCTTACAGGCTCCAATCTACAAAGATCATGAACGGCCCAGAGCCGCGTGGTCCAGTCTGAGTCCTTTAGAGCAGGAAGAAGTGGGAGCAATAAGCTAGAAGACTGTACAGAGATTAGCATAGATGCTAACAGCTTCAGTAGCCGATTTATCAGATCCTGACTGTTTTTATCTATTTAATGAAAACAAAAAACACCACAAACTTCTCAGCTTCTTTACTGAATGAAAAGGATCCTTTTGCTCCACTTCCGGCGTGTTTTGGCAAGAATTAGCTCTACAAAATGGCTCATATTCTGTTTTTAGATTGTAGCAACAGCACCTGCCTGCTACATTATTTGACTGGCCCACAATGAATGACCATCCAGCCATCTGCCCAATATGCTTTAGAAAGTTTCTGCCCATTCCCAAACATTTTCTATGACCTTTCCCCCAAAGATGGACAAACAAATTATATTGAACGTTCCATCTGATGTTTCAGGTTAGTGCATTATCACTGGCATCACCATCATGCCAATGATAATGCACATACTTAATAGGAATGGGACTTGATATCCCTTTATTGACACTAATGCCATTGTCAGTTCTCCTTATTGAGCCTATTCTTTAACAATTCTCTCATCAATTCATGTGGATTTTTTTGTGTGGGCAGAAGTTGGCCTATGTTTGCTTTGACATGGTTTCACAGAGGCAACAATGTCAAACACGTCTCTCCTGATAGTCAGTGCTAATGCTCCACAGATGAATGCTTTTGCAAGGTGCGGGTGTTTCCATCCACTAAACGTTGTGCAGTGAGAAGCTTTCTGTCAGAAAAAATGCTTAATATTACTTCTGCCATGTCTACCATGATTAAATTCTAACTTCTCTGTTGTCATTTCTGCTGACTGCCTCTGATGACAGCATGATGTCCCTGATTAATAAGGCACATTGAACAAAGAGGAGGGGACTGATGAGGGAAAAGTTAAGCAGATAAATCGTATTTATTCTTTGAGGAAGTTTTTTACGTTATTATCTGTAATTGTTTTTCGATTTGCATCCCCAATCCTTGATAAACAAAGTTGAATTTGGTAATAAATCCATCTTACGCACCTTCTTGAGTTGTTTAATGTTGCTTCCTCTAATGGAGGCGAGCAGTTGGTCCCTTGAGTTCTTACTTCCACCCGGGCTTTTCCCATCCAGCTTCCTCTGCGACACTGGAGTCAGAGAGTTCCTCAAGGAGTCTACATCCAGCAATGGGGGCGGTGGTGGTGGAGGTCCAACCCCAGGAGGAGGTGGGGGTGGTGGCGGCGGCGCAGCACCTCCAGGTCCTTTTTTGGGAGTCAGCTTTGGCGAGGGCATTGGTGAAGGCATGGGCGAAGGTTTTGGGGACGCTTTTGGGGAATTTCTGAGAGATCCTCCTCCACTGCCCGCCTTCGGTACGTCAAGCGTCCCGCCTTTCTTCTCCCCGTTGGCCTGGGCCTGTTTCTGCTCCTGGAGGCGCTTCTGCCGCTGCCTGTCCATGTTTCGACTCAGGATGTTTGTCGTGGTCATTCTGGGTCCTGCTAACTCAAAGTGGTAGCCCAGTTTGAGCAGGGTGGTGTTTTCCTTTAGGATTTTGGTCATCTCCATCTCAGTTTTCCCGCCACAGATGTGCCGCTGGTTTTGAAAGCGGAGCTCTGTCAGCGTTGAGTTGTACTGCAGAGCCTGAATGAGCGCCAGGATGCCTTTGCCTGTGAGGTGGTTGGAGTCGATGTTGATGCTGACGATGGTTTTGTTAGCGCGTAGAGTCCCTGCGATTGCGTACGCCACGTGGTCATCTGCACGGCAGTTAGCTAATGCGAACTTCTTAACATGAGTGTTCTTGTGCAAAGCCGTTGCAAACTCAATGAGCGTCTTAGTCTTGATGACCTCTGAGTTGTTGACGTTTAGCTCAATGAGAGAGGGGTCATTACTTCGGACCTGCTCCATCAGCTCGTCGAACATGCTGGAGTCTTCATCCTCATCCTCCTCCGCTTTGGCTTTGCTGTTCAGGCTGTTTTTAGCCACACAGTTGCCAACTTTTTCTGTTTCTGCTGCCTTTTTAGCCCCTTTGCTCTCCTCTTTGTCATTCTTCTCTTCTACTTTCTTCTCTTTCTCCTTCACATGGTCGCTGTGGTTGACCAGCTCCTCCCGATCAGTTCTTTTCTCTGCTTTGTCATTTTTCACCTGAGCCTCCGCCCTCTCAGATGGTTGTCGTTGGAGTTTTGCATCAGGCTTGTTTTTCTCTTCTGCTTTTTTCTCCTCCAGTTTGGGCTTCCTCTCTTCTGGTTTGCTCTCTGAAGGCGGCGTCTCTTGCACTTTGCTCTGCTTCTCCACCATCTTAGAAACTAATCCTTGTGTCCTCACGGTCTCAGGCTTTCTCTCTTTTTCCTTGCTTGAGTCTTTTTCTTGCTTCTCTCGCAGCTTTGATATAATGTCCTTGGTTTTACTGTCATCTTTCCTCCTGCAGTCTTCTCTCTTCTCCTTCTCTTTACTGTCATCCTTCCTCTCCTGTAACTTGGAGATCATATCCTTTGTTTTGCTCCCCACACTCTCTCTGTTCTCTCTCCTGTCTCTTACTTTGTAGTCCTCTAGTTTCTCTTTGGTCTCGTCTTTCACGTCGCCGTCTTTGCTGTCCTGCTTCCTGTATCTCCCTGAAAACCGACTTTCAGGACCTCTGCTGTTTCTGTCCTCCACTTTTGCATCTTTATCACTTGATACACTGCCTTGTTTTCTTAACCCTACTTTCACATCATCGTTATCCTCCTGGCTTAGGCCCATTTTCCTCAGATATTCCTGTTTGCGGCTCTCTTTCTTTGGTTCCTGCAAGGGGAAAAAATAAAGTGTTTGATATGATATTTTTTTTCACAGACAAATTATACAATACTGTAATGAGTCTGAAATCATTTAGCATTTCTTTTAAGCACTTCTACAGCATAAACTGAATTTGGGAGTGTCGCACTTACGTTTATTAAATCCCTCAAAAACCAGTCGCTTGCTGTCATGTGAATGATCACGCTTAATGTTCCTCTTTAACATTTATTAGCATTTTCCAGATAGCCAACTGTAGCATGTCTTCACAACTCTGCCAATACTAGACAAGTGTCCTCGCTTACTACTGACAGTCCAGCCCTCAGAATATTATAAAATTCCTCATCAAAAGTGTTAAAAATTGTTGTACTATTAAGGGTATGTGTGCCATTAAATCCCTATAACTATCCATTAAATCATCGATAAATGGGGATTGAAACATTTTTATCAAGAATAACTTCATGTTTGATTTACATAAATTCATCTGTCAGACACTTTTAGCTGACATTTAACTAAGAGAAAGGGCATCTACACTCTTAACCCAAATTAGTTGACTTTACTAGCAAATCGCGCGGAAACCCGTTACCCTATACCATTTTAGTTTTTACACAATCTGAAACTAAATGCTGAGTTTTACTAACATGGAATGTTAACTTTTTACACAAGCTAAAACTAAACATGATAATACTGCTGCAGGGCATCAGCTGCAGTGTTTTGTGGTTGATAAGTGAGTGAAAAGGATACAGCTGGAATAATGTAAAATGGTAAATGGACTTGAGCTTATATAGCGCTTATCTAGTCGTGGACTACTCAAAGCTGCTTCACACCGCAGGTCACACTTACCCATTCACACCCATTCACTTGAGTTTCTATGTTAGTTATCCATCAGTATGTCTAACACATTCACGCCCCTTCATGCCCATTTACGCACCACTGACGCAGCAGTGGGAGCAATTTGGGGTTAAGTGTCTTGCCCAAGGACACAACGCCATGTGTCGCCCAGAGCTGGACTTGAACCTGCAACCTCCGGATCACTGACCAAGCGTACTATCCAACTGCGCCCCGACGCCACTTATACATCCTCTTATATGATATATGACATGATCGTGGTGAAACTTGAGCAGACGTGACGTCACCGAGCGCCAATGGCCAACGGCAACGGTGATCAAAATGAGGTTTTTATGGATGCGCGACGCGATTTTAGTAGCTGGGTCACTTGCGATGTGAATGCACCATTACAGACAATTGCACTGGCTTTGTGTTGGACCCTGGTTGGACCAGGCAGGTTTTTGAATTAGGTCCCTCCCCTTTCTTATGAAACTTAACATACCAAGTTAACTCTACTAAACATGATTAATGCAATGACTCCTTCCAGCTAAATAGTACAATCAACTAATGTTGTTTAGTAATGATAGCAGGTATTTACAATACATAAAAGTTTAAGTAATGATCACTCAGAAGTTTAATTAAAAACAAAATCTGGGTTTACAGTATAGGAGTCAAACCCAGTGAAGGAAAACATGACAGCCCCAGCTAGAGGAAGATATTGCAACAATCCTAAGTGGCTGGCAGCAGTATAGGTAATAGAGACTGATCTCTCTTTTCACCCTTTTCCCGTAAAACCCACACATGCATGGGCAGAACGTGCAAACTCCTCCCAGTGAGGCCTTGACTGACACGAGGAGTCTAACCAGCAACCTCCTTACTCTGAGGCACAAGCTCAAACTTGCTCGACCTTTAAAAAGTTTATTTTAATTTGGCCTCCATCGTGTATGAAAAAAACAAAAAGAAAACGGTCCCAGCACAAATGTACTTGATGAACTCTGCTCTAACAACTAACAGGTGATGTCTGGTATGCTGTGAGCCAATCTGAAGCGATCATCATTACAGTTATGCTGTCTCAAACTTACTTACTAATCCTCAAAAAACTCCATACAGCAGTGATCATCAGCTGAACAAGTGGCCACACCAGACCCCCACAGCTCCTCAGAGTATTATCTAACACTGGTAATGTGAGGGGGGAATTTTGTAATATTGCACAAAGTATCCCATTTGTCAAAATATCTCTCAAAACAACTGCAGCAGAAACAGTGTTTATCAGGATTGACTTTGTGTTTGATCTGTTTCATAATAATTAATCTGTCTGACAGTACAAACCAGTATTCAACCAGGAGTTTGAGTATTTTTGAGTTAAATGATGAAGAACACGGTGATCACTGAGCCTCATCAGGCTGGCAGCTTTATGTGTGACAGGACTGAAATCATTTTAAAGGCTAAGATACGTTCAGTTTGGGCGGTTTTAACTATTATTCATTTCAATTTTCTTATAAGAAGATGTCTGTCCTAGGTAAATTTCCATTTACTTGACAGTTGATCCACTGCGTCGACAGAGAGTAAAGATAAAAAAAAACCCTCCCACATTATTAAGAGTTAGCTTGTAAGACTAATTGACATCTGATGAACTATTTAAATAACAGGAGAAAACATCTGCATGGTCCAAATCTTCATGATGAACACTGATTGCAAGCTGCACAGATCAGGCAGCTATACTGTTAAGCTTCACCAGGTCCAGTGATGTTGGTGCCACCAGTTAAACTCCGCCCACAAAATACATCATTTTTCTAATAAATCATTACAATTATCTACACAACTCTGAATTTCTGTTTGTGGTATCAAACTCTGGAACAGCCTACATGTCAAAAATAGACAACATTAGAATATTTAAATTACAGTATGGACAAGTATTAATAGATTCATACAAGTAATTTAACAAAACTATGGTTTCAAACCATTCATACCAAATATTAATTCTGTATAATATTATTATTATTATTACTATTATTATCATCATCATAAAATGTTGTTTAGAACAGCTGTTTAGCTATGAGATGAAAGATTGAGAATGAGGAAGTATGCATTTAAATAAGTATATTTATTTAGATACTTTATATATAATATATAAATGTATATTTTCTGAAGTGTTTACTTAAACAAGTGTTGTGTTTGTCCTCTTGGAAGCTTATATGATTGATGCAGTTGTGCTTGCAGAGAATTTTTTTCTATGAAGACTGACCATGGTTTGTAAAATGGGGCTATTTCCCATGTATTTATTTTATATTGCTTCCATGAATAATGACAGCTGGGAATTAAGATTGTAATCAAGCACTTGATCTGAATTGTAAGAATGAGCACTAAGATGAGGACTGGATAAGCCCTTTGCTTCATTCTGTCCTTCTCAAACTGGCTGTTGTGTTGACAAACATATGCATGTACTCACATGTGTAAACTTATTTTGATGGGCGTGCACAGATGTTTGGCAAAGCATGTTTGCTTTTCTATTTGAAAGAAAGAAAGAAAGAAAAAGAAATCTTTTGGGATTCTGCCTTTGGTGTATTCACTCTATTAGTCAGAAAGTTGATGCATGTTTTGTTACATTTCCTATTTCAAATCTGATATAATAGTTATGATTAATTGGTTGCAGGTGTGTAGGCACTTCCTGTTTAAGAAGACCTGCCCATGTAAAACATTGTTTGTCTTATGAGATTTTCTGGTCGGTTTAATAGAAAAAATACCTCAGAGCATATTTTTAGCTGTAATTCCAAAACTCATGGAAAAAGAGCACAAAGGCACCTTGTCAATAGTGACAGCATGATGCATACATGTGGTACAGCCTGCAAAGATTAATATTGATGACAGAATATCTATAAGTTGCAGCATTATAAAGGCGTGTTAAACTTTGAGAATGTAGGACTATAACTAAACATATCTTAATTAAAACACAATAAACATCCTATAAGACGTGCAGTATAGTGTAACATCCAGCCATCCAAATATTGATGTAAACATTGATCCCACCCTGTCAAACGCTCTTCACCCATCTGCTCTCTGTAAACACACACACTCTCTGTTGCTGTAAAGCATGTGTGTTTACACTCAGCAAAGTTCAAGGAATTCTTTTTTTACAGTGTGGAGGGACACTTTTGCACGGAGTGGCTTTAGCAAAGTGTTTGATTTGTGAGTCTCCATCTGTTTTGCTGAGCGAGGCCGCAGCCTTGGCAGATGCATCCATAAAAGGCAGTGAGTGTAGGAGCAATCAACCAAGGAATTCCATCAGGGCCGGGATTAAGAAGCTCTGCAGGGCCGCCGCTCCATCCACCCAAGTATCTCTCCTTTAAACACACCGACTGTAAAAAGTCTGGGCTGCTTGACAATAAAAGAAAAAGTCTGTCCTGCATTTCAGAGAAAGAGAACGAGGTGGCTCTTGGGCTTTTGAGGCTGTTGTATGCTGGTGAGATTATGTTGTATAATTTGTTGTGAATGTAAGACAGGCTTTAAAGAGAAACTGTATTTTTTATGCTGAGCAACTCTCCTTACTCCAACTTTTAATGAGCAAATGGAGCCAGTGTGAATGAGGCCCATTTACAGGTTTGTCTCAAGCTAAAAAAAAAGTTATTACATTGATCCTTGCTAAAGTGGATGACAAATAAATAACTAAAAATGAATTATTCTGAAGGCAAGTTAACCAAACATTGCTCTAATGGTACAAGACAGTGGCTCCCAGCTGGTGGGTTGTTTGCACATGCACATAAAACCCACAGAATTTACCTAAATTAGCTGCATGCTACCCCCATTCACACAGGCACAAACCTGCTGAAAACTTCCTGAACTCTCCGATGTGGGCTGCATCTAAAGCCTCATTCACACATGCCCCAAACTCTGACAATTTCCTGGATGTACCCTGGTGGGCTGCATGTTTAAAACCCATTCACACATGCTCTAAACTTCTGATTTCTAAAAAAAACTTTTACCGCAGTGAGCCCTATGTAAAGCTTGATACACACATGCACATAACCTTAAGAGTTTTTTTAATTTACTCAAATGGGTTGCATGTTTAGCTCCATTTACACATGCACAAAAGCCATTAAAATCCTAAATTTAGCAGGGTGAGCTGCTTGTAAAGCCCCACTTACACCCTCGAAAAGCTGCTCAAAGTTTCATGTATAAACTTGAATGAACTACATCGAAAGATCCATTCACACATGCACTATATCCCCTGTGATTTTCCTGAATGAACCCAAGTGAACAGCGTGTTCACACAAATACAAAAAGTCTGACAAATTATTGAATCTATCAGGGCTAACTGCATCCAATGCCTCATTTACATATGCACTAAACCCCTGGAATTTTCTTGAATTTATGTAGGTGAGCAGCACAAAAAGCCTCATTCATGCATACACAAAAATTCTTTAACTATCCTGAGTTTTTGTGGTTGGGGTGCATCTGTGAATACCAAAGTTTTCTTTTGTTTAATCCCAGACTTAACACTAAAATAGTCTTACTGGCCTCTAAGTGATTAGCCCCCCTAACTTCATATTTTACCTGACATGTAAGTGTGAATAAGCACCTCAGGAAATTTTAAGGGTTTGATACATGAAGACAACATCTGCACAAGTAAAGGGCTCTATTAACACATGCACAAAAACCCTCGAATGTTCTTGAATGTATCTGGTTGAGGTGCATGTATTATCTGAAATCATCTGGTACTCTCCAAGTTTTTTACCCCTTCGCTATCCCATCATGGTCTGGCAGAGAACTGCTGGAAAACCTGCTGTCGTGAGGGACAAGTGTGAACAAGCAAGTCAGGAAAGTTCTGGGTAGGTCACCCTGACTATTTCGTTAAAGTTGCACCTGCAGGAAAAAAGGCTTTTGTTTCTGCCTTGGGTCCATATTGAAACATTTTTGTTATATTCATTTTAGTGATTAAACTTTGAGAACAACTTCTTGCCTTGTTTGGAGACTTTAACGATACCTAAGCTTGCATCATCTTGAAGGGTGTGTCCAACACAAAACTCCACCACAGGATCAAGACTTAAGTTAAAACACAAACCTCGAATGACTGCTCCCTCTGACTGAGCCTCTTTTTGGGATCACTCTCCCCCCGGCCATCCAGTTTAGCATCCCCAATGTTGTTGCTCACAGGAGGCTGCTCAGGCTGGCTCTCCCCTTGGACGATGATCTTCCCATCCTCAGGTTTGAGGTCTGGCACTTCGATCATGTCCTGCAGCTCCTCCACCTCCTCCGGGGACAGGGTGGACAGCAGGTTGTCCAGGTCCGGGTCCTCACTGACCTGACGGCCAATGCGGGTCAGGCCTTTGACCTTCCTCCTCGACATGATCACTGAGGCCAGTTTGCTGCTGATGATAGCAGAGGACGTCTGGTGGTCTAAACTCTGGTGTAAAATCTTCCCTGTGGTGAGAAGTCAAGTATTCCCATAGAGGCCAAAGCTGGAGTCCTGCTGTCCCACCGGCTGCGTCCCACTCACCAGAAAGCCTCCAGAAGCATCAATCCTGCTGAAAAAAGAGGGGTGGACTCACTAAGTCCTGCAGTGAGGGGGTACCAGTGATGGACTGCGAGAGCCTCGCATCATCAAAGTGGACTGTGAGGCTGGGACATTCTTGGGAATCCTGTGAAAGTGCATGTCCATATTTAGTTCAGGGTTTACACTCCTTTAAAGGTAATGGGAAGGGCTGAAGTTTACAAAGACGCCAGAGCTTGGTAACAGACTTCCTATTACACAACCCATGTTTATAATAACAGCAGACCTTCATATTTGTGTTTACGAAAGCTTTATATCTATGCTTGAATGTTTGGAAAACAGAAAATTAGAAATGATAGCACATTAAAATGAGCAACCACAGCTGAGTAAGTGGGAGACTTCTTTAACCCTCCGCAGCTCTAACACCCACTTTGTTTACTTTTCTCTTCAGAGTTATTTAACAGATCTTTATGGAAACTGATGTGTTTAAAAGCTCACACTTTTGTCAATCTATGAAAAGTTTCAGGCCTAATATATATCCCCCGGAGACACTTCTTATTCAGCCAAGATGTTCAGTATTTTTCAGACATTTTCATTCCATTTTTTATAGTACAAAGCTGCAGTGATGCTTAAAGCCCTCCAAATAGATCCCTAGAGAAAATGACAACTTCCTATCATTCCATCGGCCAATCAAATGCACCCAGTGTCTTATTTTCTTGATGACAATGACCAATAAGGAGCAGCGATATATCAATAAGAGACATAGATCATTCCCAGAAACAGTCAGGCAGTGTGAATAAAGTCTTGAGTCCCCTTTAAACATCTGAGGCAAAAGTGGCTTTCAAAAGTTGTGCTTATTACTAAATGGAGCAAGAAAACATCCAGAGGAAGACGTGTATTGGCAAATCCGACATTGTGCATCCTTTGAAATGTACACCTTAATTCAAACGGAACTAAAAAAATTACTCACTCTCTCATGTTGAGCTTATACTATTCAAGAGTGTTATTTCAAATCTCATTTCAGGTTGTGTGCACTGCTTTCTCTTAACAGTTTAATTTCTATATCATATGGAGCTGTATATTGTGTATGAGTGCTGAACTTAATATTGATGTTGCAAATTACGCTCAGTGGTGTAAAACATGTAAAATAAATCAGTTTGAATAAAGATGCACATTTCACTTATTCAGTAATGAAGAATTAAGCAGGCAGCCAGCTAGTTAGACTGTATAACAACTCCTGAATTAATGTCTGAATATATTCATAGTGACTACTCGTTTGGTCAGTAGCAGGAAGTAAGTTTGCATCTTCAATTAATTTATGAATTCAGTCGTCATAACTTATGCAATATTTTGAATTAACTGAGCAACCCCTACAGTGAAGTGTTATCTAAGTGTCTTAAATTTTATTTCTTTAACAGCCATGGTTAGACATAACCATATTCAGATGTGAAAAGACTCTTCATCATCGATCCAGATGTAATTTGTATAAAGTTCTGTGAAATCTAAATTGCAATTTGATTTCTTTTGTGTCTGCATGATGATACGAGTCAAAACACACATATCCTAAATCATTACATTCTAAATTTTCTGTTTGCTCAGGTTATCTTGAAATTACAATGCCCAAAACCAGTGAAGTTGGCACGTTGTGTAAATTGTAAATAAAAACAGAATACAATGATTTGCATATCCTTTTCAACTTGTATTCAATTGAATACACAGCAAAGACAAGATATTTAATGTTCAAACTGAGAAACTTTATTTTCTTTTGCAAATAATCATCAACTTAGAATTTAATGGCAGCAACACGTTGCAAAAAAGTTGGCATAGGGGCATTTTTACCACTGTGTTACATCACCTTTCCTTTTAACAACACTCAGTAAACATTTGGGAACTGAGGAGACCAATTTTTGAAGCTTTTCAGGTGGAATTCTTTCCCATTCTTGCTTGATGTACAACTTAAGTTGTTCAACAGTCTGGGGTCTCCGTTGTTGTATTTTACGCTTCATAATGCGCCACACATTTTCAATGGGGGACAGGTCTGGACTACAGGCAGGCCAGTCTAGTACCCGCACTCTTTTACTACGAAGCCACGCTGTTGTAACACGTGCAGAATGTGGCTTGGCATTGTCTTGCTGAAATAAGCAGGGGCGTCCATGAAAAAGACGTTGCTTGGATGGCAACATATACTCAACAAAAATATAAACGCAACACTTTTGTTTTTGCTCCCATTTTTCATGAGATGATCTCAAAGATCTAAAATTCATTCCAGATAAACAATATTACCATTTCTCTCAAACACTGTTCACAAATCTGTCTAAATGTGTGATAGTGAGCACTTCTGCTTTGCTGAGATAATCCATCCCACCTCACAGGTGTGCCACATCAAGATACTGATCTGACACCATGATTAGTGCACAGGTGTGCCTTAGACTGTCCACAATAAAAGGCCACCCTGAAATGTGCATTTTTTTTTTGCTTTATTGGGGGTCTGGGGACTCAGAACCAGTCAGTATCTGGTGTGACCACCATTTGGCTCATGCAGTGCAACACATCTTCGCATAGAGTTTATCAGGTTGTCAATTGTGGCCTGTGGAATGTTGTTGTGAGGCCGGTTGGATGTACTGCCATATTCTCTGAAACGCCTTTGGAGACGGCTTATGGTGGAGAAATGAACATTCAATGCACGAGTAACAGATCTGGTTGACATTTCTGCTGTCAGCATGCCAATTGCACGCTCCCTCAATGCTTGCAACATCTGTGGCATTTTGCTGTGAGACAAAACTGCACATTTCAGGGTGGCCTTTTATTGTGAACAGTCTAAGGCACACCTGTGCACTAATCATGATGTCAGATCAGCATCTTGATGTGGCACACCTGTGAGGTGGGATGGATTATCTCAGCAAAGCAGAAGTGCTCACTATCACACATTTAGACAGATTTGTTAACAATGTTTGAAAGAAATGGTAATATTGTTTATCTGGAATGAATTTTAGATCTTTAAGTCCATCTCATGAAAAATGGGAGCAAAAACAAAAGTGTTGCGTTTATATTTTTGTTGAGTGTATGTTGCTCCAAAACCTGTATGTACCTTTCAGCATTAATGGAGCCTTCACAGATGTGTAAGTTACCCATGCCTTGGGCACTAATACACCCCCATACCATCACAGATGCTGGCTTTTGAACTTTGCCCTATAACAGTCCAGATGGTTCTTTTCCTCTTTGGTCCGGAGGACATGACGACCACAGTTTCCAAAAACAATTTGAAATGTGGACTGGTCAGACCACAGAACACTTTTCCACTTTGCATCAGTCCATCTTAGATGAGCTCAGGCCCAGCGAAGCCGGTGGTGTTTCTGGGTGTTGTTGATAAATGGCTTTGGCTTTGCATAGTAGAGTTTTAACTTGCACTAACAGATGCAGCGACGAACTGTAGTTACTGACAGTGGTTTTCTGAAATGTTCCTGAGCCCATGTGGTGATACCCTTTACACGGTGATGCCGGTTTTTGATGCAGTACCGCCTGAGGGATCGAAGGTCACGGGCATTCAATGTTGGTTTTCGACCTTGTCGCTTACGTGCAGTAATTTCTCCAGATTCTCTGAACCCTTTGATGATATTACGGACCGTAGATGATGATATCTCTAAATTCCTTGCAATAGCTGGTTGAGAAATGTTGTTCTCAAACTGTTGGACAATTTGCTCATGCATTTGTTCACAAAGTGGTGACCCTCGCCCCATCCTTGTTTGTGAATGACTGAGCATTTCAGGGAAGCTGCTTTTATATCCAATCATGGCGCCCACCTGTTCCCAATTAGCCTGTTCACCTGTGGGATGTTCCAAATAAGTGTTTGATGAGCATTCCTCAACTGTCTCAGTCTTTTTTGCCACTTGTGCCAGCTTTTTTGAAACATGTTGCAGGCATCAAATTCCAAATGAGCTAATATTTGCAAAAAATAAAGTTTACCAGTTCGAACGTTAAGTATCTTGTCTTTGCTGTGTATTCAATTGAATATAAGTTGAAAGGGATTTGGAAATCATTGTATTCTGTTTTTATTTACAATTTACACAACGTGCCAACTTCACTGGTTTTGGGTTTTGTATAATGTCTTTTATAAGATTACTTTTTGGGCATTTTTTTGGGCCTTTATTGCAAACTGGCCACAGGCTTGGCTCAAACCCGGGCGGGCAGAAGCATGTATGTGAAACATGTCTTGCTTCTCACCACTCCTCCTGAAAATAAAATGTCTCTAACTTGATTCTGCTTGTCACAGTTGAGGTTTTACACGCATCACTACAATAAAAATTCCAGGTAGACCCTAAGTAAAAAAGATGGTCATGGAGGTCTAACTGAGGGAGGCACTGCCTTCAGAAATGGTGGCATGAATAATCATGAGAAAATAATTAAGTAAACATCTGTATAAATGTTGGCCACACACAATAAAGTATCAAATAGATGCTACATTTCTGTGTGCATTTTCAGTCATTTAAAGCTACAGCCATAATCACTGATAAACAGCTGAGGACTCTAATGTAGGCGTGAATAGCATTTATCTCCAGAGGGTTATTTCAGCTTTGAACATGTAAGCGTGTAACAGCACAAACTGTACAACTGGATCAAAACATTAATCCCACATGACAGCGAAATGAATGCCCGACAATACTTGTAACGCAAAGGCTAACGTTGACATCTAGTGGTCAAAATGATGCCTGCATGTACCGGCAGATGATATTTTCTGTAACTAATGGAAACAAAAACACAGCAGAGGTTTTATTTTACATTCCAAAGTTAAATTTTATGTCAATAGAAATAAAAACTTTGAACCAACTTATATTACAGTGTCATACCATCCATATGATGACAAATAAATCAGCCATGTCTACCAACGTTATTCACCAGCTGATGTCAGTTTCATTAAACACACTCATGGAGTTGGTTTTCAGAAGCACAAATAAACAGATGAATCATTTAGCAAATGTTACGTCATAGTACACGAGGAAACATCTTACAAAGAAAAGTCCAGTGTTGTTTTTGTGCTTTTTAAAAGGCTCAACAAATCTGTACACATGGACCAAGCCATTATTAACAATTTAACAGGAGAGCCACCTACAACAGGTCTTTATTATTCACTGCAACGGCAGAATCAGACCTGATCAAGGTAGTGAAAATATTACACAATCTGTATTTTTATTTTTAGATTTACAATGAGAGATCAGTTACGCCTGAATTAAAACAATCCAGGCACAGACCCTCAGACTGCCAGCTGACTTTAAAACACATGCTTGAGCTCCTTGTTTCATCGTTCATGCATTTTGAGGGGACGCAGGTTTGAGGCTTTGACCCACCTGGAGAATAAACCTGTTACTTTAAAGTGTACATTTCAACAACAAAAAATAAACAAAAAAAGTACATGAATTATATCCCTTGACCTTTCTGCTGAATAACTAGCTCAGTAGCGTGAATGAAGCGAGCTAACCCTGGAGACACGGCTCATGAGCCTGGTTTAGCAAAAGCAATGAAGATGGGGAAGTGGCTGGCCCGGCTCTTCTCAAATGACAACCAAATCCACAAATAATGACCAAAAAAGACCCCGTAGTTAATACAAAGATATGAAACCTACAAGAGGCTGTTTTATTTCTGGGTTTCATCACTTTAGTTTCCACTGGTTACCAAGCAACTGCCTTGACATCCAGTGAAAGGTTATTTTCAAAACTGTATTTATTCATTTAACTTACAGAAAAATACACATAAAGGACCTTTGTGACAGCTTAGACCAGGATGGGCAACTTCAGTTACCGTGAGGGCCACATAACTTTCATTCTCTCTTCTTGAGGGCCAAATTATGACCAACTATTGCATACCAAATAAGACAATTAGAATTATTCATAAGTTCTCAAGAGAGACCACGTTGAAGTAATGTCCATGATGTTCTGTTTCAACAAAAACAAAATATATATGAAGCCTAATTGGAAATATAACTGCTCATGTCAACATCTATAACTCATACATAAAACTAGTCTAAACTTAATCTAGTGAGTTTGATGCTGAATTAAACAAAACTTTAACCAGTAATTCAAGATCTTATGGAAAAAGATTAAAATCCTTCATCTTAAGAAGTGTATAGAGTAGAATTAGTATCTCAGATCAAATGACATTTTTAAAGTTCTGTTTTAACCATTTAACTACCAGCTCAACTGTTTGGCGTAGGTCATCTATAAATTCAGTGATATTAAATGCTTAAAAAAAACAGAATAAATAAAATCATTGTTGACATTTATGGGAACAAAGAAAACTGCAAACAAACCAAACACCAGATATTTTCTTCGTTTGGGATTTAAAGGTTTTAAAAGCTAACAGCTAATGACATAAACATGCTCAAATATTTGGGACAAAACCAATTAAAAAAAGGCAGAAATGTTTGTAAATAAAATAGCAAAAAAAAAAAAAAAACTTAAAATAGATTACAGAGTTTGACACAAAAATGTTTTTGATGAGCAAGAGATTAAATATATATTTATGGTTAAGGATTTAAAATAGTAGTGATGGTATTTATAACCTTTAACTGTTTCAGTCCTACACAAAGAAAACATCCGTTATTTTGGTTTGTTTGCACTTTTTTTATCATCTTAAAACATTTACAGAAACAATGTTTTTGTTACGCATTAAATATTCCTGGATTTATTGACCTCTACCAAACAGTTTAGCTGGGAGTTAAAGGGTTAATAATTGCCATTTGTTGATGTTTGAAAATGACTCAAGGCCGCACTGAATGAACAGGGCTCCATGTGGACCCCGGACCACCAGTTGCCCGCCCCTGGCTTACACAGAGAGGGACCAGGCAGACAGTTCCCCATGTGCTTTCATCCCTTGCTTTACTGAGCCAGCGGTGTTTCGATAAATGTGGTGACCATGTAAATTGATGACTTTAAGTCAAACATGTCTGCCAACGTCATGGCTACAAAATGTTCAGACTTTTCTCAGATTCTTCTCTGCTTATTTTTTATTAAAAAAACATTTAAACCAAGTGTAAAAGCAGGGGCATTCAAAATGAAAGCTGAATTCTTATTATCTGATGAAACAGAAAGGATATGAAGAGCAAATACTACAGCCTCAGAGTCGAGAAAAATCCAGCTACCAGTAGCTCTCCACAAAATTCTACCTTCTGCTCGACAAAGCAGAAAACACCTCAGTCACTAAAATAAGAGGTAATATTTCTATTTTTCATGTAAAAACATAACTACATCTGAACTTTACATTATACAGAAAATGTGACGGTGATGCCGACATTGATTTTGAGCAGCAGGCGCCATCTGGTTGACAAAAGGTTTATTTATCCACAAAATCTTAATTCTAGTTCAAGGAAAATTTGTTTTATTGCTTAATATGATCTAGACAGGAATAAAATTCAGAAAGAAGATAAAAATCATGAAAAGCACCTTTCAGAGGTATATGGTCTATACCTATAATCTATAATGATTATATCGTTGCTCGTTCAATAACAAAATCTTGAATGTTCATATCTCGATAAAGATACCATAACGACATATCGCTCAGCCCTAGTATATGGACAAATATACTTTCTAGATGATATATGCTAAATCTGTACGGGACAGTGGCTCAGGACTGGATCACGACACGCTGCGGTAAGCATAACGCTCAATTCATTGACTTTTAATTACAGGCAGATAATCCACAGGTTTGACCATCTCCCCAACAGAAGTTTTTTTTTTATGTATTTTTTCGGCATTTTGTGCCTTTACTGATAGGAGAGAGACAGTGGATAGGCTTATGAAAGGGGTGAGAGAGTAGGGGAAGACACTCTGCAAACTGGTCACAGGTGGGATTCGAACCTGGACCGGCAGAAGCAAGTACATAGGGGGCCTGGTTGCTAACCACTCCGCCAAACCAGCACCCCCAACAGAAGTTTATATATGTGCAGCATTTTCCTGCAGGCACAAAAACATCTCATGACCTTTGGTTTACAGGGGGTTATAACTCATTAAAAACTTCAATAATCCTTTAATAACCATTAAAGGGGAAATTCAAGTATTACAGTGACACTGGCTGCCCATCTACAATTTTATTCATTACTTTTTTCTTTGAAAACTGAGAAAAAACTCTTAATCTTTCATCATCAGTTTTCCCAGCTCTATGCTGTGGTTATCCTGATTTTCTTTATGCAGTAATCCTGCCAAAATATGGGTGTCTTTTTGCAGTTTATAGTCTAATAAAACTGTTTGAATTGTGTACAAATCTCCATAGATGACATGTATGACCCAACATGTAACACCATGTGGCATCACTTCACATTTTCTGTGACATCACTTCCCCCCAAACTTTACTGACGAGGACCGACTTTAAAGTAGATTTCAGCTGAAATGACGTGCAAAAAGAGGATTTTCAAGTAAAGGTAAACAAGATAGCATTGACAAGAAGTGTTGAGCTACAACATCTGTTTTAAGTTTGCAGACAAATTTGCCTCAGAGTCACCAGTTCACCCCAAACACCTCCAGCTTAGCTTTATGGACTGTCCCTTCTTAAGTGGAGGCTTTTGGCTTGGAGCTTGTTCAGCAGTTGAGAACCAATTCACAGTAAAAGGTACCCTTACATTAATAAATATCTCACGGAAAGATGGCAAAATGCTAAAACATAGCTTATGTTACAATAACAATACTTTCAAACAACTTGTTAGGATTTCTTAAAGTATTAACATGAGATTTACAAAATATGTATTTAAATAGTTAATCTCTTTTCACCCCATGGTTAGTTATTGTAAGGCTGAAGGGATAGTTTGTTTTTGACCTGCAGCTCCCTTGACCTGATATGTTACAATAAATAAACAGTTAACATGAACTTCACTGTAAAACGTCCTACCTGGCATTATGGAGTTAATACAAACACTCATGTGTTATGGGTTTAAACCAGGAGAGAGCGTGAGGGGACGGATAACTTAGACTGAGAGTAGCATGCTGACACTGAGATGTTACATTACAATGGAGCAGCTATGATACTATCATGGAGTAAAGCAGTCAAGTCCAATACAGAAAAAGGAGATACAAAGTTGACAGGCAACTGAGAATTAGGAATTACTCTGAAATCCACAGGGCTGTGAGCATAGTAAAGGCAGTGTCACAAAAAACTGTAAATACAGGGAGTAAGGACCAGTATCTAATGTGGATCAGAATGATCAGGAATGTAGTCTCAGGCAGTTGTTCAGATTGAAAAACTGAAGAATAAAGCATATTTCCCTTTACTGACTAAAAGGAAAGAGCATTAGTGTTTTCATAAATCCTTTCTGACGCCTTTTCTGTTTGGTCTTGCTTGTTGTTTAGTGACACATTGTCCTGCGAGGGGAGTGTGTCAAAGCAGCACCCAGTCCAAATACCTCCTCACTTTAGGAACATAGTGTGACGCTCTGAGTGAGAAACACCAGGAGCAGTCAGGCGTTGGGTTGCAGAATAGAATTTCACACATTGACTCCAGAAAAGCAGGACAACAGTAAATTAACAGAGCAAGCAAACAAAACGAAAAAAGCCCCTTAAAGTGCCTCCTGTTTCTTCTTCACAGGTGAACCACTGCTAGTCGAGCTTTAGCGGTTATTCGAGAGCGTGTTTGAGAGAGTGTTGCTGCCTTCCTCATTTGAAACAGTCATTTCCCTCGGCTGATATTATTTTCCCACTCTGTTTTTGTGTGAAGACCAAGAGTATCAGTGGCCAGGGTACTGAGGTGGAGAGTAAGGTGGAGGAGCTGAAAGAAGAAAACACAAACAATACAATTAAAAAAATCTCTTCCCCTAGTGAACATGTTAAGGGTCTTAGCAAAGGTTAGGGCTTCTATTTTCAGATATTTTGCATTAAATCATCAGTATGTTCTCAGTTTACGGCTGTTTTAGCCTTTGAGTATGAATTGTAATATTTCTTTTTTTAAACCTTATAAACTTCAAAGTGTATCCTGACCACACTGAGGAATCTAATTAATGTTTCCTCCCTTTACATCTCAGTTTTCAGTTCCAACAGCATGACATCTGGAACTTTTATTTGGCATTTGAACTGTACCTTGTACCTTGAATATGGATATTATGGAAGCACAATGATGTAATGAGGCACACCACTGTGCCTTAAAGGATAAATTCAGTTCCTGCAGCTTTCACACTGTTTATAGAATGAAGTAGAACAATAAACTCACCCAGAAGGCTTTCCTGATCCAAACAGTGCTTCGGGAGATATTTAAATCCAAAATCGAGAGGCAGACATCCGTATAATGGTAGCACAGTTTCCCCAATATTTCATCATGGTCCACTCGGGCTACTCCTCCACGACAGTCTGTGTCACTCCAGACATGTTTTGTGACTGTACTGACCTCTGATCTGAAGAAGAAGAATGTTTGCCTCCACGCATGCGCAGTACGGCTCATTGTTTCAGCGGAAGACCGCCGGCTACACGACTTTCTTCTTCCAGTTTTGTGCAAAATGGACGAATATCTATTGGATGAAGATGTTGTGGAGGTGAACTTTGAATATGATGGGTGTCCTTACAGTTTCGAGCCAGAGTTTACAGATGAGGAGCTCATTGAAAGGAGGACGCGGAGGCAGCGCTCCAGAGAGTACTGTGCAGGCGCGGAGGCAAGCGCTCTTCTTCTTCAGTTCAGAGGTCAGCACAGTTACAAAAATCATGTCTGGGGCGACACAGGCTGTAATGAAGGAGTAGCTTGAGCGGACCATGATGAAATATTGGTGAAACTAATGAGTTTTTAGACGATTAATGCAGTTTTAGGAGGGGCGCTATACATGACCTATGTGCTACCATTATACGGATGTCTGCAGCTCAATTTTGGATGTAAATATCTCCTGAAGCACTGTTTGGATCAGGAAAGCCTTCTGGGTGAGTTTATTGTTCTACTTCATTCTATAAACAATGTGAAAGCTGTAGAAACTGAACTTATCCTTTAAGCAGGTCTTGGTGTACCTTAGAAATTTGTACAATCATAAGTTGTTGTTTAAAAGTAATAATTTCAAAGGGTACTGACTTTCTTAGCTGCAAATTCTCTACCAATCTCTATGAATCTTGACAAGGTCTTTTGTCGTCACCAGAGCCAGCAGATGGGGAAAGATACAATCTTTTTCTCCCTCCTCACTAACAGAACCCCAAATTGTGGCTTGTCAAATTGAAATGTGTTCCAAATATTTAAAAAACAACTTAGTATCTTATTAATTTGACTATTTTAAGATAAATATTCCAAGAATATTACAAGCCATTAAATATGAAAACAATTGTACAGACGACTGCATTATTGCAGCACATGTTAAAGGACTATTTTGCATTATTCTGAATATGACGTGCCTTGAGATTCAGGTTTGATTTCCGATGTGGCTCCAACAGATATGGCTGAAAATGTGAACATGGTGACTGCATGAAGTGGAAAGAAAGTCTTATTTTCCTTTGTTTTGTTTGAAATCTGATCAATTAAGAGAGTCTTTGTTCCATGAAATTGTCTTTTCTCAGCTGTATATCAGGTTGTTTGGGTTTGCTAACTTTGCTTCAAAGTCTGAAAAAGAAGATAAGATCGTCTGAAATGAACTGATGATAATTTTTTGTTCAAGTTTATTCTTCTATTCCCTAAAACTGAATCTATGTTTCTGACACTGGACTGCTCAAACTAAAATTAATGACACAATAATGAAATGAAAACTTCAAACTATAACACACTGCTTCGGTGGACAAAGAAGCAAAAGGGGCCTGAATAATGCCGTAAAATGTGAATTCAAGTTTCTTGGACTTGGACTGAAGCGGCTGATCAATAAATTAAGTTTCTATCAGTAGAACACAACAAAATCTAGAACAGGTCTTTTAGATACAACTGAACAATTAAGATAATTAAAATCAAATAGACGTATAACCTCAGAAGCAAAGGTGCTGTAAAAGCACCACCTAACTTCACAGCAACTTGGCTGGTTGATTTCATTTATTACATTTTTTATTGATCCGTTTAGGGCAAACTTGTCAATTGAAGGTGTCGCCAGAAGAAGTTAGTTTAGGGAACTTCAGAAACAGAATTGAGGGTAATTTGATCAGTGTATGCAGTTGTTTTATGCTTAAATGCTGAGTTGATGTTTGATGAAATCTATGTGGGTTTTTAACCATTGTTTATTATTTGTAGGGATGGGAAATATGGCTAAAAAAAACTGATTTTTTTTTTCCATGACTCTCAATTTAAAATTAAATCATTTTTTGTTTTTGAATAAAATAAATAATAAAAAGCAAGCTCCAAGTGACAGACAAATGACATAAATCAAGTTTTGCTTTTATGATGTCAAAATATATTCCCAAACCAAACAGAATTTCCCTTTTAATGTTAAAGTGTGTGTCATAAAATGTTTATTATGGAGTTTAAACATAGGCAGGCCTGTATACATAAACACTGAATGCCGGGCTATTTAAAAAATAATTATATATCCCTATTGAAGTGCTTGTGCAAAATCTGACAGGGGCTACCATCATGAAAACTGTGAAATTTCAGTATTCATATTTTTCAAACACTGCAAAACATTACAATTGGAGTAAGTAAAGAAAAAAAATCTGTTTTTAGTAATCTAAATCTTCTGCAGAAAATAATTCTAATTAATAGAATTGATCAATAAATTTCCCAGCCCAAGTTATTTGAGTGAACACTCAGTGATGCTGTCTTCCCTAAGACTCATTTCCATATGAAATGTTTGTATGTCAATGGCATCAGTCCTGGTGAAATGAAGATTTGATTAAAACAATACAATAAAATACAACTTTAGAAGATCTAATGAAATGTCTACACACTTGTTCTTACTGTTAGCAGAAACAATTAATGCTATGCTTTCCCCATAATGATGTACAACAGTTTGGTATTTTAATAGTTCAGAGATGTTATATTATTTAGCTTTCTTTTTTACAAAACACTCACCCTGGCTGTATGCAGGATCCATCATGTGTGGAGGATAAGGTCCAGGCTGCATCATGGGATACTGTGGGGGCATACCTGGGTACTGGGGTGCCATTGGATACCCTGGATGTGGATACTCAGAGGGTCCCAGAGGTTTACCGTATGCATCATACATGGGCTCCACTGGGTAGCTGGCCATGGGGATCTGCTGAGCTGTGGGTCAAGAAGTTAGACTGTTATTAAGACAGCCTTTGACCTTACTGATGTCGATACATGGATTTTAAGAGCAGAGGGTCTCACCATCATAAGGAGTCCGTCCCCTCTGTTGCCGCCTCTGGTAGAGGTAGCAGCAGGAGCACATGAAGCAGCACACCATGGTGGCTATGATCGCCACGAACAGGAGGATGGAGGAGGCAATGCCAGCCAGGGTGGTCGGGCTGAAAGGAGAGAGGGAGAGATGAAGTCTCGAGGATTTTATTTTCTCCTGTTAATCACTCACGTGCCTGCTTTAGGTCCCTCTCTGACTTATTCATTATCGACAGAAGGCTGGTGATACAATTTGATCAATAGTTTCATGTCATTACAGAGTATTTCCAGAACTTTTGATTATTCTGGAAAATGCTGATAAATACAATGACAAACTAAATTTTCCTTTGTATTTGGTCTTTATATCTTATTACAAATAACTTTTCCTGTCATATGTAAATTTGAAGGATGAATGGACTTGTAAGTTTTGTTACAGTCCAGAGGGTTCAACTCATATGAATGCAAACACAGCTGCTGCTCCTGCATTACATCCATCCGTCCATCCATTATCCATACCACGTGGCTCCTTTGGGTCAGGGGGCTAGCTACAGCATATTCCAGGTGACACTGGGCAAAAGGCAGGGTACAGAGAGCTGGGCCTGAACTGGTCGCCAGCCGATCACAGGGCAACAGACTCTCAAACTTTTAAGGGCACGAATGAACCCAACAAGCCTGGGGTGTTTTTCTGTGTGTGTCGGAGTCTCCGGAGAGAACCCCAGGACAACATTCACACTCCACACAGAGGCGCTGACTGACACAGGGTTCACACTATAAACCTTCTTGTTGTGAGGTGTGAGGACTACCTGCTGCCAACTCGTGTCGCCCCTCCAACACAACATGTATTTTGGAAAATACTTTGAGGCAACAGTCCTTCACAGTTACCTTTTACCTTTAGCTGGTTTATTATAAACTCCAGAGCAGCATTTATGAAAATAAAACAGGCACACAAACTCAGTGACCCTAAATGCCTCAGTGCTTGTGTCTTTAATCCTTGGTATTGCAGGGTGATATCAGATGTAAGGGCTGAACAGTATATTGTTTTTCATCATGCACTCATGTGAAATAGTCACATTGTAGGACATGTAATGTCAGCCATGTGACTTTTGTGACAAATTTCACGTTAAGCATGAATACAAATAAAAGTAACAGAAAAAACCATTACATCCTCGTAATAAAAGAAAACAAACAAAAAACAAAACAAAACAAAATAATAATAAAATACATTTGACCAAAATGAGAGCGTACTTCAATACAGAAATAGAAAACAACAAAACAAAGTGGTACAAATGCCATGTTTTGTTTAGCAAAGCTGAAATATGAGCATTACACAGATCATCATGAACAAGAAATCTTGAACATAGAAAAATTTTTAGGCTCAATTTGTATCTGGACAGGAACAGAGACTCTGCCAGGAGATAAAAGTTTGTCTGAGAAGTTTCTTTATGATATTGCAATGTACAACCCAGAAAGAAAAACTATTGCAATTCAAATTTTCTTCAATATCATTCAGCCCTATTAATGGATATCGATGTGTCATTTTGCAAAGCCCTAATTGTGATAATCAAGCACAAAATTGTCTGTAATTCTTCCATCTTCTGCCTCTGCTGGCCTCATCAGAGAATTTAGCAGCCTCATGAACAAAGGGAGTAATCATCTTTGTTATTTAGTTGTAGCAACAAGTGAATAAGTACATTTTAATTAAATGTAATCTATTAAAGGACTACATGGTACATGATACACAGGTGTGCAATACATCTTCTCACAAAGGTTTCAGCAGAGATGATATGTGGTAGTAAACTTTCCATTCAGGCACTCTTCACCACAGACTGAATGAAATCACTCCAGAATCAGTGATGTGCAGCCCTGCATCTCTGTTCCTCCACCAGATCCCATCACCTCGTAGCCTTAACAAAGCCCTCCATTTCAGCTCAGCCCCCGCCACCCACCTATCTCATCTCCCATCGGCCTAATAAGCTGCAGGTTGTCTGCTCGGTGCTGGATAGTGATGGATGCTTTCCAGGAAATCTGCCATGCCGCAGTCTCTCTGGTACGAGTTTGCTTAGTCGTGCGATATCATGATCCGTCACAGGGGACTGGGGCATTAAGACACCACGAGAGCAGATAGCTGATGTAACGAGCGACTAATGAGAACACACAACACTGTAGGGACCAATGAGGGGTCATTAAGTCAGTGATGGCCAAATGAAGCGTGGCAACAAAACATCTGAACGGTGTGAAGAATCTGCCTTGAAGAAGAAAATATGAACAGAATGCAACAAAATGTGGACAGTTTTTCAAAATATTTTAAAATGATTTATCATATTACCTGGTACATGATCTTACTGCAGTTTAATACCCACTTTTAAAAGCTTAAGTTTAGTTAATTTGTTGTAATGAAAAGCTGCATAATCTAAGTTATCTCACAAATGAAAACTGTGTATGAGTTGAAAAAAACTACACTTGGCCTAGGAGATTTCAGAGGGACCCTGGTTGGCCAAGGCTACCAGTGGATGGGCGCCTGGTCAAGATGCTCATGGCTCACTGCCACCTTCCTACTTAAAACAATATCAAACTCAGGGGTGCTGGTTTAGCAGAGTGTTAAGCAACCAGGCACGACCCATGGACGAGCTTCTGGTGGTGCTACACTCAGTATTTTACATTTGAATATTTATTTACTATTCGGTTACGGATATTTATCCCCATATTCAAACGGTTATACGACTAATATAAAGTGAGAGTCCTAGTAGTCATCATTACAGCATCAATTTTAGCACTACAAGATATATGCCTGTACATGCAGTCTGTTGGGTGGCATGAAGGGGTTTTGCCATCTCCTTAGCTTTCTTTTTGCCTCTGAGAAGCATCTGTAATGCATTATTTCTATTTTTTTAAAGCTTTATTATTACCTTATGGTAATAAAAAAAGGTTGAATCTTTTAATATCTTGTAAAGTCTTCATTTTTTACACAAAATTAAGTTTTGTAGTATCGATAAGAGTATCAATAAGTATCGATACCGATAAGGAGTATCGGTATCGATAAAATCATAACGATATACATCCCTACAGGGGACCTTGTAGCCAAGAAAAATACTGTCTCAATTGTTTGGGCACATTTTGGATTCTGTGCAGAGGACATCAAGCAGAAAGAAGTTAAGTGTAAATACTGCAGGAAGACCGTGTTGATGACCATCGGTATCACTACTGATGTGTTCCAGCATCGCATAAAACAATTGTTCATTGATTGTAACTGAGCTAAGACCTTCAATTAATCATGATATTGAGATTAGGTAATATCATCCAGGACTAGTGCCTGGAGTGCCTGAATCGGACAGACCTTTGTAATCAGGGTCCAGAGTGAAAAGTTTTGAAAATTGTTTTTTTTTTTGTCTGTGTGAAAACAGGTTCAAGGTTGTTGTTCATCAACAACAGCTGTGGCCGACTACAGAGCAACAACTTACTGTGCCTAGTTTGTTATCCAGACAAAAAACTCCTGCGTCTTCCTGCATCCGCTTGCCAATTTGTTTGCGAACAGTTTGTCTTCACCGGAAAGTGTGAGTGCACGTGTGCTGTGACACTGCTGTGCCACTGCAGACCTACATCATCAACTACTGGCTACAGCACTTTAAATTGTTCTCGTGTAAGTCTTTACAGAGTTTCCTCACCCCCTTTTCACAAGCATATCCACTGCCTCTCTCTCTCTCTCTCTCTCTATTATCAATAAAGGCACAAAATGCCAAAAAAAATCTTTAAAAAACAAAAGCAAACTACACCAAACTGACAAACTTGTGAGGTGCGCGAAGACACATAAAACTTTGTAAATCAGACCTGGAGATGGAGGAAACGGTGAAGCAATCAGGTCAATTAATATTGCTCATAGACGCTGGACTCAGTTTGTCTTTATTAATCAATATTCTGGTGGCTTCCTTTATTTATGTAACTTGCTGCAGGCCAAATGAGAGTGGACCGCAGGACACAGTTTGCCCCCAGGCCACAGTTTTGACACCTCTGGTTTAATCCTTCATTCAAAAGACTGATTAACTCCAATGAAGTCATTACGAAACTAACTTTCTCAGAGGGGGTTGTTTGACTTTTAATGTGTCCTCTGGGGTGGTGTTTTCGTATTTTAAATGCAGGACATCTGATCCAGCAGTGATTTATCTGAAATGCAATCACAGAAAGTGACTCTGGGTGTTGAGTGAATGAATAACTAAGTCACCGAGTTGAAATCCTGCTCCTTCTGTCCTCACCTGAACTGGAAGAGCATGCAGCGTTTCTGCTCCCTCTCCGTGATCATTTTGAAGGCGTCCAGGCAGCAGTAGCGCCGGTGGCAGTTTCCACAGCAGAACGTGATCAGAGGGCAGTCGAAGCCGTTGTGCCATGTGCCGTTTTTATCCACGTACCACAGACAGTCCTCGTTCCCGCTGACTGTAAAACAAAAGCAGCGCAGAGTGTTAAGCTGGATGAAGGGCAGAGATGGAGGAAGAGGAGGTAGAGAGCAAGAGGATGGAGGGAGAAGCAGGTCAAGCTCTGGCTGTCTGGAGACTTGACTCTCCTCCTGGGGATATTTTTACATACAAACTGTTGTTTCTGTTTCATCACACATTTTTCTAGCTGAGAAAATTCTCGGCTCTGCTCTTACAGATACAGCTTTGTTTTGCCTTCAGGAGGAAAAATTCTTTATTTTCATCATGCACTCTCTCTTCTATCTTTACATATTTATTTTTCCAGACCAAGCAGTCATGATGCATTATTCAGCAGTTCCCTGGTTGAAAACAGATCAGGGCTCAGGTACTGTTCCCAGGAGATAAGAGACAAGAGAGGCTGAAAGAACAGGAGACTGTTGTTTTAATTCTCAGAGTCAAGAGTATTGTTTTATTCTATGCTAATCTGACACATGTCCTTCGAAAAACAGTTTATCTTTTACTTTACAAACATCTAAAACAAAAGAAACTTAAGTCTATATTGTCTACACACATTGCTTGTAAATATGTTTCCAAATAAGATAAATAGCTTATCTATAAGTATATAGTACAGTGCTGACTAAAACTAAAAATGCCAGACCTAAAGCTGAGTAAGTAAAGAGATTGTCACACAGGGTTCCTACTCCTTTCTAGAAATCATTTTCCAGGACTTTTTTCCAGTGTCACATAACCAACTGAAGTTACATTGTTGCTGTGGGCAGTTTTCAATTCCAGTTAGCCTTCTAAAAAACAAGATTAGAGGTTGATGAACAATATCTCTAGTTATTGATCATACTGATCTTAGAATTTCTTTGTTTCCAACTCTCCAGCACAAACATTGTCTGTTAGCTATCTGTTTAGTGTTTTTATGTGTCTTACTATTATAAATTTATGGTTATACATATTTTTAATCTATATTTACTCTGCTTTTTTTTTTATAAAAGATTTTGTTAATTTAGCCCAAATTTTATTTTGTCAATTTTCTATTATTTCTTTTTGTACCCATTGTTCTGAGTTTTTATATTTTATGCCTTAATTGCATTATTTTACCTACTCACATTTTCTGGCTACGTGTACATTAGTTACCCTAGTACATTTTTACTTCATTTCCTATGTGCCAAGCTAGAAGAAAGACAAATAATTTTCCAGGACAATTTAAGCTTTTCCAGGACATTTTACTTTTTTCCTCATTTTCCATTTGTTTTCCATGACTGGAAAATTGGGCAATCATATTCCAGGTTTTTCAGGTTTTCCAGGACGTGTGGGAACCCTGTCACAGTAAGAACCACCAACAGCAGTATGCATATTAAAGCTGGGGTTGGTAATTTGATTTAGATGCACTTTTTGTAATACTGGTTAAAATGATCTTTATGACCTGATGGCAATCAATTTATAATGTGTTCTTAAAACAGAGCGGAAAATATCCGCTATCTACGGCAGGAATAAACCTGGGAAAACACCAACCAATTACATCTTTGTAGCACATATTTTTAAACCAATCAAATACTGTTGCTGTTTTGCCTGCCTCCTGCGCGTATATTTTGACGGCGTGCACAGACTCTGATTCAGTGCGTGAAGCCGAGATGAGAGGGATCCAAGTCCACTGGAGAATGCTAATCTGTCAAGTTCTGGCTTTGAAAATAAGGGAAGCCCGCTACGAACCGTCCCACAACCCCAACCAAGCTCCAGTATCCCTCACATTTTAAGACAGGTGTTAAAGAAATCTAAAAAAAAAACACTTTTGTTTTTCTTGGTTTGTTCTGCTGTTGGCTCTAATCTCACAACAGCTGCCACCCAGGCTACTGCAGGTGGACGTTCTCACAAGGCTTTTTTACGGCGGTTGGCATCTATCATTTTTGAGCATTATCGCCTCATTCAGGTTAGTGACAGAGTTCAGTTTGGAGAGGCAGAGGAATGTTTTTATTATTATATCATCACACAGGAGATTTACAGGGGAAAACTAATAAAGGACGTTGGAAAAGAGGATAAGATATGGAAAATTCAGTAGTTTCATGGCCAAAACGGGAGACTTGACAGCTATGGCAGAGGATCTACCTATACCCCGATCAACATCAGGTTGTGAGTACTAACTAACTTTCCATGTGTGTTTTTTTAACTTTACTGTGATAATGTTTTTGTGTTTTCTTACTGCTGACTGTGACATGCCTTGGTGTAGTGTGAAACATAAAAGTTGTGCAGGGGCCGGTTTGGAGTTAAATCAGTCTTCTGATCGTGAATAAGCGGCTCTTGTGCATGTGAGCAGGGGGCGTCATTTTGGAGGAGGGGTGGGAGGGGCTAGACGGAGCCCTGAGGAGATGCTACATTCAAATTCATGCTAGTTTTCCAAAATTACCGACCCTAGCTTTAAGCCTAACATTACCTACTTAAAATGTCCCGTCTAAACTGGTTTTACCTGACTTTGAGAACCACTCAATTACTCTCGAAACTTAATTAATATTGATAATTTCTGGAAACCACATCGACAATAATAGAAGTCCCAGACATCTAATCGAAGGCAGATCTTTGTCAGAACTGCAGAATTCTGTACATTACAAAAACTAAACTAAAAACTAAAACAGTACTCTCTATATATACCGTAAGAGACATAACAAATCATAACATTTCTGCACTTTTCAGAACCATCAGTGATCAAAATGTTAACGAAATGCTAAAAAAGGGTCACCACAGGAATGTAAATATTAAAAACTATTCGTGTTCTAAGAGAATCAGTCAAGGCATTTCCATCATCTGTGAGTTATTGTCAAATATGAGGGAAACTGTTCTGTCTGGCACTGTTTACAAATCCTTGGAAAATTCTGGATCTGCATCTGGATACAGATAGCCAGCAAGACTAAATAACCTCTTCCTTTGTCATTTTTGAAAATTTTTAATAAAATGCATTCATAACTTCCTGAGTTATCTCACTAACAGGCAGACAAACACAGATGAAAACGTAATGTCCTTTGCAGTGGTAATTAGGAATATATTTATGTTTTTAACCATTTCTAAGTTGCTTTTCATTTTGATAATAAGTCATTATTTGTTTGTTCCTTTCTTTTTTTCTTTTTTACTCATCTTAACAAAAAAAATGTGTTAAAGTAACACAATACATACAGTATGTACATCAAACAACTGTGCATGTCAGTCAATTATATTTACATGTGTGTACATGCATATGTCTGTCAACTAACCAACCAGTTTGAGAAGAGACAGTATGGTGCGAAAAGCTCATCTCGTCCTGCCCCTTCCTTAAAAATTAAATCCATTACAGAATCAAAATCAGGATTCACTTCCAAGTGTCATTATTCATGGAAAACAATATAAATACATGGGTAATAGCTTCATTTCATACACTAGTTCATAGACTTTTTTAAACACTACTTCAAATCTTCATAGACAAACACAAACATACACTCTCACACATATATAATGGCCGTTTTCCATGAGCCCTATTCTACTCTACTCGACTCTACCTGGCCCTACTCTACTCGCCTTGTGCTGCTTTTCCATTAGCCCCACTCGCCTGGCTAACGGGGTGCAGTGTCGCTGTAAACAGCTGAGCGGCACTGCGGTGACGTCATTTTGAGCGCGACACAACAATCTGTGGCTTTTTGTCATAAACCGAGTAAAAAAGGAAAGCAGGAGAAGGCTGCAGGTGGTAAGAAGAAATACCCCTTGAGATATGACCAAAATTTTATATCCCGATATAGCTCATTTTATATCCTGATACGATATATATCACGATATAGCACATTTTTATTGAATTCAATGAATGAACAGTTTATATAAAATTGCAATGTGGAAATGAAGTTTGAAATTATATACTCAATAAATAAAGGTAGTAGGTATTTGTTTATATATGTGTATTTGTTTTATTTAGAACTTTTTTTCCAAGTATGTACTGTATTATACAAAATATTTGTTGGTCATGTTAACAGCTGTCATTAACTTAATTCAACATGTAGCAGTAGCCTGCTTCGTAAGCAGTACACCACCCAGACTTTTCAGCATTGTGTACGTTGCATCAAAGTATTCTTAGTTCTCTCTTAAAACAAGTTTAAAGTGCAGCAATAAAGTCAGGCTCACAATATAATTATACAAAATCTAACAAGTGATAAAAGAAAATTACTGCTTCAAGTTTGAAAGGTAGCTGCAAACAAAAAATAAGTGTTACAAAATACCAAACGTAAACATGGAACCCTTCCAAGTTTAAGTGTAGCTGCAAAAGATCACAGTATATATAATACAAATATAACATGAGGTATAATAGGTAAACAAAATGTTTCAAATACCAAATGTAAATGTAAAAGTTTAAAGTGCAGCAATAGAATCAGGCTTACAATATAATTATACAAAATCTAGCAAGTGAAAAAAGAAAATCACTCCTTCAAGTTTGAACAGCAGCAGCAAACAAAGAATATTAAAAAAAATTACCTATATGCTAACAAATTGGCTTGGTATGAATCCTATTTAGTTAAATTACTTGTATGAATCTATTAATACAAGTCTATAGTACAATTTGAACCTTTTTACATTATGGCACATTTTTAAAGTGATTTTTTTTTTAACTTTTTAAAACATTGCGTTTGAAATATGAACAAAAATGAATTATTGATGACATATTCTTTTAAGTTGGTAAATAATCACTGCTGCAGATGAAATGAAGAAATTTATACCCACGGCAGGCAAAGCCTCAAGGAAGACAAAACTGTTGACGGCAAATAAACATCATGCTTTAAAATAAATATTTTGTTTTTTCAGACCAGATGCGCTCAGAAAACATTCATTTTACAATATGTTTTAAACTTGTGTGCTCATTTGAAGTAAACAATGAGGAAAAAGTAGCAGGCTGTAACTAAGTGAGCAGTTAGCAGTTTGGCTGACAGCTGTGGCTCGTGGGAAGCTCTGATGTAGGTCTAAATATTCTTCAGTTTTTACTAGAATCATATGAAAGTATAAAGGCATGGTACTGTGACGGCTATTTACTATTTCTTTAGATTAAAAAATACACTTATCTTGTACGACATTCAGCTAAAGAGTATGGTATTTTGTCATTGCCCAGCCCTAAACATGAACCAGAATTCAAGCAAAATTCTCACATTGGAGAACCTGAGCCCATCAACACATTTTAATGACCAAAACAAAGCTAACACTAAAGTGGTTCAAATTTTCAACGTAACTTTGCTAGCTTTATCATATTCAATGATTTTAAATTAAGCTGCTACTTTTTAATCTCTATTTATGATTAGAAAAGTCTAGATGTATATCACAATCATGGAGACATGGCAGCCAGATCTGAGATGCTACAGCAATAAAGTTGACTATATTTGATAAGGACATTCAAACAGTGTGTTCTAAATGAGGATGTTCAGAACTTGTATAATCGTATAAGCCTCATCACAACAGCCACATCCATGCAGATGACTATAAAACAGTTTTTTTTAGGTGGTTAGAAATCTGAATACCGTATCTGACTTCACAGCCTGACGGGATACTGTTGCCGTTTGTGACGCAGAGAACTTTCCACAAACCCTGCCCATCGTCCAAGAACAAAAGGCTTTAAAGTCAATTAAAGACTGGAAACTCTATTAAGAGAGCAGCTTTAAGCCACAATGTTTATAGCCCTTGGAAACAACTTTGACTTATTGAGGACCTTTGAAATCTGCCTATTGAACTTTTTCTTCCATTTGACAGAGTATTTATTGGAAAAAAGTGGAGCCTCAGTGTCTTAAAACTAAGATACCAACATATTTTCTGTCTGTCTGTTAAGTTTCTTTATTCTGTTTCACAGGTTATCTGACTGATCCCAAGGAAAGCTCTGGCATCAGGAGCCTCCTAAAAGCTGGTAGAACTATCAATATGATCAAAAATATTGGAAAGACAATTGAAGAGCCAACAGTGAAGCCCTGGAGATGCTGTTATTTTGATAAAGCATGAGCCAATAAAAGGGGAGCACCTATTGAGTGATGAAAAAGAAGTCTTCACACAGTGAAAGCTATTTTCTTAAATGGTAAATAAAACACAGTAAGTCATTTTTCACTTACTTTATATTTCCTTCCTGTGGAGGGGAGAGAGGTCAATATTTCATCTATAAAACAATGTCATCTTAAGCTTTGGTTTGTTTGTGCTACAGCATCACTGTGTGACATGGTGCTCTGGTTACTTCTTACTAAAAAACAGCTTTAAAATTAAAAATAAAAGTAGAGGACTGAATAAGTCAATGCTGCAGCATATTCCTTCATGCTGTTTACACGGAACAAACTTTCAGAGATTGCTGCACTAAAACACTTGATCCAACAGAGGGCGCTCCCAGTACAAGCAGCCATTGGACTGCGGTGGGTGGAGCTGATAAATGGGCCTAAGAATTTGTTGTAGATAAGGAGTGGGCCAGCTGCTTTGTACATTATTGACGCAAAGCCTGGTCTACCCTAATTTGGGCATCAGCAGTATGGAGCCCAAAGTACTTCCACAGGGTGGCTTTACCTGCTCTACATTTCTCAATGTGTACTTCCTGTTGTTTAAGTCAAGAGAGCAACCGACAGTCTGGTTTTACTGCGAGAACCCTCTGTTGGATCGGGCGGTTCATTGTTCCAGTCACCCTAATGTACTGCTGATATTTCTATTTTATGTTCAAAAGTATTTTTATGGTTTTTACCCCCATGTTCTAAAAGATATTAAAATACCAGGATGGCAACCCTAACTAAACCTAAATAAAAAAATTTCCAGTCGTATACTGATATCTGTTGGCACAGTAATACACCTAACCCCCTTTACCAGCAATCTTTACTGCAATTACATTTATTCCCATGTATCTATACTGTGTTATTGCCATCAGCATTCATGAACACTGGCTGTAACGTACAAGTAAGGTCTACTCCAAAATGGTCTTCCATATTTCATTCTTATCAGAAATATATCAAACTTTATGATGCCGATATTTTGAAAACAAGTGTCACCAGACAGGTGTGAAAATTTGATTTGTGGAATGTGTATTGTTATTCAGTCAAAAATAACAATTGTTGTGTTTGGTCACATTTCCCAGTCCTAGAGACAACAACCCTAGTGTATTAACTTGCATAACTACTTTTGTTTATAAGTTACAATCAGACTCCTAAGATAACTAAATCACATTAAACAGTATTAAGCTGAATTAAATACGAAATAATACGAAGATTATGTTAGCAGTCATGTAGGGGACATTCTAGGGTTTCTGACGGTATTATAAACAAGAGAAACTTCTGGTAGAAGCAGAGACCTTTAGCTTTCACATCAGCTCTGAAGCGACAAACACACGACAGTGAAAAAGACAGAAAGACCCCCGAACAGTTAACAGACCCCTGAACAAGTGCCCACTGTGTAGACGGTTAACGGTTTGGTGACGATTATCCGGGCCTACATAAACAGAGGGATGACGGTTCGGTCATCCCCTGTTTCTGCGGCTCTGTGAACGTGAACTGGACCGGGCTGCCGGGACGGTCAAATACTCGGTCAGAAAAAACCGTTAAACCGTTAGCTGGCGGCGGCGCGCGGCCTGGACCCTGGCTCGTGAGCTCTTACCGTGAGAGGTGCAGAGGACGATGGTGAGCAGCGCCAAAGTCAGCGTGACGAGGGACATGTTACCCGCTGGAGAAACCATCGCCATCCCCGTTTCCAGCGCAGACCGAGAGAAAGAGGGGGGTATCAGAAAACGGAGGACGACTTTTCAGTAAACACAGGACAACGGCGCTAACGGTCGCTGTCAGCCATTATCAGGCTCCGGAGCAGCACAGGAGACGGGACGGCTTCACGCTCGGCGATTATCCGCTGAAATGACACATCTATGGTGACGAAGGGTACTGCTGCCTTCATGGACAGGAGGACGCTGTGGGAAAAAAGAGAAGCAGCACACTAGGCTTTGGAGCTGAGCTACCGCAGGGAGTGTTATTGCTAGAATCATCACATTTACTCAGATGTCAATGAGTGGTTTAGCGGTTTCTGTTTTCTTAGAGGTGCTTGCTTTATATTTCACCAAAGTAGTCTTCTGTCTACACCACTGTGTTTTTAAAACATTTTGCTTTTGCACGTTTGAAAGCCAAATTAAATCGAAATTTTGACATTTTAAATGTGTTCATTTATATGACATTGCATGACTATTTTATTACTCGTTGGTTAAGGCAAATATGGACTTTATAACCCAAGCTATCTTCAGGTAAAATGTTAACTTTTTAAAATAAGGAATATATCACAAAATATGCAAACTGTCAAACAGAGTGTAGCCTTGGGTTTGCACCTGCACATTCAATGTTTAGTCCTTTGAATCGTTCTATCAATTATTTTGTTAAGCTCAATATCAACTTGTAATAGTGGCTTACCACGTGATGTTTTATAAGCTTAAATAAAACGTTTATATTTGTTTTCAATTCCAGTTATTTGTTCTGAAGTAAAATCCACTTGCTTTGGTAGCATATGCAATCCCTGTCTGTTTCAAACCTCACTGTTGCCAAGTACTTGAGTAAATGTTTACGAGCTGCTTTGAACGCACCGTGAGAGGTCAGCTCTGGCTTTACCTACTCCTCCTAGTGGACAGAGGAGGGTCGTCTATAAGCAGGGGGAAATTCAAATAAGTTGTTCACTCACACATGAAATACAGTATATAGGGATGTCCCAATAATGTATTATACTGGCAAATTATTGGATCAGGGCTGATGTGAGCATCTTTTTCACTGACCAGTTTCTGGAAGTTTAGCACACAAAAGGCTGTAAATGGGAGTGATGTAGTAGCAGAAGCAGCTCTGTGGCAAACATAATCTGTGTAGTAATACTTTTCACACAATCACAGGAATTCAACCACCATTCAGTGCATATTTGTACATATATATATATATATATATATATATATATATATATATATATATATATATATATATATATATATATATAATAATACTAGCCAGACTCTGTTAAAGGGCATTAAATAAGGAGAGCTGATAACTTTATTTAATTTGGTTAACTAACAAACAAAAAAGTAGTAGCTTTACTGTCTGGGTAAAAATTAATATCTGATTGCGACACAGGCCTGTTTACGTCACAGCATTGTCCCCAGAAACAGAAAGGTTTTTCCTCTACGTTTTCAAAATGATGCCCGTTCCCATGGATCCACGAGAATGACTGAAAACATGGTAACGTGCATGCCAGGCCAGTAGATGGTGATGTAAGTTTGCAGTGAAACAGCAGTGTTATATTAAGCGCTTTCGCACTAATGCTTTCCAGGGAAGGCAAACTTTTCTGTTATACTTGCCACAAATGCGTCTCTGCTAGCCAAAGTATTGCTGCAGCAAATCAACATTTTCTTTGAGGAGCGATAACAAACCGAACACAGTAAACAGCACACCTTGCTCGGTGGCTGTTTTTGCTCATTGGTGCTCACACAACCTTTATCTGAAAGAGTACACAGCACGTCAGTTTTCCCTGACAATGCTGATTTCTGTCAAGACAATGGATATGAAAATGTTTTCAAAACTTTTCATTTCGTACTCTGGTTTTAAAGTTTGCAGATTCAGGCACTCTGGGCAACGTTCTCGTGTAAACATAAGGCAAGAAAGCAACAAGAAATCTGTTTTCATCCATTTTCATTACCATACAAATGGGGCCTCAGAATCAGCAGATACTCATTTAAAATCAGGTAGGGATCGGAACTTGCCATAGTGAAAGAGTCACACCATGAATCCCCTAAAGTAAAGGTAAAAGTACACAAGTGTAACTGTATTAACAGTAGTGCATGCTCTGGGCATACTTCTGTGTTGTACAAATCGGAAATGAGATGGAGTGCAAGTCAACTAATTCTTTGCTTTCCTCTAAACAAGTATACATTAGGATATTATGTCAAAATATGAGGCAATTTTTTCTTGACTTTTTGAAAAATATTTAATCCTTCAGCAAAATAAAAAATCCTCCAAATGCCATGACCAACATTCCCTGAAACTTCACCTGGATCTGTTCTAACAGGCAAAATCTCCTCATTGGGGGTCAATAATGCTTGGGTTTTTATGCACTCTTTTGTGGGCTCTTAATGCTAGAAAATATATTTTAATGGAAAAACTGTTAAGTATTACTGTGTTTATAAATCATAACAAAATCACATCGTCATTCATGTAATGTGATTATTATTGTATTGCAAGATTCTTGCCAATACCCACCCCTAATGTTAACCTGAGACAGTGATCTCACTTTGGTGTTTGGCATGGCTTGATTTCAAAAGATGACTGAAGTAAGAAACCTAAAGGCTGATATCACTGTACTCTGTTTTTGTGATTATTTTGACTTATCTGTGGGCTATGACCCCGTGACAGGAAGCTAGCATGCATGACAGACCACTTTGAAGGACCTACATGTAATTCCGCCAAAATTATTCACATCATCTTCACAAAATGCATTTGAGGCCCCACATGTATGGTTTCTGTTTTGAGTAGATTAAAGAAGAATCTGGAAGTCAACCTGGAAATAATGTCCTTTCTGGACTTTTTATTTAGAAATTTTTCATCCCAAATTTAATGGGTACAAGGAAATGACAAGGCCGTGAATCACCATGGCGACGGTGTGAATTCCCAAATACCCACCTTGCCCTGGGACATGTTGGTCTAAGAATTTTTCATTTCCTGTCAGAAACAGTCGATCCTTTTCCAAAATATAAGGCCGCCAAATACTCCCCTCCCTGTACAAATAGCAGGATGTCTGTATTTTCTTTCTCTACCTTCCTTAGATCATCACAGAGTTTCTTGGAAGTTTTTTCAATGTTGCATTTTTTCTGTTTATACAGAAAACACAAAAATAATGGGCTAAGTTACAAATAGGACATGGCAAAATAGTCCGTTCATATTTCATGTTTCACCTGTCTCGACTCAGAGCAGCAAACTCAACCCTTGTGTCCCGTATAAAATGAAGTCCTCTGATGTCTCTTAACTCTTCATCATTTTGACATCTTTGATAAGTCCTTCATCCCACCACAAAAACACAGAAACAGCAGAGTTATTTCTAAGTGCATGTCCATCTTTTAACCACGATCTCTCTCCTGCCACACCGTCATCCTCCTTTTCTTGGTTTATAAATTCATGAGTGGAGGTGATGTGGCGATAGAAGAGTTTTAAGGGCATTGTTGATGAAAGAAGAGCTGTTGGAGCAGCAGACGAAGAGGTTAGAGGCCTATAGACTGCAGCGTTTGTCTCTCTGCGTTGTTGAGGTGGCCTGAGAACATGCTGTAACATGGCTGCTGGGCGAACTGCGTCAGGAAGTCTGTCAGGTAGGCCTGGAGAAACAGCAAAACAAATAAGATTAAAAAGCAGGCCAGTAATCTTTGGGTAAACTCTACAGCCACAATGCTACAAAAGACAGAGTGAAATAAGATGAAAAAAAAAACAAGGATTGCAATCTTGTCTTTACATGACATTAAACAGCTGATAGTGAGTGGAGGGGATTGAGTTGATAATCAAAAGAGTTTTAAGGGCATTGTTGATGAAAGAAGAGCTGTTGGAGCAGCAGAAAGAGGTTAGAGGCCTATAGACTGCAGCGTTTGTCTCATTGTTGTTGAGGTGGCCTGAGAACATGCTGTAACATGGCTGCTGGGCGAACTGCGTCAGGAAGTCTGTCAGGTAGGCCTGGAGAAACAGTAAAAGAAATAAGATTAAAAAGCAGGCCAGTAATCTTTGGGTAAACTCTACAGCCACAATGCTACAAAGGACAGAGTGAAATAAGATGAAAAAAAAAACATGGATTGCAATCTTGTCTTTACATGACATTAAACAGCTGATAGTGGACATGTTGTGTGACTGTACTGACCTCTGAAGCTGAAGAAATGAAAGCAGACATTCTTCAAAGCAGCTGGGATTTGTGATTACAGTGGTCAAACTTTTTGTTACATCACGCTACAAACCAGACAAATTTCATGATCCGCATTAAAAGAGTATAGTATAGACATGAGAATATCTGCCCATAGAAAGTGGCTAAGGACAGCAGAACCTTTCAAAAGCATGTCCATCAGGTGATTGGACAATCATTCTGTCAATCATAATCTTGTGGGCCAATAAGTTAACACAGTTGGGTAGCGCAACTGCGTCAGTGTAATACTGGTTTTTAGCTGTACTGAGAAATCGGTATGTCCAAGTTCAGAGTGGGAAATTTCAACTGAACACCCCCCAGCCCCAGCCCCACCCCCACCCCAGGTCAGAATTCTTACTTGGAAGACGGGGGGATCCTCACCATCCCCGAGTTGACAGTCAAAGATGGCTGCCCCGGGTGTAAACAGTTATTAAGCCCCTGTGATATTTCATTTTTGAGCACTTCTGACTAGTGTTTGTTGCACTATATCAACCCTATACATGGTATTGTTTGACATATATATATGGAATGCTGCTATAGTGTTGTTCACATTCTTCATGTGATATGTGTGAACTATACAACGCAGGGTGGGCAAACAACGGCTGACAAGTTTTTCCCAACTTTGTAAATGGAACGCTGATAACTTGGGTAGGACATCATCACATCATCATCCCACCTCCCTCTTTCCAGTTCAGATGTAAATGGAACGCAGTACTAGTACAAACCTGACTGTGATGCGTAAATTTTGATTCATGAAGCCACAGTAATGAGGGATTTCACATGTTTTGTCAAGCATCTCCTGTTGGTTAGCTTCATCTCTCTTGGTGACTGATGTTTACATTTACAGCCCTGAGATGTTCAAGCCTCAAGAGTCCTGGGGGAAAAATCTGCCCCATCAAGCAACGCTTAATTGTCGGTGGCTGTGAGAATTTGCATGTCTGCTCTTTCTCCATAGACTAAATCCTATAAGACCGACATTACTTCACCCTAAAGCTTTGTTGTAATTAGAGCATATTTTATGTGATTCGACACTCTAAGACTGAAGACACTTTGGAGATGACATATGAACACATGCTGGAGCATATGGCTCATATTAGGGGGTTTCTTTAATTAAATTTACTCAAACAAACAGGCTGTAGAAGGCCTTGTGCCCACATGACTGAGCATTGGGATGTAGCAAATATTAAAATGAAGAATTCAGTGTTTGGTCTTCTTCAACTTGGACTTTAAATACTTGTGGTATTTAGCTTATAGTAAAATTATTTAGGTCCTGGAAATGGAGTCAAGCTACAGGAAAAATATGAGTAGATTCTTCTGTCAGAGAATAAAACATTGAGATTTAATTGAGATATGCTTCATTTGAAAATAGTATAAATAATTGTGGTTGATTATTTCTTCCCTTTAATAATAATGGTATTAGTATCTTTTAAAAACTTGTATTACACTTTAAATCGTTGGAAAGTCAGTCTGATTAGTCACCCCTCACAAAAAGATATGCCAAAATCCTTTAGAACTGAAAGCTTATGTTGTACCTTGCTTTAAAGGTGATTAATCAGGTCTTCCACTGATATAAACAAAACCACCAATTGGAATTTTTAAAGGGGAGAAATAAGTGACAGAAATCAGTTTCAAACTATTTTGGACTATGTTTATAATTTTAAATGTAAGTAATATATTTTTGTGTATTTTTATTAGGGGTGGGAGAAAAAATATACACACATAAGTATCGGGATATTTTGTTTGATTATGTTTAAATCGTTTTTTTAGTTCAAATTTGGCTTTTTTTTCCATATTTAAATGCATCATTTTAGTCTGTGTTGATAAGCCACTTTTAAATGCAGTCCAGGCTTTTGAAGAGAGACTGTAAAAAGCTGGTTAAAATATATTGCTGAATAAATCCTAAAAAAGGACTCCCATGTAATGTGTATTTTTTCTGATATAGTCTGTAGGCATCATCATTGTTCAGCTTTTTCACTGGTGTTAAAAAAGCTAACTAAAGATTTAAAAAATTGGCAATATTGTAGAATGGCAATTTAAATCGAATCGGCACCTAAAAAATCTAATCAGGAGAAAAGCGTATCGTCCCAGCCCTAGTTTTATAGGATAATAGATAAGTGGTCAAATAAGTGGCTAAGTGCTTTCCATGGTTTTCGAGCACCTTGCCAAAATAATCATTTATATAAAAATCAATTGAACTTTATAACTTCATTAAATCAGCCCTGTGATTGACTGACAACTAGTCCAGGGTCAGCTTGGATAGGCTCCAGCCCCCCGTGAGTGTTATGGATAATGGGTGGATGTTTTTATGTTTTTTTGTAATTTGTAAACTTCAGTCTTGTGGTACCTGCAGGTCAATCTGATAAATGGGGTCTTTCAAGGCATCTGGATCGTCCTCCTCATCGTCCTCATAGTAGTCATCATCTGAAACAAGAGAGCACATGAGGTCATTGAGATATGTCCTTCTTCTGTTATATTCTGAATAAGAAGTTGGAGACAGACAGAGGAGAAAGCTAAGACACCAGGGCAGATACTCGTACCGTATTTGTTGGAGGCGATGATATCAGAGAGAAGCTGCCCTGCGAGCCCTTCATCCTCCTCATCATCCTCCCCCTCTTCCTCAGCATTGTCCTCCCACATGCCACTCGAATCTGAGACAAACAACAGCTGGTCACTCAAAATGTCTGCTGTCTTGTTTTTCAGTCTTCAGAAACAAAAACTTCAAATGAGAAAATGTGTTGATAACTCTTTAGCTTGTGAACGGTTTCAGCTGCGCGGGACACACACCTACTGCAATGTTTTGTTCTTATGGTTTAGCTACATGACATGAATGCAGAAGAAACTGTCACACAAAATCTGTTCGTTGCTCTGTAATGCATGGACGTCCCAGCATTTGTACATGTCCCAAAGGCATGTACACTGATGGCAGAGCCACAACTTTATTGTATTTACTTAAAACAGTCTGATTTGAGATCAGCCAACACCAAAGCTCTGTAACTGACTTGGTTTTGGAGAAGAGACTTCAGGGGACCTGCTGGGGCCGCTCTTTGACTGCTTGTATTCATGTTCAGACATAAAACAAGAGCAAACTCAACAAAGGAGCCAAACTTTACAGCAGTGTCTGTGCTTTGCAAAATTCTACCTTGTGACAGAGCAGGCAGTGCAAATCAGCAGAATGTTTAAAGGGACTGTGAGGAGAATCTGTTTCCGCCGACATTGAGACTCTGCTACCCATGAGCATGCGTGGCGACTGTCGTAATGCTGCGTTCCAGTAACCTCGGAACTGGGAGTGACATCATCTCCAACTTATCGGCGTTCCAGTTGAAGTCGGAAAAAAACATGCCAAGCTACCAGTCTATTATTAGCTGTTGTTAGCACACTCTGCGTTGTATGAAGAATGTGATTATCACTATGGCAGCATTTTTGTAAATATAAGTCTAACAATACGATGTATACAGCTGATCTAGAGCGACACACCCCAGTCAGAAGTGCAAATAAATTGATTATTACAGGAGCTAAATAACTGTTCACACTGGGGGCATCCATCTTCGATTGTCAACTCGGGGTGGCGAGGTTTCACCGAGTTCCCAGTAGGAAATTCTGACTTCGGGGGACGTTCCAGTTTTAGTTTCCTTCTCGGAACTAGGAAATTCCTACTTCAGACTACAACTGGAACGCACCACAAGCCAAAGTGTGCATTTGTTGTGATGCTAATAAATGCAGCTCGGACCTTACGCAGAACTCTGCACTGCTTTACAACTTCTTTTTTCAACAACTTACAGGATGCAAAGTGACGAGGTAATGTATCTCTTTCTAGTTACGAAGCGGTAGTTGTTGATGTGTGACAACAAGCAGTTTTTGGAAAACTTAGTATCGTAGTTTTGTAGCTGACTATATTGCTACTAAAGACCGGTGCTCTAAGACGTGTCCGAATAATATAAATTTGCTCTAGTTTTAATTGTCTTGTTCCTGAAGTTGAGTATCCAGGCCAGTCCAGCCCTGTCCGACCCGACCAGACGGCTAAGGAATAGCATTTATAGATAACCTATTTTGATGCTATAGAACTCATCTTAAAGTGTGTATTTCAATCAGGCATATATCTAAAGTGAGACTTTTTTGTAATTACTTAGAAACTCCTCATAGTCCCTTTAACATGCTTTTGTTTTTAACTTAATTTTGTATTTTTGTTGAACACATTAAACAAAAAGGATCATCACATATTAAACAGAATGGGTTTTTTTCAGCTCATAAAATTATTATTAAACAATATACAGAGTACGATAAAGCTCAGTTAAAATTTGCAGTAGGGTTACAATGAGGTGTGTAAATGAGTAAGGCTACGTTCTGTGGGGGTACAAGAAGAATATGAATAATGTGAAGTAAGCTCTGATCAGACTGGACCTGAAGCAGACTTTCCTCCCGACCGTCCACATCTTGGTGTAGACACGCATCACCAGATCCCAAGACAAAGGATCTCTCACTAAAGGACTATTTCTCCCCAGGATACTGTATACTGGTGAGATCCACCATTTTTAAAAAGTTTTTTCCTGGTATACTAGTGGGTTTTTTTGTCGCTTGATCGCTCTTTGCTTGTTTTTTTTTGTACTTTCCTTTTTGAGTCAGATTGAATTTTTTTCTGACGGGGGAAAAGCTGCCGACACAAGGACTTGCTGGGATATATAATATTTTAAAGGACTGTTAGGAGTGGCCTAACTGATCTAACAAACAATATGTCATTAGGTCAAGACTTCAAATTAATTCAGAAATTCAAAATGTCTGGTTTAAACCTTTAATCTTTAAGTTTTTAAAAAAAAATTATTTGGGGAAACAGAAATTTGCATTTGCAGGGGGCTCAAAAGTTATTACACTTTAAAAGAAACTTATTTGTATATCTCTCACACTGAATAATGATTATGGGAATTTACCATTTTTTTGAAATGTTTTGTTAACTTCTGAGAAGAACCCTGTGATTAAGTGTCGCCTTCTTGAAAAAGTGTGAGTGTTACAAGACAGCAAATGAAAACAATGGTCTCATTTACTTTGCTGCTGCAGGTTAGTCTTTCTCACCTTTTAGTAAATCCCTTTATCAAAATGTTCTGTGTGGGCAAACTGTCTTTATTAAAAAAAAAAAAGCTGAGCATTGGCAAAAACCTGGAGAATCATCAGTGATCAGAGGATGAATCTGTGTTTCCTTCACAATATAATCAACTCTACCAGCTGCATAAAGTTACCGTTGTTGTCGTAATAATCTGCTGCCTTATAAATATAAAGTACGTTATTTCTTATTCACCTTGGCTCCAGTCGGCTGCGTTTGCTCTGCTGGCGTTTGCCTCCACAACGGTTGACAGCTCATTAATGATCAATTTAAATATCTTCACTAGTAAAGGAATGTTTGTCCACCGCTCTGGGTCTGTGAGAAAAGATGAAACATCAACAGTCAGCTTAATGTTTAAAACTGACGCCTTTTATAATACTGATTTTTATGACCTTGCTGCTTTAAACCTCTTCTTCTAATATATTTGGGCATTTTATTAGTCTCAGTGTCTTACTCTTGGCAGCCTTAGAACGTGTGCGGATGCCGTCTTCAGGGCTGTAGATCTCCTCTCCCTTCACCACGATATCCTGGAGACGTTTGTCGTCAGCGTTGAGACCGTGCTGCAGCAGTTTACAGAGAGCTACCGTGCTGCAGGAACAAGAGAAAGTACAGTACACTTTAAATGTGTGGATATTAGAAAGAAGCTCAAACATTTGATGGGGTAGTTTTAAGACATTTTCTTGATCAACTGTTCTGTGCCTTTCCTAAGGTGACATCTGTTCTCATGTCAAAATGGAGGAGAAAATAGTTGACAATATTAGAAAGAAAATTTGGTCTTTTTAATATCTCATAAAAACACAAATATCAAGACTTAGACCAGGCTTTTATTTTATTTTATGCAAATGCAAATTGCATCTATATTTCTATCATATTGTTATTGTGAAAAAAGTACAGTGCTCATCTGTATAGCTCCTTCATGGCATCTTTTGTATACACTATTGGTTTGTCTTTGCTCTTCTTTTGTGCCTACTGTATATTGTTCATGTTTCTGGTATTTCCTTTAGTAATTTTTGCACTATTTTCTACTCAGTTTTATACTCCATTTTATTCCTCCTTAATTTGTGTTAAATTTTTATTCTATGTATATGCTGATTTTTGTTTTGCACTATCTTATCAAGTCTAATTCCTTGTAGGTGCAAATGTACTTCGCAATAAATACAATTCTGATTCTGGGGCCAGCATAATTTAGTTACAGCGCCAGAAGTGTGGCTAATAAATGTTTAAGGAGTGGTGCTACAGTCAGCTGTCAGTCTACAGAGGGACTAAATCTGAAAAGCTGAGCAGGTCTGATAAGTGCAGCTCCTGTATTCTTATTACAGCATATGACTGGACATTTTGGCAACTTCATGGGTAGACATGACAGGGTGGAAAACGCCATCTACAGGCAGCTTTGGTTTTGACAACAGACCAGTCCATATCTTTTAAGGTTTACTATGCATACACTGAAGTTGTGAGGTAGTGGTTAAAGATTGACAGCTCAATTTCAAATAACAATAATTCAAAGACAGATTACAGCTGAGAAGCAGTTAATGACTCATTTAAAAACACTGGATCCTATTTATGCTTTTGCATTAGGTTTGGTAACCAACTATCAGTTCCAGCTTCAAACATGCTCCAAGTTTTTAGGATTAGTGGAGTTTATGAGGCCCCTAATAGGCAAACATATCTTTTTAAATCACATTTATTTGTTTATGTTTCATTAAACCTAAATGAGAATCCTACAGTCCATTAGAGTTTTGTGTATCTTCAGGGACCTGTTGTGTTGCAGCAGCACTGCGTTATATGTGGAGCTTGTCTATAAAGTTTTGAGAGCAGAACATGGCAACCTAAAGCTGTGTCTGAACTCCACAAAAAAGATACCAACATCTCCTGCAGAAAAGACATTTAGCACAAGTAACGCACCAAATGACATGATGAAGCATTTCCAACAACTCTGCATAAACGAGAGGAAATGAGAAATTTAATCTCCATCCTCATAAGCCACTTTATCCCTAGCAACAGGTCGTGGAGCAGCTGTGCCAGCATGTCATCTCACACTGGTAAGATCACATCTGAGCTCATGTTCACATGGCCGTTAAGGTAAACAAATCATGTGGGCGAATACTATAAACACATTTTTTAAGATACCAGTTCAGAGAGCACATTCATTCACCCCTGTTTATTGTAAAAAAAAGTAGTGATGAATAAATAAGGAGAAATTTTGATGTACAGGAAGTAAAAGGATTACCTTCAGACACCGTCAACAGCAAACATTTATCAAATATAGTACTTATTTCTGGATATCCACAGTAATATTTTGAGGTTATAACCTGGTTTCATTTCATTAACAAGTTTATTCTGAAGTTGTTGACAGAAAAATTAACAACAGAGATTATAACACCATATAAGAAATTAACAATTATAAAACGTTTGATTTTTTGGGGGGTTGTAATTTATCTAAGAAGTCTTTATTAATAATTATCTGTGTCAATATGTCCTCATAATGAGACTACCAGCTACCTGGTAAACAGATTGGGGAAAATAAAAATCAAATACAGCCAACAGGTAATTGTTTAGACTTAAATAATCAACATTTTATGACACAGACTTTATGTCATTTTTGTGTGGCTTGGGGTTATTTTTCTTACATGTTTGGGAGAAATAATCAATTAAACTTGTATGTCAAGTGTTGTGGACTAAAAATTGGGGATTTTATTTTAAGGCCATATCGTCCAGTCCTGTCTGAAGCTGTGAAAGCATCAGCAGACCTGAAGGAAGATTTTCATATGCCTGGTTCATCCTCAGGCCAACACTAATGGCTATGGCAAGCATTTTTTTATTCTGTAAATATTTTTATTAACTATATTTTGCTCTTTAAAAAAAATATGTGGTATTGGATTCAGGGACCATTAGCAGAACCAGAATCTGTAAAGTCTTAATCTGTGGAAGACTGGAAGAGTATCAAAATCAGAATGTCCTTTATTGTCATTACACAAAATGACAAGTTTGGAGAGCTTCTCCTTCAAAAAAAAAAAAATCGTAAAGTATAAAATAGTTGTGAGAAGTATAGGTAAAGCATAAACGTAAGATATGCTTTTGTCAGAGCAAGGAACAAACAGTGATAAGTTTCTAAACTCCTTAAGAGCAAACTATTTTTGTTTTGGCTCAAAATGCAAAAACGTTCAGCATGTGGATGTAAATGATAAATACAAACGTGGTCTGACCTGACTTTGCCCTCGTACTGTCCGTAGAAAAGGTGCTGTCTGCTCATCCACTCTGTCATAACAAACTCCAGAGCAGGTTTCCCCGTAGGACCAGGAAGACTACACAAAAACTCTAACAGAGGGTCCAGCTGAGAGTGAACCAGGTGAGCAAACACCATGATCAGAGACTACAGACAAGAGAAAGACAGGAAGACAAAACAATGCTAAAGTTATCACCGAACAACAGCAAAATTAAAACCTGCCAACTCTGTGACCTCGCCGCTCTTACCTGCATGACACTCAAGGTCTCCGCCTGCTGCATTTTGCTCAGGATGGCTCGGAGGATCTGGTCCAGCTGTTCTCCGAGCTCAGTCCCCGCCCGAGAGATCAGAGTGGACACCAGCCTGCCCACGAAGGCGGCCGTGAACTCCGACGTCCGAGGGTCCAGGAGCTGGTTGACCACCTGCATGACGTACCAGAGGCCGCTGTTTCCCTGCTCGTCTCTCCACTGGGCAATCTGCTCCAGGGCAACAGAGACGTATGCACGTAGACACTCCCCACCGTTCTGTGGGATAAAAGACGGTTGAACAGAAGAGAAGTATTAAAGATGAGTTCGTCAGAGGCTGTAAACTCAAGACTGTTTCATGATTCTTTCTTTAGTAGCAAATAAAAGTCACTCAACATATAGATATTTTCAAAGTGCTTATAATGAGATGCTTACAGATGAACTCCCATCACACTCACTTGCATTATTGTGTTATCGTCTGTGCGTAAAGTGCACTGAGCCACCACAGGAAAGGCCTGACAGATCAGCATCTCTGACAGGGGAGGTTTAGTGTTTCTGACCACTGTGGTCAGGATGTCTATGGACGTCTGTGATACAGGGAGAAAGAAATCACAAATTAACATGAAGACATGTTCCAGCTTTATATGAATAATGTCACTGTGCAGAGTCATTTATTCACAGGGGTTAGAGCAGGGGTGGACAACTTTGATTACCAGGAGGGCTGCACTATTACATTTCACATTTAACCAAGACATATCTGATGCAAAAAAAAGAGCTAATTTTAAATCTAGGGGTCTTGGGTGTAAATTGTAAGACAGCATTAAAATTCAGGATGAGCGCTAGCGAATGACTGTGAATGCTCCAGTAACTTGGAACTGGGAGTGACATCATCTCCGACTTATCGGCGTTCCAGTTGAAGTCAGAAAAAAACATGCCGATCTACCAGGCTATTGTTAGCTGTTGTTAGCACGCCCTGTGTTGTTGTTCACAAATATCACATGAAGAATGTGATTATCACTATGGCAGCATTTTTGTAAATATAAGTCTAACAATACTATGTATACAGCTGATCTAGAGCGACACACCCCAGTCAGAAGTGCAAATAAATGGATTATTACAGGAGCTAAATAACTGTTCACACTGGGGGCATCCATCTTCGATTGTCAACTCGGGGGTGACGAGGTTTCACCGAGTTACTAACCAGCAATCTAAGGTTAGTAGAAATATTTATAACCCATCCAAATATGTGCGTTAATTAGTATTGGTTACTCATGATAAATAACTATTAGCAGTTGTAGTTATGTTTTCTTGATATTTTCAAATAGTTTTTTTTTTTATTTGTAAACGATCTGTGGGCCCGCATTGGAAGGTCCTCAAGCAGCCATTTGCCCACCCCTGGATTAGAGAGTTGTTTGTACTTACTGCACAGAGTCCAGAGGGGATCTTATCAGGGGGAGCCTGCATGATGCTGACCAGCGTAGGAATGAGACGCATCTGCATGGGGACCTGACAGCCCTCTATCTGAGCCAGCTCCTTAAAAATGTCCTGAGCCAGAGAGGCAACCACAGGGTCTGAAGACGAAGGAGACACAATCTCCAAAGTTATTGTATCGAAGAATGTTTTTTCACTTTGCTCAACACCAAGTGCAATTGAAAACAGATTCATTCTACCAAAGGTGAGAACAGGTGTAATCCAAAGAACAGTTTTATACAGAGCCGTGGTTGGATGGAATTCATTACCACTGAATACTGTATCATTCAGGCAAACAACAAGGATAAGTTTCAATCTTTGTTGAAACAGTACACAATAACATTTCAATATTAGTAATAAATGGTATGCAATGTATTTTCACCTCTTTTTTTCCTTGGAATTTATTATGTGTAATTAAGGAGTGACAATAAGTTTGATGTATTAAACTGTATTTATAACCTCATTTCTGCACCATGTGAGTAAATGAATGGCCATGTTGGTTATCTTCTGTATGTATATGTTTTGTGTACTTCTGAATAGTTGTGTGCTTTTCTGTTAGCAAATGCTTTTGCTTGTGCTGATGTGGATCCTAATAAAGAAGAAGACGATAAATGTGTCTATTTGGTTATGTCTACACACAGCTGCTGTATCACAGGGCTGGGGTTTTCTCCCCGATTTAAACAATCACAATTCCTTCAAAAAGGTTTTCTGAACACCTTTACACAATAAAATGCAAAAACATGTTTGCGCTGTTAGTGCTGTCGATGACATGCATGTTTGTACATTTGATTTTACTCCAATTCTCCTGCAGAGATGTTTCATTCTCAGATTTATCCACCAGCCTTAAGTCTGTTGTTACAGTTCAACTTTTGACTTTGCCAATTGGTGTTAGCAGAGGCTCTATGCTGATAGTTTTTGTTCACATTTTAATCCAAGACATATCTGTAAGCACAGTGTGTAAAACATGTATGCCAACGTAAACTGAAATTGAATATGAGTATGGTCCATACATTTACATTTAGGTGGATACTTGATCAAGTAAAAGTTAAAAAATCCTTATTTTCGATATCTATAAAACTCTAAACTCTGACTGACAAGATAAAGTTGTTGACACAGTTGTAAAATTGTTTAGGTAATACAAGGATAATTTGTGAACAAAGCTACAGATTGGATGAGTTAAGAGAACAGACTAGACTAGAGTTGAGGTTTATATTCCGACTAGTAAAATACTAAACGATTAATAAATAAGTAGGCGGTTAACCGATTAAACGACTAGTCGCGCACATCCCTACATGTTATATTGATTTTTTTCAGTTTTACACAATATAACGTATATGTTATGAGCTTTTTTCCCTTTCTGTCTAAAAATCCAGTATATTAGCATTCATGAGAACTCTTGTTCGCTTCAACACCTGTTCAGCAGTTTGTCACCAGTTAACAATAGTTAACAGAAAGTTAAATCCAGTGTTGATGAGTTTTACAGTGTTTGAGCAATGTAAGAAGGGGAAGTATTGTGGGGAAGCACTTGTATGTACGTCAGTAATCCAGTTAGCTGCGCTGTAACCAGAAAAAAAAAGTTATAATGTTATTATTAAGGTCTACTCCCAAACAAAGCTTAAGGAGAAACTGGAGCACAGAGTGAGGTTTTAAGCCCAAAAACCAGTTTACACAGCCTACACAGGAATATTGTAAACAAAGCTTCTGGAAATCTTCACCATTGACGTTTTCTATGATGAAGATATTCAGTGAGCTAAATCACATCTGTGTGTTCAAGAAGTCAAAACTCACAAACAAGTGTTTTCAGAAATACTTACTCACACGTGGACTCATCAGACAAAACTACGTCCTTCTAAATCTTAAGCTTAAAAAGGTTCAGCTCTGGCAAAGAGACTTTTGTCTTTCCTTATTCACAGTCATCAATGTCAAAGAGCAAGGAAGAATTATACAGACTCACATCTTTATACTGCAGTTCCTTTGTACCTGAGGAAACTTTAAGCAGCACTGCAGAACAAAGCCTTACCATTGTTATATTTCAGGAAAATAGCTATGGTGAGGGGGCAGATCTTGTTCTCTGCGCTGGTGGTGAAGGCGGGGTCGACGGTGCAGACAATGCACAGAGTCTCCATGACGAGAGTGAGCACCTCAGAGCTGAACTGGGCTGCCAGTTGGACCAGTCCCTCCAGGATACTGGGGAGGAAAGGCTGAAGGACGTGTGTGCTCTCAGACAGCTTCAGCTGGTCACAGTACCTGGAGGAGACGTGAATGATCAGAGCCGACAGTCACTCAGCGTCAGTTTTCATAGAAGTTAGATCAAAATTCTTCAGATACTAACAGAGTGGTTAATATTCATGTGTGATCCTTTGGGCTGTGCTTACTGGCTGTAGCTTCAGATTTAGTATAAAGGAATCATCAACATGAAAAGCAGATATTAAATTCCCAGAATATGAAATTAGCACTTTAAAGCAGATACAAAAACCCATCTTCCTCACCCCCAGATGGCCCTGACTGCAGAGATGCGGACGGAGGGCGGCTGGCTGTCATGGAGGCCACTGACGGTGGCCTGGAGGAACTGCTGGATGAGCTCAGGAGACATGGCTGCCGTGAAACGACTCGCCGCCCACAGAGCTCGGCCGAGCAGGAACGGGGACGCTGCTGGTTAGAGGAAACAAAAAACAGAGAGAGAGAGATCGACAAAACAAAGTGAGCAGGAGCAGATGTATAAAAACATGTTTGATTCTGGACTCTATCTAACATGTATCACGGTTAATGGAGGATTATTCTGTGGCAATGATGGTGATCGATACAGATGCTTAAAATACTAATGAAGCAGATAGTAACCTGCCAAGTTTAGGTCAGCAAGGATCACACTGGCCAGGAAACCGTGCATGTCAAACTGAATCCGACCGTTTTTCACATTCTCTGTGATGATGGTTTTGACAGAGCCGAGGGCCAACATGCAGGCCTCGTGGATCTTCCACCTTAACAAAGCAAACAAAACAAACACTTAGCAAGTGTGCATATAAAGCCTTAATTTACTGTCTAAGTCTGCAGCTAAAGGGGTCTTTTTCAACTGCAACAAGTTTGGAGAAAAGAGAACTGAGAAAAAATATGCTCTTTCTGGCTCTATGACCTGGTTGTTGAATAAAGTTTCACAGTTTTGTGTAATTTAACACACTTAAAGAGTAAAATAGTCTCATTTGGGTCTTGTACTCAGGGAGTGAGCTGGTCAATAATACAACTAAATTAACTGTTTTCCAGAAAATCAATGTTACAAAACAGAATACTCTATAGTAAAGTCTTTATCCTGGGAAGACTTCTAAAATCAACAGAAACAGAACATGGATGAAAAACTCTTTTGGGACTGCCTTGTAAGTTTATACAATACATAATACTGTCCTAAATTAATAGAGGAATGTGTCTCAAATTCAATTAAGCATCAGCCACGATCACAATGACGTGTCCGACACAGATGGAGTATTGTTAGTGTTGATTCTGCTCACCAGTGCTCGTTGCAGTTGTTTTTGGCCTGCACGGCCTCCTGGAGGTGTCGGGTCGCTGCTGCAGCCAGAGCTGCTGCGCTCTCGTTCTGAAACTCTGCAGCCACAGCCTGTTAACACAGGTTAAAAGTTAGTGTCTTTCTACACACACTGAGAGGAGATATCAGGCTCACAATAAACACTCTGACTTTGGACTTAGAAATGTTGAACATTTCTAGTTTCAGTTTTTCACGAGCAAGCTTCACTGAACGGAGAGAAAAACGACTGAAGCAGCATCACACAGGAAGCACCATCGTGGGGATCAAGGGTCAAGGAAACGTGATTCAGAAGAGTGTTTATCAAGACTGTTTAAGAGGAAGGCTGAAGTCAGTGTATAACTTTATAATATGTCAATATGATTAAAAAAAATCAGACAATTCAGTTTACATCAGTTATATGACATGTTTCTAACAACTGTCTGGCACTGGTGCATGCAATATTAGATGAATCATTTAAAAAAGTATACGCCAGGTCTAATGATCGTAAAAAACACAAATCACACTACACAAATTATTTTACTTTTATGCTAATTTATCAAAATATAAACTTTTAAATCTGTTCAAACTAAATGGGGAATTGTCATCTTGTCAAACTTCAACAGAAGTTCAAAACATTAACAACACAGTGATTTGTTGATTTGATAAAAAAAATGATGGGTTGTTATATTTTTCCTAATGTAGTCAGTTCTTCCACATATTTAAAAAAGGATGGGAACCTTGTACCATGTAAAGTTACTTGATCAATATTTGTAAGTTTCTAATCAAAGATGCAATTAAAAGATATTTAATTTTATGAGCTCAACACAGGGATTTAAGCTAGTTACAGCTGTTTCAGGTAGAAGCAACGGAGCAGTTACTGGTTGACAAAACATACTTTGCATAAATCTTAATTTCTGTCTGGAAAATGCAAATAAGTGACTGTGACAGAAATAATTACAACCAAATAAAGCTCTGTCTTTTGGAAATATTAAAGAATTCAGTGCTGTCATGGAAGATGTTCTCAGTTCTTTTCTTGAACATACATTTTTAAAAACACTTTCAGTTTGACTTTTAAACTAAACTAAGCCAGTAGGAGGGTTGTTTGTTGCCTCTGGGCTTCTGGGGGCCCACCCCTGATTTAGACAATGCCTGGTCTCCATTGAATGGAACATGACTAAAATAACTTAGTTTCTGTAGTTATGATACTACCAATCAAATTGGTAATTTGAAATTTTATCATCCTGAAGGAAATAGTATTTGAGAGTATACAGATTATCGGCAATCTCAATCTTGCACTTATTTTTTGACATGGGATTAAACAGAAACTCATAGTGCATATTAATTCACTTTTACTACAATTACATAAATGTCATTGTGACAGTCGTTAGCCATTTTATGTAAAAAAAAAAAACCCTGCATATTAGCAAATATACATCAGGATATGCCCAACATGGTGTAACATCTTTGGACTGTACTAAACGCATAGCCTCATTAAATAGTTTTTGATGTGATTTATCTTACCAGCAGCAGGTCCTGAGCAGATATCCTGACCGAGTAAGAGAAAGTGTCATCATCCTCGTCCTCCACAAACTGCTGAGGGTTAGCCGTCCACACTTTGATCTGAAACAAGAGGTAACTGTTGGTCCTGCCACTCTTTCTAAATAAAACGTGGTGTCCTTTCAAGGCTCATTAGGGTAAACTTCTCCTCACCTGGTCCTCAGTGATCTGCATGTAGAGGATGATGTAGTAGATGAGTTCAGGCAGAGCTTTCCTCACCGTGCTCTTAAACTTGTTGTTCTCCAACAGCGTGTGGACAAATTCAAAGATGCTGAACACCAGATTCTCAAAACCCAAAACCTCCCCTGTAAATGATGAAAAACAATACTTAAACACTGGAGAACTGCGCTTTGAGACGAAACCTCTCACAGTAACAGCCACCTTAGACGGCAGAAGATGCAAAGAAAAGTTATTTGGACTTTGAGCTCACCATCTGAGTCGACGGGGTCGTCTACCTCCTCTGTGTAGTTCACTTCTGTTCGCACATAAGTAAATTCAAAGTCAAAGAAAATGCTCAAAGAAAGTTACTTCAGTTGTCAAGTAAATCAAATTTTTGCTTTCAAGGAAGCGTTTGTTTTGTTTTTTTTTTTGTCATGAGGAGCAGAGGGGACTTCTATAATTCTGTAAAATATATTTCTCAACGTCGCTGATGCCGCCTCTGGATTATTACAACACTGGCTGATGTATTTATTTTAAAAACACTGAGCTAATACACAGTTTCAAGGATATAAAGCTGCACTTTCAGTCAGTGTATTCCACACAATGGGTAAGATCTGCTGCATGGAGGACACCATGGGTTTGGGGAAGTTCTTCACCAGCGCTGTTACTGCCTAACGAAAAAAGAGAGAGACAATATAGTTAGATAGAACAACTTTATTGTCACCTGCAGGAAATTTGTCTTAGACAGCAGTGCTCCTGGCTAAGGGCATGATGTACAGAAATAACAAAACACTAGAAAACATACAACAGTTCCGTAAGCAAGGCTCGCTAGAACAAGCAGTGAAAATAAGTAGAAAGAATTTAAAAAACTGAATAACAATGACAAGAATAAAAACACTGATAAAAGCAGAATAATAATAACAGATAAAGAGACTGGTGGCAATAAATAAGCTGAAAAATATACATACATTATATATCAGTTACAGGAAAGTAATTACTTTGACTGTCTGTATGGAAGGAAAGAGAGCTTATAGCGTTTTTTTTTGTGTTTGGTCGCTCTGTATCGTCTCCCTGAAGGCAGAAGTTCATTTTCAAGCAAAAGAGTATGAGAACAATCATTCAGAATCTTATGTGCCCAGTCAGAGATAACACTATTGAGGACAGACAGGAGAGAAGGGTGGTCTTTTTGACCCATCACCTTCATAGCGGATTTCCTCAGTCCACTGATTGTTAACAGACTTACAGTCAGTTCTGCCTCACCTATTATTACACCTAACTCCCCAAGTCTTATGAATGAACAGATCAACAGTATTTTAGTCACCTGCAGTTAAGAGTCTTGACAAAGTGCACAATGTAAGATACATTTACTTCTACCTAAAAAAATAACTTTTTCTTGTTCTCTACTCAGTGTTGATAATGGAATTGATAATGGTCACACTATGCAGACATTTCATTCATGTAAGGTCCCTCTCTCACCTTGAGGACCTCCATCTTGAGCCCGCTGTCAGATGAGGGTCCATCTGGCATCTGGAGCGCCTGCACAAATGCTTCTGTAAACTGCTGCACCACAGGGAAGATTAATGCTTTGGCCGCTCCCTAAAAAAAAGGCAAACGCAGGTAACAGAACTAAACTTAATCCATGGGCAAAGAAGTCCTGCCTATAGTCATAAAATTTAGCATGACTTAACTTAAGATACACAAAAAGAAGCTCAATATACGTCTTATTGACACTGTCTCACCTTCTCGAGCTCTTCAATAGCACAAATGAGGTTGGCACAGGTGGTGAAAATTTCTACAGCTCTAGATCTGGTGCGAATACTGTACACCTGAAACAAAGATGATCAGGGAAATGCCTTAACAATGAGCTCAAAACTGTTTGGAAAGAAGGAGCAGAGCTGACCACATGCTAAAAATACCACACATGAAACATGCATTCACATGTTCATCAACCCTGCAATCAAGTTTCATTCGTACATATTTATGATAAGGTTCTGGGCAACACAAAGTTTAATTTTAGTAGAAAAATGAACTTGTAATTAGGGTTGAACAATTAATTGCAAATTAGATTAAATCGCAATATGGCTTGTTGCAATTTTCAAATTGCAGACAGTGCAATATTTCTTAATATTTTTAACCCAAAATGTGTTGAACATTTTGGCACTGGGATGTAGATTCTTGAAATTTCATGCCTATTTTAACCCAGTTTTTACAACTTTATGCCTATCTTGCTCCCATTCTCCCTTTTTATTGCCACTGTCAGACCATGTTTGGAATTTTTACATGGTTTTTGAAATTGAATCCCAATTTTGCTGCTATAATCAATTTTCCTTAGTCACTTTTGAATTTTTTTGCCTTTTTTTTTTGTGCAATTTCATACCTATTTTGCACCTATTAACTTTTTTTCTGCTTTCGTATCATTTTTTTTTTTACCATTTTGCTTCTGTTCTTCACTTCTCCACTTTTTCTCAAATCTTTTATCCTTAGATTGATTTAATGTCTTATTGGTTATGCTATAAAACGATCTACTGCTTATGTTTGTTTAAGAATACATAACATAAGGAACATTAGAACAATCGCAGAGTAAATCGCAATTGCAATATTGGGGAAAAATATCGCAATTAGATTATTTTCTCAAATCGTTCAGCCCTACTTGTAATACAAGAGGACAGAAGAGGAAAGAGTTGCAGAAATACCTCAGCCATGGTGAAGATTTTGTACATTTCAGGAAGGATCACAGGAGCCACCAGAGGCATCTGAGTATCTGTCACCTCCCGAGTAAACTCTGCAAATGATCAACAGTGTGTTTGATTAACAAAAATATGTTCAAGTATGAATGTTTTTTCTTCAAGTGGGATATCTGTGTGAGAAATGTAGTAAAAAAAAAAAGCAAAGTTAAATGACAAAGTGACACATTTTGTTCAACTTTTCAAACATAGACTAACAGCCCTGACAGACATCAGTTATCACAGTACTGTAAACATCAGAAAAATTGGGAAATTAAGGGAACACAGTTTTTCAGCATATGGCTTGGCAATGCATGGGCACTCTTTCCCCATTTGACTTGAAGATCTGTTTTCATATAGCTCACCTGTTACACACTCTGAGACTTTCCTTAACACTGTCTTGGGCATTTTTTATGACCCCATGCACATAAATTGGAGGTGAAGCTAGAAATCTGAATTTTAGGCAATAGCATTTGACAGATATAAAATAATAGAGTTACAATTAAAACTAAAGTTCAGACAAAGAAAAGCTTATGACAGCAGTGAAACAATACTTTTATAAGGTGAAATATAAGTTAAATGATTTTCAACATTTTATCCAGGTCGAGAAAGTTTTCATGACTTAACTGTAGGTAAAGTATTAAAACAATGGAACCAGCATCTCTTTATGTCAATATTAATCTAATGCCACCAGAAGAAAAGTGTGACTTTCCAAACATAAATCTATTCAGGAAAAAAACATATGCATAGTTTTCTGACAAAATATAAACACTTTTGTTATAGTGTTGTTGTTCTGGCGTCTGTTTTACTTCTTTTTTCCTTTTCATTCAATGAGTTTTCTTGTGTGTGTCTTGAGCATTAAACCCACCTGTGAGGACCCTCATGGCCCCGTGCACAGCATTCACATCCCCGCTGACCAGCATCTCCATCAAGAGCGTAAAAAGCTGTGGCCAAGCCTCTGGCCAGTCCCAGTGGGCGATGGCCGACACCGCATAAGCAACACTGGAGCGGACCTTGCTGATCGCCTCCCGCAGACCGTTGGGCAGCAGCTCCCTGATGGCTGCTTTAGCCTAGAGGAAGGAGCAGTAACAAAAATTAATACAACAGTTGATGAAACCCATAAAAGACAGATCTTTGCCTGGTTCATTTAAAGACACATTGTGTAGTGTGTTCTCCCATCGAGTGGGGAAACTGTATTTACAATCAGATGAACTGTGCTCTCTGGTGTCATTTTCAAATGTGTGTTGCAACCGCTGAACTCTACAATAGTCAGTATGTGCCTCGAAGCTATGTCTTCAATGTTCTGCTTTTTTGCCGATGAGGATTCCTTCTCCTGTCGTAAGTATAATCATGTTCAGTCTTAGATAGTAGGACTGCGTAGTGCCTGATGTCCCTCTCAGCTGTTCATAGGTTTTATAAACTGGAAGGACATGGAAACGTCTACAGCAGTGATTCCCAACCTTTTTCGGTCTGCGACCCCATTTTGGCATCACAGATTTCTGGGGACCTGAGAGACATTTTTTATTCTCTAATTAGTTTTTCATCATGTTTGTTAGACTGTGTTGCAAATACAGAGGAGCCAGGATGAGTGCACAAAGTGACAATTTTACTTTCCCTAAACAGGATACAGGTTTTATTTGCAAGGCTGAAAATCAATACTGCATAAAACATTTCTCATATTCAATTTTTAATTTTTGAGCTTCTTCCTCCCTGCACATTGTTTTTACCATTTCGATGGCAGCTGGCAATGTCAATGCCTCAGTAATGGTATGTGACTTCATAGCCCAAGCAATGAGATAGCTCACCTCCAAAGATACTTTCAGTGCCCGCTCTCTAACTGTCACAGACTTATTGAAGTACATCTGCTGCTTATTCAGCTCTGCAATATTTTTCTAAAAAAAGTCTTGGTCTGCCGACATGTTCTTTGTGTGTTGTCTCAAAGTGTCTTTTTGAGCTTGTTGGGTTTCATACTCTTGGCCGACAGGACGTTACCACACAGCAGACATTTTGGTTTCTCCTCACTGCCTTCAATAACTCGAGCAAATTCATGCAGAAGAAAACTTTTGTCATATTTTCTATGCTTTTCTCTATTTCTCATACTTTTTGGTGTCCGTCTCTGTTCCTCTTGGAGTTGTCTTTCCAGGCCAAGTGATCAAAGTAATCTCTCCATGTTGTTTTCTGAGTGTTTTATTCCTACTGAATTCAAGTTTGTGTTTTAAATTAAAGGGAGGCACCCAAAGCAGCAGTAACTGGAAATTCACTTGATCATGGCCTTTAATCAAGTTCAGACATTTTTAAATGCTGCATTTTGCTTAAACTATATTTATTTTTTAGAAAGTAAAAGTATAGAATACAATTGTTTAAGACTATGTCGGGTGTTTTAGTTTAAAAAATTATTAATTAGTTAAGAAATATAGTTCTAGCAGTTGCATAATCCATTTTTTGTAACAAATACAAGACATTTCAGGTGACCCCATTTGACCCCACATGGGGTCCCAACCCCAGGGTTGAAAAACACTGCTCTACAGGACTTACCTGCTCCATGTGAAAATAGATAATAGGCTATTAGAAGCTACAAAAGGCTACTTATAATGTGCAGACATCTTCCTCTGTCCCATGCTTGTGTTTAGATTGATTATTTCTTTATGTTGTTGACTTGACTGTCTGCATGAATGTACACTGGAAGGCTACAATTGAATTGTCCCATGTGGGATAAATAGTTGTCTGAACTTGAAAAACTCTTGGCTCAAGAAGACGAATCAAGTTGTTGAGTGTAGTTTGACTCAAAGACATAGGCTGCGTTCGAAATGGCGTACTACTCGTACTACTCATACTAACCCCGCCCCCATATTGAGTATGCAGTGCGTTCACACTGTACAGTATGCAAATTTTGTGTATGCGAGAAATGCCCGGATGTATACTCAATCGGCTTCGATTTCTGAGTATGGAGCGGAGCTTGCTTCACGTATTGCTTCTGCCCCACAATGCATTACACACTTCTGAAGTGGGAAGACGAAATACAAAATGGAGACAGATCACCATGGATACACAGGTGTTTGTGTTAATTTTTTTCATCCACTGCCGCTCGGTTTGTGTCATGCAGCTGTTGATAATGAAAACACTTTGTAATAACTTGGAAACGTGAAGGGGGGGCTGATGCTGCCCGGTGTTTACGGTACGTAGACGGAAACACCCACCAAGCGGACGCTTCGGTCTCCGAAAACGGCGAGACAAATTAAAAACAGTCGCTATTTCAAACAACGGGGCTCATAATCGGGATGTAAATACTTACTGTCTCGCTAGAAAATATATTATTACTGAATGAATTTGTAGTTTTTCCGGAATGCAGTCGTTTTCTGTTGCTTGTGGTCGGACTATGTTAATTTTCCCGGCGCTGCTTCGCCGGCCGGCACGAAATGCATTCTGGGGTATTTAAGTATGCATCTGTGTGTAAACGCTTGGGCAGCCGCGGCATACGCAGATCATCTGAGTATTCAGTATGCAGTATGTACTGATTGAGTAGGTAAGTAGACAGTAGGCAATACAGCCACATTCATGAATGGGGAAAATGATTTTGATGAAACTACTTAAATGTTACACACTGGCCCTTTAAGAAAAAGTTTAATGAGAAATGGTTTACCTGATCTGTAGTTTCAGGAGGCCTGAATTTCTCTGACTGGGAACACCAGTGAGTCTCCACATACTGCTTCAGAATAACGGACGCTAACTGCAAACACAAAAAAAGACAGGTCACTGTAAGAGTTTTTGGTTTGCTAAGTTGAATTGAAGTGATTAAGTTAGTCACAAATCAGAGGGCAGATCATGATTAAAAATGTCCAGAATAAGACACCTGATTTTCCTCCTTAAAAATGTTCTTATAACAAAAATATAGATCATTCCTCCCCTCACCTGACGGATTGCAAGTGCTCCCTGAGGGTCGACTGTGAGTTCTGCCAGATGGACACCGAACTCTATGACACAAGAAGCAAATAAACAGATTAGAAATCAAATGCATGCACTGAGCAAGCAAAGGAGAACCTGTGAAGTGCAGCACAACTTCTATAAAGCTGCAGGATTCAAGGAAAAACAACCGATAACAAGACCTTTGAATGTTGTGTTTCATAACAAAAAAAAAACCCTCTATAGTCATAATATGTGCATAAGAAAAACTTTACATTAACACAAGGCTGATACTGCTCCTCATCAGTGTCTTTAATACTCACTCAGCTTTAATACTGTATGTTGTTAACTAAAAACAAAAGGCATATAACTGGATCTTCTTCATACCACAAACGGGTGCAGTGAATATTAAACTATCTGCTGCATATAGAAAAGAGGCCACTGTGTGATATCAAGTTACTTTGCACCACAATAAAAAAGCAACAACATGAAAAACATCCCAGTGATTGGTTAGGACAAACCCACAGTGGTTTGAACCTGTGCTGACAGGCACGCAGAGATTAACGCACAGTTCAGGATCAGCATCAACCTCAGCTCTGCAGCAGCTCGCTCTCGCTGGGTTTTACCAAGAGTGACATCAGGCGCCAGAAGACAATGTTAGTGCTGACAATCCTACAAAGTGGCTGCCTTAGAGAGAGAGGGGCCAGCAAAAAGGGACAGGGTCTCTCTGCTGCTGCAGTACAGTTGACAACCAGCCTGCACAAACAGCCTTTGAACAGGAGAAAACTGATGGATGCTCAGCTCATCTGGAACGGTTTCCATCTTTCTAATCAAAGTTGTCAAACAAAACCCTCACACACAGCCACAATATTCTGCAGTTCATTTTGAAAGTTAGTTCCCTTTTAAACCAAATATCTAAAATACAAAAATACACGAGAGAAGGGGGCCCTTGTTCTGAAAAACAGCACAGCTAGTGCCAAAAATACATAACCAACAGTGTAATGTGGTTTATATACAGTAAATCAAATATAAAGCTGAATGAAGCTGTATTATTCAGCCACCTTGTGAAAAGTTTAATGTTACAGTAAATGGCAAACTTCAAATACATGTATACTTTTTAGTGGATTCTTATACTTACTTTGAAATTACATTTACATTAGAAAAAAATGATTAAAAAAGTAATCAACTATATTGTCTCAAAATTATTTGTTGAGGTTAAATATCTGTTTCAGAGACATGTTCCTTTGATTTAAGTAAACAAAATTCTGCTTTTGTTCCTTATAAATTATCAAGACAGATTTAACAGCATTGTGCATTGCTTGAAATAAAGCTGTACTGTTTTTTTCTGAACTAATGAGCTGAATTATGTGATACCTATTTGAGGAAAAACAAAAAAAAATCTCCCATCATTTGATCTTTAAGAACATTGCAAAGTCCAGTAGATAAAAAAAATACTAAACAGAATTGATTTTTTGAGTTTCTTAAAAGACAAACTTGCAACAAGGATGTCCAAGTAATGTCTGCATTTTCTTTACATCCATAAATATGTCAAATGCAAACAAAAAATTCAACTGGATCAAACTGAACCGCCAATGTTTGGTCATGTTTTTCTTTGAACTGGCTACATTTCTGCTGGGATTGACAGGTCATTATTTTATCATGAACATAACATTGTTTTTCTCCAAAAATGTATCCGGTACTCTTGAGATACCTGTTAGTTTCAATAAGAATAATCATTGGATAGTATATTATTCAGAACATTGTGTCACATAATTTTGAGACAATTATGTAGCTGATTCAGAAAACCAGAGCCAAATGTTTTTATTCTCATGCAAATGTGATATTTATCACAGATATATGGCCACCTTTATGGGGTAAAATCTCATCAAAGTATTAATGGAAGTATCATCAGATATTCAGAATGGCAAAAGGGGAATGACTAATATGGTTGAAAGTTGAAATGTTATCATACACAATACAGCCATGGAGCAGCTGTGAATCAATGAAATTATGTACGACAGCTATTGTTCAATAAATATAATATACGCAGTGAAGTTGCTTTAAAACATATTAAAAATGTTCAATATAAAGCCGAGTTATATTGCTTAAAATACTATCAAAGCTGTGATTTGGTCATGAGGTTAAAGGCTGAGGGTCAAAGGTAACCACATCACTATTTCTGGAGCGCAAATATGATTTGATACATTTGTACAACATTTCAATAACCACAGCAGAAAGAAAAAAAAACCTCAGATATGGTACTGAACTGTTGTCAAACAAATATAAGATTTTACTGCACTGCCATACTTTATGTCCATTGGTAATACGGGATGCACAACATTATTGGTACAATATCAGTATCAGCAGATCCTGAAAATTGTGTGAATATTTACTTAAATCATATCATGTATATTCCATATATTGGCTGTAAAATCAGCAGTGTATGAATATACTATTATGTTCCAACTCAAAATCACAGAACTTTTACACTCCTCAAAAAAGTTTAATTAGACATTTTTGGCAATTTCGGGAGCACCACCCACACATTTAGCTGTGGTGCTTATTGCAGGAATGTGCAAACTTTACAGGTTGTACCTCGCTGTGAAGGTTAAGATTAATCAGGCTTTCCAACAACCAAAAAAAAATATATATATATATATTAAGAGTTATTGATAGGGTATAAATAAAACCACAGAAATAATTACTAAGTTCATCATTAAGATCTAATAAAGAAAATATGTTTTTGGTGTTTCACAAGTTTCTAACAGGGCAGCATGGTGGCACAGCAGGTAGTGCCCCCAGCAAGAGGGTCGTAGGTTTGATCCCTGCGGTGGAAGAGGCCATGTTTATTGGGTTGTTTGGTGAATCTAAATTGCCCTTTGATATGACAGAGTGTAAAAGGTCGTCTGTCTCTCTATGTGACCCTGTGACTGGCTGGGGGTTCAGGGTGTAGTCGCCTATCGCCCAATGACAGCTGGGATAGGCTCCTGCCCTCTGTGACCTGGATAAGAGGTATAATAAAGAATGGAGGGAAGTTTCAAACACACATAAAAAGGTATCACTAAGAAATACAAAAGCTAAAATTTAGTCCAGACTTCGTACTCTTAACAAATAACACCTATTTAAACACTAGTACTAGTGATAATGAGTGTGGAATAGGGCTGAATGATTTATCGTTTTCGGATTGAAATCGCAATTTTTGAAAACGTATCTTGTGATCGCCAAAGCAGCAGTTCTTTGCAGTGCTCCTGACTGACCCAGGATCTGTTGTGTCAACTATTTCACACATACTGTTTTACAAATTTGCAGGCACGAAAGTGCTGGTGAGCAGGTAAACAATACAAAGCCTCCGTTTAGGAGTAGAAGTTGGATAATCCCATGAATAATGAAACAGATTATTTGTCATCAATATTAAATGATGAATATGTAATGTGTTTTTCATAATTGATTTCCATACTGTTGTCTATACTGTAATCATTGTGAATACTGCACTGAAGCTTGGTAAGGAAAAAATGTGAATCGAACTAAAATCCCAGTATCTGTCAGAACAATCGAAATAAGATCTCTTCTTAAAATCGTTCAGCCCTACTTTGGAAGTATCAACATATCAGTAAAATCCAATATCATGCACCTCTAGTTCATTCAAAACAGATTCTTAATTTGAGGAATACACATTATAGTGCTCTGATTTGACCTTCAGCAAGTTACATCAAAGTCTATGCCAGGGTTCCTACAGCTCAAGGCAAGTTAAATTCAAGACTTTTTCAGACTTTTTAAGGCCGTTTGAAACCAAATTTAAGACCAAGTTCACAACGAACCACAATTGAAACAAACAAAACAAACAAACAAAAACCCAATATCTTAACCCAATGTTTATTTTAAATAAAACATCACTTTAATCTTTTTTTAACCCCGTTTTTAAAACTTTATGCCTATTTTGCCCCCATTCATCTTTTTTGGCCACTGTCAGAATCACTTTGGGAGTTTTTACATGGTTTTTGAAACTTAATTTCAAATTTAATTCCCAATTTTGCTGCCAAAATCAATTTTCCTGAGCCACTTTTGGATTTTTTTTGCCAATTTGTCCCCATTTCTTTTCTCTCTCCAGGCACTGTAGGTAGAAACAAGACATGTGTCTGCTCTAAAAGATCCTGGTGCAACCACATCACTGTTTTGTTAGTTCCACTATTGTGATTACACGATGTTGCCACGAGAGTAAATTAGCGAATTATTTTTGAAAAATAGATAAATGTTACTAAACATTTTTTTAGTTCAAACTAACATAAATCTTACTAATGTGTTCAAATTTTTAAGACTTTTGAAATTGGATTTAAAAATTGGAATACATTTTATTGCCAATTAAGGCCTTATTTTTAGAATAATGAATTCAATGCCTTTTAAGACTTTTCAAGGATCCAGGGGAACCCTGTATGTGGAGCTTTTGTGGTATCTGGGATTTTTTTTGTCCTAAAAAATGTTTGACTATTATTTTTTTTCAATAGTATTTTTAAATGTACTTCTTGGTGGGGATACACTGTGGAAAAAGTAAAGCTGGAGTTGCTTCTTGTGTTGGCACTTCTGGAAGGTCTCTTAACAGAATTGAAAGTCGTATAAAAAGTGACAAATAAAAGTTTAATAAAATGGACACAGAAAAGTCTCTTTTGTAAAAAAATACAAAGAGAAAGAGACTCAGCACGCTCCAAACCAACAGATAGAGCTGAAAAGATTTCTGTATGATTTTAGAGCCCATCAGCACATCTCTCTACAGAGTGTTGATGCTTGAGTCGCTCCTCTTTGTCCTCCCCTCTCATCAGACGGGTTTGATGATGATGCTGATGATGGAGGCTGGGAGCTTAGGCGGGACCAGCGGGGGGAGAGGACGTGGAGGAGGAAAAGTTCGCGGGAAAGTGTGTCACCGGGAATCCACCGGTAGTCACCGCAGACACCGCTTGAAACTGACGTGACAAATAAGCGAGATATATCCGTACTTTAGCGGATTTTAGGCGTAATCAAGACATTACACAGCCGTTGGTTCGGGGGGCTAACGGATGTGCTGACAGAGTTCTAAAGCGCTCGAGACCACCAACTTCCACAGTGACGCTTTAGCCTCAATATTTGTTATCTTACAGCCCCCTTAAATACAACATTAAGATAAATGTAGTGTTTTTACCTTGTTAGAATGGTAAACTAGAGTCCCACCCTGTTGCTGTAGGGTTCCAACTCTCCACATGTGCTTAATAGAACTTACTGGTAAGCTAACGTTTGTTTTGACTCCAGCCGCCGTTAGCTCAAACATGAGGAGGGACGTCACTTTATCAGGGCAAGTAATTCATCCACATTTCACATTTTCATGGCTCCCGCGCTAACTTGGTCGTCTTTAACTTCTAAAAACAAGGCCTAACGCTAACTGCAGGAAGCCAAGACAGTCCCCGGCTAACGCTGTCACTGTTAGCTTCTCCTCCAGTCAAAGTTAGCCCGGGTACAGCAGCAGGCAGCCGTCCACATGGAGGCTGTCCCCGTAGAGGCCCGTTAATGAGTGACAACACCGGGCAGGTTATTCTCCGTAAACACCCTTAAAAAACAAGCGTGGAGAAACCCGGCCACCACTCACCCTCTGTCACTTCCAGCACTTTGATCTGCTCCTCCGCGGCAGTGCGCACTTCTTGTACCGGGGACAGGATGGCCGTCAGAGTCTCGATCAGAGCCTCTTTTAGTCCCTGCTGAACCGGACCTGCGGCCGGACCGGGCCGAGCGTTACCCGCCGCACTCATGCCTGCTGTGTATGCACCCGCAGGCCCGCTACAGAGTCAGTCCACTACCGCCGCCGCCGCCGCCAACCACCAACCAACCAAGCAGCCCGGGGAGGAGCGGAGAGCCACAGCGAGCACAGAGGCGAAGCGCGCCAATGCATGGAAACGTGGAGGCGGGGTCTGCCGGAGGAAGCGCATCCAGCATCCGGTCCGCCTCCCCCTTCTTCTTCTGGTGGTGGTTTCCGGTAGACTAGACGCAGCCAAAACGTCCTGCTGCCCTCCACAGGTCTTAGATGGGGGCAATCTGAATGAAAAGGACCTCCTCAGGACCTTGAATTTACAGGTTCAGAAGTCATCCCCTAAGTTTTTGTTTTTTTTCAGAAGACAAAAAAAAAAATAAATACAAAAAGGGATTAATGACTGCCTTGACTCCAAAACAATTATGTTTCTATGGCCTTTTTTCATATTTATTCAGTCTTTTTCTTGTTGTTGCAATGTAAACATCATCCATTTGTTCTACTTCTCCTGGAATTGATCCTTCTGAATCCTCCCACAGTAGGTTTAATGCTCTACAGTATATATTTCCTTTACAACATTCAACCATTCTTCTTGTGTTGGTGGGTCTGCCTTATGCCCTCTCCTTATGTCACCTTTTCACAAGCTGTGAACAAGATTTTCAATAAATATCTGGCTCCAGTCATCACACCAAAGTACATCACTTTACATGTCAGAGGAATATCATAGCAGAGTATTTTCTATATAATCAGATAAACATTTTCCCAAAACTGCACAATTCTCATGCAGAGCCAAAATATGTGTGAACATTCATGGCTCCACAATTACTCCAACATGGCTGTGTCACAGACATGTGTTTGTTCTCAATCTTTGGTGTGACAAAAAATCTGATGACATTTTTCAACAGTGTTCTCTCCAGGTAGAGTAAAGTAGAGGAAGAGTAAAAGACGTAGAGGACTGTTGTGTTCTCCATACCAAGTTAATTGTATTGTAAACTCATTCAAACTATAATTGAAGTCGCTGAAATTAATTGGAAGCCCAAAAACTATAGAATTATAAGAAGTGTTGAACCAATTTCCCATAGACATCAATACATGACTCCCCCCATACTTAAATGGTTTCTACTTTTATATTATCAATTTCTAGGAATTCTTAATAACAATAATAATAGTAATACTACTACTACTACTACTACTACTACTAATAATAATAATAATAATAATAATAATAATAATAATAATAATAATAATGATAATATTTGTCCTTTCTATTAATATTCTGTCTCCTCAGGCAATATATGTAATATCATATATTGCTCCCGGGCTGCTGTCAGTCATAGGCCACTAGAATCTTCTTAATTCCCCATGATGCTGCTTCAGCATTTTCCCTCATGGAGTGTCTCTTGTCAGATCAGAAAACTGTATCAGAGCAAACTTGTGTGTGACTGTTATAGAAACTGAAAAATCTATCATTTTACTTGAAAATGAAAGATGAATGAGATTCATTTTACAGTGTAACCAACTAATGGATGGATCTGACAAGAAATGTAAAGATCTTTTTAAGCCAATCAACTTAAACACATTCTGTAAAACAGAATATATTTGAAAGCGTCTAGTTCTTAATTTACAAGATCGACTGCTGCCCTCAGCTGGTCACACAGAGGAGCTGCTCAAATGTCTCACATCCTCCCATGAAACCCAGTTATTTTCTTACAGCTTTGGTTTTTTCATAGTTCTCCTCATTGAGAAGTGAATTCAGAGAAAATTTTGTGACTCTGGCTTTGATTCCACTTTCAGCTGGATTCTTTCTCGATTGTCATTAGAGCATGGTTTACATCCTCTGCTTCTCGACACTTGCATTTTTCTCTGGCTGATGTTTACCAACCACAGCCAGCCCATGATTTAGTGCATGATTTCCCAGTCTCACCCTAATTTTGACAATGATAACTTTTAAAAGGATACTTAAAGGGCACTATCAGAAAAGAAATTCCATTAACTAATGGTTCTCTAAGGTCACCAGTCTCAGTGTCAATGTTGGAAATTCTTGAGATAGAAGCAGATTGAACAATGGAGTTTTCAGTTTTCATTTATTTATTTTGATGTTTGTATGTAGGTGTGTATGTGCTTGTACATTATATATGTGTATGTATGTGCACTTTTATTAATTGTTGTATTTTTGTATTTTATTTTTTGTATGTAGTCAGATTGAGTACGGTGGTTGTACTGAATTATTGTGCCATGTCACAGTTATCTTGTGTTTATGTATGTTTTCCAGTTGTTCTGTTTATATGTATTGTCACAAGTACATTGAGTAAACCCCAGGACGAATAGCTGCAGCTATGCAAAAGCTAATGGGGATTTAAATAAACTAAATTAACATAACCTAATGAACACCACATGTCTCTTCCGCCCATTTTTATTGCTTAAATGTATTTTGCTCTCTGAACTGAGTGATAAATCCTCTCCTTGTTTCCATGCTTCCATTTTTTGCCATAACTTTTCTATTTCTTGCCACATGAAATGTTTGCATCAGCTTTGCTATTCACTGCTGCATCAGCCTCTGTGTTGGTATCCAAGGAAACCTAACAGAGAAGCCCGGCTTATCTGTTCAATTAAGGCTAATCTGGATTTATAATTGCTCTGGTCTCGCTCTTCCCACTCTTTACTGCTACGAGTGCTGCTGCAGAATCTGAACAAATGTCTCTCTGGTTTGCCCAGAATATTTCCACAAGTTCTGCAGTTAAAAACAGACACCATATTTGACTCCTACTTCCCAGTACTGCAGGACATACATCTCTACTGTTACTTTCGTATACTTGAATATAATCGTGTCAAAGTGACTGTTCTTTTACTTGTTGAGTGCAATACTTGTATGCTCTTTGCAGAAGGGGTGGGAATGTCAATATTAAATATCCGAGTATCAACGGTTTCACAAGTATTTTGCATTTTCCAAATGAGTACACTAACAAATGTTTATCTATAAAGTTCTATGGACTGTTTTCATCCTTTTCTCATTCTTTGTGCCAAGGCAGCACCACTTTCCAAGTCATGTGACTGTTGACCAATCAGACTTATTAAACAACACTCACCTGCATTCTTATAACAGAAACACAGTATAGTTTTGTCGGAAACTAGTGGAGTAACGATAGAGAGAAAATTCCATTTTTTGGGTTGCTACTTAAAAACGTATTGAAGAATCTAGCATTGGTTATGTTCATCTTGAGATTACACGTTTATTCTGTAAAGATAAATACAAGTGAAACAACTCTAGTAATGTTGGGCCTATGTTACACAGATTAATATATCATCTTAAGATGAACATAATCAATTCTACATTATTTAAGACTATTTTTTTCAAGTAATCAAAAAGAAAAACATCACTCAAGTCGTTTGTGTATCTTATGCCTAATTTATTTTCTTTGGACCGAGTTTCAAAACGAAACTATAAAATCTGATTGCCTGGAGCCTTGACGACATGTTTCCTTCATGTGTTTTTCATTCAAACCAGCCGGTGGTTCAAACCATCAAAAACGGGAGGAGGATATTGGTACACTGAAAAAAATGATTTTTTTGGCCCTGTAATTATTTCAATTATCTCAATAAATTCTACTTAAACATATGAATTCAGTTCTATTACTTCAACATTGAAGTTTTTCCTGTAGTGCATTACTTGTTGATTGTTTGTAATCATGTGACTTCAGTTTTGTATGTAAATTGAATCCTTCAATCCAAGTAATATTCACTAAACCACTTCATTACCTTATTTAGTTGATATTTCCAAGTAAAATTTATTGAGTGACATCAGTGAATCTGGCAACCTTCTCTACATGACGTCAAAGTCCTGCCTTACATTTGGGTGGTTTGTCAGACATGTGCAGCCACACTGAAAAAAATCTGGAGTGACATTTACTTAAAAAAAGCTAGGATATTTTTTCCACACAGAAAGTGCTTGCAATATTTACTTGCACAATTTCTCAGTAATGTTTACTTACTAGAACCACTTATCCTAAAATAAAACTGAACAAGTAAATTACACTTGCATACTCATGTCTAGATTGTAACATTTACTCAGATTACCACTGCATCTCAACACAAAATCTAAGTAAATGTCGCTGTTTTTTGTGCCTCTTACTCAAATTTTCTTTGTTATATTCTATGTGCTTATTAAGTAATATTTAAGAATGCACTAGTACACTAAAAAGAAATTGGAGTGACATTTACTTAAAAAAAGCTAGGACTTTTTTTCCACACAGAAAGTGCCTGTTATATTTACTTGCACAATTTCTAAGTAATGTTTACTTACTAGAACCACTTATCCTAAAATAAAAATGGACTTGCTGTAAATTACTGTGAAATAAACACAGTAAATTTGCTGTGAAGATATTTATGATGAATTACTGTAAAAGAAATGCAATTAACCAATAATTTACTGTAAATTTACAATTAAACTCACACTGTAAGATATTTTAAAATTCAGTGGTGGGGGCAGCAGCCTAAGCAGGGAAGCCCAGACTTCCCTCTCCCCAGGGGATCCCGAGGTATCCACAGGCCAGCTGAGAGACATAGGCCCAATCCCAAACCGCCCCCTACACACTACCCCTTCATTAACGAGTGTCACTCCAAATTTGAGTCACACTCGTAGATATGGAGGGCACTTCCACTGAAGGGGGAGGGTATGTAAAAAAGACGGGCAGGAATGGGAGGCCCTCTTCACTTCACCGGAAAAGGAAAACTTCGTGGCCATGGCAACAGAAAGACGCCCCGTGTGTGGCTGTTACACTGTGGCAAAGATTATGACCGCTAGGACAGGAGCTACGTTATAGCCTAATTCAAATAATTTAAGTCATTCCACATGTCTTTCAATCCGATTACCATCTGACAATTCCAATCAAAGAAATGAATAAATGTTGCCAATTGTGCTCACATTTTTTGGCGCCAGGGCTGCACAATCATATCAAACGTCAGCATCTATGATTTGTTTGTTTCGTTTACACTTTAAAACCACGCTTTATGTGATTTTCTGTCAGTGTGACTAAGGTGTGGGGAACATATTGACACCTGGGCACTTACATTCATGTTGTTTCCTCTCCCATTTAGACGTTGCACTTCCTGCCAAAGTCGATGGAAGCCTGCATCGATGCAGACTCGCTGTTTAAGGGCTGAATAGTCCACTCCCCCTCCGCACTCCGTGGAATGGGACAGCCCTTAATATGGCGGACCCTCCGCGCGGACGCGCAAACGGAGGGGTAGTGGGTAGGGAGAGTGTGTAGGGGGCGGTTTGGGATTGGGCCATAGTCTCTCCAGCATGTCCATGGTTAACCCCAGGGCCGGAGTAGACCCAGGACACCCCCTGGTGAGGTGTTCTGGGACGTGCCCAGAACACCTCACCAGGGAGGCATCCAGGAGGCATCCTGACCAGATGCCCGAGCCACCTCATCTGGCTCCTCTCAAAACAAAGCAGCAGCGGCTCTACTCTGAGCTCCTCCCCAATGACCAAACTTCTCACCCGATTTCTAAGGGAGAGCCCAGCCACCCTGCGAAAGAAGCCCATTTCAGCCGAGTGCAATACTACTGAGCCAAGTTCCTCACAGGGGCCGTCTTAAATAGGGGAGTTGATGAGATGATGGGAGGCAGGTGTGCAGGTTGCAGAACAGAGAAACTCCGCCCCTGCAGCAGGAGCAGAGGGAGAGAGTCTGAGAGGGAGGGGGAGAGCAGACTGCTGAAGATTCACTGAATTCCACAAACATGGCAGGCCTGCCTTTTTTTGGTCAATCCAGTATGAATAAAAATGTGAACAACAGAATACCTTTTACTGCATTATATTGAATAAAATAAACTCCTACAGAGTTATAAACATTTTTACAGGGTTCTCAAAGCTTGAATGACTGAGGGCCAGTTTGGGGACCCAACATTAGATCGAGAACCATCAAAGAAAAAACTCGTATGTCACTTTGTTATAGTAAGTCCATGAAAAAGTTAGTTCTTATATTACACAAAGAGTTGAAGACTAAGTTTTCAGTGAAGAAGTCTGTGGGGAAGTTATTCCTCAAATATATATACATATATGTATATATATACATATATATATACATATATATATATATATATATATATGTATATACACACACACATATATATGTATATATATATATATATATATATATGTGTGTGTATATATATATATATATATATATATATAAATATATATATATATATATATATATATATATATATATATATATATATATATATATATATATATATATATATAAATACATACTCAACAAAAATATAAACGCAACACTTTTGTTTTTGCTCCCATTTTTCATGACATGGACTCCAAGATCTAAAATTCATTCCAGATAAACAATATTACCATTTCTTTCAAATGTTGTTCACAAATCTGTCTAAATGTGTGATAGTGAGCACTTCTGCTTTGCTGAGATAATCCATCCCACCTCACAGGTGTGCCACATCAAGATGCTCATCTGACACCATGATTAGTGCTCAGGTGTACCTTAGACTGTCCACAATAAAAGGCCACTCTGAAATGTGCAGTTTTGTCTCACAGCAAAATGCCACAGATGTTGCAAGCATTGAGGGAGCATGCAATTGGCATGCTGACAGCAGGAATGTCAACCAGATCTGTTGCTCGTGCATTGAATGTTCATTTCTCCACCATAAGCCGTCTCCAAAGGCGTTTCAGAGAATATGGCAGTACATCCAACCGGCCTCACAACAACATTCCACAGGCCACAACTGACAATCTGATAAACTCTATGCGAAGATGTGTTGCACTGCATGAGGCAAATGGTGGTCACACCAGATACTGACTGGTTCTGAGTCCCCAGACCCCCAATAAAGCAAAAAAACTGCACATTTCAGGGTGGCCTTTTATTGTGGACAGTCTAAGGCACACCTGTGCACTAATCATGGTGTCCGATGAGCATCTTGATGTGGCACACCTGTGAGGTGGGATGGATTATCTCAGCAATGCAGAAGTGCTCACTATCAAACATTTGGACAGATTTGTGAACAACATTTGAAAGAAATGGTAATATTGTTTATCTGGAATGAATTTTAGATCTTGGAGTCCATGTCATGAAAAATAAAAGTGTTATTATATATATATATATATATATATATATATATATATATATATATATATATATATATATATATATATATATATATATATATATATATATATATATATATATATATATATATATATATATATATATATATATATATATATATATATATATATATATATATATATATATATATATATATATATATATATATATATATATATATATATGTCACTTTGTTTATATATACAGTTGTGCCCAAAAGTTTACACTCCCCAGCAGAATTTCTGATTTTTTGGCCTTTTCTCAGAAAATATGAATGGTAACACAAAAACCTTTCTGTCACTCATGGTTAGTGGTTGGGTGAAGACATTTATTGAAAAAAAGATTAGTTTACTCTTTTTAAATCATAATGATAACAGAAACTTCCAAATTGACCCTGTTCAAAAGTTTACACCCCCCAGTTTTTAACACCTTGTATTTCCCCTTTAACATCAATAACAGCTTGAAGTCTTTTGTTGTAGTTGTGGATGAGGGTCTTTATTTTCTCAGATGGTAAAACTGCCCATTCCTCTTGGCAAAAAGTAAATTCTTGGGCTGTCTTGCATGAACTGCACGTTTGAGATCTCCCCAGAGTGGCTCAATGACATTGAGGTCAGATGACTGAGATGGCCACTTTAAAACCTTCACTTTATTCTGCTGTAGCCAATGGCAGGTTGATTAGGCTTTGTGTTTTGGATCATTGTTGTGTCGGAATGTCCAAGAACGTCCCATGCGCAGCTTCTGGGCCGATGAGTGTAAATTTTACTCCAGTATTTTCTGATAACATGCTGCATTCATCCTTCCATCAATTTTGACCAATTTTCCTGTGCCTTTGTAGCTCACGCATCCCCAAAACATCAGTGATCCACCTCAGTGTTTCACAGTAGGAATGGTGTACCTTTCATCATGGGCCTTGTTGACTCCTCTCCAAATGTAATGTTTGTGATTGTGGCCAAAAAGTTCAATTTTGGTCTCATCACTCCAAATATCTTTGTTCCAGAAGTTTTGAGGCTTGTCTGTGCTGCTTGGTGTATTGTAAACGGGATATTTTGTGGCATTTGCGTAGAAATGTCTTTCTTCTGGCGACTCGACCATGCAGCCCATGTTTCTTCAAGAGTCTCCTTATTGTGGATCTTGAAACACCCACCCCAATTTTTTTCAGAGTCTTGTATTTCAGCCGAAGTTATTTGAGGGTTTTTCTTTGCATCTCTAACAGATGTCCTTGCAGTTGGAGCTGAAATTTTTGTTGGTCTGCCTGACCATGGTTTGATTTCAACAGAATCCCTCTCTCTCCCCTTCTTAATTAGAGTTTTAACAGTGCTTCTTGGCATCCTCAGTTCCTTAGATATCTTTTAAAATCCTTTTCCTGTTTTATACAGTTGAAATACCTTTTCCCGCAGATCTTTTGACAATTCTTTTGCTTTACCCATGACGCAGAAACCAGAAACTTCAACGTAGCACTGAGTGAAAGATGCACATGTCTGTCAGGGGCTCAGAAACTTACTGAGCTTTCATACACACACACAGTTTACAAGCTAATAGATCACAGAGAGGATGGTTACCTTTAGTAGACGTTCAAACCCATTTGTGTCAAATTTTGTGCATGTTATCAGGCCAAAACTGCCAGGGGGTGTAAACTTTTGAACAGGGTCATTTTTGAAGTTTCTGTTGTCATTATGATTTAAAAAGAGTAAACTAATCTTTTTTTCAATAAATGTCTTCACCCAACCACTAACCATGAGTGACAGAAAGGTTTTTGTGTTACCATTCATATTTTCTGAGAAAAGGCCAAAAAATCTGAAATTCTGCTGGGGGGTGTAAACTTTTGGGCACAACTGTATAGATAGATAGATAGATAGATAGATATAGATATATATATATTCTACATCATGGATGTATGGTCTCAATCAGCAAAGTCCGCCAGCTTGGTTAAAACATGGCTGCACATGTCTGACAAACCACCCAAATGTAAGGCGGGGCTTTGACGTCATGTAGAGAAGGTTGCCAGATTCACTGATGTCACTCAATAAATTTTACTTGGAAATATCAACTAAATAAGGTAATGAAGTGGTTTAGTGAATATTACTTGAATTGAAGGATTCAATTTACATACAAAACTGAAGTCACATGATTACAAACAATCAACAAGTAATGCACTACAGGAAAAACTTCAATGTTGAAGTAATAGAACTGAATTCATATGTTTATGTAGAATTTATTGAGATAATTGAAATAATAATTACAGGGCCAAAAAAATCATTTTTTTCGGTGCAGTAACATGTTGAGGACTTTTGCATAACAGCACAACCCTTTGTTTTTTTTGAAATACTAACCCTCCTGAGTTCTTGTGAGAAAAATCTGAAACTTTGTGCACAAGTCTGATTCTCAACATGTTGGTGAAATATTAGGTTATCTGCCATTTTGGGTCAACAGTCAAACTTTGGCTATCAATCATGGCCAAGTCACACCCACCCTCAGGTCTGCACTTCCTCATTCCTCCTATTCATGAATACAGTGGTCAGGCTGTCATAGAAGTTCATAGTCTGTGCAGAAGAACGCTGGAGACATTTTCAGGTTGGTTCAGTTGAATATAAAAGAGCAGTATGTCTTAGCCTAATTCACGATATGACAAGAAGTCTGTTTAGACTGAAATTACCAAAGTCAACCATGAGTCAGGGAGCCGTTCAAATAGGGATGTTGAAAATCATCTGAGAAACATTATGGGAGAGATGGAATTATCATGAAGCGCATGTAGATTATGATATACTGCTGTAAATGTTATCTGTAGTTTCTTAATCCCAAAAAGGCTTCTGCCAAAGTCTGGGCATTATTGAGAAAAATCAAGTACATGGATATGAAGCCCACACACTTGTGTGGACTACTCCATAGGATATGGTCAACCGTTTTACTCAGTTTTGTTTCCATTGTGTTCCTGTGTTTGCGGCATTTTGGAGCAACCCACCAGTAACATGTTGAGGACTTTTGCATAACAGCACAACCCTTTGTTTTTTGGAAATACTGACCCTCTTGAGTTCTTGTGAGAAAAATCGAGCATTTTGTAATGAGTAATCTGAAGTAATCTGTAATCTGAAAAATGTTGACTGAATCTCAATCTCCTCCCCAAAACCTGAGCCCTCATTGACTCATGTGACTCCACTTGGAAAGTGACTGAGTGCATGAGGCTGCAAGGGCTTCAAGTGCTCTCTATACACTGTAAAAAATTACCAGGATTTCACAATATTCAACTGTATTTTCTCACAGTAAATTGCTGTATTAAAAATTTACAGGACTAAACTTTAGAGTTTACAATATAAGACTGTAATTTTAATATTTACAATAAAAACAGTGTTACTTCAGTCAACTGCTGTGATATTTGCCGTTTCAACTATTCCCAGGATTTTACTGCATTTTATTACATTATTTCACCACAAAATACTGTATTAAGACTTTCCACCGCAAAAACACAGCAAATTCCATGAACCACACTGAATTGTGGGACCTGCCGCTGATTTTCAACATTTTCACGATTGATGCCACCAAGAAAAAGAAGATAGTTCTACATATTCTGTCAAGGCAATTTACCCTTGTTTTCCACCTTTGCTTTCATTACATATCGTCATTTTGAACGAGTGTGATGTTCACCATATTAATTCCTCTGTTCTCTGACACTTTTTATTTCAACACAGTCAGTGCTCTTCCTGTGGATAGCCTTGTGACCAACCACACCGAGTGATTTGATTTACAGATGCTTCTTCAGTATCAAACCAGAAACGGGCTCCAAGGCAAAGATATGTATATTACATTATGATTTTTATTATTATTTTAATACAAAATTAGATGCTACTATAGCACATTTTAGCCTTTTTTAAGGACTAACTTCCCCACAGACTTCTTCACTGAAAACTTGGTCTTCATATTTCATACAAAGTTAGACACAATTTTGCCTCTTTTTTAAGCAAAATTTGTGTAATATAAGAACTAACTTTTTCATGGACTTACTATAACAAAGTGACATACGAGTTTTTTCTTTGATGGCTCTCGATCTAATGTCGGATCCCTAAACTGGCCCTCAGTCATTCAAACTTTGAGAACCCTGTAAAAATGTTTATAACTCTGTAGGAGTTTATTTTATTCAATATAATGCAGTAAAAGGTATTCTGTTGTTCACATTTTTATTATCATTATCATACTGGATTGACCAAAAAAAGGCATGTCTGCCATGTTTGTGGGATTCAGTGGATTCTCAGGAGTCTGCTCTCCCCCTTGCTCTCGGACTCTCTCTCTCTGCTCCTGCTGCAGGGGTGGAGTTTCTCTGTTCTGCAACCTGCACACCTGCCTCCCATCATCTCATCAACTCCCCTATTTAAGACGGCCCCTGTGAGGAACTTGGCTCAGGAGTATTGCACTTGGCAGAAATGGGCTTCCTTCACAGGGTGGCTGGGCTCTCCCTTAGAGATAGGGTGAGAAGTTCAGTCATTTGGGAGGGGCTTGGAGTAGAGCCACTGCTCCTACGCATTGAGAGGAGCCAGATGAGGTGGCTCGGGCATCCGGTCATGGTTGCCTCCTGGACGCCTCCCTGGTGAGGTGTTCCGGGCGCGTCCCACCAGTAGGCAGCCCCGTGGAAGACCCAGGACATGCTGGAGAGACTATGTCTCTCCAGCATGTCGTGGGAAAGCCTCGGGATCCCCCGGGAAGAGGGAAGTCTGGGCTTAGGCTGCTGCCCCCACGACTGAATTTTACAATATCTTACTGTGTGAGTTAAATTGTAAATTTACAGTAAATTATTGGTTAATTGCATAACTTTTACAGTAATTCATCGTGAATATCTTCACAGCAATTTACTGTGTTTATTTCACAGTAATTTACAGCAAGTCCTCAGCTAAACGCTGCTGTATTACAGTAATTCCTTGGGCATGTGAATTTACCATAAAGTGCTGTTGTTTCAATGTAAACTACTGTGAAACTATTACAGTAAACTACTGTGAATTAAGTACAGTAAATTGCTGTGAAAATATTTACAGCGACTTGCTGTGAAAGTAATGCAATTATTAACCAGTAACTTACCATAATTTTAGAGTGAAATTTTTTACAGTGCGGAGAGGGTGAAGTTGGGGTGTATGAGTTTCTCAGTGAGGTCGTATAGCCCACCTCCACTCAGATGCTTCAAATGCCAGCGGTATGGGCACAATGCAGCGGTTTGCAAAGGGAAACAGAGGTGCTCTAAATGTGGAGGAGATCACAGAATTGAGGAGTGCAGAGATGAGGAACAGGAAAAATGCTGCAACTGTGGAGGGTAACATACGCTGGCTGTGAAGTGAGGAAGAAGGCTGTTGAAATCCAGAAAGTTAAAATGATGAATAATATCAGTTACGCCGAAGCAGTAAAGAAAGTGCAACAACAAAAGGGAAGGAATGAAGCTGATAGAATGAACCAAACTCAGGGAGGTAAGACAGAAAGCACAAATGCTCTGACAGTTGGTAAACGTATGCTTTTTATAGCATACGTTATCAACTGCTCAGACCAAGTAAAACACAAAACAGAGAGAATCAAAATAATTGCTAAAGGGGCAGAGAAGTTTTTGGGCATCAAAGAGGTATCATGGGAACAAATAAATAAAAGACTGGAAACAGAGGGGAAACCAGGAGGAGTGAGGGAAAAATTATCTGATTGTCCTACAATGGAACGCAAGAAGTTTATTTTCAAATGGGCAAGAATTTAAAGGTTACATTAACAATCTAGAAAGGAAAACAGAAATCATATGCATACAAGAAACATGGCTTAAACCAACCATAGATTTTGTCATTCAAGGATATTGTAGCATCCGGAGAGATAGAGAGCAGGGGAATGGGGGAGGGTGTATCATTTTTGTAAAACAAGGAATACAGTATAGAGTTTTGGGGAAAGGGAGGGAGCTGGAATATTTAGCTGTAGAAATTTGGACAAAAGAAGGGAACTTCAAAATAGTGAATTATTACAATCCATGCAATAGAATATCATTGGAAGTGTTGGAGGAGCTCTCTGGGTACCTAGAGGGAAAAGTTGTCTGTTGTAATGATGACAATGGATTAGTAATAAAAGAACCTATGGAAGATAAAAAACCTAGTTTGCCTAAATGATGGAGGAGGTACAAGATTCAATGTTAGAACCGGGTCAGAATCTGCCATAGATCTGACATTAGTATCAAATTCATTAGCAGGGGTGTGTTCATGGGAAGTACAAAAAGAAACAATAGGTAGTGACCACTATCCTATTATGATAGAAGTAGGCCTAGATATAGAAGAAGAGTTAAACACAGTACAGAAATGGTCTTTCAGTCAAGCAAACTGGGAGAAATTTAGATATTTGAGTGAGCAGGGAATACAAAAAGTAAACATGGATGGAAGTGTGGATGATATAAACTTGTATTTTTGTCATTTTATTTTAGAAGCAGCTGAGCAGTCCATTAAAAAGAAAGGAGGTAAAAATAAAAGGAAGATCGTGCCATGGTGGAGAAGTGAGTGTGATAAAGTAATTAAGTGTCGATATAAAGCTTTCAGAATGCTAAAAAAAAGAATGACAGTTTCCAGAATCTTATTGAATGTAAAAGGTTACAAGCAAAGGTAAGGAGAACTATAAAATATGCAAAGAGGGAATATTGGAGGGAATTTTGTTGCTCAGTAGGAAGGGAAACAGAAATTGTGTGGAAAATGATAAAAAGGATGAATGGGAGTAAAAGAGAGTATGAGTATCCAGTCTTAAAAGATGGTGTCACGATTACTGTTTTTTGTGTTGTCAAGTTACCCGTAGTGCTGTTCTGTTTTATGTTGGTCTTGTTGGTTCATGTGTTTGTGTTACTTCCTGTTTAATTTTGTTACTCACTTCTCTCTCTTGTCTCAGTAGGTTTCACTTCCTGTTCCGGCCTGTCACCCCTGCTCTCTGATTGTCCCTTCCCAGCTGTATCTCATTACCCCTCATTACCTCTTGTATTTAACCTCCTGTCTCCCCTTGTCTTGTGCAGGATTGTTAGCTCTCTCAGTATCTTTCTAGGCATTCATTCTCTCTGTCACTGCCTCGTTTTTTGAAACCTCTTTTATTTTTATGGACCACGTCTTTCGTCTCACGTCTTTGATAGGCTACCTCTGCCCTGATCTTTTGCCTGATTTTGTGTACCGACTTTGGGCTGTGTGAGAACCTGATTTTGTGTATCGACTGTTAAGAGACATTCTTTTATTTTGATGTACTCTGTTATGAGATGAGACTGTGCTGTAATGGGATGCAGTATTTTTGTTTTGCCACTGGTCTTAAAAAGTCATTTAAAGCTGATAAATCAGTGAAGCCAAAGACTGAGGCCTTAAGGAGGAATCAAGTCTTGAAGGCAACATGAGAAACTATGGAATATCAGGGGTTGTTTGTTTCCATTTTTATTTCGATCCATAAAGGCAAAAGCTTCAACTTTTCAAAGTTTGGGTTTTGTGTTAAACTTTGATAAAAAAAAAATTGAGTTAATATGATGGAACATGCTTTCAGGACCTCTCTTAGAGTGTCTATACTAGGGCTGAACAATTTGAGAAAATAATCTAATTGCGATATTTTTCCCGAATATGGCGATTTTCTTTTTTTTTTGTTTTAATGTTCCTCATCTTATGTATTCTTAAACAAACACTGGCAGTAGATCTTTTTCATAGTAAAACCAATATGACATTAAATTAATCCAAGGATAAAAGATTTGAGAAAAAGTGGAGAAGTGAAGAACAGAAGCAAAATAGGTATGACATTGTAAAAACTGGGTAAAAATGGTATGAAAGTGGAAAAAGGTTGATAAATAGGTGCAAAATAGGTATGAAATTGCAAAAAAAGGGAAAAATTGGCAAAAAAAATCTAAAAGTGGCTTAGGACAATTGATTATGGCAGCAAAGTTGGGAATTCAATTTGAAAACCAATATGACATTAAATTAATCTAAGGATAAAAGATTTGAGAAAAAGTGGAGAAGTGAAGAACAGAAGCAAAATAGGTATGACATTGTAAAAACTGGGTAAAAATGGTATGAAAGTGGAAAAAGGTTGATAAATAGGTGCAAAAAAGGGAAAAATTGGCAAAAAAAATCTAAAAGTGGCTTAGGACAATTGATTATGGCAGCAAAGTTGGGAATTCAATTTGAAATTAAATGTCAAAAAACATGTAAAAATTCCAAAAATGGTTCTGACAATGGTCAAAAAAGATGAATGGGGGCAAAATAGGCATAAAGTTGTAAAAACGGGATTAAAAAAGGTAAACATGGTCCAAAAGTGGGGGGGAAAAGTGTATGAATAGAAGTAAAAAAAAAATAGGAATGAAATTGCAAAAAACTACATCACAATGCCAAAATGTTCAACACATTTTGGGCTAAAAATATCAAACCTTCTGCGATTTGAAAGTTGCAACAAGCAATATTGCGATTTAATGTAATTTGCAATGAATTGTTCAGCCCTAGTCTATACCATGGAAGCTCACAGTAGATTACAGCTGAAGTTTATTGAAAATTCTGGAGACGTTGTTTGTCTTTTGAGAATAGATAAAAGTTTGAAATCAATGAAGGTATATTTTGACATTTATGACCCCTTCTAGCTCAATGTATGCTAACAGGAGTCACAGTTAAGGTTCAATGTGATGCCAGAGAGCTGGAGCATCTTAAAATATTGAAATTATAATATTGATAATATTTCAGTTCTATTGTTTTGATAAAAAAAAGGTCTTCATTAAAAATCAAACTGTGTAATGTGATGAGCTTCTTTCTGACTCTTAGTGATTCTGAGAGCTTTTCTTCTAACCTATAGTACTGTTAAAAATTCTGTTTTCAAACTTCAGTTAGTTTGATCTCTTTTAGGTCAGACGCTGGGTTTTAATTCTTGTGAAAGCTTTCATTGGGTTCATTATTCAGCTCATTTTCTCTTTGTTCCTCCACATACATCAGAATATCTCATCAGCGTTGAGTTTTGTTATCTTACAGTCAGCATTGTGCAGAGCTGTTTCGTAAATGTAAGCAGTTAGAAAGAGAAGAAGCAGCGTGGCCTTAAAACGAGTCGAGGTCTTAAGAAGTGTTGAATGCAGCTGTAGATTTTATGTCAATACCTTGGACAATCATTTTGAAATGTGCAAATAAATGTAATAAAATGCTTTTACTTGTCTCTCTTTTCAAGAGCAGCGGACAGTAAACATGAACCAATGAAATGATCCTCCTGCCCCCTCCTCAGCCAGCGGCCCAGCAATGAGGAGCGCCCCTGCACCGATCTGCACAGAAGACGTTTGCTCTCAACTGCCTCTTCTGTGCTGGTGGACTGGAGACGCTCCTCACACGTGAACTTGGAAAACTCCAACATGGGAAGATAGGTGAGGATTTTTGGACAAGTATAGGTGGTAGATTCGCCCCACTCGCTGAAATGGATGACGTTCATCAGGACATGATGGATCTTTTCACAGGAGCATTCAACAAGACTTCTTTGGAAGTGCTAGGAGAAGAAAAGAAAATGAAATAAATGTGGATGACTGCAGAAATCCTGCAACAATGTGATGGAAGGAGAGCATTTAAGGCTGATAAACACAAACATTTAAATGAAACTTTGAAAATAGAAAAATAACAAGCCTACTCTGAGAATATTTCACAGATTTAAAAATCTTACCATTATTTAACTATTAAAATTTTTTTTGTACCATGTGATGAATTTGATGACAGATTTGTTAAGGTATGAACCCCGATGTTTTTAGTGTTGGACCCAAAAGAGGAGAGCTGAGGGCAAATTTATTGGTGCAGGAAGACCGGGTGCGGGGATTAAGGGGGAAGTCCTGGGTTCATGTGGAAGGTGAGTTTAAAGGTGGTTGGCGTGGTGAGGGCTTGTGGAGACACTGTGGACAAAAGGAGCAGAGGCACATGGTAAGTATAGGAGTGATAAACCAAAAAACACACAGAGTATGCATAATGGCAAAAAACTCCTAATGGGAGATGAAAAGGCTTAGCTCAGTCACGGTAAAGGTATAGAGCTGAAGATAGACGGCCAACAAACCACTGCAGTTGTGGAAATCTACTGGCAAAGGAGAGGTGTCCACGAGCTGGCTTTGTAGGTAAAGGTGATAAGGTAGTAGCAGACAGGCGTGTAGCTGCAGACCATGTACTCCCTGTGCAACGGAGAAGGCAGAGGATCACGAAATGACTCCAGGGAGGTAAAAACTGTTCAAAGAAGGGGGAATCCTCACAAGACTTAAGATCAATTGTCTATTTGAAGGATTTTTCTAAATCAGGACACTAATAATAGCAACATTTAAAATATCAGGAGTCAAGTATTTAAGCAGGAGGGCAGTGGTTTTCAAGTTGTTTCTCCAAAGTCATGAAAAAATCTCAAGGTCTTAGATGATGAAGTTGGCAGGTGCTACTGCCAGGCCTGGATCAAGAAGACTGGGGCCCCTGGGCACAAATTCTTGGAGCCCCCCCCACGCACACACACAGAGACCTCTATCAGCTCTGTCTCTCCTCCTCAGCTCTGTCTCAACTCCTCAGCTGTCTCTATCCTCCTCAGCTCTGACTCTCCTCCTCAGCTCTGTCTCTCCTCCTTAGCTCTGTCTCTGTCCTCCTCAGCTCTGTCTCTGTCCTCCTCAGCTCTGTCTCTGTCCTCCTCAGCTCTGTCTCTGTCCTCCTCAGCTCTGTCTCTGTCCTCCTCAGCTCTGTCTCTCCTCCTCAGCTCTGTCTCTCCTCCTCAGCTCTGTCTCTGTCCTCCTCAGCTCTGTCTCTCCTCCTCAGCTCTGTCTCTGTCCTCCTCAGCTCTGTCTCTATCCTCCTCAGCTCTGCCTCTCCTCCTCAGCTCTGTCTCTCCTCCTCAGCTCTGTCTCTATCCTCCTCGGCTCTGTCTCTCCTCCTCAGCTCTGCCTCTCCTCCTCAGCTCTGTCTCTGTCCTCCTCAGCTCTGTCTCTGTCCTCCTCGGCTCTGTCTCTCCTCCTCAGCTCTGTCTCTCTTCCTCAGCTCTGTTTCTGTCCTCCTCAGCTCTGTCTCTGTCCTCCTCAGCTCTGTCTCTGTCCTCCTCAGCTCTGTCTCTCCTCCTCAGCTCTGTCTCTCCTCCTCAGCTCTGTCTCTCTCCTCCTCAGCTCTGTCTTTGTCCTCCTCAGCTCTGTCTCTGTCCTCCTCAGCTCTGTCTCTGTCCTCCTCAGCTCTGTCTCTGTCCTCCTCAGCTCTGTCTCTGTTCTCCTCAGCTCTGCCTCTCCTCCTCAGGTCTGTGTCTCTCCTCCTCGGCTCTGTCTCTCCTCCTCAGCTCTGTCTCTCCTCCTCAGCTCTGTCTCTCCTCCTCAGCTCTGTCTCTCCTCCTCAGCTCTGTCCCTCCTCCTCAGCTCTGTCTCTCTCCTCCTCAGCTCTGTCTTTGTCCTCCTCAGCTCTGTCTCTGTCCTCCTCAACTCTGCCTCTCCTCCTCAGCTCTGTCTCTGTTCTCCTCAGCTCTGCCTATCCTCCTCAGGTCTGTGTCTCTCCTCCTCAGCTCTGTCTCTCCTCCTCGGCTCTGTCTCTTCTCCTCAGCTCTGTCTCTCCTCCTCAGTTCTGCCTCTCCTCCTCAGCTCTGTCCCTCCTCCTCAGCTCTGTCTCTCTCCTCCTCAGCTCTGTCTTTGTCCTCCTCAGCTCTGTCTCTGTCCTCCTCAACTCTGCCTCTTCTCCTCAGCTCTGTCTCTGTCCTCCTCAGCTCTGTCTCTCCTCCTCAGCTCTGTCTCTGTCCTCCTCAGCTCTGTCTCTGTCCTCCTCGGCTCTGTCTCTCCTCCTCAGCTCTGTCTCTCTTCCTCAGCTCTGTTTCTGTCCTCCTCAGCTCTTTCTCTGTCCTCCTAAGCTCTGTCTCTGTCCTCCTCAGCTCTGTCTCTCCTCCTCAGCTCTGTCTCTCCTCTTCAGCTCTGTCTCTCTCCTCCTCAGCTCTGTCTCTGTCCTCCTCAGCTCTGTCTCTGTCCTCCTCAGCACTGTCTCTGTCCTCCTCAGCTCTGTCTCTGTCCTCCTCAGCTCTGTCTCTGTTCTCCTCAGCTCTGCCTATCCTCCTCAGGTCTGTGTCTCTCCTCCTCAGCTCTGTCTCTCCTCCTCGGCTCTGTCTCGTCTCCTCAGCTCTGTCTCTCCTCCTCAGCTCTGCCTCTCCTCCTCAGCTCTGTCCCTCCTCCTCAGCTCTGTCTCTCTCCTCCTCAGCTCTGTCTTTGTCCTCCTCAGCTCTGTCTCTGTCCTCCTCAACTCTGCCTCTCCTCCTCAGCTCTGTCTCTGTTCTCCTCAGCTCTGCCTATCCTCCTCAGGTCTGTGTCTCTCCTCCTCAGCTCTGTCTCTCCTCCTCGGCTCTGTCTCTTCTCCTCAGCTCTGTCTCTCCTCCTCAGTTCTGCCTCTCCTCCTCAGCTCTGTCCCTCCTCCTCAGCTCTGTCTCTGTCCTCCTCAGCTCTGTCTTTGTCCTCCTCAGCTCTGTCTCTGTCCTCCTCAACTCTGCCTCTTCTCCTCAGCTCTGTCTCTGTCCTCCTCAGCTCTGTCTCTCCTCCTCAGCTCTGTCTCTGTCCTCCTCAGCTCTGTCTCTCCTCCTCAGCTCTCTCATTTTCTGGGAATAAAAAAAACAAGCAAAGGACATTGGTCAGCTTTAATAAAAGTCTGAGTCTGATGTTAATAGAAAATAAAGGCAATAAACTTTGTCCACACAGACACACACACCTCCATCAGCTGTCTCTCCTCCTCAGCTCTGTCTCTGTCCTCCTCAGCTCTGTCTTTGTCCTCCTCAGCTCTGTCTCTGTCCTCCTCAACTCTGTCCCTCCTCCTCAGCTCTGTCTCTGTCCTCCTCAGCTCTGTCTTTGTCCTCCTCAGCTCTGTCTCTGTCCTCCTCAACTCTGCCTCTCCACCTCAGCTCTGTCTCACCTCCTCAGCACTGTCTCTGTCCTCCTCAGCTCTGTCTCTCCTCCTCAGCTCTGTCTCTGTCCTCCTCAGCTCTGTCTCTGTCCTCCTCAGCTCTGTCTCTCCTCCTCAGCCCTGTCTCTCCTCCTCAGCTCTGTGTCTCTCCTCCTCAGCCCTGTCCCTGTCCTCCTCAGCTCTGTCTCTGTTCTCCTCAGCTCTGTCTCTCCTCCTCAGCTCTCTCATTTTCTGGGAATAAAAAAAAACAAGCAAAGGACATTGGTCAGCTTTAATAAAAGTCTAAATCTGATGTTTATAGAATATAAAGGCAATAAACTTTGTCCACACAGACACACACACCTCCATCAGCTGTCTCTCCTCCTCAGCTCTGTCTGTCCTCCTCAGCTCTGTCTCTGTCCTCCTCAGCTCTGTCTCTCCTCCTCAGCTCTGTCTCTCCTCCTCAGCTCTGTCTCTCTCTCTGTTCTGTGGGCTAAGCAGCTGCTTAGTTTGTCAATGATGACATTGAACGTCTCTATTCTATATCGGTCGCGGCCTTTCAGTGTCACCTCATGCTCTGTTTATTCATCAGGAAGTGATTTGCACCTCTTGACCCTCTGTATTTCATCCTGATATGATGTACTGGGGATGTCAGGCTGGCTATCACCGGTGCTGTGACTGCAGCTAGCAACAAGCTTATCTTCCTCGACCTCCGCGTTAGCTTGCAGACTAACCTCCTCCTCCACAGTGTCATCTTCCTCTTGATGATGTTCCTCGCTCCGTTTGAAGAAAGTTTGGATGGATGGTACACTTCTCAAAAGTGCTGCCTCCTTCTCCTCCCTTTCTCGTTTACGTTTTCGCTTACTGCAACCACTTCTTTCACTCATCTTTTCCGCTGACTATTTTCCCACGACCGGGTGAGTTCAGCACTGTCATTTAAGGACAGCGGGGTGGGGGCGGAGGCGGAGGCGGAGCTGGCTGCTGCCATTGGTTTCCACACTTGCACTTGACCAATTAAATCATTGTCTTGAGTAATTAAAAAAACAAGGGTGTTTGTTATTGGTTATATATGGTGTCAATGTCAGTGATGCAGATGAATAAGGACGAAATAAGTTCAGTAGAAGAGAATCACATTTCACTACTGCTGCGCTGACTGCAGTGACCGCTTGTTTCAAATATAGTGGGTATGACCAGCGGTGCTGCTGTCTGGTTGGGCCCCAGATGCCCGTGGACCCCTGGGCCTGTGCCCATAAGGCCCATTGGCTAATCTGGCCTTGCTTCTGAGCAGGTCGGTGCAGGGGCGCTCCTCATTGCTGGGCCGCTGGCTGAGGAGGGGGCTGCCACAGGGTGAGGAGGGGGCAGGAGGATAATTTACTTGGTTCATGTTTACTGTCAGCTGCTCTGGAAACACTAAAAAACAGACAAATAAAAGCATATAAGTACATTTGTTTGCACATTTCTAAATGATTGTCCAAGGTATTGACATAAAATCTACAGCTGCATTTTAAACTTCTTAAGACCTCTTTGTGATAACTCCTCAACACCGGGGAGACAATCTGATGTATGAGGAGGAACAAAAAGAGAAAATGAGCTGAATAACAAATCCAATGAAGGCTTAAAAAGAATTAAAACCCAGCATCTGACCAAAGAGAGATAAAACTAACTGAAGTTAGAATTTTTGAACAGAACTATAGGTGAAGAGAAAAGTTCTTAGCATTTGGCTAAAAGTGGTCGTAAATGTCAATGTATAGAAACACAAATTTAAAATTTTTATAGGTTCTTGAAAGACAAACGAGGTTTCCGGAACTTTCAACTATTAACTTTAGCTGTAATCTACTGTGATCTCCCATAGTATAGACACTTGAAGAGAGGTGCTGAAAGCATTGAAGTCAACTTGACTCAAATTGTTTTTATCAAAGTTTAACACAAAACCCAAACTTTGAAAAGTGGAAGCTTTTGCCATTTGTGTTAAAAATAAAAGTAGAAACAACCCCTGATATTTCATAGTTTCTCATGTTGCCTTCCAGACTTGATCCCTCCTTGAGGCCTCAGTCTTTGGCTTCACTGATTTATTTAAGCTTTAAATGACTTTTTAAGACCACACAGACACACAATGTTTGACATATTGTCCAAATAGATAATTAATTAATTAAATCTACAATAAGATAAAAACTATTGTAACTGTTGAACTCTCAATGAGGAAGTACTTACATTGTGGTGGTCACCTTTCCTTTACCAGAAGGAAAGGTGACCACCGCATCAATCCTTCTCTCCTGGGCTGTAAACATCTTCAGTTCATGTGGAGTCGTCCATCTCCTCCTTGGCATGGAGACACAAAAATAAATTGAAATGAATTAAATTAAAATTAAATTAAAATGAAACTGTAACTAAGAGTAAATATGCATTAAAACTGCATTATCAAATCACTGTTTTACAGTGCAGGGAAACTTTGTCAATAGTTTTTTCACATCATATTCTCCCCTTAGTCAGCCATCTGTTACAACTGCAGTTTTCAGCATATAGTATTTGCTGAGTTTTTTTTAGCTTTATTTTGATTAAACAGCCTTTTTTTCTGAAATGGCTTTAAAAAGGTAAGAGTACATAAATGAGTTCATTCAGAGGAACTTTTTTATTACCAAGACAACTAAACGTTGGCTAAGCTACAGCACCGTTTGAGTCACACTGCATCATACAAGACAGTTTCTTCTGCTGTCTATATTGTACTGTTTAAGTATCTAAGGAAACTGCATGAGACAGAAGTTTTCTTTTAATATAAAAAGTTATATAAAGTTTTCTTTTAATATAAATTAATTATATTATTAAATTAATTATATTTCAATTTAACTGTTAAAGGTTTTCCTATTTGGTTCTATTTGGCTTGATTTACTTTTTATTCCAAATCTCATCCTCCATAGAGGAAGCAAGTGTGTGTCACTCAGGGGTTAAGCCACAATTTTCCTTCAAATGGCCTGTAATCAATAAAATGAAAACTTTGTTATCCCACACAGTGTAATCTTGAGTTTTATTGCTGAGTTTTAAGAATCACTGTCAATTTACCAGCCACTGTGGCTTGTGGGTTGAGTAAATCAACTGTACACTGAAGAGTAATGACTGCGTTTGGCTGCTCAAACATTTTCATCTCTAATGCTGATAAATAATGGAGCACACTTGTTCAAACACATAAAAGAGAAAAGAAAAAGACTTTGTCCTTACCTTTGTTTGCAATAACCATCCATGCCTCCTAAAATCAACTGCATAAAAGAGTTAGTAGGTCTGAATCTACTGAAACAGTGCACTAAAGTTACAAAATGTTTGAACTTACCTCTTAAATCTGAAAAAAAAAACAATCATAAGTACAAACAAATAACAACACAGATAAGTGTAAAAACATCTGGTGAGGAGTGCAGTGAGCTGGGGCTTTATCAGTCCTCCTGCCCACAAAGTTTGGACCAAATATGTCAGACGGCTCCTCTTTTTTAATCTGAGTCGCTGTCGTCAGAGTCCCTGCCGTCATAAGGAGCTGGCCAGGATCCTCTGACAGGAAAGGAGCAGAGTCCTGAGGTGGTGGACGGCTGCTGGTCATCCACGTCTCCGTTGTCCCTCCTCTGCCTCTTTGCACTCTGCTGTGCTGCAGGGCTCTCCTCCCTGCTCCTCTTTGTAGAAGAACCCAGGCCAGAGGTGGACGGAGTAGGCTCTTCTCCGACAGGTCCAGCAGAGACAGGGGGGTCAGCAGGTCCAGCCGGACCATGAGTGGGGACAAGAGGGCCTGCAGACGGGAGTCCAGCTTGGACAAGAGGGGAGACGACCACTGATGGATCCACCTGGCGCCAGCCCTGCCAAAAGTGGTCTGGTGGGAACTCCTGGTCCAGAGGGGAGTCGGGTCTGACGTCCTCACCATCATCATCTTCCTCCTCCTCCTCAGACTCAGACATGGACCAATATCCAGAGTCTAAACTCAGATCAGAGCAGTCAGTCCACACACTGCTGTCGTCATCAGAGACAGCAGGTCCAGCTGGACTATGAGTGGGGACAAGAGGGCCTGCAGAAGGGAGTCCAGCTTGGACAAGAGGGGAGACGACCACTGATGGATCCACCTGGCGCCAGCCCTGCCAAAAGTGGTCTGGTGGGAACTCCTGGTCCAGAGGGGAGTCGGGTCTGACGCCCTCACCTTCATCATCTTCCTCCTCCTCCTCAGACTCAGACATGGACCAATATCCAGAGACTGAACTCAGATCACTCCAGTCACTCCACACACTGCTGTCGTCATCGTCCTCCGGGTCAGAGCAGTCCATGATTACACTGTAGTCGTCATCGTCCTCCGGGTCAGAGAGGTCCATGATGTGTTCGACATCATCAAAATCCTCCAGGTCAAAAACAGGAGGAATGTCTCCACCTGCACCAGCAAAAGCACCTCCATACTCACCTCCATACTCACCTACCACCTCGTTAGGGACAAAGACGGGGAGGTTCTGGTTCCCGTCATACTGGACAGCCAAGTTGACCTCAGGGATGCCAGCTCCTGCAGGGCAAAACAAAATGTTTGAGTACACAATACCAACAACTAATGTTTCTCTTGTGACACTGAATATGTGGAATTAAAACAACAAATTAAAAAAGAAAAAGACTGACAAACTTTTACTGTAACACAAAAACGCCTGTTTACTTTTTGATCAGGTGTTGTGTTTGTTATTCAAATGAAAGAATTTCTGCATTTACTAAACCCTTAATTCAAGTTTTATAATCTGTATTTATTAGATAAGGGCTCTTTTGACAACACATTCAACATTTGTCTCTTCTTTGGCACAGTTTGTAAATGTCATTCACTCTTTCATGCAAAACTCTCAAAACAATGTCAGGTCCTAAAGCACATTTTTCTCAGTGATGAGCTTGTGATGCAGAAGTTGAACATAAATACAGCACAGGAGTCACAGTTTACTTCCATCAGGTCAAATGCTGAGACACTTTGCTGAAAAATGAAGTATGTACACTGTGACAGAGCTGGAAATATGTTATTGAAACAATAATCAAAGACTCCTGCAATCTGTCATCTGAACATGCCACACCAACATGTACTGTCTCATTGGTTTGATTCTGAGTACAGATTAAGGATTTTAATGTGATTGTTGGATGGAATATGTGGAACTAAATAAACAATGAGGTAAGAAATCATATTTTGACCAGGATATATGACTTTGTCACAGACATCAAGAGTACTGATTGATAATGTAAATGAAAGGAGCTTTAAAGTTTGATCCTCTTTTGTGACATGTTCCTGAAAATATATAATATTCTTCAAGTATCAGCTTAGTTTGATTTACCTTCAAATATATGGCAAAATTACATCAAGTTTGACAGTAAAGAGAAAAAAAAAATGTATGCTTTTATCATATTTGTGATTATCACAAAAGCACTGATGTTGTTAGGCCTCATTTTCTTTTTACATGTGTTCAGCAGCTATGATCTGTGACTGCTCTTGTTCTTTTGTAAATATCTGCTCATGGGTTCATTGATTAATATTCAAACTTATGCCAAAAGCCTTTTATGATCAGCTAAAATCAGTACAAAATGATACAAACAAAAGCTTGTATCATAGAGGAGCCAGCACCTGCTTAAATCCATAGTTCTATCGTCTCCATGGTGACAGAAACAAACATCTGAGCATTTTTTGTAATTCTTCCCGACGCCATCTTTGTCCCATAATAACAGTGCAAATTCAGGATCATTTGATGTCCTCAAGTCAAAATAGATGTGTTTTTAAAACAATACTTTACAGATAATTCCCTCCAGCTTTTCCCGCCACTTTTAAAGACTATGGCTTCAAAAATTTCATTTTCACTGAGAAAAGTTCAGTGAAAAACAGTTTTACACAATCCTGCTTTAGTTTTTAACTTCACACATTAAATGGTGGAAACGGCCTTTAAAAGTTAAAGTTTGACTGTTTCTCAGCTGATGAGCCTTTGAAAGTTTAACAAGTCAATAATAATAACATTTCTCTTGTATAAATGTCTGAGTGAACTTCTTTATTAGACAACAGTAAAACCTGTCTTACCTCCGTTGGTCACCAGGCGAACGTCAGCCATCGCCACAGGTCGTCCTCTGTCCTCGGGGTCTCTGGGGATGGTCATTTCCGGTCTCGTCAGCTTTCCACTCGATGAAACAGTCGATCCAAAACGTCTGTAGAGGGTTTTCTCCAACTTCTCCTGAGCGCTTTCCAAAAGTTAGCAAGCTAGCAGCGAAGTGTTGCAGGTCAGCGTCAAAGCTCAAGTGGAAAAGGGGAGAATTCGGGGTTCCACGGCTTTATATACCTCGGGATCGTTTCCATGACGACTCGTGAAGCGCGTGCGTGGGTACGGTGCGAGAGCAGGTCATGAGTGAAGTCAGATTTAAAGTCTGTAGTTTTTATTTCTACAAACATTTAACAGTCTCTACTGTGAAATGAAATGTCTCTAATTACAAACATATTAGCCAATATTTTTACTCTTTACTGTCAAACTTCATGTCATTTTACTTTATCATAAAAAGGTAGATTAAACTAAATTATAACTTAAAAAAATATTAGGCCTATATATTTTCAGAAACATGTCACATAAAAGAGGATCAAACTTTGAAGTTCTTTAAATTGACATTATCAACCAGTACTCTTGATGTCTGAGATAAAGTCATATGGTCAAAATATGATTTCTCACCTCTTTGTTTATTTAGTTCCACACATTCCAATACAATCATATCAAAACTCTCGAATCTTAAATCTTTAATCAAAATAAAGGTAAAAACTTGGCAAATATTATCAGCTAAAAACTGCAGTTGTAATGAGTTTATGTCAATAATAAAAAAAAATACATAGGCTAAATTACCTTAAAACCTGTATCTCTTAAATAAGTACTGTAGTATTAACTAGAAGAGATGCTCGATCATCAGGCTGGGTTTGGTGTTCCTACTGTCAACAACAGCACAGTTATTAAAGTTTTTATAGTCATGTTGATAGCTTCTGTTGTATAAGCTAGAGGAAATGTTAGATCATTATGAGTTTGGTGTCAGCACAGTCTGTAACAATACAGTTAGTACAGTAATTATTGTCATTAGGCTACATATGAATTCACACAGTTCAATATATAAAAAATAATTTAAATAAAATCAAAAGCTTTTTTTCTAAAGTAAGAACTGTACTTTAGGGTAGAGGGGGTCATCATTCTGGTTTTATAATAATTTCCTTGGTAGATTTCATAACTTTGATTGCTTTATTTTCAATCGAAAAAATCCTGTGAAATATTTTAGTTTACAATTCTTAAAAAAAACTATGACATGTACTCTGAACAACCTACAGTTATTTATGTGTGCTGTGATTTTGAAGACATTATGGTGAAGTTATTCAATTTCCATTCACACTATTAAATTAGTAATTTGCCATCGGTCCCTGGGCCCCCAGCCAGCAATCAGCGGCAGCTCACTGAGACAAAGTCAAGCTTTCTGGCTCGTTTGGGGGAAAACGAGGTTGTAGCTCACAGTCTTCATCAGAATGATTAAAATGAAGGGTCGGGTTTGGAACTAAGTTGTTTTATTGATGAGTTATTGACCCGAAATATGAGTTTAGATCAAATTTATGAGTTTATAAAGTCGCAAATTTGCAATTGACTTTATAAACTCAAAAAATTTCGAGTTTTTTTCTCGAAGATTTTCGAGTTTTCATTTATTTTTTTATTTCTTCAAGTGGCCCTAATACGCCGTCGTATAAATGCGCTTGGCCTATAGTTTTTTTTTAAGATTGAGTAAATATCAGGATCTATATCAGGTGGTGGCGGTAATGCACCAATTCGTTGCTTGCCAACCGCCAAGAAAATCCACAAAAGAAGAAGAAGAAGAAGGAAAAACAATTTTGCGAGTTTCATGCTGCGTTCGAGGCGACCCGTAACTCGTAAATTTGCCAGTTAAAATCTCCGAGTTCCGACCTGAATTCGCGTTCCAGGCAAAATACGACTTCGGTTTGAGCGCAAGGAATTCTGGTATGTAGATTAACCAACATGGCAGGTATTATAAGATTTATTCTTTATCCACTATCTCATTTGAGTAAAACAGAAGCGGGAAAACGGCGCATAATGTAACAGAAGTTTACTTTACAGTGTTTGTATTTATTAAGAGGCTGCCATATTGGGAAGGCAGTGATGTGACGTCACAAGTCGTAACTCGGAGTACATCGATCTGGTACGAGTTCACGGGTCGTAAGTTACGAGTTCGGCTGCCGTTCCAGTGCATTTTCACGACTTACAGGTGGGAAATATACGAGTTACGGGTTGCCTCGAACGCAGCATCAGTTTCTGTCCTGCTGTGGATTTTCCCACCAAAGTGTCGGCATGTATGAGGACACCTCACCTGGTTAAACCCGTGCTATCACAGGTAGGCTATGCTATGTTGTGCTTAAGCTAGCTGACATTTTTATTTCTACTTTTTTGCTGTGCTGTTGATGTTTTCATGTATTACTCAATATTTTGAATGCAAAATAAAATCACTATAATAATTCATTTGTTTTGCATTTCACAAAAGGTCCGAACTTTATTGGAGCCGGGACTTCAGTTCTTGCCTCTATGCTTTTTGGCTGATATACATGAATATATAATATATTCAAATATATATGTGTGTGTGTGTTTAATGTTTTATGAAGGTGCACATGTTCTTTCTGACCTAGTGTGCTTTCAAAGAATTATTCAGTTGAGAGGCTACTTTTCCTCTGTTCATAAATTGTTGCAATAATTAAAATAGTTCAAAAAAGTTGTTTGAAAAGCAGTAGAGAATAAGAAAAAAATCGCTCAGATAACCAAACAGATCAATTTATCACAAAAATCAAACAGTTCAGTTCCTGAATGGATGTTTAATTTAGGCCTCATGTGTATCCCTTTTCCTCAGCAACTGCTCAAACAGTAACAGCGCAGACTTTTGACCATATTACAGAGAAAACAGCGCATTAGATAAAGAATCTTGTTTTAAAAAAAATCTACTTCAACCTCAAAAGATGTATTGGTTTTAGTGAGTTCATAATCAATCCATTTAATACTCTTAAACCCAAGTTTGCAATTAAACAACATTCATCCAGCTTCTTTTACTGTTTTATTGTTTGTTCTTATTTTATTTATTTCATATATCTGTTCTTAGTGTTGTGTTTATTTTTATTCCACGACTGTTTTTTTGATCATTAGAGCCGTTTTTATAATTATTAAGTGTCTGCATGATTATGTTGCACCCCTGTGCAGCAACCAAGTTTGTTTTATAATCCCTGACTATGACTTGAATTCTTTAAAACAAAACAGATTATTATAGAAAAATAACTTTCTTTTAGCCGTCTGAATAGCTGAGAAAAACAGGTTCAAGCACTCAAGAGATTTCACAGTAGCTGCTTTTATTTCAGTGACAAAGAGAAACCATCAGAAGTGTTCAAGCTATAGTCAAAGTGGGCGTAATATGAACATAAATATATATGTTCATTGTGATGCTATAGAGTACTCGAGGGTTCATATTTTCTTATCTTCTGCCCTACTGTGTGCTCTTTGGTTTGCAGGTGATTGTAACTGACATGAAGTAAAGGTCAGCTGTTATTTAAAGTAACATCTGTTCACTGGTTTTGTCCCTTTGCTGCATCAAACATCTTCTTGCGGCCCTCCATCCCAGACATTGCCTCCACGTTCTTCCTCCAGTCGCTCACCTCCACCGTCTTCTCCTGCACAGAGAATTTGAATTAAAATTCTTATTGTTGTCTTAATAGATTTGAGATCTCCAGGTTATCTCTATGCTTGCATTTGTGCAAAAATTCCCCCCCAAATTTAAACTTTTTATTTATCCATAGGCTATATATTCAGGATCAACAATGTGAAATGAAAACAGCATTGACCTAAAAAGTTGGGTATGAGCTGATATTGTTTTTTTGCCGATGTTTACAGCCAAAATATCAGCCATTGATATCACCTTTATCGACTGTGACATTGGCAAGATATTTTTAACAGCTGTAGCATAATAAAACATGAAGTCAGACACATCTGGCGGCAGATGTTTTGACTGATACACTCTGTCATTCTCATGTTGACAACCAAGGCAAAACTGTCTGTCTGGAATTGTGACTTGTCTTTCTGAATGTCTTGAATTCTTGTTTTATGTCTTTGATGACTGCATGTGCTTGTGTAAGGCTGTTGAATGTGCTTCTGTCTTGGCCAGGACACTCTTGGAAAAGAGATTTTTAGTTTTAATGAGGTTTTCCTGGATTAAATAGATAGATAAAATGCCTCACCTTATCATCAAAGCATGGATACAATCAAAAATCAGTGTGAGTTGGAATTATTGTGTTTAGTCTATCTCTCTCTTTTACTGAGAAGTTGGACAATCTTCAGCTTTATCTTAACTTGAGCCCCTTTTTGGTGAGTTTTGATGTAATCCACTTTTCACCTCGGATTTCTGAAGTAAAGGGAATGTACCTTAATGTCAGACATGTAGAATATTCAGTTATTCACACTGTCATTATTTTGAATTAAAAAAAAATTAAACCCCTCTTGATCCTGACACCAGGTCTAAGGTTGTAGTTGCAATCATGGAACCCTTAAAAACATATTTGCATATTTTATGTAACATTTACAGATCAGAAGCACCCTCTTGGAGCCTGTTTCTACATTGTTTTAAATATTTTGCTTCAACTCACCTTCTCCGTGTCCTCTTTCTTCACAGACTTGAGGTTAGCTCTCAGGTCCAGAGAGACTTTGTGTTTGGAGCCCAGCAGGGAGCGCAGAATGGCGTCGGCAGAGACCCTCACTCTCCTCAGGTTAGGTCTTTTAAACTTCCCTCTCAGGTCCAGCACCTTAATATTCAGATCTTTGATCTCACAGAAAATTACAGAACAGTTTATTGAGGAATTCGGTCACTTGTAGTACTTGTTTATTTGAAGCTAAACATTGTGGGTGCATTCTCTTCAGTGTTTCTGCTTTGTATGAAATGCCTCTAAATTAATAAAAAATGTAGTATTAAGTAGGGCTGGGTATTTCCAGCCACTTCACGATACGATACGTATCCCGATACACGTAAATTGTGAACATTGACTATGCTTTAAGCAAAATTCTTGACAAGTTTAGTTTTTTCTTATAAGAAGAAAAAGAACAAGGTTGAGTTTTAAGTAGTTCTACAACTTGAGAGACATAAATTCAGATCCTCAAAGATGGTAGACCTAAGTTCAAATTTAGAACATATGCTTCATTATGTAGCTCGTCTTCTACCTTGAACTGTGCCACTGTTAACATTACCCAAAGTGTATTTACAACAACTGTCAAAATATTTAGGCCGTATCGATTCTGTAGAATCTGTATCGATACACGTATCCCAAAGGAGTGCGATACGATATTTTGCCGTATCGATATTTTGAGCACAGGCCTAGTATTAAGTAGAGCTGTCAGGATTTTTAAGTGACACAAAGAAAAATTGAACAATTTCAGATTTTGTTTTAATACCGTGCCACCAGGAATTACCAAAAAGGAACCCACAACTCACAACTTCAGCTATTTCTGATTTAAAAACTGGGTATGTGGTTGGGACACGTGGTTGGGTGGTCAACTACCCTTGAAATACAATTTTCTATCCAGTTGCCCTCCCAGATCTGGTATATGGTCCATTTACTAATACTCTGATCCTAAATCTTGTACGCAGCACAGTATGACATATGCACCGTGTACTTCTAGATGGAGAATATAAAGAAAATAATTTTAAAATATGTTGCAGAACATCTACTTACAAACTATAAAGGATCAAAAGATTGAAACTCTCTGAAGTTGCTGGTTTTATTTACCCCAAATGTGTATTTTTCATTCTTTGGCACTTTATATGTGTTTGACTATTTAAAATGGTAGTTTGGGATTTTTTTTTCTCAACCTCAGTCCTTATTTTGTACTTAAATGTAAAGTAGTGTGCATTTTGTTTTTTCAGTTTGATATGGCTAACTGATGTATGAAACTGTTTATAGTTGATTTGAAATATAAAAGCATTCAAAATCGTGAAAGTTTGTTATTGTTTTGGTTTTGGTGGCCACCCCAAGGTTCTTAGTGGCCACATCCGGCTACCCAGATAAAAAAATTTGGGGAACCATTGAGGTAGGGTCACAGATTGCATAACTGAATATCGTACTGAAATTTAAAGTAACACTTTTTTAAATCATTAATAGAATATACCCAAAATGTAATACTTCCTAAGAGTCAAATTTCTTTCATTTAAATGAATTGAATACAGTGATTCTGCCCTCTGTGTTTTAAGTTTAAAACGCTTAATGGACAACAGCATTTAGGTAATATAAAGCTGTAGAAGTATGCTGGTGGGATGTGCAAAAGAAGCTTGAATGTTTCAGGTGACATCTCAACTTCGCTCAACTCCCTATCCATCTGCAACAGACCCCAAAATATGAGCATTTCAACAAGGTGCAAAAGGGGCTCAACAAAACTTAATTGGACGAGAGCAGAGTAGAGAAACACAAAGAGCAGGAAGGGGCATGACTGCAGCATTACTGCCACAAAGTCCTGCATGTTTATGCTGAGATGTATACATTTCTAATTTCAACCAGAGCCTAATCATTATGCAGCTCTATAAAAAACACATTGTATCATTAAATACATCATGTTTTAGAGCTTTTTTGTGACCACCATCACTGCCTCTCTTCGTGTGATGTGAATGTTGATCACCTCTCCACGCCATCTCCCCTTTTCTTTCTGACTCTTTCTTTTTCAGTGTCAAGCAGGTTTTGGTTTGTAATATGACTGTACATCTGATTTAAAGTAGTATAGAACACAAGAAGAGCTAATATCGCATTATTTAAATCATATGGTATCAGAATGATCTAATTATCTATTGCAGAAATGGACTATAAAGCATCTTAAAATATTAAAAAAGGTTTTTGTTTACACTGACATTAGAGGGGTACTCTCTTTTGACTAGGGATGGGAATTGATAAGATTTTATCAATATCGATGCTGTTAACGATCCTGCTAATCGATCCAATTCTTTAACGATTCTCTTATCGATTCCTGCAGATTTCCCATGTGAGCAAATGTTGGTCTGATTTCGTGGCAACAATGTCAAACACATGTCACAGCATGTATAACTGCCTCTGCAAATTGCTGGTGTGTCCACTTACTTAAGGTTGTCTAGTAGGTGCAGTTAGGATTAAGTCACAATTCTGATGCTTCTGAACCCTGTCAGTGGATGGAATTGATAAGGGAATTGATAAGCAAAAAGATTAAGGATATCGATTCTTTGATGGAGCTGTTAACGATTCTCAACTGGAATTGGTTTTCGATTCCCATCCCTACTTTTGACTTCACTAAGTCTAATTATTGTCATTGGATTCAGGAAGATTTTGGTGCGTTCTTTTTTGGACATTGCTGCAATGTTTAGGTTTGAATCTGTTTCCTCAAATGTTTTTTGCTCTTTGGTGGTAAAATCATCAATGCTTTAGATTGTGTTTCTCAGGAAGAGTTTAGTTACCTCTCTGGTGTTGTGCATGACTTTAGCTTCGATATCGTACCGCTCCTCGTCCACCACATCAATTTTAGCATGCAGCTCTTCACATAACGTCTATGGAGAAACATAAAAGAAGTGTGCTTTTAGCTCTATGCACATCACTTCAGCCCGTTCAAAGATTAGTAGTTGCAGATATGAATGTAATTGTACCCGTAGCTGCTCTAAGGACATGCCGCTGGTCTGTATCGGTGGAGATTTTTCTTCCAGGTATTTTGCCTTCTGATCCTCCTTTTCTACCATTTCCTGCTCCAGCTCCTCCTTGGCTTTGGCAACCATTAAACTCTGAAAAAGCAAAACAATGAAATCTGATGGACTTGTTTTTTAAACATTTTCCTGTTGAAGATGCAGTCTGTGCGAGCTGGACTCACCTTCAGCATGAGCTTTCGAGAGGCTGAGATTTTAGACTTCCTCTGCAGAAAAGAATAATGTCTTAAAATACAATGGGAAACTTTTTATCAGGCAGTTTTGTTATGTTTTAAAATTGAAATCTTACCTCCGGCCTGTTGGTAGAAAAGAAGAAGAGGCAGATATAAGTGTTGGAATACAGCTGCTTCATTTTAATGAACTGTAACTGGATAGCCTTTATGCTGCACTGCATCTGCTTCTATACATAACTCTAATTTAGAAGTGGAAACAATAACAGAAACACAATACACTTACGCTTTCTCAGGCATCTTGGCTATTTGGGTTCTCCCTGGAAGACAAAAATAAAACCTTTTACCTCTGAAGTGCCTTGCCGTCGGGACCACTTGGGTTTAGGCCCACAGAGGGTCTTAATTATAGTTTCCTTTTTAGATCCACTTTGGAGGCATTCCTCCAACAGTTGAGCGTATATTGTTACAACAATGGAAATATTCAGCCTACACAGACATCTGTTGAGCTTTTTAAAGTTCTCTCCTTGCACTGATGATCACTCATCTTTTTATTTCTTTATTCTGTATTAGTTTAAATGTTGTAGAGAGGCCCCAATTCACTGTCATGGCTGTTATTTGATTAGCTTCATCAAAGCATAAAGGTGTTTATACACCAGTGTGTGGCCATGTTTGTGGTGCAACTGTTAAAGTAGTGCAATATTGTGGTATTTTATTATTCAATAATATTTTAATATTGTGGGCCTTTTTTGTATTTTAGTGAAGCCTCCAGCCTCGTTGACAGCAGTTTTAGCTGTTTAACTCCTCGTCTTTACATTTCATTCATTGCTATTATTTCTGTCTCTGGGACGGACAACAAAGCTTATAAAAGTTGCTGGGACCAGGCTTTAAATAAATTACACAAATGAAAACTTAAGTTTTATAGGCACAATATTGATTTGGGTTCTTGAGACTATTAATTAAGCACTTTATTGTGAAAGAAATTGGGTGGTGTTGCCCTGTTGATAGAAACAAGTATGTATCGTTATATATATTTATCATCAATCAATCTTTATTTGGATAGCACCAATTCATAACAAGTGTTATCTCAAGACACTTTACAATAGAGCATAAAGCTCTTCATTTTATGGATACACATATGCATAGATACATATATACATATAAAATACACATATACATATATATACAAATATATACATCCAACACCCAACATGAATCCATATAGCCAATCATGGATTCCTCCATCATGGCGGCAAGAAAAAACCTTCTGTTAAGCAGCAGGAAATCTTGAATGTGGATCCCAGTCTCATGATGAACAGCAAATCCACACGATGCTGTGTTGGGTGTGTGGGCAAAGGAAGGGAGGTAAGAGAAGACAAGTGGACTAAAGTAAGAACTAAAGTTAGGGACAGATCCATGTACCATCGACCTGTTGTCTGATTTATTAGAGGGTATCATGATATTTATCATATTGCTAGATCCTTGCCAACGCACCTAACAGCAAGAAATTGGTAATATTGGTATAGTTCACGTCCTTGTTCACCCTAATCAATCACTAGTAGTTAATTTGCTGTATGTGCTGTTCAGGCTTATTAAACAGCTGGCCAATAATTGATAAGCTCATTTAGCTCTTAAGATTTATGTAGTGTGCCACTGATAATTGTCATCTTGTGTTTAAATGTAGAAAGTTAAAACTTCTGCCTAGTAAAAGATTATTCTCTGGAGCAGCAGTCAGGTTTGCTTGATGTCAGCATTAAATTGACATGTAAGCAGAGGAGCAGCGTATCTGACATCTGTTTATCCCACATTCATTTAGCAATGCATCAGTTTAACATGTCAGCCAGTGGATGGCACCAATGTTATACATGATTGCCTAGCATGTGAATTATCTTGTAATGTTGGTATTTCCACTAGTATTAGATATACAAATAAAGGATAATGCTTTAATGAGTATCGAAAAATATACTTTTTTGACAGCGTTGTCAGACTTGCCGGTAAACCAGCTGCTTTGTCAGTACAGTAAATATGACAGGTGTTGACAGGTCTCATTCAAAGATCGTTGATTTTGGAAGCAAAGAAATGATTGAGGCATCCCTAACACTTCCAGAGGATGTGACTATCCCCATGCTCCCCTCTGTTTGTTTGTTTTTTTATCATGCACAGTCATGTATTACACCACAAGAGCCTGTCCAGCAGAGACCGGCTGCACAGGCTCATGCTGTCACCTCTCAGTGTTGATAACACACTCCAAGTGATGGCAGACAGAGAGAAGCCTCCAGGGCCCCGACATGAGCGATAACTCTTGCTACCTTCACCCCCACTTTACAGAGGATAAAAAACACAAATATAGACCGGCTCCCCGATTCCCAGAACAGTAATGGCTGAAGCATCAGATGGATGCCTGATGGATTTGACCAGGAATTGTTCTAATATCAAAACATTTTTGATTAATTCAAGAAAAATAATGTGTGTAAGTAATGAATTCCTAGATCTGAGATGTGGTTACCAATGGGACTGCATTTAAGTTATCCTCCAAAAGGTAACTTTATCAATATTTTGACATTATTAAACTCAAATGTAAGTCAGATGATCTATAATTAATCTAAACTTAGAATTCAGGCCAGTTTTACCATCTTTCTTGATGTAACAGAGAATTTGCTAGAAAAATAAAAAAATAAACAAATGCCATGAAGGTAAAGAATTGCAGCCTGTTAAATCTATTTTTTTATTTTTATTTTTTATTTCAATCTGACTCAAGGGCCACATTCAGGGAGTAAGAGACTACTATGTGGTCTGCGGGCCTCCAGTTGGCCATCCCTGCTTTTACATCATGAGGATGATTTTAACTTTTTACAAGTATCCTTTTTTTCTGGCCCCAAGTCATTATCAATTAATCTTCTGCTTATTTCTCGCATAAGTAATTTGCCTTATAAAGATTTGACTTCTGATTTTTGTACAACTCAAATCAAGGCCTTTTATTTATGCAAAACTTAAAATAAGTTCCACCTTTCTTTAATCTTCCTACTAGGGATGGGAATCGAAAACCAATTCCAGTTGAGAATCGTTAAAAGCTCCATCAAAGAATCGATATCATTAATCTTTTTGCTTATCAATTCCCTTATCAATTCCTTCCACTGACAGGGTTCAGAAGCATCAGAATTGTATCTTAATTTTTATTGCACCTACTGCACAACCTTAAGTGAGTGGAAACACCAGCAACTTGTAAAAGCAGTTATCTATGCTGTGACTGGTTTGACATTGTTGCCACTGAAAATCAGACTAACATTTGCCTACATGCAAAATCTGTAGGAATCGATAAGGGAATCGTTAAGGAATTGGATCGATTAGCAGGATCATTAACAGCATCGGCATCGATAAAATCTTATCAATTCCCATCCCTACTTCCTACACAAAGAAGATAAGGATTAAAATAATTATAATATGGAATAAATCACAGAAACTCGCCTTGAATTTTCACCTTTAAACTTCAAGACTAAATGCATGTGTTTTCCCTCACTGTTAATCTTTATGCAATAATTGAAATAAGTCTTCGAGCATTATAGTGTGCAGTTTCTTTAATCTTTGTGAATAATTTCTACTAAAATAATCATCTGATGAATAATTCCTGTGTAATGATGACACAACCCATTAAAACATTACTTAACAAAAATGCTTGTTAGTTTAGTGGAATCTTTGATTCAACTTAGTATCAGTGAGTTCTGCTCTGATGGATTTTAGATTTAAATTTATTGGCACAGGCAAGTTTATTTTTTACACAGTTCTCTGATAGGTCAAGAAAATGATCAGTTGATTGAGATTAACAGCAGTCAAACAGCCACTAGTTACATCCCGAAATGATAAAACGCTACTGTTACTTGATGTGCTTGATAAGTAAAACAAAAATATTATAACTTTGAATTAAAGTTAAGTTCTTATGTGAATTAAATCAAGCTTTAAAGCTTTGATGAGCTACTGATGTTTTTTTGTAATATTAGACTAACAGACCCTCATGAGTGTAGATTTCTGCTCTTACCTCTCAATGTTGATGCTGTGGATGCAGACAAACACAAAGTGATGGAGAGGAGAACACAGCAGAATATTACCTCCTGCTCTCTTCTGTCCCTCCTCTATCAGGGAGACTGAAATAGAAACACACACACACTGGTGCACAGAGGAGGCGGTCTATGGACAATACTGTCTCTGATTGTCTTGTTGTGTTGACAGATCTCTGCTCTCTCCTTCTTTGTTGATGTGCGTGAACTTTTCTGTGTGCCAGGATGGGATCAACAGCATCCTCATCCACTTTGACTGCAGCAATTTCACTCTGTTGTTAATCAGGTCTTTTACTATTACTAAAACAAACTATAAACCAAGATTAGATAGAGCCAAATATTCTGAATTATTACCAGTGGTGAGACAAACTGCTGACACATAACTATGCTGCCATCCTGACTCCTGACTTGCTAACTTGTGATGCAGTAATCAAATGGTTTATATAGAGTGTAGGAATATCAGCTTAAAGGAGACATATCATGCTTGTTTCTCCTTTTCACTATGCCAGACTAGGATGCCTGTAAAGCATTTCTGCCCTCAATACAAGTCATTTAGTTCCTTCATTGCCCCACAATAGCGTTCTCAAAGTCCTCATTTTAGGCCATTATCAAGCTCTCGTTGAAACGCTCGGATCTCAGGATGACCTACAGTTACCTTGCAACGTCTCAGCCCTTTGTGCTCTGATAGGTCAGTTCTGTCAGAGTTGCAGAGAGGGTAGAGCCAGCCTGTCCTTCTTCTTCTACTGTATTTTCCGGCAGGCTCAAAGCAGCGACCACGTATTGAGTCCCCCTACAGACCAGAGCTGGTAATGAGTGAGTGTGAGCTAGGGATCTATATACTGCTGCTGGTGGATGTGTTCCTTGGTGATGGTTTTGTGGCTAACGGACATCACAGAGGAGGAAGTGTTTTATCAGATTACTCCAATAAAAAGAAATGTACCTCGTGTCGTCACGACGATTTAAATCTCGCGGACATCTCGCAATGATCTATTTTCAGAGGCATCAAATCTCATTCTAGGATATTAGAAAAAATACAATATCTCATTTTTTGAAAATTAAGGGGGTGTAAGGTCTTGTTTTCAAATTTATTGTATTATATGTAAGCATTAAATCATGCATCAGCATGATATGTCTCCTTTAACAAAAGTGCATGTCGACTCACTTATCTCTGAGGTTGCAATAATATTGAAGAGTTTTATCTTTGAATGTAAACTAGGTAATCTAGTAAAAGGAAATGATGCTGTTTAGCTGGTACATCTGCAAATATATAACAAGAAAATGTCTTTGGTTTTTTATGAACAAAAATTGCAAGCAACCCCCTGCTAAAATGAAGCAGGAGCTGCTTGCTTTACATTCTGATCCGACGATTTTCTGAATCAGTCTCTTTCTCTTCAAATGCGTTGAAAGCGTAGTGCGAATTTATAGAAAGAACTAGTTTACATGAAGAATCCTGAGGAGGAATGAGGGGTATTAATACTGTTACCAGTACTTTTTTGTAACCTTGCATAGCAGATGGGCCTGCCTGATTCAGTTCCTGAAATCCTGCAGATCCCATCTTGTAGCGCTCCGTTGACCAATGGATTCCCTCGGCTAAAATTTTAACAGCCCAATCAGGGAAGAGAGGCGGGAGCTGTAGAATGCGGACGCAAAAACACCTGGAAGTTGAAACCGGAAGTTGAGAACGGAGATGCCGATTAGCCTATTGTCCTCATAGATACTTAGTAAAACTTGGCGAAATCTGCCCTCCTCAGAAGTTTACTTGTAGAGATTGTCTTTGACAAGGTTCATGTTACAGATAAGTGTCAAATGAATCATCTGTGTGGTAAGATGTAGTGTAGGACGATAGTATAAGGCCGTTAGCCGTTAGCAGCTAAGTTAGCGGCTAACGGCTAACGGTCATTTACTGTCGTTAGCTGTTAGCGGCTAAGTTAGCGGCTAACAGCTAACAACAGCTAGCAAAAAAGTATGCTATTTTTTTTTCAATTCTTTATTCAGCCATTTCAAGTAACAAACAGGCACATTTTGTATCATACAGTCTTCAAAAACCACTGAGCAGCATCAGCAGACAATATAAACAAAATAATAAAATAAAATGAATATATAAAAGAAAAAAAAAAAAGACAAATTCAATGAAAACATTGCTTCATTATATGAGGCAACCCTGCTTGATGTGGATTGGTCTGTGATGAATGTGACGAGCAGAACGATTATCCAATCACAAGCTTGTGTTTTTTTTTAAACGTTCTGCCCCTGAAAACAAATTAAAAGGGCTCCTACCCAGATGGACTAGTGAAATATTTCTGTGGCAGGTATATGGAGCTGTCCATCTGGCTTGTCAGGTTAACTTTTTTCTGCCAGGAAATTGATTTTTGGAAAATGAATTGCTGGTTTGTACGTGCACTTTGTGTTGTTGCACTCCTGGGAAGTTTAAAAACTGCTTAAATCCTAAGATTCTTTCAAATTACTACAACTGTTGAATGAAAAAACTAGATGAAATCCCAAAAGTTTCTAGTTTAGTTCCAAGACGGTTCCAACTACCGCTGTAACAGACATACACTCGGGTTGTAAAAAATAATCTTTTAATTAGGGCAGTCATTTTAGTGCATTAATTAGATTAATTAATTGCACTGCAAATTAATGCGTTATAAAAATTAATTGCAAGATTAATCATAGCACACAAACATTTCGATGTTGGCCAGCTGAAGGACCCGTACATGGCAGTGGCACGTCACTTCACACATGCGTCTCTAGTCAAACCAAACAAAGCCCAGGTGACAACAGGAATGGCCTATTTAAGACTTAATCTTATTTTATTTTTGAATTTATTTATCTATATTTGTACTTCATTCTTTGATAATGCACCAGGCCTAATTGTTTTGCTGGATGTCCTCGACCTTTTTCTTATGTTGAATTCTATTTATGAAACACACTTAAAGTGTAATTTGAGTTACCTGATTGAGCTTAGAATTTTCTGGACAAGTTGCCCTGACTTTGGTTTTATTTAGTCACCAATAAAAATGTGGATTTACAAATCTTCACTTCTTAGTGTCTTCATTTGATTAGTCATGCACTACAATTTTATAATATCCTAGAATTCAAATTCTTTATTTGGGTACTTAAGGCAGATATGAGATTAAAATCATATTAGATTAATTAATTATAAATCTGGTAATAAATTAGATTATTTTTTTTAATCATCTGACAGCACTACTTTTAATCAATGACTGGTGTTGCAGATGTACAGTGGATGAAGATGCACTGATACAGAGACAATCAATAATTGTTTCATCTTTTAGAGGCTGCTGTTCGACTGCGGTTTCAGGTTTGTTTCTGTGGAAGAAACAAACAAGTTTTGGAAGATGAGACCTATGGAGTTTATTTATTTTGATATATAATAAAATACATTTTTGCTGCAGTTGATCTCAGAAGCCATTTCTACATAATAAACCAAGTTAATTTTCTGTTGACTTCTTTTCCTTATAAAAAGTGGCCTGGTGCAGTCAAATGAAAAATCAAGTGAACTTCTTGTTGCATTGTTAAGCACTGTGATGCATCAAGATATTAAATTGAATTGTTAAAGTGCTGTGATGTTATGAGAAGTGTATAATGGAAGAAAACACTGACAATGCTTCAGTAAAGAGATGTTGCAGATATTTTCATGCAGGAGTTTGTCTGCAGTGTTGGATCTGTTCTTTCCTCTTCCAAGGACATATTTTTCAAAACTGTTATGTATTTTTATATCATTGATCTCAATTTGAATGGACTTGTGTCATTTTAAATGTGTTAAAGTAGATATGTCAATCTAAAAGACCACAGGCAAATATGTCTATTATAAATGGTCCTTTGTTAAATACCCCACTAGTACAAATCCCACAATGCACTGCACCAATTCTTCCTCCTATTGCTTTTATATCTGTCTGGTAAGCAGATGAATGCACTGATCAGGGTTTTTACAGTGACCTTTTAAGCTTGCTAAAAATTAAAACTGCTTATTCACATTTACATTTTTGTTAAAACATAGATCATTCACATCAGTCCTGTTTTGCCAGCATCTTGCATTGTATTTAAATGTTGTGCCATGGGCTGCGTATCATGTCCTTACATCGTTTAATTGTGCCATATTGTACTAACTGAAGTGTTACTGTCCTCTGGTTATTTTTTGCCTGCCAACAGTGATGTTAAAGATGTCCTCTTCCCCCCGAGACTGCAGGGCCCCCTCAGTCTGATTAGGATGATAGCTGCAGACAATGCTAAGCCAAGGTTTTAAGGCAGTAATGTATTTTCCACTATACATTAAGCCATAGCCATGTGATGCTGCCACTCTTTGATTCTTGCAAATATATTTAGTGTTTGTGTGCCCTTGTGCAGAAATAAAACCACAGATGAAAGTGCCTGCCTTTAAAAAAAAACTTGCTAAAGTGCTAATTCAACTCATTCAAGGTTAATGAGTCTTTAAGACAAGCTGCTAAACCTCCTGCGTCTGGTTAGTGTTTGTGTTGCAGATTAAATTGTCCTCACTTTGTGCAGCAGTGGCACAAAGTTAGAAGTCCAGATAGAGTCTGTCACATAGATAGTAACTCCTCTCAGTGAGACAGCAGTTGTGATCTCAGGGTAAACAAAGCAGCTGATGGACTGGCAGAAGGAGACAGGCTCAGAATGGAAATTTGTGGACTCACTTTTGTTGATGCATCTCACAATAAAACATGGTTTGTGGACAGCAAATGTAAACTGTTAAACAAAATGAGGCCTGGACATATAAGTCATCCAGTTTCAAATAAATATTATGATCATCAGGTTTTCATCACATAAGATCCACAAGTTTTCCATAATTGCAACATCAAGTGAGTCATTTTCATACTGTTATGTGATCAGCAGAAAATGGGCTCAGCTTCTCATAGAATTGATTAAACTATATTATCATTTTATTAGTTAAATGCCAAAGAAATCACAGGTTTTGGTCTCTTAAATGTAACTCTATGTTGTTGAATATTACAGGTGCTAATGATTTATCACATTTTATGTGTTAGAGGCTGTTTGATTTTTTGGGAAATGTAATTCAAAATCCTTGAAGCTGTTTTGTTTAGAGATATTTGTTTTGCATGCCTCACAAATCAAGGACAGAGTGCTCTCATCAGAGGCAGTCAGCACAAAGAATAACAAAGAAGTCAAAGATGTGATTATGGCAGACAGGAGACATTTTTTGTGAAAATTCTTGTGGTGTTACAAGATGTCGGCATCAATACAGCAGTATGTGTTTCAAAGTGATTTCAAGCAAAGATGGAAACACCAGCACCTGCAGATGTGTTAATCTGTACACTGAACATTTAATATCAGAAGTGCCATGTGTTTGAGGTTGTTTGCCCTGAAAACCTGGGAGGTCCTATTCTTTCAAGACTGAAATGACACAGGCATTGGTAAGGGAACCGATCAAGAATTTGATTCGTAGGCAGGACATGCCATTTTTATCAATACATTTTATAAATGTATTGTATAAAGTGAATAATTTGACACTAAGGCTGTCACTTTTCCACAAAATCAAAGTCGAACAGTTTTCGGACACGCAACCAAATAATCGAAGATAATTGATTATTCCCCCAACCCACCCAGTGTAAGGGACAGAGACTCTCTTATACGCCCTTTCCGATAAAACACAGTCACACGGGGTTAAACTCTTGACGAAGCGCCGCTGCACTCCGCCGTATAGCTTGGATGAAAAGCGGACGGCTGAGCGCACACATTTGATGTGTAGGACGATTGACTAAACTGTATTTCATGGAACATACGGCTTGGTTTTTGATTTTTAAGTTTGCCATCAACGGTGTAGAACGAGAAATACACACAGCTCTCCTCAGATGATTTGGAGCTGTTAATTTCCTCTCGGAGTGGAAACTCTTTGTTTACTGAGGTCAAGAGAGCAGCGGATGTGTCTGAGGGTCAAGCTGTGCTTACAGTGCCCTCTGCTGGACAGAATGGTCCACTGCTCCAGGCGCCCTGATGTGCCGCTACACTCAATATTCTACATTCAAATATATATTTACTATTCGGTTACGGATATTTAACCCCATATCCGATCAGTTATTTGAATATTGAATATACAGTGACAGCCCGATTGACACCAGCAGCCCAGCTGCTATGTTTGTGTGCCCCATGTGCATGGGATGGTGTCCTCGTTTCTTGCTCTCTGTGAGTTTGAAGATGGCCCAGGGCTGTGCATCTGCACTCGCCTCATTATTCAGTTCGACATTGCAAATAGCAGCTTCCTTGATTTTCTGCTTTACTGCAAATATGCTATTTTCAATGAAAAAGTACAAGCAGTTATATAAATATGAAACCATTTGATTAATTAAAAATTGCTTTTGAAATCAATGGCAGCAAAAAAAAATCCACAGTTAACCAAAAACATAAATGTAAAGGTCTCAAGATTGTCTAAACTGAAACCAATTTGGTTCTCTTTTCACCTCCTCTTAAAGAAAACTGAAGACTAGCAGCAGCCTTGGCCACGTTCATTGAATGTATACCATCTCTGTATTGATGCAGATTCATTAATGTTAGCACCATGAAGCAACGATTAAAGTTAACATCTCTGCTCTGTAGCCCCATTTCTAAATCTACACTGTCTTTTCCAGTGATGGAAGACAAAAATCCCATAAATTGCCATAATGATAATAATCATATTATGTAAGGAGGTCGCAGTGATTTATAAGCCAAGGTTAGGTTTCATCAGTTTCTTCTCTTGAAGCTTCTATGTGTTTGTGGCAGTTTTAGTGCAACAGTGTAGCACCATTGATTTTCCTAATCTTGGCTTATGCATCTGCTGTCTTTGTTGCTGTATTTGAGCTTTCAGCCTGTAGAGATTGTTGTGAAAGCAAACACACAAACTGAGTGTTTCTTTGTCCACTTCAGTGTGACTGTGCAGTCTTCATGCATGTATATTATATGTAGAGCTGGGCAATAAATCGTTTAAATCGATTAATTCAAATTATTTTCTGCAGAAGATTTAAAAAATTAAAAATCGAGATTTTTTTTCTTGCCTTAGTCCAATGGTAAGTAGTTGCAATTTTTGATAAAGTTGCAATTTTCATGATGGTTGGCCTTGTAGGCTTTGCACAAGCACTTTTATAGGCTTGTATTTGTTATTTAAGTAGATTAAATATTGATCAGAGAGTTTCATGCTAATACTGTAAAAATACCTCAGCCTTTTAGTTTTTATGTAGACAAACCTGCCTACGTTTATACTACATAATCAACCTTTTATGACCCAGACTTTGACTTTAAGAGGGAAACATTTAGACAACATAAAGGCAAAACTTGATTTGTTTCATTTTTATGTCACTGGGAGTTTTGTTTCTTTTAGGGAGGGAAAAATCGATTCAAATCGTAAATCAAGTGTTGTGGAAAAAAATCGGGGATTTTATTTCCAGGCCATATCGCCCAGCCCTAATTATATGTTTATTATAGTAAACCTATGGTTCTTTGTTGACTTGAAACCAGCAAAACATCAGATAGTTGTCTTGACTACTGATGAATGCTTATTTAGAAAATATCCTTACTTCTGCATTCTCAGTAACCACGTGCAGTAATGAAATACTTATGTGTGTTTGCTTCATTGTATCCAGCACAGCAGCAGGCGGCTCAGTGGGAGAGCTGGTGAGCTGTCGGCCTCCTCACACCTCAGACTCTGTAACCTGCTGAGCCACGAACACTGCTCTTTATTACACTTTCATGTCAATGCAAAGTCACTGTGCCTGGTTTAGACTCACATAAAATATGAAGACCTGACTGCTCTTATTCTGCCGGATGAGTCATGTGTAAAATAATTGAATTTTTTATGGTGCAGTTAAAATTCCCCCTGACTGCTCTTTCTCTCTTGCTGAGTCAGGACTTTAAAGTCTGTGAAGCTGATTTGATTTAGGACTCGGAGATCAGACTGTTGGCTCACAGCAGCTGATTATAATCCTACAGTATATATGGCGACAGGATTAAACCAGTCCTATGTGTCTTTGCTGGACAGTCCTTAGGAAACACTGACTCATATGTAGGGATGCCAGAGGATCACAGAGCACTTTGTGGTCCGCTAGTTTCCACATATGATCAGTGTGTTTAACTATCCATACACAAGAATTTAAACTGTTAACTGCTGCTGAAGACAGAAGGAGATGTTGGTATTATGATATGTCCATTCATAAAAGTAGTTGCAGTTCTTATTATTTCTTTGTTGGGCAACAGCAGGTTAGTGCTCTTTTCTGAATAGAGTTTGCATGTTATTCTTGTGTGTGTGTGGGTTTTCTCCATGTACCCTGGTTTTCTTCCACAGGCCAAAATCATGCTCAAGGTATACTTAATTAAGGACAATTAGTTTCACAGCAGCAGTGAATAAAGAAGGTTTGCATCGAATCACTTATGAACAAAGGCACTGGGCATACATCGAATGGAGAGAAGAATGATCAGATAGTATCACCTGTGCTTTTTATGTTGCTCTGACTCTGCATACGAAGGCAAGATCTTTAAAATCAGTCTCAGCAATTTTTCAGTCTTGTTCTACACAAACCAACTGATAGAATAAAGGGTTTAAACAGACTTAACTAGGCAGCACTTGTGACTGCACACCTCTGTTAGGGTGGTTCACATTTTGCTGTTACATTGCTAAAAGCAGTAGTTCCAAGATGAAGTAACGCTCATATTATGATTTCTCAAAACCACATGAGCATTTGGAATCATGTTCATAGCATCTCTAGTTCGACAATTAAAGAGCAAAAATTATCGACCATCTCCTGAAAATCTCAGCATTATCCATCCATAACTTTTTGCATTATCTTGCTAACAAATAGGGCTGGGTATCGATTCAGATTTTCCGGATCGATTCGATTCGATATTACAAGGATTCAAATCGATTCGATTCACGATTCAATTCGATATTTACTCAGTCTGTGATATCTTAGTTAAAATAGTGCTGTAAATTTAAAAAGTGACCTTTTGACCTGGTACATCATTAAAAATTATTTTAACATGAAGAACTAAACCCAAAGCAGTTACATTAATCATATTTTAATGATATGCATTAATGCATACTCTGCATATTACTTGTTTTTTGTCCAACTCGTATTTTCCTTTGTACTTGTTAAATCTAAAATACTGTACATCCAAACATCAGCTTTTAAACTTGCCAGTGGTGCCCATATAGTGCTTCCACCATGTTTGTTTGCAGTAACATCTCATGAGATCTTGTTCAGTAGAAAGCAACGCTAAACACTGATCACATGAGACGAGCAGGGTTGATACCACAGGCTGCTTCTCTGCACATCAAAGAAGAAAAAACTACCCAAGTTAAAAGATCGATCTTTGCATTTTATGGATCGATTATGAACCAGTTAAATGAAAATCAATTTAAATCATTTTTTTAAAACCCAGCCCTACTAACAAACCAACAAACAGACAAACACAGATGAAAACATAACCTCCTTGGCAGACGTAATAAACAAGAAAAAATAAATCATAAAAACAGTTCCCACATTTAAACTCTACATTTTCCTCTAAAGATCCATTCTCTGGTGTGCCTTTTCACAGACAGCATCAGTGTTTTCTTCAAATGTCAGACATGTACCTGTTTGTGCTTTCACCACCTCAACAGTCTCGTCATTGATGAAACAGGAAACAGGAGGGATTTTTTATCAGGTCAGTTGGTGACTTTTTGAATTGCCTGTAGGTGTGAGGATGTGTGTGAATGGTTGTTGGTCTCTTGATGTTGGCCCTGTTATTGTCCTGCAACCATCCCAGGACGTATCCCATCACTTGTCCAATATCATCGGGGAGAGACATGTTCATCAGTTTGAACATTAAATGTCCCGTGTCCTTGTGTGTCTTACTGTCTACATCATGTCTTAGGTGTCTATTAAAGAGAAATTTGATTTGAGTTGAATAAAAAATGAAAAAAGTCTTTGGAGAGGATTAGATGCAGCTCTTTCCTTCATTTGATAGAGGTTTACTAGTTATTGCTTAAAAAACCCAGAAATTGTAAAACGGAGCATTTAAATGACATTTTTGCAAAGAGGTATAGCACTTTTCTATGTGAACTGAGTGCTTCACAAGCTCGTTCTAACAGCATTAGATGCAAAGAAAAAAAAAATCTGAAGAACATGGGATTTTGCTTTCTTTTATGTTTTACACATTGACCCAGCTTAATTTGGATTTGAGTTTTTTGATTGCCAAATGTAAATACTGGCTGTAAATATATGCCAAATAATTACGCCAGCAGGTATGACATTTAACCTCCTAGTTTATTATGTGCCAATATCAATATTGTAAACATTGTATTTTGTGTATATTTCATGTTAGAAATTGAGACATTGAATGTGTGCAGTTGGCCTCATGTTGCATTCAGTTACGCCACGCTTTGGGCTACTTCTGCCTCTTCTCGGGGTGTGACATGATTGTCTTGTAAGGCATGCACGTTTAGTGGGAGATATTGATAAGAGAGTTGCCAAGCTTAAAACCAAATTACATCAATTCCTCACACTGGAACCAATTTTTTGCTTGGACTTGTTTCTGATTCTTTTCCCCATTCACAATACTTAAACATGTGGTAAAAGTCTCCTCTAAAGCCATGTATCTTTGCAACTATGTCTGGTTTAAATTTGAGAAGTAAACCTCACATACAGATAATATGGAAATGAAAGAGGAGAGATAAAGTACAGGCCAAAAGTTTGGACACAGCTTCTCATTCAATGTGTTGTCTTTTATTTTCATCACTAATTACATTGTAGATTCTCACTGAAGTAATGACGGCCACTCGTTTCTCTTAACTTAGCTGATTGGTTCTTGCCATAATATTAATTCTGACAGTTGTTTAACTGGGCTTGACTTCTGCACAGCACAACTGATGGCCCCAACCCCATTAAGAAGGCAAGAAATTCCATTGATTAACCCTGACTAAGTAGGGCTGGGTATTTCCAGCAAACCCACGATACGATACATATCCCATTACACATAAATTGTAAGCACTGACTCCGCTTTAATAAAAACATTTGTTTTTATTACAAGAAGAAAAAGAACAAGCATGAGTTTTAAATAATTTTTCAACTTAATAACTTTAATTCAGGTCCCCAAAGATAGTAGACTTAAGTTGAAATTTGGAACATGTGTTTTGTCATGTAGCTTGACTTCTACTTTGAACTGTGCCACTGTTAACATTACCCAAAGTGTATTTACAACAACTGTCCAAACATTGAGGCCGTATCGATTCTGTAGAATCCGTATCGATACACGTATCCCCAAGAAGTGCATGAGGATATTTTGCAGTATCGATATTTTGAGCACAGGCCTACTGACAAGGCACACCTGAGAAGTGAAAACCATTTCTGGTGACCACCTCTTGAAGCTCATAAAGAGAATGCCAAGAGTCTGCAAAGCAGTAATCAGAGCAAAGGGGGGGCTACTTTGAAGAAACTAGAATATAAGACATGTTTTCAGTTATTTCTCACTTTCATTCATAGTTTTGATACCTTCAGTGAGAATGTACAATGTAAATAGTGATAAAAAAATAAAGAAAACACACTAAATGAGAAGGTGTGTCCAAACTTTTGGCCTGTACTCTACACTGGAAATGAGTTATTTCACCCAGTGAACTGTTAGATTAGGTCTCTCTGTTGCCCTCTGGTGGATAAAAGCTAGAATTCAAACAACACAACTGTACTATTGTCATATAACGAGAAGGAGATTTACAGACAACACCCTTTAAATCCATTTTAAGATGTGCTCAGTCAGAGATTAAACTTCTTTTGCACCAGATCAGTGATAAACCCAAACATGCAAAGGCTCCAATAGAGAGATACCATCATCTTTGGGTGGATTTCAGGCCGAGTTGACCTGTCGACTGAGACCTGCACATGTTGCAGGCTGTGCCAAAACAAACAGCTGCACCCTAAACAGACTCCATCATCGCAGCTGTCCTCCTCTCCAGTCAGGGTGCCAGCCTCTCAGCGCGGCCAGTGACTGGGCTAAATACTGTGGCTCTGTTGTTCATGACAAGAGCTGGCTTTTTTTTCTTTGTTTGACGATGATCCAAAAGAATAGCAGCACACCCACACACACACAAACACTGATTTAATCAGAGCAGACACGTGGATTGAACAAAAACAACTGTGTGAGAACAGCACAAATTGCCTTTTTCTCTTATTTTGTCCTGATATTTATTTTGTGTGTCAGTGAGAAACACCAAGTGGAAAACATGTCATGTAAAGGCAGAAAGGTTTTATCGTAAGTGTAACAGAAGCATGATGTGAGGCTGTTTATTCAGAGCTGTCAGTCTAGAAAAGTGTTGATGTAGTTTTGTTCTCGCTCCGGCAGAAACACATTCAGACATTAATCAAGCTCAACAACTGTCAAACTCCACCGCACAAACGTCTCTTGGTATTTGACTAGAATTTTTGTCGTCTTTTGAGTTAAGAGCCAGCCTGCTGTCTACAATCACATGGTGTTCAACATCAGACACACTGTCTTTGGAACTCAGCATGATATAAATCACCAACAGCTCGCGTCCAATCAGTCTAAAAGTAGAACATCATAATACAGATTAGGGCTGAAAAATTTGAGAAAATAATCTAATTGCGATTTTTTTCCCCAGTATTGCAATTGCGATTCACTCTGTGATTGTTTTAATGTTCCTCATCTTATGCATTCTTAATCAAACATAAGCAGTAGATCGTTTTATAGTACAACCAATATGATATTAAATCAATCTAAGGATAAAAGATTTGAGAAAAAGTGGAAAAGTGAAGAACAGAAGCAAAATAGGTATGAAATTGTAAAAACTGGGTAAAAAAAATGGTACGAAAGCAGAAAAAAAGTTAAAAGGTGCAAAATAGGTATGAAATTGCAAAAAAAAAAGTCAAAAAAAAAATCAAAAATGACAAAGGAAAATTGATTATAGCAGCAAAATTGGGATTAAATTTCAAAAACCATGTAGAAATTCCAAACATATTCTGACAGTGGCCAAAAAAAACGATGAATGGGAGCAAGATAGGCATAAAGTTGTAAAAGCTGGGTTAAAAAAGATTAAAATGTGCATGAAATTGCACGAAACTACATCACAATGCCAAAATGTTCAACACATTTGGGGTTAAAAATATTGCACTGTCTGTGATTTTAAAATTGCAACAAGCCATATCGCGATTTAATCTAATTTGCAATTAATTGTTCAGCCCTAGTACAGATGAGGGAAATCTTCTTGGTGAACTTGTATGAAAAGCTGTGTGCATTTTTCAGTCCTTTCTGCCTTCAGCTGAAGAGAAAGGGCATCATGAAACAGGCAAGATGCAGACTGAAGGATCCTGAGGGTGATGATAGCAGAGCGAAGATGTTGGTCCAAGGTGAGCCATGCCTTCAGGCTTTACTGCGAGTGAGCCAGAGCTCCTGCACCCTGACCGAAGCCGAAACCTTTGGGACCAAAGTTCTTTGCATAGCAGCCTGTGAATGACACCAGAGAGACTGTGAAACCCTGAGCAAAATACAGACTGGAGTTTCTGTCTCTGATGGTTACTCTAACATTAATTTACAGATGGAACTGTGCAGCTTCTCTGAGTCTCTACACCTGTGTAAATGTGTGAAAGATGGTCTAATTTGAGTTACAAATGTTAAATCTAAACCCACCTGTTCAGCAAACAGCATCTTTGCACTTTGAGTTAAATATTACTGTAACTGATCACAGTATCACAAATGTAGCACTTCAGAGTAGGATTCTAGTGATTATAAAGCAATATTAAGACCCATTTTGTTACGACAGAAAAGTAGAAGTCCTTGTCAGTCAGTACTGGGGAATGTCTCAGAGTAGAGATTTTGGCATTTTACTCTGAGAGTAAATAGCAAAATGTCATCTGGACTGCTGACCTATTGTCCCTGTCTTTAGTAATTTAGGGCAACTGCTTCAGCTCTGCTGCTTAAAGATTAAGTGTTAACAGTTGTAGATTTACTGGACCCAAAGTATTGTTTAATTACACTAATCACCAAAAATGCTTTTTACTTAAAAATATTTTACAAATTGTGTTGTTTTTTTAACTTTAATTGCTCATAAGTGTGTTTAACATGCCTTCATTACTTTGGAAGTCAATGAAGTAAAATATATGAGTAAAGATAAGATTTGACCTCTTCATGTCATATCTTATTTGAGATTAGCAAACAGTTCTCTGTCATTTATTTATCTGTAGAATATTTCTTAATCTTAATCAGCCTAACATTTTTGGCATGTCTGTTAAGAAAATCATCTATAAAGGTGTCGGTTATAGGTAACCAAAGCTTTCATCAAAGTAAGCTTTTCTTCAGTAAAACACCTCTCAGTGCAGATGTAACAACAATAACAAAAATATGTGAAACTTATCATACATTCACTGACATAACCATCTTTCAAAGCTTTTATTATTTCTAATCTGGTATAACTTCTGTGCATGTATGTATAACTACAGAGCAGGAAAAGCACCGACCCAAGCAAGGCCCAAAAAGTAATTTTGACTAGATATTAGGCTTGTGCTCAAAATATCAATACGGCAAAATATCGTATCGCACTCCTTTGGGATACGTGTATCAATACGGATTCCACAGAATCGATACAGCCTAAATATTTTGACAGTTGTTGTAAAAACACTTTGGGTAATGTTAACAGTGGCACAGATCAAGGTAGAAGACGAGCTACATAATGAAGCATATGTTCTAAATTTGAACTTAGGTCTACCATCTTTGAGGATCTGAATTTATGTCTCTCAAGTTGTAGAACCACTTAAAACTCATCCGTGTTCTTTTTCTTCTTATAAGAAAAAACTAAACTTGTCAAGAATTTTGCTAAAAGCATAGTCAATGTTCATAATTTACGTGTATCAGGATACGTATCGTATCGTGAAGTTGCTGGAAATACCCAGCCCTACTAGATACCTATATTAAACCAGAAAAAATTATATAACATTATAAATTCTGTGGTAAATGTATGTCATTAATTAACAAACAACATACTTCTACAATGCCCTGTGCTATGAAAACAAACTTTACTTTAACTTGAAATAACCAAGTAAACAACATAAACCCTAAAATGATCGCAACCAAGGACTACATGATCAATTATTAAGATTTATTTTGGCAGCAGAGTATTGCTCAGTGTGTTAAATATATTAAATATAAACTGAAACACTATAGTCAGTGTCCTTCCACTTGACTCTTTTTCTCTTTGTTATCTATAACATTTTTTTCCTATTAACAAAATCCTAAAATGTGCTCACCTTGCTTCTCACCCCCTCCCCAACACACACACACCTTATGTTATAATCTCACAGTTGTCCATCTGCAGTTCTTTTTCATTGAATAACTTTACCACAGTACTTACTACTTTTAAATAGTCATCACCTACACATTGGTTTTTACTGCAGCTGAGACACACGAGGGAGCAACTTGATATTTATGATGTAAAGGAACAATACCAGCTGATGTTACAATAATGCAAGTTTATATTTGACAGGGGAGTCATAATGAAAGAGAGGAGCAAGAACGTGTGTTTATTGAGCGATTGCCCATGATCTTTACATCAATTTGAAATTTAAAGGTGCTATGAGGAGAATCTATTTCTGGCAACATAAAGACTCTGCTACCCATGAGCACGCGCGACTGTCGTAAAGACGTGACCCAAGCCAAAGCGTGTGTTTGTTGTGATGCTAATGAATGCAGCTCGGACCTTCCCCAGAACTCTGCATTGCTTTACAACTTCTTTTTTCAACAACTTACATTATGCTTAGCGACGAGGTAATGTATCTCTTTCTAGTAGCCGGTTATATATCACTACTTACAGCCCGGTGCTCTAAAATGTGTCTGACTAATATAAATTTGCTCTAGTTTTAATTGTCTTGTTCCTGAAGTTGAGTATCCAGGCCAGTCCAGCCCTGTCTGACCCGACCGCGAAGCTAAGGAGTAGCATTTATAGATAACCTATTTTGATGCTATAAAACTCATCGATAAGTGTGTATTTCGATTAGGCATATATCTTAAAGTGAGACTTTTTTGTAATTACTTAGAAACTCCTCATAGCATCTTTAATTTGAGTATTTTAAGTTACTGTGTTGTAATAACATAAATATTAAGAAATGTACACTTAGCATATTTACTCAAAGCCTTGTTAGAAATCAAAAGTCCAAACCTCACACAAGAGTTGAAGTTTTTGAAAAGTCAAGTCCTTGTTTTTTGAAAGTTTAATAAAGGGAATGTTCGATAATTGGTGCTTTCTTTTTAATGATTGCTTTAATTCTATTTTCTAACCAGAAAATTAAACCCTTGTCCAATCATTGCAGCACTTTGTTGAAATAGGCAGACCTTTACAGAAGATTTCTCCTTCTCTGTCAGCCAGGGTCGTGGATTCGAGTCCTTTTCCACACTTGGCACATCGGAAGCAGCTTTTATGCCAGGACTGATGGGAGGGAGGAGGGTTTTTTTAACTCTTAAATCATCATAAATCAAAGGTAACATTCATAACTTGTTAACTACACATTCAAAAACATCTCACATTGCCTCCTCCGATGACCTTCTCAGCTGCATACACTGTTTTCCCACATCGAGGACAAACTTCTGAGCCTCCTAGCTTTGTGGCAAACTTTGAGGCGTTAGGGTTGTTGGTAGGGCGATGAGGAGCTTGTCTGTCAAGAAAAAACGGATTTAAATAACACAGGCAGCTTAGACAATAGCCTAAAAAATCTACTAATGCAACAATGGATCCTTTTTGTGATGCATCCCAAAGGTGAAACTTAAAGGTGTAGTCAGCGATATTCTAATCTTCTAATCTAATGCACTATTTGTCAAAATCACCGTATTTCTCCTCTCCATCCACAAGATGTCCCCACTGACAGCATGTTGAAAAAAAGTCCAGTTTCAATACACAGCCTTGACTCTGAATTTCAGCAGGTAAATACTGTGGCTTGGGCCGAGTTACCAAAACAGGGTACACGACCCCACATCCAGGGGGCGATCATACTCATGCGCAGGTCAGACAGAGGGGGGAGGGGGAGTCGTAGGTTGTGTAGCGTGCGCAGTTAGCGTAAGAGAGATATACAATATGTGCAGTAGCAATGGCTGAAAACGAGAAAGAAAAATTCAGAGGAGCAGAAAGTGAAAAAGAAGGGCTATGACCATGAAAGAGCGAAGACCCAGGTCAACATTGGTGTTGCTTTTCGACGGTGGAGGGAACTCTGCGAATTGAAAGACCTGAAAACGGACGCGGATGTCGCCATCTGTCTGCTGGCTATGTAAGCAACATTAGCTTTTTGGTGCTTCACATAACAGTAACAGCTGTCGGGCATTCATCTTATTGTCTAATCTGCCAGAATGTACTGTTGTCGTGAAGTTATCAATAATGTCAGTCGAGTTGTCTGACGAGTCACGGTTACCTTAGCTACGTTGGTCAGCTACGCAGTTTCTACGGCCGTTTCCATGACGATGCACGTCCATCAGCTTTCGGGGATGGAGCCAGGGGTAAGGTATGAAGGGAGAGGCGGGTCTAAATTCGTTTATAAACAACCTCTCCACTCGTTTTGTCTCACATCGCTGACTACACCTTTAAAGATCCCATGTTCTACTAACCTAATTATCTTTACTTTTAATGTTGTTAGTAGGGGATCTGGGAGCAGAACATGAAACCTTTACTAAATTCTTGGTTCAAGAAGAAATGAGTTCTGCCTCTTAATAGAAAGTGCCCACAGTATTTCACTTCCTGGGTTTTATGATGTCATAACCATACAGCCTCCACTTACATTTGTGTGATGAGGTGACTGTCTTAAAGTCCGCTCCTCAGACTGTGACCCCTCCTGTTATACATCATTTGGCGGCCAATCAGGGCAGAGGTCATTATGAAAGCCTCTGGTAGCCTCCCCTCCCTCTCAGAACAGTGTTTTCAAAGAGGAGGGAAAAAGAGCTGCACTTGATCCTCTACAGAGATTACATTTAATTTTTTATTCAACTTAAATCAGATCACTGCTTAATAGTTACCCAAGACATGATTTAAATGGGCAAGCACAGCAGGACATGGGACCTTTAAGTCACCATTGGTAAATGTAATTTTGTTTTGATTCATCTTTAACCTGAAAATAACTCAATGAAAACATTACATGTCATCTTTTCATGAAAAAACCTGCACACTGTTCTGAGTTTTAGAGTCACAGGGGCTTATCTAATGTTTCACTCACATTTCAGGCTTGATTCCCAGTCCCTCTCCTGTGTCCATACTCAGCGTGCCAGCCCCACCTCCAAAGCCGTAACCTTTTGGCCCATATTTCTTGCCGTAGCACGATTTGCAGTAGATCTCATCCACATGAACAGCTACTGTGGTGCTGTCCAAGTTCTTCTTACACACCACTAAAAAAGACAGACAGAAAAGAATATTCAAGGAATTGGAGCTTACAAATAATTGAATTCCCCACAGACCAGTAACAGACTTTGAGTAATATGTTCATGAGTATGTTTGCTGGTTACACAGTTCTGTATTTTAATGTCTTGGTTCTTGTTTCATTTGAAAGTTAAATTTCTCTTTTAAAAACTCAAACATAGCTTTGTGAACAAGTCAAGAGATCTGAATCATGTAATATCCAACAGTTAACTTTTCATTTCTCTTCAGCTGTTTTTACCTTCTCAAAGGAGGTTATATTTTTGTCAGCACTTGTTTGTTTGTCCATTGTTTGTTAGCAAGCTAACACATCAACTTATGAACAGATTTTGCGGACATTTTCCGGGAATGTCAGTCATGGCACTAGAGAGAAATGAAACGATATTGGTGGTAATCCAGGATATATTGCAAAGGATTTACACTAATAACTCAATAAGTCTCACACATATTTTGATGACATTTTCAGTGTGTATTGGTGATGGCGCAGGTGAGACGTCATAACATTTTGGTGGTGATCTGAATCCAGATATTGATTCAGGAATTTTTCAAGGATGTCTAAAATGTTAGATAGGGCGGTCTTCCATATTTTTGACAATAGCTCTCCTGACAGTTGGAAAAGCCTTTGCAGAGGTCTATGCTCTCAGAGCACTTTAAGTTTTAATTTACTTCACGGTATAGCAGGTTATATTTTCTGTGATTATAACTTTTGTTCTCACTCAAAATCAACCAGCAGTTCCTAGATTTGTTTTAAAGTTAAAGCAAGAAGGAGACAACAGTTATCTTCATTTAAAGCTAGGGTCTACAATCTGAAAACCAGTTTGGCTGTTGAGGCAGATTTGAAAAACGCAGCCTGCCCCCCCCTTCACTCATCTCTCCCCTTCGTGTTCCAAGATCCCGCCCCCCAGCTCGTGTCGCCTCGTAACAACACGCCCCCTCTGGCAGTGCAATAAGCCGGTAGTAAATATCAGCAGCAACAACAATGAGATTTCTTATAGCTGAAACTAACAAACACAACAGTCATCCCCCTGGTAACACACAGCGGTAGCCATTTCAATTGGACCGGCTGCGAAGCGGGTCTGGCGTCATCACTGTTAGCCGATCAGAGCAGAGCTGATTGTGGGCGAGGATTTACGTTTCTCAGCGTGTCTTCACCAGCTCAGTTTACAATGCTAACGATGCGTGGCTAACTTATGCTAAAATCTATTGACAGAGCCTACCCGCTCCGACCAACAACGTTCAGTCATTAGCCAGTATAGGCACAGACTAACCAGTTATTCAGCAGACATCTCCCACTGTAGTAAACAAAGCTATTACCTGTTCAACCAGGTGCGGGCTGGTCATCTGGATGTTCTGGAGTATACAAGAACGGCCGGTGCTGCGGCCATTCGGCAGCTGTCGGCCAGTGCTGCACTGGCCGCCGGCCAATGGCCGTTCGGCAGCCGGCACAGTGTTCAGTCCCAAATCATTCTGCAGCTTTTTCCACCGTACGATTCTCCAATGCTGAGTTTCTGTTGGGACCTGTATTGCTCCTATTTCTTCCGTACTTCAGCCTTTTCCTCGGAACTTTTACGTTTCCTTCCCTTCGCTGTAGAGGATAACAGAAGCGGCCTCCTGGTGACGGTGCTGCTCCTCTCCAGCAGCTAGCTCCAGCAGCTAGCTGTGCTGCTAGCTGCTCACCGGTACATGAGGGAGGTAGTGGGGAGGAAGCAGGACCATGGGCGAGACGGTGCAGAGCAGAGGAGACAGGGGATTGGATTGACTCACGGACCAATTGGCGGTTCAGATTGGTCAACTATTATGCTGCTTTGCAGCAGATATACTGAATGGATTTTTTTCATTCTTTTTGGTCTTTATATTGCGTAGATCGGACCATAGGAACATAACGGCCTTATAAACGGTGTTATTAAGATGTACCAAGCTTCCAAATCATAGACCATAGCTGTAAGACAAGACAAAAACACTTTTCCTAACTATTAGCAGTTAATAGTTACTGAATTAAAAAAAACTCCTTGGAAAAATGTAAATGTAGACACGTTAACCAAGAATTATATTTACAGTAGTAAGTGAGTCATAAGTTCTCATCAATTCCCTCATTTATTTCTTTGGATTGTCTGTGGAGAATAAAGTTGTCTAATTCCTTTTCTAGAGGCAACAATGTCAAACACATGGTTCTTTTGACCAGTGAGGTGCTGCACAGACAAATGCCTTTGCAAGGTGCTTGTGTTTATTTCTTGAAATCTCACCGACAATGGATGTCGTTGATCTTTCATCATTATAGGAAAATTAAGCCACAGTTTTGAGACATTTCTGTCTCCTGACTAATATTGTGTGTCCGTAATGTGACGACTGCATATGTGCACATTGTAGTTGTGATGATAAAATTTCAGACTTAGTGTGAGACTGTCTTTGTGTGTATGTGAAACTAGAACTATGTCCTGCTCCCTCACATACCCCAGAGCACTCTGTATGGCAGACGTATCACGTCCTTGTGGGATTAATACAAATGTCTGGAGGTGTAATGATGGTGGAACTTTGTTGTGGTGTCTTTGCATAAATGCACTGTGCCGAGGGGCTGGAATCAGAGTGGATAGTGGCAAAGAGACATAAAGATGAAGTAAAATAAACCATATAAAACAAGGACATTATTAAAGTACCCTAGCTGACAGTAAAACCCTCAAATGAAGACGATATTCAAATACCATCTCTAAATTTAAATAAAGTGTAACAGATCTATGAATAGTCTGTTAGTAATTAGAAATCTCAACTACAACATCCAGACTGTATTAAAACTACTTATATTTCCTTTTTAAGCTCACAAGCATTTTCATCCCCTCATGGAAAAGCTCTTTGACAGCTCTTGACATTTCTCCATGGACGTCTTGGTGTGACATTGCCGTAAACTATGAGTGGCATTTCAAAGAAGAGTATGGCAAATCCACCACATGCTAAGCTGCCTCAGATAAATACTAGTCCGAGCTGTGGGGAAGTGTGTGTATCTCCCTCTGCCTTATAAGGAAGACCAATCCTTTATCACATGTTTCCACTGAATCCAAATAAGGACAGAGACGTCCGAGTGAAAACCTGCAGATGATCACTTTTCATCCCTCATTGCCAAATACTTCTCATTCCACCTCGTCTCTTCTTGTGATTCCAGGGTGGTTTACGTAGTGGGAGGGGGTGGTGGGATAAAGCAGATTACCTGAAAACTTAAATACTCACTGCACAGAAAGCAGGATTTATGCCAGCTCTTTCCCTCGCACTGCACTTCCTCAGCGAAGTAGACAGTTTTCTGGCAGCAGCCACACTTGTTTCCTCCTCCGAAAGGCATCCTGTGGGCGCACGGGGAGAGCTTTGTGTGTACATTTTTCATTCATTATATACACAACACCACTCTACTGTGGTACATAAAGCAGACTGAGAACATCTGAAACACTTCAGGCTAGAAGCAACGATATCTATAAAAGGAAGTAACAGTTTGCCGGGATGTTCCTGACAGTCTGATAGCTGGAGGAGCTTTCAGGCCTGTTTGTAAAATGCAAATTACCCACTGGCACCAAACCTACTCCTACAGACAGACTGACGTCACACAAGGAATCAGATGTCTTATATGGTGATGATGACATAATGTTCAAAAGGCGTCAGCCATTCAAAAATCTATCCCCTTGATCACTGTGGATAAACAGGAAATTCTCTGCATTTCATTCGGTTATCTCACTTTTTGACCGCCTTGACCTCAAATGAACCAACATACCAAGGACTCAAGTTTTTTTTTTTTCTGAAAACATTTAATGAAAAAAAATGTTAAAGAAATAATTCTGAGATAGCTTAGCTTAGTGTCTAAGTTTCTGGGTTGTGTTTTTTCGGTGGGAAGTTGAATCTTTTTTGTTGATTTGTTTCCTGTTTTATACTTTTCCTCCTAAGGCTCAAGACTGAGCAGTGGAAACCAAAACTTTTATCTTCAAATTCAAAATATACACTCACCAGCCATTTAAGTAGGTACATATGATACATATGATATGATATATTAGCTGACATTATTCCACATGTATCCTTTTCACTCTCCTACCAACCACAGAACACTACAGCTGATGGCCCTGCAGCATCGTCTGTCAGCTGGTCCAAGTAGGGAGTTCTCTGTGATCCCGTCTAGGTGGGACTAATGTTCTCACTAACTTAATGTTCCCACACGGACATGAGTTGTCACTCTGTGAACCAGGTGTCATCACACACCCATACAACACTGATTGGCTGTCATGGCACAGCCACATGCAACATCGCCTGAAAAGTTCACATTTTTAAACTTTGGCGACCTGGTAACACGACCAAGTTGGCCAGATCACATCTGTGGCATCACGGGTGGATTAGCCCCGCCCCATCGCGGCTTTACATTGACTTTGCAGAGTGATAGGCCAGGTCGGCAAGTTGCGTTCAGTACTTGATATGTACTTAAGAGTAAATATCTAATGAGTGGCAGTGTTCCTGGCAAAAGTGCCTTGTTGATGCCAGAGGTCAGGGTAAATTGGACAGAATGGTTTGAGATGATAGAGAGGCAAGACACCCTCAAATAACCCTTTCTTACAATATAGGTATGCACTGCAGAGGGTAGTGTGTTACTCAAGACCGGTCTTTTGACCACATTTTGAAGGTCTTGGTCTTGTTTTGGATTCAAGATTATTTTTACTCTGTGTTGTCTTGGTACCGGACTGGCAAGTCTTGGTCTCAGATAGTGTGGTCTTGAGCACAACACTAGCAGAGGGCCACAATATGACGAATCTTGAAGCAGGAGACCACACTGGGTGCCCCTCTTGTCAGTCAAGAAGAGGAAACTTAGGCTCCAATTCCCATGGACTCATCAAAGTTGGGCAGCAGGAGATTGGGAAAACGCAGTCAGGTCTATTGAGTCTTAATAATGTGCGACTTTCAGATGGCAGGGTCAGAATTTGCTCTAAACATCATGAAAGCCCGGATCCATGGTGTAATAGGAATATTGGCTGGCACACTTTTGAGCCCTTGGTAGCACTTTTGATCAATGATGAAACACCACAGCTTTCCTGAGTATTGTCGCTGACCATGTCCATCCCTTTGTGATAACAGTGGGCCTGTCTTCTGATGGCCACCTCCAGCTGAATAACACTTCATGACGCAAAACTTAAATCATCTCAAACTGCTTTCTTGACAATAGTGTGAGTTCACTGTACTCCGGAGGCTTCCAGAGGCCTCAGACTTCTTCATTCTGTCTAAATAGCACAAATGCCATGGCAACATCTGGAAAAGTTTGTGGAACTAGCAACATTTAAGGGTTTCCCCTGATCTTTGCCAGTTTACTAAGTTTTCCAAATGTTGTTTACATATTTGTGCAATTCAACTGTGCTCTCTCTCCCTTTGCTCTAAACATGAGTGAAAATGATGAAGGTCTGTACTTTTCAATCCTGTCAACCATTAAAATAATTGAGATTTGATTGTTTTTAAGCACATGACCTCTCCGAGTATTGAAAATTGTGCCAACCACATAATAAAGAAATTGTGTCACTTATTTTTCTATAAATAAGACATGTGTAGGAGTTTGTCTTGAGTTTTCCAAATCAATTTTTCAAAGCGTAGAAAACTTCCCAGAGTTTACAGAAAAATATTGTTACTTTTGGCTTGTATCTTACCCAAGAATATTAAGATATGATTTTAAGTCTGTATTGCCCGGTTCTATACTTCATTTATCTAAAGTAACACTAATTTTAAAGTGTTTTAACTAAACCAAATAAGGATTATGTTTAAATCAGCATAAAATCAAAAGTTAATCCATCAATTGGACAGTCTACTTGTTAAGTCTATGAATATTGTTCTGAGATAATTAACTTAGCATTTGTATTTTAAATTAAATCAAACTTACCTGTTGTTTGGTGAAGGCTGGTCCTCTCTGAGGTTGTTTTAACAGATGAGTGAGTTGTGAAGAGACTCTGGTCTGATGAGAGGAAGCAGAGAGAGGCTGAGAGGAGGACACCAGGCTGAACTGAGGGAGGAGGAGTCAGGGCAGACAGACAATCAGAGGAAGGAGGAAAAAAAGAGAAACAGAGAGGATAATGTCTGATGGACCAGAGGACTGGAGATTTTATAGGTTTAATGTCTGCTTTGTGTCTCGGAAACTATTCACCATCTACTCTGGCATTGCAGTTGAAGGGTTAAGAGCAACACATGGAGTCTTCCTTGGGTTGTTTTTTAAGTTAACCGCACTGTTGAGTCTTAGGGTATGACGAGTGTCAGTGACCTCTGGTGGAAAGAGGAGACATCAGCTCAAAGTAACTGGACTTCAATACAAGTGAAGTTAGTAAACTCCCAGTCTTCCTATTGGGTACTTTAAGGGATAGTTTAAGATGTTTAAGATGTTTTACAAGTTTATCATGATCACTGACATGGCAAATAATAAATATAAATATATGATTATATATATATGTATATATATTAGGGGTGTGCGATATGATGATATTATATCGTTAAGGATTATAACGTGGGGATGATCTCATAAAGCAGGAAGATCGTCAGATCGTCTGTGTGGGCGCAGAGACTTTGACGCACACCCACTAGCCAATCGTAGCACATTACGCACAGTGGTCGTATCTCCTGTTTGGTTACGTAGCGTGAAGCCATGGCGGAAAGAGAAAAGGAGATAAAAGCTTGAAGATGTGTGAACAAAAATCTGTTCTAAAGCTGCTGTATTATTCACTCAGATTATAGTCATTGCTGTTAGATAACATTTGTTTTAAATTGTTGCTCTTTAAGAGATAATGTTGATATTGTTGTTCATTACCTTTTATGTTTACATTTATTGCACATTTTTATAAAAACTGCACTATTTAAATTGAAACCTGTTCAGAAAGTTTCTTTGGCTTTAATTGTCTTTTTCTCTTTTAGGGTTTTACACGTTTTATATGCTAAACATAGGGAAAAGATGGTCAAACATGCAAATTAGTCTAGAAAAATCAACATAAAAAAGACTTGTGATGAAATCGTGATCGTGATTTTATTTTTAAAATATCGTGATATGATATTTTTGTCATATCGCCCACCCCTAAAACATATATATATTTATATGTATATATATATATATATATGTGTGTGTATATATATATATATATGTGTGTGTGTATATATATATGTATATATATGTATATATATATATGTATATATATATATGTATTTATATATGTGTCTGTATATATGTATATATATATGTATATATATATATGTATATATATGTATATATATATATATGTATATATATATATGTATGTATATATATGTGTATATATATATATGAATATGTATAGGAGTGTATATATATCTATATATATATATATATATATATATATATATATATATATCTATATATATATATATATATATATATATATATGTATATGTATATATATATATATATGTGTGTGTGTATATATGTATATATATATATATATATATATATATATATATATATATACATATGCTTTGATATTGAGGTTGATTGACTCTAGAAATGTGCGCTTTAGCTTTAATGAACCAATTCATTCTAGCCCTGACAAGATAACACCAGAATTTACAGGTTAAATAATCACTTCTTTAGTGTACTTTATTTTCTGGCTGCGGTGCCTCATGGGAGAGTGGATGAAGTAATAACAAGGATAGTGTGAGAACTAACATATACAAGAAAAAGCATGGACTAGATATCAACCTGCCAATTTTAAGGACAACAAGGTTGATGGATGCTTTCATGATACTCTACTACCTGGAAGTAAGCCAGCACAGTAGACCAATGACATCTGGTAATTTATATACAGTCATTTGGTCGGGCAGTATATTAACATAAAAAAAGAAAGTTAAAGTTCTATTCTGATATAAACTGCTGATGATCTTTATTAATCTGTACAATATCCCCATTGTCCCTACTGTTGAAACAGCATGCATCTCGAAATGAAAAATGGTGATTTTCTTCAAATGAATCAAAACATCCATTTAATACAGACTTTTCATTTCTCATCTGTCACAGTCCAAGGCTTACAGATAACATCAGGCCCCCTGGTGATGCTAAGCTGCTGCAGCCATCTTTCCTTCTTACTTGTTCCAGGGCATCACTTTCCTTTTTATCCGTCTGATCTTTAATTATTGTGACACATGGTTTTTGGGATCAAGGTCAGATGTCTGATTTGGCAAGTTTGGAAGCACTTCTCTGGCACTCGTAAGATGTGCATGTTTCTTAAGCATCAGTTTATTTTTGTTGAACTGAAGAACTATCATAAAAATTTGGGGGTCATGAAGAAAAAAGGATGAGCGAAGCTGAACTGTTCACCAAATATGGCTGTGAGTTTCAAAGAACATTAAACGTGGATGTTCATTGAGACCTCGTGGTTGGAGAGTCCTGCCAAAACTGCTAAAAGGACATTCTCTCTGGACTGAAAAGATGTCTGCACTTGATTGGATAAAGTCACCGAATGTGAAAATGAACAACACACGGTTGTTAACTTTGTCAGGCTAAGGAGACTCAGTCCTTTTGTGACAGAACATTGAGGGTTTGATGTCTTTGCACTTCGTTATATCCGACTCTTTTATGCCAGAACTCCTGCAGTGGACGTCTGTGTGGCTGAGTGTTCTCACTCAGTGACTGCATAAGATGTGTTTGTACTCCCTCATGATGCCTTTGAAGAGTTTTTTTTTTTACAGAGAAAGCAGTCATATCTAGTCTGATCCAAAGGGAAACACTGCTACCTTAAAAGGTGGTATCACTGAATACATGGGATGTCTAATGTTTGTTTGTTGATGACTGTCTTTGGGGTCTCACTGAAGAGATTTAATGCAGCTGTGTAACCTGAGACAGTCGCACATTTTTCACAAAGGGACTTAAATCTGTAACGTACTGACATACCAACACGACTAATGCCTACCTGGCCATACCATAACACAGAATTTAATGGCATATTTGGTACTACACACCAGTGGTGATTGCTCTAAGACTGCAAGGGAAGCTCAGCTTCCCCTAAAATGTCCCCAAAAAAAGTGGTGATTTGTACTGCTGTGTGTACATTTCATTGACTAAATATGCGCTAGAATGCCTTCATCTTTTGTTCTGAATCAGCTACTTATCACAGGTAACTGGCGCAACTTCCTTCTCATTCATCCCCGCGGCGTCTCAGTGCTTTAACACAGTCGGATGCTGAGCGTCTTCTGACTTCGATGGGGAAGCGTAGACTGGGTTGTTCCACTGTGGAAACTGGACGGTCATTGGATAAACACTGGGCTTTGTCCCACCCATCGGACGCTCAGCGTCTCTGAGGGTCTATGGAGGCAGTGGGCTGGCCTGGACGCTCGGCTTCTGAATGATGATTGGATCATCTGTCTGAGGCTGAATCCCTTTTTGATTGACAGTGAAATGAGCCAATCAGCGATCTTGAAGTATAACCCTCCACCGGGGCATCTTCTAAGCTTTACAGTCAGTTGTTCTGGACTGATCCAGAGGCTTTATCGATCACCAGCGACTTTATCTTTTTCAAAAACGACTAGTGTTGTGTTTGAAGATTCTCTCCTGTCACTTTTTCTTTTCACCAATGAGCAGCTGCAGCTGGGGAGCTTCTACCCTTGTCACTCACACTCAGCCTGTCAAACAGTAGTTTCACGTAGCAGCTCCAGCTGATAGCAAGCTGCACATAATGGCAGAATTTACATTTAAATAAATAAACAAATTTATGATGTAGGCCGGAAAAAAATGAGCTTCCCCCCCTTGACTGACCAGCAGCCGCCTCTGCTACACACCATGTGTCAGAGCAAAAGATGCTGAACCTTCTCTGCTAAGTTGCATGCCTGCTGTCCACACTGTCTCTATTAAAATTTAATTCCATGTCCTGTGTTTCCTCTTGTAAACATTACATCAAGTGCTTTAACTATAGCTGAAAAAATGGGCATGAAGTGCTTCACATTGATAAGAGGTGGTCTCAAAGGCTCATAAGTACACAGCTTTCTGAAGACTGATGACAGCTCCTTTATTTCTGTTTTTATAAACAAGCTCTGCTGAGTGAGACAAGTCAAAGAAAAACAGGAACATTTATCAAACTCTCCGTCAAAATCCCTCTTTTGCTGACTCATGTTTTGGCGCAATGATGGGAAAAATAGAAATGAGACATCAAGGTCAAACATCATATTACATTACACAGCATTTTGGCACATGGTGTTACTTGCTAACAGGTAGGACACTCACATATAATTTGATGTATTTAGGCTGATGTTGTCCCTGACATTAAATTTGATTAATATTGCGAATTTGTTAGTATACATTTTTGTTTTATTTATTACAGTATTCACTCCCAGGTTGTTTGGGAAAGTTGTTCTAAGCTGTTCCCGGTTTGGTTTGGTTCATTTGAATTTGTATAAAAACAGCAGTCGAACCCTGTTTTGGTACAAATGACCAAACATGCTTGCCTGAAAGAGGTGGTCTTGGCTTGCTTCCAATCAACTCCTCAACTTGTTTGTTTTGTAGTAAGGGTACAGTCAACCCAGCAACCAAAGCAAACCGGCTGTCAAATGAAGTCATTACACCGCTGTAGAAGTATAAAGCGGGATACACATATAAATATTATCGGTCCGTTTTTGTCCCGGCTTCCCCCCTTACCAACCAATGATAGCAAATGCCAGATTAGAATAGAATAAAATAGTTCTTTATTGTCACTATTCAAACATGTTAGGTAACCGAGTTTGTGCAGTGAAACAACATTTGGCATCCTCTGTGGCAGCATAGGAGGGCAGTAAACATTAAGTGGGCAAGTTATAAAAGGAAGTTAAATAAATACAAATAAAAACAGGAATTTTATGCACATCAGGGAATTTAGAGCATTGAAAGTGGCTGTGCAAGAAATGTCCAGGGCAAACTCACAGAGGTGTTACACATTAAAGTGACTAGTAAAAGTAATTGTGGATTTTAAAGTGACAGTGTGCCATTGAACATCGAACATCATGTCTTATAAGATTATCTTACAGGATTCTCCTGTGGTCTGAAGTGTGTTAAGACTAAAATGGCCCCGATAATTGGCTCTGAAATGGGTAAGGGTTGACTATCATTAAAATTAAACTTGTTCAGTACTGACTGAGGAAAAAGGAAGCAGGCGTGAATTAAAAAAAAAAAAAAAAAAGCACTGCTGACCGGAAACATAAACATACAGTTTGGTGGACCTAAGAAGCGGAGGACCAGCTCATGTGTTCACAATAATCTCCTGGATTTTTTCCACAGTCTTTTCTTTTTTTTAGTTCCTGATTTTCCATCAAAAAAAGTCCAAAGATGACCATCATTCCCTCTTTTAGTAGGTTCTCTGCCATGTTGCGTGTTGTGTTTTCTAGTTGTTGTGTTGCGACCAGCTCTTAGGGGAAAAGGGAAGTAACATAAAAACCAAGAGATTATGTCCCGCACTGAAGCTCCCTTGCCGTGGTCCCCGCTAAGTGTGGCTAAATCGGTTGGATCTAAATAACTTCTGAAGGACTCCGAGCTGCACGATGTTTGTCTGAGTGAGTATATGAGCATGCACACGCCTATAAATAAGGTCCAGGTGTCAAAAAAACGGAGTTGCCCTTTAACAAACCAAACAAGCGTGTGAGCAATATATATACCAGTCAAACAACAACTAGTGTCTCAAATCACACAGAGTTTCTAAGAGTTTACAACAGTTAACAGATCTCACAATGTCTAACAATGTCTCTCTAAATCGTGAGCACGGCTGGTTACAGCTTGCTGCTGGGGATCTGGTCCATCTCGCTTTTATACGACCCGTTAGGCTCCTCCGATTGGCTGGTTTCAGTCTGACCAATCAGGGTCCTTCAGCGCACCTAACCGAATCAGTCGGCCTGCCGCAGCAGCGACCTGAGAAATGAGACACTCACGCACACAATCACACTAACACACGCTGGCTTGAGCACACACACACACACACACACTCACACACAAAAGGGAGAGAGAGAGACTCCAATACGGCAGTGGCCATAACATGTTGCCATAGACAACGTTTGTGGTTGTTGCTGTGCTTCTTCTTTTTTGTTTTTGATAAATCACGTTTGATCACATGAGATTTCTGTCTTTGAGGACTAGATACTAGATCTGTGGTGGGGCAGAATACTTATGCGTGATGTGTGTTGAGATTTTGGGAGCACACCACACACAGTGCCATCAAAACTGTTCAATAGGGCTGTAAAGTCCAAGTCGAACGGGTTGACTAATTGGTCGATGCGTGCTCAGTCAACCAAAATTCTGATTGGTCGACCAAATGTGTCAATTTTTTTTTTCCCCCTGCAGTTCATTTCATCAGGAGAAACGTATCAAGTGAAATGGGGGTATTTTCTGAGCACCCCTATTTCACAGGTAACATCATGTCTCAGAATATCATTTTAATGTATTTATAGTTCATTTCAATATTTTTATTTAAGAACATTTCAATATTCTAGTCTATTTGGTCAATTTTTGGTCGACAATTGCAGTGTTTTAGTCGACCAACAATTTCTTTGGTTGATTACAGCCCTACTGTTTGTTTTGGTCCTCTCTGACTGGGGTGCAATCTGTTCAGATTTTGGGATGAAGGTTAAGGTTTTTGGAGAACTTTGAAAAATTCTTTATTGCGTGCTTATATATTACTACGAATCACACTATCACAAAAATCCCCTTAACCAGTCGTGTACTTCACTTCTTGGTGTTGCACTAAGAAAGCAAAATGAATGATTGGTTGTGTCCAGTTTTTTCTTTTTTTAAGTTTTATTTGAACAAATGTCTCACTTGTGTAACCAGTTTCTGTGTTTCACGAATAAACACTTGTATGTGCATGCCATGGCTTGATGCCCAAAGACTTCTTGAACATTGTATGGCTGGCATTTCCTCCTGACCTCATGCACTCTGACATTCAACAATCGTGCAGGGAGTGGTCACTGTCTCTATTTTATCAGAACATCACACATGTGACCTTTACAAGATGGATGGTCAGCTTTACTCTAGTTTATCCTGCCATACGCCAAATATACCCTCCAAAACTACGATTTCATGCTTTCAGGAGCTTTTCTGCCCATTTTGATGAATTGTGCTCTGATCTAATCACTTCCTGCCCCACTCACTGTAACAGGAGGATGAGCAGAGGTGAAACTGATACGGAGGCTGCAGTCGATACGATCCGGGAAGTAAAATCCAGCAGAGGAGATGCTGCTCACTCTGCCACCCTCTCCCTCTCTCCCTCTCTGCCTCTCTCTTCAAGCCCTCCAGTCTCTTCACACTCATAGGAAGAGACAATGATGAACTCAAGAAGCCTATTTATAGCCGCCGATTGGCCAACACTAGCCCTCTGTTTCTGCGCGGTGGACATCCGCACTGGCTACTTGTGTAGTACGTGCACATGTGATCCTGCTCATGACTGAGAGGGGCTGCCGAGGAGCGGAGCGAGAGAGTCTGAATGGATCCAATCCAGAGGGAGAGGAGAGGATAAGAGGCAGAGAGATAAGAAGAAGAGGCAGGGACAAGGCTAGGCTCAGGTCCATCCCTCAGAGGACGCAGGAGGAGGAGGAGGAGTGTCGGGTGCATGCTGGAGGAGTCTCATGGAGGAATTCAACACTCTCCTTATTTTTTATTTTTTGGCTGTGACCTGATGTGGAGCCAGGACTCCTCCCCAAGCAGTGGTCTCTCTGCCGGCAGTGTTTCTCTCTGAGGCTTTGCCAAGTTGTCAGGTGAGGAGAAGCTGGAGGAGGTGAGATGGCTCCACATGAGGAGTGTTTTGAATAGCAACCAGCTGCAAATGGGCTCGTGTTCGTGTGTGATCTGAGTGTTAAATCCACTGTTGCTGTTACTGAGTTGTTGCTCCTGGAATTTAGTACAACTGGATGTTTTAAATGTGCTTTCACTTTCATACAGAGCAGAAACACAGATTTGGGTAGCAGACAGAACAGTAGTTTAATGTCTTTAGTCACTACTTTGATGGAGAGCCTAAATGTTCCAGCAGCTGTGTAGCTCAGTCTGTAAGCACTAGCAGAACTTGGTGTGTTAGATGAGGACAGAAGGGTGGATGGTTCAAGTCCTGATCAACCTGTTCTTGGAGGTTGGATGGAAGCTGGGGAGGAGCCGGCTGAGCTGTTTGGGCACTGCCTGGTGGTGCCTGTTGCCTCTGGAGCCTTTATTATACGTGAACACCCAGACCTCACCTGACCAAAATCATCTGGACAAATCTTGCTAATGTGTGAAACTGAGTGTTATTCATAAAGTTTGCAGCATTGAAGCTCGTTTGCTGTTTTGGTTTGACTTTACCAAGCTATGCTAATTTTTAAGACATTCTTAAGAAACTGCTAGACCCACCTTAAAATTAATTCAACTGGTTAAAAAAAAAAAAAAAGACTTTGCTGCAACTCAAGATAATTTCATGCAGCTGGTTAATCTGGTTGTTTGTCTAAATTTGATTTAGTTTCACCGAACTGAAGCATCTTTTTCATTATTTGAGTGTAGTCACTTATTGTTTATTTTTCATCTGCTTTGACTTTATACAATTATACTATAATATTCTATTTTTCTAAACAATTTAAATGGATTACATCAAGTACTCCACGTATTAATAGTTGATATTATTGCTTTTTTACTATTCTGGTTAATATTTAACATGAGACATTAACGCACTGCATAGAAATAGTTTTCTTTCTTTTATCTCAGACATGTAGATTTTTCACGTACCTTGACATGTTTCGGCGGAAACTTCTGCCTTCCTCAGAAGTGTCACCAGATGAGAGGTGTGATGCGTTAAATCAGCTGGTGTTACGGCTGTCTGTTCGCCTCTGCAGGACGCTGCTCCAGGTGTGTGAGAGCATATAAGCCCCCTCGTCCCTGTTCATTATCCCTGAGCCCTGTTTCCTTATCTCGATGGCTTCCCTTATGCAGCGTGGATGTTTGTTGTCCTTGGTGCAGATAACTCTGGCCTTGTCCAGGTCCATAATATGTTTTTCTCTTATGCAGTGGTCCGTTATGGCAGATTTATCGTTTTCCTGATGTGCTTTTTTTTAACCGATCTTGTTTTTTCTTGTTCCTGGTTCTATTTCCCACTCCTTGTGATGTTCTCTCTTTCGTGTGCTGAAACTCCTCCCCGTCTCCCCAATGTATGCTTTATTGCGAGCTTGGCATGGTGTCTCGTGTATGACATATATCAAAGTATGTTCCGTTTTCTATAGCTAGTTAGTGGGGAGTGTTGAAGGGGTTTTTGGTATTCTTAAAGATATTTTCTCCCAAAATACAGATTAGTTAAACACTAATTACAAAAAACATCAGTAGACATTTTTGTTGTATTTATACTATAGAAAAATCAAATGAACAAACTGTATGTATACACTACCTAAACATGAATACATCTGTGAGACAGAGTGCTTCCTAAACTGCTGATTTATCTATTATATTACTAAACACTTATTTTATTGATGTTGCATTTGAGATAGCTTGCTGGTAAATTATGTATCCATCCCATCTTACAATCATTTATCTGTGCTGTCTTTGAACACAGAGTGAAACTGTGTGTCACCTAGCTAAGAGGGTTAATTAACCTTCTTCCAGCCAATCCAGACACAGATTTTAACATTTGGTAACACTTCAGTTTTGGTTGAATTAGCTGCAAATGCTAATGCGCTTCTGTTCACTCTGCAATAACTGATGAATGTTGTGCACCAGTGGAATTATTAAATGGTGTTGTGACACTGGACTAGCATTGATGATAAGCTACTTTTTAGATCTTGCTGGGATTAGATGTTTAATGCAGGAAAAGGTTCTTTACCCCAAGATATTGATTAACAGTCACACAAAGAATCACAGCTCAATGAAAATACTACAATTTACAAGAGAGTCTTGAATGGTGGGTGCTGTACTCAGTTGTTTCATAATATTGAGAATTGACCGTTATGTTGATAGATGGATGTTGCTATTTTATTAGGAAATTAAAACCCCAATCAGATTTTCTTTTCATTCCAAGTCCCCAAAGACACTGACTGCTGCTGATACATTTTTCCAAAGCCAGAGAAAAGATGCTTAAATGGTCTTTGATATATCTCAGTTTTAAATTGCTGGGAAAGCAACAGATTTCACTTCCAAACAGCTGTTTCTGAACAATCTGTCTTTTTAAAGCATAGTTTGATTCTCCAATTTTATCTCACACTGTAAAGATAGATTCCATAAGCCAACAGAATTTGTTTTTGAAAAGGGGGGCTTTTAACAAGGCTGCTTTATGTGGAGGAAGATAACTGATCTGCAGCAGAAGCAGATCAGTTGACAGAGGATTCTGACTGAACATTGAAGATGCTGCTGTTAATGTAAAATGCATACTGGTTGGCATTTAATATACATTTCGTAAGCAAAATACACAGCACACACAGTGCTTCTCTTTTTAACCACAGTATTAACAAAAGCTGGTTGTTGAGTGATACCAAGAATTTGGTTATAACCATCACATTGTTCCAGGTGCACTCGTAAGTTTTACAGCTTTCTGGGGTCAGATACGTGGCAACAATCGGTTTGAAGGACCCTTTTTGGTGATGATGATTTTTTAGAGACAACGCAAGCCAGTACAAAGTTTATAAATCTTCAGAAAATGTCCTTTAAAAAATAACATGAATAATGATTAAAATAAAATTCAGGTTCTTGTATTAACACTAAATAAAGCTTTGAAAGATGTATGGGAAGGATGATATTCTGTGTCTGAAGTTATACAGTTGGATGTTTATACCTTAACCTTCTCAGCTCTACTTTGAGATCTGGATATCTGTGCCACCCTCCCTAGGAATCTTATTTAGGCCACTTATATCTGATCTTGTTCTTTTGGTCATTACTCAGAGCTTGTTACTATAGTTGGGGGTTGAAGCAAAGATAGATCAGTAAAATGGCTGCTTTACTTTTCAGCTCAGCTCCTTCCTTACCATGACAGTCTGGTTCCAAACCTGCAATGCTGCAGATGCTGCTTGGATCCATTAGTCAGCGTCTCAGTCCATTTTACCCTCGCTCGAACAAGACACAGTTGTACTTAATGCTTGAAGTCCTTCCATTGAAGTTGCTGCTGTTTGTGTTTGACATGTAATGACTGGGAATTCATTCAGGCTATAATCAAACAGAAAACTCTGCTTCTCTCATTCAGTAAAGGATGAACCACATAAGGTTGTTTAGCAGCATTAATTCTGATCTAGCAATCACATTTTTTCAATGAATTAAGCTGATAATGATCAGTTTAAATCAGTCAAGGCATATCTGTCTTTAGTGGTATATCCGAGTTCAAATCCTTTTCATCCAACTTGGCTTGGGGGAATTTTGAATGTTTGGCTTTTTGACAAGTTTTACCAGAAAAGAATCCAACAATTGATTGAAAATGAGGGACGATTATTACTTCTGGCTCTACTTTGCTGGTTTATGAATCAAGCGTTGTATAATGCTTGAGTTGTAGCCTAAGTTGCACTCATTAAGCTTAATTCCATTTTACAGCATCCATGGAAATAAATCAAGGAGCTAGTCTCCCTGAATTGAACTTGGTAATGCATTTTAGAGATGACAACAAGCCAAGAGGAGAAAACAAAGCAAGCTGTTTAAACATAAGAAGCCGGATAATGTTTGGCTCTTGTCATATAATTTAATTTGAGCTGATTAGAAATAAGAAAATTTGATTCAGATTGAATACATTTAAAGGAGGAAATGAGATAACTGTGTTAAGTTCAGATGGAGTTTGGCAGGATGTGTGAGCTGGACGTCCCCACTTTGTCTGATCCGGCATGCTGCAGTCAGATGTTTCATGCAGTTTCTCTACTGACTTATTCCCTGCATGCAGTAATGCACGCAACCAACAGAGCACTGCGACTGTAATAAGGGAGGAAGTGAGGAGATGCAGTTTCATAAATTAGTCAGCAGGGGTCACATACAGGCAGGCAGAGATTATGTGAGTGATGCTGCTGAGACACACCCTGTGCTCTGTGGTCGGCGCTCTCTCTTTTAGTGCTGCGAGCTGCTCTGATGCAAAAGGTGGCAAGGTCTTATAAGTGAAGCAGAACAGAGATGCAGTGAAAAGGCCTTATCATGAGAGTGGGATGAGGCATGAAGGACTTTGTCATCAAAGACACTTGTGCTGCTTGTTAGTGCCTGAATCTTTATCTTTATACATTTAATTAGACTGTGATTATTCTCATCTCTATGAGAGATGGCTGTATCCTTCAAGGTCAGACAGAATATGATTACAAGCTAGGTTGGAGAGTATAAAACAAAAATCAAATGTAACTTTGTTTCTATGTTGACTGGGGATGGGAACTGAGGGTTGATTCTATTTAAGGATTGGTTCAACTTGTTTGTCTTTCCTCAACATTATTTTATTGATGCTTTCAACCTAAATCAACATTCTTTGATATAAGATCTTGCTCTTGCAATTGGCAGCTGGGAAAAACAACAGCAAAGGAGGCAATCAGTCAGTTTTTATTGGTATCGTGCATAAAAAATGTTACCTGAAGAAGTCAAGGAAGTAATCATGCAGGATAATAGCAGAGCCACATTATCATTCCACACAATATCACACCAGCAGTATAAGAACAGAGATACCAGTAAGACTCTGAAACATTTGTTTACGCAGAAAATCATTGAGTATCAGGGGTGCTATGTGTTTGATATTGTTGAAGCATAAAACCTGCTTTGGCCTGCTTTTCTCCATAAATTAATTGATAATGATATGACAATATATTTACCTCAGTCACAACAAATAGTCATTACAATAACAGAAAGTCAAGCTCAAATATGACCTGTGAAAAATATCCTCTTTATTGATAGCTTCCTGATGACACAGACAAAAAAAAAGTCCCCGACACAGGAGTTAGTAAAATGCTTTGTTTCTTAAAAATTGCAAATAATTATCCACGAATTGTATAAAATTCACAAAAACAATGCTGATAGTTTAGTTTATTGAAGCTGTTTGTACACCTTGTTGTCCTATTCTTAAAACAATTTCAAACAAACCCAAATGAACTAATTCATGGTTGGTGGTATTAAGAAGACCTGAAGCTAATGGTTTTTAAATCATATTTTAACCCAAACAGAGACAGTGCTGTCTAAGCACAGCTGGTAAATGCTTAAAACTGGCTGCTTCCCTTTGCCAATTACTGAACTGTTCGATTGCTCAACCTAGCTTCAAAGGTTTACACCACTCAAAGATAATGGAGGGAAAACAGGAACTTACTGTAATGATTACTAAAATAGATCTCTTCATGATTCTGTAATTAAAGCCATTTTATCGACATTTTGTAAATCACTGCTCAGTCCTGCAGCTCTCTCTCAATATGTATCTTCCATCCTCTTCTTGCACGAGAAAAGACTTTTGTCAATGATTTCAGAAAATGTAGTTTTCACATACAGAGTGCCCCTGATCCACCTCTATACTACTCTTGTACCAGTTCCTAATTTGTTCTGTTGATAAACCTAATGTCAGTTTTATCAAAGTGACCAAGGTAACATTTTATTTCCTTTAAGGTGGCCTAAAAGATAGAAACTTTAGACCCCTACACTCTAATGCCTAAGACATGCATTCCCGTTTCTCATGGCGATTGTGCACGACTGTACACGATTGACGAGGCTGGTGTGATCGCTATGATACGGGATGAAATGACTGTCTCACCCCTGGACACACCCCGTAAATACACCGTCAGTAGCGCTTCTACAGCGCTTCAGGGAGCGTTTGTCCCGCTCCAGTTGGGTTAATACAGGGATATGACGAGGATTCCATGAATTTCCATCCTGCTGACACGATGTCAGCCCCACTCGAGCTCAGTTCGCGTCACATAAGCCCCGACTGAGCCCTGTCACTTGCGCCGTCTTGAACGGGACACAGTCGGGGCACAAACACTTTCAGGATTAAGCCACGATCAGCCTGACTGAGCTCCGTACATACCATGCTAATACCGTTCGCATTAGGACTGCATTAGGCTTCCACCCCGCTATACTGAGAGCGGCGATTCTCCACAACAGTTTTTAACAGTTCAAAACTGTCGGGACCCCTCCACGTTCCCCACCGTTCATCAACGACTATAAAAGGCTGATCCAGACCAAGTAGCACATGCACCATGACCAAAGCACGCTTTATCAGGATTATGACAATCGTGCTCAATCGCCATGAGAAACAGGAATGTGTGACTGGGGCTTAAACGCACATTTTGCTGATTTTCAGGCCTGGCCATTTTCATCTTTGTACCATCATAAACATCTGCTGTATCTTTATACACCAATGAGACATAACACTATGTCCTCAGGCAGGGGAGGTAAATAACACTGATCAACTCTTCATCATGGCACCTGTTAGTAGGTGGGATGTACAATAGTATGAGGCAGCAAGTGAACATTTTTATCCTTAATGTTGATGATGGAAACAGGAAAACTAGAGAAGTGTAAAGATTTGAGTAAATTTGGCAAGAGCCAATGTGCGATGGCTGGACAGCTGGGTCAGACCATCTCCAAAACTGCAGAACTTGTGGGGTCTTTCTGGTCTGCAGTGATCAGCATCTCACAAAAGGGATCCAAGAAAGGACCAGTGGTGAACTGACCACACGGTCATGGGTGGCCAAGGCTCACTGATGCTCATGGGGAATAAAGGCTGGCCCGTGTGGTCCGATCCAACAGATCAGCTGTTGCTCAAATCACTGGAGAAGACAATGCTGACAGACCACACAGACCCCACGGAGACCCGCTAGCGTGGCAGGTTGTCACAATTTTATGTCAAAATAATGTCATTGGTGTATTGTAATAGGTGTTTCCTCGGCTTACTTTAATTTTTGTCTCTGCACTTTTTGCTTACATTGATTATTTTCATACAGTAGATCTAAATATTTTGATTTTATCCCTTAATTTAAGACAGTATATGAGAGCAGTATACGTTTTCAGATTAACTACTTTATTTCTGAGTATGTCTATGTCCAGTTCATCCACATCTTCATCTTACTCATATTCTGCCTCTAACCTCACACAGATGATGCTCCATTCTAATTTCCAAACTGCCTCTAGTCTACGTCTTTCCTCATGAACTTCAGTCATCCTGCCGAGCGATGTAACTTCAAAGAGAGGCAATTTTCTCCAATGTGCACCAGGGAGTATAACATAACCCACCATGACACGACCGTGTTTGCCTTGCGTCTTCACACCAGCGTGCGTGTGTCATTGCTCTTGGCGTAAAACTAAAATTGGTCGTGATCCGTGGCATGTCTCCGGCCTGCTCGTGTTCTGCCCTGTGAGTTTACTGTGTGAGCCATTTTTGGAACATTTTGTAATCTCCTCCTTAAAGATGTTAGGAGTAAAAAGTGTGTGTGAGCCCATGCTGCCACCATGTCCTCTCTCCTGTCGTTTCTTTTTCTCCTGAGATGACACCCCTGATCCGGCTTCCCCCGGCCCAGATTTTCCCCTCTGAGGGTCGTGCTGAGCCCGAGCTCGAGCCCTGCAGGCGGCCAACTACAAACATGCAGTGACAATTCAAATCAGTCCAGTTCACTGGCTCTGGCTGTGACTCAGGACATTGAGCGCCAGGCGGAAGAGATGCATACGCAACACGGCGAAGCTGCACACTGACAGAAAGGACAGAAAAACGAAAGACATTGCAGAGGATCAGGCAGTTTTACGAGTGTTTCACCTGCTTTATGGTCCAATTTTAGATCAGCACTTTCATTCAGGGGAGGCTCGGACTGGAGCAGAGCCAAGTCCATTTACAAGCTAAAGTAGTCTGATGTAGAGGCACCAACCGCAGCAGAGGAGCCGTCAAGAGTATTGTTATGCAAGCAGGAGGGGAGCAGTCCCACTTTGATCCAGACATCGGACGGAGGCAGGAGTGCTCTGGTCCTCTGTGCTGTTTGAGCTGCTGTGTGCTGTCCCATCTGGGGATTCTTCTGTCGGACACATCAGTGCGTGGTGAGGCAAAAAGCACGGAGCAGCAGCTTCTCTTCAGAATGAACACATAAAAGGGCTGAGCTGGTGGAAAACTGAAGATTACCATCACTCAGCCGGGCACTTTCGTCACCGAGAAGTCTCAGCCTCTGATGCACTTGTTCTTGCATCACTACATCAGTCAGGCTCATTCTGGGTGAGTTTGCTTTGCTGTTTGCCAAGTACAGACATTTGCTAGGAGTTTTAGTTGTGTGCATCATGCAGCTGCACAGTCTGTGTTTAAAATTGTTAAAAATAGATGATTCATTGCATAACTCTGCCTGTAAAAAGACATGTGATCATGTTAGTCTGAGAAAATTAGTTCAATTTCTTAAGTGGGACCATACACATCAATTAGACCCCAAACTGGGAAAAAATGTTCTACACATGCACCACAGTTTCTAGACCAGGTTTTGACCCAGAAGTTGAACAGCTGAACTTTGTACTAGAGAAAAAAATGAGACAGGGTAATCAACATGACAAGTAGTACAGCAAGAATGATGCATAAAATGACCAAAAGCTATCAAGTTTATGTGCGTGTTTTCTGCTGTTCGTCATACAATTAGTTTATGCTTGCTTTTTTGTCTCTGTGGTATATGTCACGGTATATGAGTTAGATATCTTGTAGTATGCAGTGTTACGCAATACAATGAAATTAAGCTTTTAGGCACTAGAAGTGTAAGGGGTTGCCTTTTTAACAGTTGTATTACATTTACTTATCTAAGTTATGCTAGTCACTAAGTGACTTTTGTCCCCTATCTGCTGCTATCAAAACATAATCATGTAGCAGCAAGAGAAAGTTTTACTTTGAACAACTGAGAATGTCATCTTTGTTTTGAGTTTGTTTGTAGATTCAAACAACATTGTTGTCCATTGAAGACTTGTTAAAAAGGAAATGTAATGTGTTTCTTTAAAGTATAGTTGCCTTTATAACTAAGTAATGGGTAGAGGAATTTTATCATAAAAGAAAAAAGATTGAAAGAAACTTAATTTATTATTATTATTTTTTAAATGTATATTTTTGGGCATTTTGTGCCTTTATTGATAGGAGAGAGACAGTGGATAGACTTGTGAAAGGGGGAGAGAGAGCAGGGGAAGACACTCTGCAAACTGGTCACAGGCGGGATTTGAACCTGGACCGGCAGAAGCAAGTACATGAGGTGCAAACCACTACGCCAAACCAGCACCCCGAAACTTAATTTATTTTTAAGTAACTTGTCAAAGCTGTTTAACTTTCAGGAAATTGATTCTCCAGCTCATTATTTCTGCTTAAACAAGTACAATTGTATGGTTAAATAGCCCAATCAAGCAAGAACCATAGCTTAACTTTCTTGTGCATTTGATATGCACCCATGTTAGCCTGTTATAAGAAAAACAGCAAAATCTCTGTGTTGGACATACACAAAATAATCTACCTTTCTAACAGCATGTTAACCAAGAAGCAGTTTCTGATGCTGAATTGAAGCCAGTATCGAGAGACAAATTGCATTTCCTGGTGTGTACCAGCTGAAGAATCACTGGAAGACACATACTTGCCCCAATCCTGTTTTTTTTAAATGCCAAAATAGTGTTTGTTTTGGTCAAAACCATATTTGTCAATATTTTCTAGTAGGCATTGACAAAATTTTCCTACACGTTCATTATGACTGTTTTGGTTCAAAGAAAGATTTGAGTTAATGCGTCATTAGAGGCATCGCTCATGTTACTGCAGATTTGGATGTTGTAGCTGTTTGTCAGGAGGCTAATTTGTTATTAAGCTGCATTCACACCTAATGTGACTTTGCGACCATAATCATGTCGCCCACTGAAGTCGTCCATAAATACCTCATTTTCGTCACTGCATCATTTCTTATATCATATAATTGGATGTATAGGCTGACATTATTCCAACCCTATCTTTTTCACTGACCTACCAAACATAAAACACTTTTTTTTTCTGTGGTCCCGTCTAGTAATGTACTCACTAATGTTTACCACATGGACATGGATTGTAACTCTGCGAACTGGTATAAAAACTGTCTGTCACGGGTGCTGTTGCACACCAACACACTGTGATTTGCTGTTGCTGCACACTCACGGGCGACATCACCTGAAAAGATCAACTTTTCAACTTAGGAGACGGAGTGACAAGCGATGTGGTCACCTTGATCCTGGCCATTGAGTTGCAGAAGGGTTAACCCCGCCCCATCGCAGCTGTACATTGACTTTACATGGAGAGTGGTCGGCTAGTTCGCAAAGTCGCATTCGGTGTGAATGCAGCTTTAGGCTGTTAGTTTGTTAGTTAGTTTGGGACTGCATTTTGTCATAGCAGCTGCAGGAGTTTGAAGCCAATCATTGTCAGCCAATTTCTCTTAAAAACTGATTTACATTGACTGACAATGATTGAGATTAATGGCTGTGGTCACAGACACAATCAGTGGCATCATTAGGACTGTAAAACAGCTTGTCAACCTGTCTGCTTCGTCTTCTCTTTCATCTAATTAAAGGAAATCCACAAACACAATAGATCCATATTTGTTATCCAGCATTGAAATCTGAGTGGAGACATAGGATCAAACTAGTAAGATAGAAAAATGGTGGGAATGGTACATTATTATGTGAGGTCTTGCCAGTAACTCTATAAGAAGCCCTGGTAAGTTTGGTGTAATGACTGCTGTGACAAGGTTAGTGTTTAATGTGATCAAATGTAATCTCAAGAAAAGGAAATGTTGGTGAGAAAGACAAATAAAAAGATGTTTGAGGGTGTGATTTGCTCCCCAAGAAACAAGAAATAATTGCATTTGGTTGCATCATATAGGAGAGTTAATGTTCTAAAACTAATTACATTTTATATTTGACTATTTGCAGTGTTGAGCATATTGGATAGACTTGATGTTTTTCCAGTCAGTTGATAATTGTGTTAATTTGCATAAATGAATTCACATAATGAAGCCATCATCACTTTATGTAATTCAGTTGTTTGTTACTGTGCTCCTTAGAGGGTTTTCTACTCCCCTGTTGAGCAGCACTTGATCTGTTTTTGGTCAAACACAGGGCATGATCATATTGGCATCTGCAGATCTCACTGGTAGGTGGTCAGTGATTGCTGATGGGTATCACCTGCAACCTGATTTGGTCATCCCTGGTGGATTTGCATCAAAAACACTTTCTGTCACTACATGTTTGATGCCATTTAGACTGTGTTGTTCTTCATAATGACGGAGTGTTTACATGCAGAGGTGCTGAGATTTGCTGTATAACAACTTAGAAACCCTTGCAGGAGCTTTGCACTCCTTCATTCACAGCACTGACCTTGTAAAGCAGTTTGGATAATCAGCTGCAGTAAAACCAAGTGCACTGTTCTTCAACAACAAACATCAGTCTTGTCCCATGGGTGAGACGTTTCTGTCGCATTTATAACCCTCGGCATAGGGGGAGGCCCAGGAGATGCAGCACACAGTCACTCCGCAGAACTAATTTCTGCAAAGACTCTGCTCTCCAGTGCTGGACTTTTATTGTCCTTGCTGAGACGGGGAGTCATGTGCCCAGTAATTGTCTGGGATGTTCTGCTGACTCATAGCAGTGTGTGGGTTTCAGTGTGTGTGTGCTACGGGCTACCACTGCTTCACACTACTCATTCTCTTAGTTTACACTGAGACACTGTGATCATTCATAAATAGCAGCTTGATGTCCTCATTAAAGAGTGAATCAGTGGGAGCTGTTCATTCAGAAGTAATGTCTCCAAAATACAAGGCCTGAATGGTTTGTTTGAATATTCTTTGATAATTAAACTGAAAGATGCATCAGAGTATTGTGCAGAAACTTGGATGTTTGCTAGTTTACCTTGTATACCCTTTAAAAGAAACAATTTCTGGAAACTCTTTGTACACATTTAGAGCTGCCTGCACAAACTCATCTTTTATTTATGATCATGGTAGTGCTGAACCTTTCAGTGCAGAGTGACATTTTCAGTATTTCTACAGGATATTTTACTTATGAACCCAGAAAACAACCCGTTGAAAGTGTTTGGCAGGTCAGAACCTTTTAAAAACATATGTGCAAGGTGTCAGTCACTTTCATTATAGGCCAGTCAGATGATGCAGTAGGTGTGCACTGCTGCTGAGGAGCTAAGACTGTCACACGAGCCAATACCTAAATTAAACCTGTTCCTTACGAGAGAGGGGCAAAAAATATTTTTGCTATTGAGAATTGTTTCCAGTGTTCTGCTTTGTTCTTCATAACCTCCAGGTGGTTATGTTTTGCCAGTGTTCATCTTATTTTTATTTTGTATTTAGGATCCTGGGCCGGCAGAAGCATAGTCCTGGATTGTGCCTGGTTGCTGATCAATCTGCCAACTAGCAGCCCAGTAATCTGTAATCTGAACTCAAAACATTTTGGACAGATTTGATAAAATTTCTCGGAAATGTGAGTAATTGCACCAGAAAGGACTGTTAAGATTTTGGCAGTAATGTGAATGCAGGTCAAGGATTTTTTTGAAGAATTTGTTAACATCACAAGATAGGACATTTTTCCTTATTTTCACTGCTAACTTTGCTAACAATGTCAGACATGCCTTGCTGACAGGTTGTTTTCTATTTGCAATTTTGGTTTGATGAAGAAATGTATATATTAATGAGCCTTTACAGCTGTAGCTCCAGCCCTTGTAGCTTGGTGGGTGTTGGGGAACTTCTTGCTGGGCCCTTCATTTTAGAAATGCTTACACAGAAATATGTAAAAATCATACATGTTACTCATGTCAGCACAAATTAAACAATGTTTTAAACCTAATGGGTAGATATGCTTGAAAGTAATGGTCCAAGTTAATTTAAGCAAGCCTTTACCTGTCTTTGTATCATATATGGTTTTCGCTTGGGTTTTCCTTGAACTACAGTGTTTGGCTCCTGTTAAAACTAATGTGAGATAATTAAACTAGAAAAGCACTCTCAGAGTGTAGACCTCCGCAACCGCCGCAGTCCTCACCCATATTGTGATTTTCACCATAAATATTAGTCCTACCTTTATTTCATCTAAAATATTTAGATTCCTTGACCATGAAAAGATACCATTAGAAATTGGATATAATGAATATCAATTGGATCTAAATTGGATTGCATATAATATCTATTTTAGTTTGGTAGTTATTCACGAAAAACACATTTTTCATCATGGCGGTTTTACGCCGATCCGGATCACCCCGAAATCTAATCATATGTTCCTTGTCCCAATCCGGACATTTCCTGAAAATGTCATCGAAATCCATCCGTAAGTTTTTGAGTTATGTTGCTAACAGAGAAACAAACAGAGGCCGGCAATAACATAACCTCCTTGGCAGAGGTAATGAAAGAAATACTTAATGAATTTTAATCCAATAATGACCTAATGTAACAAGGGGGAACCTGATCATAACACTTGCAATAAAAGGTAAAGCTAAAAAGCAAAGCATATTTATTTACCAGGTTATAAAAAATAAGTAGCTGTCTGTGATCTGCCACACAGTTCAATCCAAAGGAGACACTTTGCTGTGTTTATTTGAGGTTTAGGGAACAGAATTAAGTACACTTCACTCTCTAGCCTCTCACAATAAATTGCAGTGGTGTTACTTGTGCCCCATGCACATTGTTTGGACATGTACTAATCAGGCAAGTCAATAATGTTTATGTCTAATAAGTACTAAATATTTTAAATGTACTTCACATTATGCTACAGTTCTGTATACTTCTAAACATCATGATTTAAAGTGATCTAATCTCTGTAAGCGCCCTCGGTGTTTCCTGGTTTCCTCTACACCATAATGCACACAGTCCAGACCGTACAGTAATTCAATTGAACATAAGGAGTCCATGGGTCCATGGATCTGGAAACACCACTAATGGAGGGTGATGTCATCTCTAATAGACCAGATCTATCAGATCTGCAGTGTGCTGCACTTTTGAACTTATTTCTGCCTCACTGTCACTCCTGTTTAAAGTCCAACAACAGAAATAGTTTCCTGTGGTAAGACAACATGTATTATGGTGCTGCACAGGGCATCATTTTCTCTCTTTCTCTCCAGTCTGCTAACCTGGCACACTAGATAGACCTTTCAATAGATTTCACTTGTCCATCTGTGGAAGAGCCCATGGAAAATGTCTGGGGAGGGAGGAACCCTTGAACTTAATATGAAACGAATATCAAACATGTAAAAAAACAAATAACATGAGTAGTCACCGTAAACAAATACATCCATCTATATTCCAAAAACAAAGAAGGTAGTCTGTTGATGTCTTGTGAGTACAGCAAATTTACATGCTCAAAAAAGGAGTAGAAGTACAAACTTATTTAATCTTCTTATTACCATGCACTACAGTCAAGTTTTAAATGTCTCTTAATATTTACATTCCCCATCTATTCAGGAACCAATAACCCTTACAGTTTATTGAATCAATATCTCATAAGCTCCTTAAATGCAAATGTACACATAATATTTAACCTGTATATAATACTTAATTTCTTTACGTATTATACACGCTGACACACAGAAAAAAAAGACATATTTTTCTTGAGTCTGCCATTACCATCCTGGGTTAAACTGCTGCTCTTCATCTTTATATTAATTTAAATTTTGTGTTTGAAATATTCTTTTGAACTTGTTTATGGTTATACTTTCCTTTGATTCATCTACTAAACTGTTCCATGACTGAACTCCTTCGAAAGCAAATTCATATAATTGGATGATCGCTCCGTCAGTCATGTTCATTTTTAGCCGATCGGGTGATGCAGTGGGAGGATGATACTGTGCTACAGAATGTGAACAAGTTAGTAAAACAAACTCTTGTCAAAACATTTCAGAAGTGGATATCTGTAGAGAAGTTTGCAGTGTTATTTGTTTTCATTTAATACAGAAATACAGTCAAGATCTGAAAAAAACTGCTACTAAAACTCTTAGCAGCTATGCTAACCTCTGCAAAGGCAGTCACTTCCTGCTGTCATCTCTCTCGTAGCTTACCCTTTCCTGCTCTAAAGGACCCTGATGGGGCTGCCCCACCTAAGCCTGCTCATAATCGTTGTAGTTTGGAGCTTGGTAAGATGGATCTGACTGATTCCAGGCATTAAATCAGGCAGGTCCAGATGCTAAACAAGGTTAGCAGTCTGCGTTATGTCAGGATATGATGAGGCAGCCTGCATGTTAAAACAGATGCTCTATAGGCTACCTCTCATCTTTCTGCCACTGCAGGCATTGTGGTCACATTGTCAAACTGTGTGGTAGTTGCAGCTGATTTAAAATAACACATCTCATCAGAGTAATCATGTTTATTATCTTATTACAGAAAATGTATGCAGAGGGATTTTTATGACGAGAGGATGTGTTCAAATACCAGTGAGCATACTTTTTAAAGGATGATTTTTGTTCTCTGCCACGTCTCTCCGTGCCGACTGCGGATATGTGTGTGTTTGTGCAGTGTGTTTAAATGTGTAAATGTGCGTTATAGTCTGTGAGTGGTTCTGGTTTGGAAAGTCTAGTCCCCAGACACACTCCAATAGCAGGCATGTTCCACCTCGGCTAACCCAAAATGACATGTGTGCTGGCCCTGGAAAAGACACGATACATATTTTAAATGTTCAGTGTAAAGCTGTTACACAATACTGAGTGTTCAGTGTGACACGTCTGCTAAAGATCAAGAACAACATGTGACATGAGGTGAAGGTGAGGCTCTTTTAGTGTGTGCAGCAGAATTGGATGATCTTGATCTAAGGGAGCTTCATACCTGGATAGGTTTGTATAACTATCAGTTTTTTAATTTCACTTTCTTACATCTCATCCCTTTTGGGGGCGTTGACTACTTTCAAAGTTAATCAAGCACAAGTGTAAACTTTACCCACCTATTTTGTAGATAAGATTCATAAAGACAAGAAGAAGCATACACAGTCCTTAATGCTGTTTTTTTTTTCTCTCTCTCTTCTCAATTTTGCCTTTTTCAAAGAAAGTTTTGGTGAATGGGGGGGGATTTTGGGTGAGTCTGGTAGTGTACTGCTTTATGTGTTTATATTTCTGTTATATATCTATGATATACACATGGTGAAAATGCTAGTAAAACTATATAAAAAAGATATATGTATACTGTAGGGCTGCCACGATTAGTTGACTAGTCGTGACTAAGTCGACTATCAAAATAGTCGACAACTAATTTAATAGTCGACTAGTCGTTTTGTTTTTTAGGTGTGTTTTCTCACAAAACTGCCGCTGTACCTCTGCTGTCTTGTCTGCCTATCTGTCCTGTTTTCTGGTTATCACACATGTAGGAATCAAACCAACACACCCCAAAACACACTCATGCATGTGGTGCATGCACAACTACGCAGGCACCAAAGTTGCCAGCTCTTCTCATAATAAGCGATTTGGGCCACCAGCTGCATGCTGTGCCTGCACCACCAGCCTTTGGTCCTCCTTCAGGTTATCATCTGTATTCCTGTGCAAAATGTGTTTACATACTGTTTTACTCAGGTCAGTATGCAAGGTTAACCTGACTCAGCCTGAATACAATTTTATCTCAGTTTTCTCTCAATCAAAATCCGGCCTGACCATGCTGCTGTTAAAGGTGTTATTGATTCATTGTGTTTGTAAACATTCAAGTTAAAAGCAGAGAGAGGCACTGTACATTACTGCCAGCCAGTCTAGCTGCAGTAATCAACCTGCAGATGGCTCCACAGCAGTGTCAAGGTAATACCTGACAGGCAGTAAGTGACTTCATATTAAGACATTACTAGAAATGCATTTAACAGACTGGTTATATAGTGCTGGGTTTCACTTTTTGGAGTGGTGCTGAAGGAAAAACAGATATTAGTATGACTTTGTAGTAACCCCATGAGGTCCTGCTCTTCAGACTTTGAAACATTTAGTCTTTACGCCAAAATGTATGTTTCAGTGACATGTGGCAGCAGCAGCTCCTCTCTGAAGGTCTGACATTTGAGTGCAGTTTCACCCCAAAGTGAACCGAGGACGAGTTAAACCTCACGTTGACTGAAGAAAAAACAAGGCTCAGGGTGAAAGCACTGTGTAGATGAAGGTTCTGTAGCTGTCTGTGTTTGAATCCCCCGAGTGTTTTGTATCAGACGTTAAGAAGTTCAACAGCCTTTAGCACCTGAGAGTCTGAGCTTTAGTTCATCCTGTCAGAGCTGCTGTGGAGGCATGTGAAACTGATGTGCAGGACTGTTGAGGATAGGCCTCAGCCATACACTCCCAAACAAAGATGAGAATCAGATTTCATTAGTTTGTTGTTGTCGATGTGTTTCTGTCACAATGGCATTGAAAACATGGTTAATCCATCAGTCCTATTATACAGCCTTCTTTACATCCTATTAGCCTCATTCGAATACTTATAATATTTAACCCTTTTCATCAAAGACAGATTTTTCAGTACTTAAAGGTGCTATGAGGAGAATCTATTACTGGTGACATAAAGACTGTACTACATATGAGCACGCGCGGCGACTGTCGTAATGCTGCATTCCCGTAACCTCGGAACTGGGAGTGACATCATCTCCGACTTATTGGCGTTCCAGTTGAAGTCTGAAAAAAACATGCCGATCTACCAGGCTATTGTTAGCTGTTGTTAGCACGCCCTGTGTTGTTGTTCACAAATAACACATGAAGAATGTGATTATCACTGTGGCAGCATTTTTGTAAATATAAATCTAACAATACTTTGTATACAGCTGATCTAGAGCGACACACCCCAGTCAGAAGTGCAAATAAATTGATTATTACAGGAGCTAAATAACTGTTCACACTGGGGGCATCCATCTTTGATTGTCAACTCAGGGGTGGCGAGGTTTCACCGAGTTCCCAGCAGGAAATTCAGACTTTGGGGCGTTACAGATGCAGTTTCCTACTCGGAACTCGGAAATTCCTACTTCTGACTACAACTGGAATGCACCACAAGACGTGACCCAAGCCAAAGCGTGTTTGTTGTAATGCTAATAAAAATGCAGCTTGGACCTTCCTCAGAACTCTGCATTGCTTTACAACTTCTTTTTTCAACAACTTACAGGATGCAAAGCGATGAGGTAATGTATCTCTTTCTGGTTATGTAGCGGTAGTTTTTGATGTAGGACAACAGACAGTTTTTTGAAAACTTAGCATCGTAGTTTTGTATCTGGCTATGCATCGCTACTTACAGCCCGGTGCTTTAAGACATGTCCGAATAATATAAAGTTGCTCTAGTTTTAATTGTCTTGTTCCCGAAGTTGAGTATCCAGGCCAGTCCAGCCCTGTCCAACCCGACTGCGAAGCTAAGGAATAACGTTTATAGATAACCTATTTTGATGCTATTAAACTCATCTTAAAGTGTGTATTTCGATCTGGCACATATCTAAAAGTGAGACTTTTTTGTCATTACTTAGAAACTCCTCACAGTCCCTTTAACTATTCTGAACACCTTGGTCATTTAAGCACTTATATGGACCTATGTCACAGGAAGTTTCAGTTTAGCATACTGATGAAAGAGAAAAAGCTGAGCTATGCAGATCTGGGATGTAGAACAAGGACAGGCAACTTTGGTGAGGGACACATTAATGTTATTCTTACTTTCAGAGGACAAAATTATTGCAAATTGATGCAGATGCTCAAAAGTGACATTGGAAATAACTGTTTTCTAACAAAGGTAGAAATATCAAGATTTGGGGCTGAAACCTCATACCTATATTTATTATGATTCTGATTTTTCAGAAATCCTCTTGGTTATCCCTCCCAGATGTGTGTGTTAAATAAATTCTAAACTAATTAAAACAATGAAGCATTTTTACTATTCTCCACTTCTTTTATAAAGCACATTTAAGAAATCATTTAAGTTTACTAAGGCAGAAAAGTTTCAACATACTCAGGGAGTCCTACAAGTAACCTTCTTGCTGCGAGGCACAACCACAAGTGTATTATGTTTCTTTCAAATGTATTCTATAAAAAATGATCCAAGTCCCATACAGTATAACCCCAAGACTTGACAAGGACAGAGACAGAGAGTTTTAGCACTTCAAGAAATTTCTTTCATGAGAAGACTTCTGTGCTGCTGCCTGGATGAAAAGAGTTAGCATTTAATTTTTGTTCTTAAAGGATACGTTCGGTTTCTACAGCTTTCACATTGTTTATAGAATGAAGTAGAACAATAAACTCACCCAGAAGGCTTTCCTGATCCAAACAGTGCTTCGGGAGATATTTAGATCCAAAATCGAGCGGCAGACATCCGTATAATGGTAGCACACAGTGCATGTATAGCGCCGCTCCTAAAACTGCATTAATCTTCCAAAAACTCATTAGTTTCACCAATATTTCATCATGGTCCGCTCACGCTACTCCTCCATTACAGTCTGTGTGGCTCCAGACATGTCTTTGTGACTGTGCTGACCTCTGAACTGAAGAAGAAGAACGTTTGCCTCCGCGCATGCGCAGTACTCTCTGGAGAGCTGTTCTTCCCTTTGCCTCCGCGTCCTCCTTTTGATGAGCTCCTCATCTGTAAACTCTGGCTCGAAACTGTAAGGACATCCATCATATTCAAAGTTCTCATCCACAACATCTTCATCGGATAGATATTTGTCCATTTTGCACCAAACTGGAAGAAGAAAGTCATTGTGTAGCCGGCTGTCTTCCCCTGAAACAATGAGAGCGCATGCGCGGAGGCAAACCTTCTTCTTCTTCAGTTCAGAGGTCAGCACAGTCACAAAGACATGTCTGGAGCGACACAGACTGTAATGGAGGAGTAGCGTGAGCGGACCATGATGAAATATTGGTGAAACTAATGAGTTTTTGGACGATTAATGCAGTTTTAGGAGCGGCGCTATACATGCCCTATGTGCTACCATTATACGGATGTCCGCCACTCGATTTTGGATCTAAATATCTCCTGAAGCACTGTTTGGATCAGGAAAGCCTTCTGGGTGAGTATATTGTTCTTCTTCATTCTATAAACAATGTGAAAGCTGTAGAAACCAAACTTATCCTTTAAGTGTGAAAGAGCATCTCGATGGTGCCACAGAGAGCCATTTATACACAGGTTTCCATTCCAACCGCGTAGGAAGTTTCCTCTTACTGATATATGCCCACATGACTAAAGTTTTCTTAATGAGATGAACTGTTTTTAAAGTACAAACCTCCACATGTCTGTTCAGCATATTGTTATGTAACAGCCAGATTCCTTTCCCACTTTTCCAACCAAAGCGCTCCTGTATCTGAAAAAGAGAAAGTCCTGTTTATTTTATTCTGCTGCTCCTGATTGCAGCTGACAGTGACGACAGCTTTCAGGTCGAAGAGGATACGATTCTCAACAAGTTGAATAAACTCACTCTGACTGAGGCAGCTGACGAAACCACCTCTGTCAGACGGGATCTGACATCGAGGAATACCGTACTATTGGAGTCGGATCAAAAACAGACCAGTATTGGTGATGATAGAATGATATGTTGTCAGTTATAACCAAAATAATTGCTATTTTTGCCATTTCAACATCAAATCATATTTATATTTTATTTTATTTATGAATTTGAACTTCAGAACATCTGCAAAACATTTAAATTAAAATAGTAATTTAAAAAAAATGAGAGAAATATTGCAGCTCCTGTAATTAGAGGGACTGTGAGGAGTTTCTAAGTAGTTACAAAAAAGTCTCACTTTTGGATATATGCCTGATCGAAATACACACTGTAAGATGAGTTTTATAGCATCAAAATAGGTTATCTATAAATGCTATTCTTTAGCTTCGCGGTCGGGTCGGACAAGGCTGGACTGGCCTGGATACTTAACTTCGGGAACAAGACAAAACTAGAGCAAATTTATACATGTATTATTTTATTTTTTATATTGCACGTCTTAGAGCACAAGGCTGTAAGTAGCATTATATAGCCGGCTACAAAACTACGATTCCAAGTTTTCCAAAAATTGCCTGTTGTCACACATCAAAATCTACCGCTACGTAACTAGAAAGAGATACTTTACCTCGTTGCTTGGCATCCTGTAAGTTGTTGAAAAAAGAAGTTTTAAAGCAATGCAGAGTTCTGAGGAAGGTCCGAGCTGCATTTATTAGCATTACAACAAACACACGCTTTGGCTTCAGTCACGTCTTTTGGTGCATTCCAGTTGTAGTCAGAAGTAGGAATTTCTGGGTTCCGAGTAGGAAACTGCATCTGTAACGTCCCCGAAGTCTGAATTTCCTACTGGGAACTCGTTGAAACCTCGCCACCCCTGAGTTGACAATCGAAGATGGATGCCCCCAGTGTGAACAGTTATTTAGCTCCTGTAATAATCAATTTATTTGCACTTCTGACTGGGGTGTGTCGCTCTAGATCAGCTGTATACATAGTATTGTTAGACTTATATTTACAAAAATGCTGCCAAAGTGATAATCACATTCTTCATGTGATATTTGTGAACAACAACGCTGCTAACAACAGCTAACAATAGCCTGGTAGATCGGCATGTTTTTTTCCGACTTTACCTGGAACGCCGATAAGTTGGAGATGATGTCACTCCCAGTTCCGAGGTTACTGGAACGCAGCGTTACGACAGTCACCGTGCATGCTCATGGGTAGCAGAGTCTTAATGTCCTCGCAAATAGATTCTCCTCACAGTCCCTTTAAGAAAACTGCAGTGGGTCATAATTGTGATAAATTGTTCAGGCCCAGAATCTAAACCCATATTCGTGCAGATTTTGGTGTTATTACATAAGGTTCTCATATATTTGCAGTAAAGTCAGGCACAGCTGCACGTTATACCCCGGACAGTTTTTCCTTTGTGAGCCTGCAGGATTTAAGTAAAAAATCATGTTGCATTTGTTTATGCATGAATTGAACCGCTGGAACTATTTTGGGTTTGGTTGCTGTTTATTTTAAGAAGTTATTATCATGGCTGTGTCTGATTCACTTTTCCTACCTGTCCCAATGACCCAGTTCTCAGACTGACGGTCCGGCTCAGAAACCGTCCCACACTTTGACTCATGCAGCGTGTGAAAGAGCTCCTTCATGCTTCTGCGTGAGTTCCAGTTCACCTCGGAGAAATGTGCCGGTTACATAAGAGCAGCAGAACTGCAGAGGTAGGTTGTTTCAGAGCACACCAGGGAGCCTGAAATACAACATCCTTCTCTGCTCATGGGCCGCTTTCTCATCCTGCTGAGGACACGTCTACTTTTGTCCCAGGTTAATAGAAATAATTCATCTTGGAGCAGGAAGGTGACTTGGTATATTATCTGTGACACTACCTCGTTGACCCTGCTTAGCTTTGTGACAGCAAAGACCATCAATTACAACGACCCAGGAGTTTTGAACAAGAGAAAGCCAAAGTGGTCAAATGGGTGATCATTTTGCACAAAACAAAAGTACAACACACAGAGAGTATGGAGAGATTACAGGATCCTGGTGTTTTCATTTCTGACCTTCAGTGTTGTCAAACATGACCAGCAGGAGCTGCTGCCTCATGCTGGATCATTACAGGATGTTTCATGATGTCACGACTCTGCTGACCATTTTTAATCACTTAATGTGACTTCTGGGGGTTAATCTCTGTAATGGAACAACAGATTAACTCAGCTGCCTAAATACTGCTCTAATCTCTCACAGCCAAACCCACCGGGGGCTGTCATTTCAAAACAATATGTTAGTCTTTAATGGTGTTATGGTAATCTCCCAATGACTGATGTTCAGCAAACATCTGAGAGAAGAAAGAGGGGACATGGTTGTGAGTGCTGACAAGACAAAAACACAATTTATATGATGTGCATGAGTTTAAAAGTGAGTGGAGAGTGCTGCTACAGTAATGTGATTACAACGTGTGATGGCAGGAAGGGAGAGTGAGACTGTAATCGATGTGTGAGAGCCAATTGGATTAGGAATGATTTGATTTAAAAGCAAGAAAGTTACACTTTAAAACACGCCTGTGGGGGAACTGTGATAAATTATTTTGTCACAACTAGGAATGTTACACGGGATAGCCTAAGAAATAAATGACACCAGATCTACATGTTATCTAGGATAGTTATTTTTATTTTCATATCAAATCATGGCTACAGTCTCGGTCGTTCTCTGTCTTAAAGCTGGGGTTGGCGATTTGATTCAGATACACTTTTTGTAATACTGGTTAAAATGGTCTTTATGACCCGATGGGAATCAACTCACAATGTGTTCTTAAAACAGAGCGAAAAATATCCGCTATCTACAGCAGGAGTAAAACAGGGAAAACCCCAACCAATAATCATGCCGGGACACCTGTTTTTAAACCAATCAAATCCCGTCAGCATTCTGCCCGCCTACTGCGCGTGCATTTTCCCTGTGTGCACAGACTCGGTGCGTGTAGCCGAGCTCATACGTATCAGAGTCCACCGGAGAATGCTTACCTTTCAAGTTTTGTCTTTGAAAATAGGGGAAGCCCGCCGTGAACTGTCCCACAACCTCAACCAAGCTCCAGTATCCCTCACATTTTAAGACAGATTTACAAGAAATTTAAAATAAACTCTTTGTTTTTCTAAGTTTATTCTGCTGCTCTAATCTCGCAATAGCTGCTACCCAGGCTACTGCCGGTGGACGTTCTCGCGAGGCTTTTTCTTCTTCTTCGGTTTTACGCGGCGCGGCGATTAGGCGGAGCCCTGAGGAGATGCTACTTTCAAATTCATGGTAGTTTTCCAAAATCGCCAACCCTAGCTTTAACTGTGATGCAGAGACCTGCCACAGTTTACCACTTTAGCATGTCTCTGCAGCCAAGAGGCCCATTGTAACCCTGGCTGTAAAAGTAAGTTAAACAAATGTTACAAAAAGAATGGATAACTTCAGTAGTTTCTGTAGGACAGTGAGGTTTGGCAGTATTTTGATCCCCAAAAAACTGGGATATAATGATGATGTTGTGATCCCTCGCTGCTGACAGTTGTGAGGAAACACGTTCAGCACTGAGGTATTGTGTTCTGGCCTATGTATCGTTCACTGAAGACTAAAATCAGTAATGTTTGTCTAATGAAGAAAAATCACAATTAATGGTTAAAAAAAGATTCATGATTCAATATTTTCCAAATTGTCTGGCCCTATTTCTCCGTATTGTCATGGACAGTGTTGTGAAAATGAATTTTCCCTTGGGGACAATAAAATCGAATGTAATTTATTGACTTATTGACCTTAATAAGTGGTTCAATCTGTAAACAACTGTTCACTGAGCATTAGGCAACATATCCATTGTTTCTCCAGAACAATCTGTTCAACATTACACTCTACAATATGAAGCTGTATCAGTGTATCTTAAAAGTGGAATTATTGTCCAGCCCTATTTCAGTTGTTTGAGAAAAAATTATCACCAGCTCTGACTAATCTGGAGCAGGATTATCAGGTGTCCTCTGCATTTCTGAAAAGACTAAAAATGCAGTAAGTTACTGCCAGTAACTTTTACTATAACTTGAGTAGGATACATGTTTTCATTTTTACTCCATCATAACAAAGAAATAACTGCAGTAACTATTAGTAAGTGGTTAATGTGGAACATTACGTTTGTCTTTTTTATTCTTTTTTTTAAAATTAATTTAATCATTTACATGTACAGTGAACATGAGATCATCATGGGTGTTACAATTAAAATCAAAGTATTCTTTTACACATACATCATAGTATAATATATTATTCATGGTGTGTACAAAGTTCATTTTTCCCATTTTTTAGTACATTTCTTCAACTGGAGCCTTAATACAAAAGTAAGTCTCTCCATAGAGTAAATTTCTTGGGTAATTCCTTGTCACTGCTCCAGAGTTGGAGGTTGTAGTTGCCGCCCTTTCCTAGTTATAGCTTTCTTACAGCTTGCCAAGAGTATCTTCAGTAAGTATTTATCCTTCTGTGGGACTGTTTCTTGTTTTTTTTTTAACCAAGATATAGGGTAACAAAATAGAAATCTACATCCACCCCAAATATCTGATTGATCTCAGTAGCCGCCTCTCTCATTTGTCTCTTTCTAATTCATTTCTCCCCTTGCTTAATGTTCTTGGACTGCTGAGGCTTTGCTGCTTCTGGGGTGATGCCCTTCTTCGTTATTGTCTGTGACACTCAATTAGGAAAATTTACCCAGCCTTCTTCCTCACGAGGAGCTGATAAGTGTTAGGATGAGACACTGGGGTCAGGCTGGGACCAAGACAACAGGGCCTCTCTTTAAAAGGGGCTATAGTTATCCTCTCTTGACTCTTTTTGGTGAACTCTTTCTTAACAGCATGAAAATTATATTAGATTACATGTTATTAAGTTGTGTTTGTGCACATTCCTAATCCTCCTCAGTCATTTGGGGGGCCAGCAGCGCCCCCTACAGTCAGCTGGTGCCCAAAGCTTCTGCCTCTGTTTCCTCTGCCCCGAGCCAGCCCTGTGTGACATACTGGTCCACTTTATTCTGACTGTAATGCAGTTTGACGTTCAGCCTGCTGACAGTCCGGCAGGTTAACAACAGCATGACAGTAATTGAATCAAGGAAACCAGCTGTGCACACACGAGAGCTTCTGTTAATGACAGGAAATTCATTTCAACTTTAAGACGTCTTCCTTTGTGATAATGCTAGGTTGATTTGATTGATTATTATGACTGTGGTTAAGAGGCAAATGTCACATGAAGCTCTGCTTCTGTAAAGCCTGAAATAACTTCAACCCTGTCCTTAGCTGAGTTTATGTTATATTAATACATTTTTCTTCATTCCTGTTTGCCTTTTTGATGTGGCATACATGTTTTGTTTACCCACAGACTCTTTCTGAGCCTCAGGCGGTGAAAAGAAATAACTAAAAGTGACAGGCTCTGGTGGACTATTCTAGTTACAACAATGAAGTCATACAAAAACCCTTTTATTTTCTAACATTGTCAACAATGATTCTTCTGATAAAAGGCAAAGTAGATTTTTCTTTAAAATCACTGAGATACTTCTTTGAAAATGAGAAAGTGCAACAGATGAACTTAAACTCCTTTCTGTGTTTTCTTTGTTAAATCCCAAATATTGCTAGAATATTAAAAACTGTTTACATAATGCTTTTCACTGTTTATCTGCCTGCCCACCTATTTTTAAGACATGTTTTCAGTGATACATTTTCTTTTTAAAACACACTGTGGTGGCTGAGGACACTGAGCTGGAATAAAACTCTTTGTCAAAGTGACTGCTTGATCTGAAGGGTGGTGTTTAAACATCTGTCATTTTAGTTTATCCTTGCTTGGTATGTTATGATATTTATGTACTTGGAAAAATAAGAACCAGACACCTTTTGAATGGTATGACGATGGCAGCGGGACATGTTAACTGTGCTGTACACCTAAGAAAAGGCACAGCAGCTGGCATGTTGTTGATCATCCTAATGCTGCAGCCACACGCGAATTGGCGAATTTAAACGTCCCGTACGCCTGTGACACGCCATGCGTAACGCCCGACGCTTGACAATTTGACAAGCTGAGGGGCGATGCGCGTCACTGTGCAGGCACAGTAGAGAGCCGAAGCTTGTCGGACTCAGTGATGAACCGTGCAGGCAAATCCAGCTGGAAACAAATATCTACAGAACTTACCTTCAAAACCTGTCTCCTCAGAGACTTTCACCCAAGCCTGCTCGTTTTTGTTCCTGCCGTAGAGTATCGTAATCGTCGATATGATAGCAAACAGTGCATGATCAACCTCTGATCTTTATCTGAGAGGGTTTGAGCTAGGCTCTGTGCTCAAAATATATCGATACGCAAAATATCACACGCGACTCGGGATATGTGTATCGGATTCTTTGTTATCGACACGGATTTTGCAATTGTAAATACACAATGTTAACAGTGGCACAGTTACAAGTGGCAGAAGACTTCGCATAGAAGTGAAGCATATGTTCTAAGCATATGTTCTAAATTTGACTTAGGTCTACCATCTTTGGGGATCTGAATTTATGTCTCTCAAGTTGTAGAACCACTTAAAACTCATCCTTGCTCTTTTTCTTCTTATAAGAAAAAAATAAACTTGTCAAGAATTTTGCTTAAAGCATCGTCAATGTTATATCAATGTTACAATGATCGTGGATCGCGTGGATACCTTGATACGCGGGATACTGGTGGCCGGAACGTCGGAACGTTAACTCCAGGTCCAGGCCTCATGATCCACCCTTGCTAGGGTATCTGATACCGTGGGTGTTTCCAGGGATTTTCTGCAAAGTTTGCAAATGATGTTTTTTTAACCTAAAGATGGACTGACTAGATTTTGGAAGTTAAAAGTCAAAAGTCAAGATCACTGGGCCTCATAATTGTCCCTCAGTCTAGAATGTGATAGCTTAAGTATTGAGAATGACTGTTTCTTTCCCTCCAAGCAAACAATAAGAAAGTTAGTCTTTAAGTTTTGATTGACATCAATGAAAGTGATTCACTATTTCAGGGGGTTACAGAAAACAGAATAGAAAACAAGAAATTCATAATTTGTGAACTTTCATAAATGTAATTAAACATGTTTATAACTTAGGTAGAGAAGAGAATAAATCAGTGTTACCACAATCACGCCACTACCTTGTCCTCACACTCGGACTAGGTAGTGTTTCTAATGCAAATGGACCAGGGAAAGAACAGATCAGTTTAAGTTAAGTAAAGACTTAGTCTTCTGTGTAAAGATATCATCATCCACAGTAGTGAGTTTAGGAATATTAGTATGTGGGAAATCAGTTAAAAGTCCAATACCGTGCGTCTTTCATTTGATAAATATATATGTATGTTTAGTTGAGCTATTTTTTTTTTTTGAACAACACTCACCTTCACACATGGGGCTCACTGTAAGTTTTCAGAAAAACTTTTTGACAGTTTTTCTTGACTTTGAAAGAAACAAACAAGATCTAGCAGCTGATGAACGTCAAAAATTATTGAACTTTGGACCTTCTGTTTTGTCACAAACAATGAAAATCCAATCAAAACCTTTATAACACAATGTAAAAAACAATTAAATTAACCAAAGTGCTGCAGAGTGACTACAAAAAGAAACCAAATCACATTTAATAAAATAAAGCAAACAAAAAAACTTAGAAGCACTGTTAAGCAAACTATTACTACAGAATTACTATGCAAAGACAGAGCTAAAATTGAAGACATTTGAGAAAATTTAAGTATTTGAGACCACACTACTCTCATGCTGACTTAAAAAACAGTTAATACAAAAATATATAGATTTAACATCAGGCAGGGTGGGGGACAGTCTGATTTTTTACTTTAGGGGACACAGAAGTTGCTCTGGAGACCTCAAAGGTCTGGAGGGTAAATCCATTCACAGACTTCAACAATAAAATCAAAAATGAATTCTAACATAAGCAGGGAGCCTGTGGAGAGAGGCCAGGGTGGAGGTGATATGCTCCTTTTTTTGTACCTGTTGAAAAGATGAGCTGCAGCATTTTGGACAAACATTAAGTTTGCAATGAAAACACGAAGGCTGGAACAATATCACCTCCAGTGAACCTTAAACCAAATGTAAGCAGATCAGTGTTTCACTTCTGTCCACTCTCATGTTCATCGTGCACATGTTTTACCTGTTTGACTTGACTTGACACATGTACTCTTCTGACTTTGAGAGGACAGACAAAAGGAAACTAAAAAATCAGGAATCTGGGACTTTGTGCTAAATATAAAAATGAGATCAGGCCTCATGAAAACCTAGATAGTGAGACAATCTTTGGAAGATTGAGTTATGGAGATAATGATGCACTCGTTCAACTCTGTTGTCTGGGGATGCTTGGCTTGAATAAGGAAAGTAGAGCAGTGAGAAATGAAAGTATCAGTGAGTGGAGGAAAATCATACGAGGCCGTAAGATGACACTTCATTAGGCATGACTCTGTGCAGAGAGAAATGACAGAGGACAACTGAAGCCCTAAACTGGTTCACTGATAGTCATGATGTTGCAGTTTTGGTCAACTATGGTTTAAAGTCATCTTTCTCTCTCTCTGTGAAAACGGATCACTTTTAATCAATCGTATCTGCTTTTTCAAGAGTGAAGTGATCCCTCTCTGCCATGTTGTTGGTCTGTTGGAGTATCTTTAGGCCCCATCCACACGAAGACAAACTGAGGTCTAAACGCCTACGTTTCTTGCCGAATCTGCGTATCATCCATACGAAGACGGTGTTTTGGGGGTCTGTAAACGATCATTTTTAAAACCAGGTTCCAGAGTGGAAAGATTATGAAATGCCGTATACGCAGCTCCGTGATTACTGGCTCTCTGCAAGTTTTCAGATACGCTTACGTCATAGTTTCATATCTTCATTGACACGCATGCGCCACACGCGGCAACGACAACAACAATGGCAGCGTACGTGAAGCATATGTGCTGATTAAGCTAGTGACCCTACTATCCCTGTTGCAGCAAAATCTCCTTCTTCTCGATCACCACCGAGTTGGACAAACAGTTATCGAGGTCACATTATGGCACTTTATGATCACTTTATCACAATCTCTGTTTACAACTTTTGCTGCAAGTGCTCATGCCCACTGTTTTTTCATCTGTTTCCGCTTGTTTCCGTCATATCGTTAGAGAGGCCCTAGAGGTCTGGCATGAGTTTTAGCGTTTTGATGTGTATCGAGTGCATTCATATAGACGCACACTTTTTTTGAGACACCTTCATCTTTATGACGATAGTTTTGGAAACTGTTACGCGTTTTGTCTTCGTGTGGTTGGGGCCTTAGTGTTGCCCCAGGATGTTTATAGGTCTGAGGGGCTGCCTTAAAGCTGGGGTCGGTGATTTTGGAAAACTAGCATGAATTTTAAAAGTAGCATCTCCTCAGGACTCCGCCTAGCCCCCCCCCCCTCCTCGCATGCACGCGCGCGGGTGATATATCCCGAAGACTGATTCAACTCCAAACCCTCAGCACAACGTGTTTGTTTTACACTACACCAAGTCATGTCTCAGTCAGCGGTAAGAAAACACCAAACAAACATGTAAAGTTAGTTAGTACTCACAGCGGATGTTGATCGGGGAATAGGTATTTCCTCTGCCACTCTCCACATAGCTGTCAAATCTCCCGTTTTGGCCATGAAACTGCCGTATTTTCTGTATTTTATTCTCTTTTCCGCAATCCTCCTGTATCAGTATTCTCCCGTAAATCTCCCGTGTGATGATATAATACTAAAAACATTCCTCTGCCTCTCTAAACTGAGCTCTGTCTCTAGCCTGAAGGGGGCGGTAATGCTCCAAAATGATGGATGCCAACCCCCATAAAACCAAAGAAGAAGAAAAAGCCTCGCGAGAACGTCCACCTGCAGTAGCCTGGGTGGCAGCTATCGCGAGATTAGAGCAGCAGAACAAACTTAGAAAAACAAAGAGTTTATTTTAGATTTCTTGTAAATCTGTCTTAAAATGTGAGGGATACTGGAGCTTGGTTGGGGTTGTGGGACGGCTCACAGCGGACTTCCCTTATTTTCAAAGACAAAACTTGAAAGGTAAGCATTCCCCCGTGGACTCTGATATGTATGAGCTCGGCTACGCGCACCGAGTCTGTGCACGCCGGGGAAATGCACGCGCAGCAGGCGGGCAGAATGGCGACGGGATTTGATTGGTTTAAAAACAGGTGTCCCGGCATGATTATTGGTTGGTGTTTTCCCTGTTTTACTCCTGCTGTAGTTAGCGGATATTTTTCACTCTGTTTTAAGAACACATTATGAGTTGATTTGGGTCATAAAGACCATTTTCACGAGAATTAAAAAAAGTGTATCTAAATCAAATCGCAGACCCTAGCTTTAATTCTTCAATAGTGGCCTGTTGTTAAGCTGAGTAGTCACAGTGAAGCTCAGAGTCAGGCTGTCAGAAACATGAGACCCTTGTGGGCAGACGACACACGATGTCCGGAGACGGATCGAAGACTGAGTCTCTGATACGTCTGTTTATAAATGTGTATATTTCAGGGTGATACCAGCTTTAATGGTCAAGATGCAGAAGGTGTAAAGACATGATCTTTTTTTTTGTTTATTCATGCGGAATTCTTGTAGCTCAGCTTTGATTTCCCCTCTTCACTTTCACGTGGGTCTAAATTACATTACTGTAACTGCATCATAATGTGAAGTGAGGCTGGTCTCAGAGAGCAGGTTATTCTGCACCTTATCCTCTGTGAGCTGGAGACTGAGAATTCACTCGGGTAAGATGGAGAATCATATCTTATAATGAGCTATTTATAAATATATTTATCACAAAATAAGTTATTGATAATTATTTATGCTTTGGTATTTTCTCTGCTCCTCCCACACCAAGAGATGTGATGTGGAAAAATATGAATTCCTTGTACTCATTAACTTATCTGATTTTCACGACAAGATCTTAAAATAATTCTCTTAACATGCTGCTTTTTGTAATGATGTGGCTTTTGTGTCTTTGTTGAATGATGGACAGTGAATAGAATACCAGACAAAAGAGAATAAGACATAAAATGAAGAAATGGAGCCACCTGAAAAACTTGTACTTGTGTTGAGAGATTTATTTGCAAATGGTCGACCAAAACATACCGTCTCTGTGCATCCTCTTTCGTAAAAGCACAAATACTTTTATATAAAGCCTATTTAATAAAACCTTCTTATTAATATAAACTCTGGGTTAATGCATGAAGTGGTTTCAACTGAATAGTTAAAATAGTTTGCACCACTTGAAACTTAATGTTTCTTTTCCTACATTCTGATCATTTCCAGAAGGATATGACTTAAGACATGAGGGCAGAACTACATAGAGAATAATCTGCCCTGTGGACCAATAATACAATTACTCTGTTTGGCAGATCAACAACCCCTGCTGACCTACCATAAACCTAAAATTGTCTGATTGAGCACCTAGAGGTTTCCCTGTTTTATTTTAAATTTTACTACAATGTTTGTTTGCAAGAATCTTTCAATACATCAATAATCACCATACAGGGCTGCCTAAACAATAAATCCTGATATAGCACAATACTGCAGACACTGAGATATAAAATGATTGAAAAAATACAGTCTAAAAAGTCATACTATTTCAATAATAGTTTGTCGACATTTTAATGGAAAGAACCCAAACGTGAAAAAAGAATAGTTTAGTTTTAAATCAGTGTTTTTTTTGTAAGAAAGCATGGTCACTACATTTGCAGGAGGTTTTATCGTCTGCTCCAATCACAAAAATATTTATGAATAAATTAATGAATGTTACAAAGAAATGGTAAAATGGCTGAACATCTGCAACCAAATCAAGGCAGAGTCGAGACCACAATACAAAACAAAGATCATAGTTTTTTAAATGATAAAATCATAAAATAATGATATTGAACTCCAGTTTAAAATTCTGATTAAGTAATGCATCAAGAAATATTGCAGTTAGGGAAACACAATGACATTGAACCAGCATTGGTATCGGCAGATATTTGCCTAAGAAGCTGATGATCAGTATCAGCCTTTCTAAAAATGTTGCCGATATTTGCAGCTGATATTATGACCATAAATATTGGCCATAAACATCCTATGTCTTGACTTTAAGATTGCTTAAATGTACAATGTACCATGATGGTTTACCTCATCATCGTGTAGTGTCCACAGCTATGATCGAAAAATGTAATTTATTAAAGAATAAAATGTCATTTTTCTTGCTGTTCATATATTTCTAATACAAATGGACCAGGGAAGGAATAGGTCAGTTTAAGTATAGACTATGTCATCTGTGTAAAGATATCATTATCCACAGTAGTGAACTTAGAAATATTGGCATGTGGGAAATCGTTAAAAATCCAATATTGTGCATCCCTTCTTTGATAAATATATATGTATGTTTATTTTCATACATCCCTAAACTTCATCTTCTGGATAGTAGATGGAAAATTCTAAACAGTTGGATTTTATATGATATTAACACAAACTGCAAAAAAAGAAACATCTGTAGCAGTGTGAAACACCAAAGTAAAACATTTTGTAAAGTATTATGGTTTTTAATATCAGGAGTGCCATGTGTTTAACATTGTTGGCACACAAAACCTGTAAAGGTCATTTTTTCTACAGAGAAAATCAAAAGAATTGTTAAAGGAGACATATCATGCTGATGCATGATTTAATACTTACATATAATATAATAAATTTGAAAACAAGACCTTACACCCCCTTAATTTTCAAAAGATGAGATATTGTATTTTTTCTGATATCCTAGAAGGAGATTTGATGCCTCTGAAAATAGGTCATTGCAAGATGTCCGCGAGATTTCAAATGTCGTGACGACACGAGGTACATTTCTTTTTTATTGGAGTAATCTGATAAAACACTTCCTCCTCTGTGATGTCCGTTAGCCACAAACCCGTCACCGAGGGACACATTCACCCAGCAGCAGTATATAGCTCCCTAGCTCACACTCACTCATTACCAGCTCTGGCCTGTAGGGGCACTCAATACGCGGTCGCTGCTTTGAGCCTGCTGGAAAATACAGTAGAAGAAGAAAGACAGGCTGGCTCAGCCCTCTCGGCAGCTCTGATAGAACTGACCAATCAGAGCACAAAGGGCTGTGACGTTGCGACGTAACTTTAGGTCAGCCTGCAAACCGAACGTTTCAATGAGAGCATGATAATTGCCTAAAATGAGGATTTTGAGAACGCTATTGTGGGGCAATGAAGGAACTAAATGACTTGTACTGAGGGCAGAAATGCTTTACAGGCATCCTAGTCTGGCATAGTGAAAAGGAGAAACAAGCATGATATGTCTCCTTCAAGGGGATTAATAAAAAAATAGGTTAATAATGACAATGGAATCAATAGAACTGCATCTTTTCCCAGCCCTAAGTGGACACCTCAGGTCAGATATTCGAGTTTCTGGTGTCCATTAAAAACAAAAGGATGCCTATCCTTCTATGTCTGACTCTGTAACTCCCTGCTGTTTTATTTCTGTGTGTTTTAAGTGAATCAGTGTTGAGATGCACATCACGTTGTCTTTAGACTTCGCTCTATAAATAAGTCATGAGCAGTGGAGGTGTTCCAGGGATGATGGCACACAGGGACGAGCTGTAGATTTTTAGTTCAGCTAACAGGATTCATCATTTAAGAACTGCGGAGATGTCGACAGCCTGACAGAGTTTATTTATTCAGCACAGACTCATTGTTGTCCAGAAGGCTTTGTCACACAGAGCTCTGTTCTCTGTACGCTCTGTTGTTTTGGGAAAAAGAAAGAAACAATGGGAAGGAACCACAGGAACGCAGCAGACGGAGAAACTTTTCCAAGACAAACTGACACAAAAGGGCCTCAAGCTTGACCTGACTGATGTTCTTGAAATATTTTTGAAAATACTAACTTATGTGTTTTTGTTCTAATTCTTCCATTTTATAAATACAGTACCACATATTTGTTTTTTAGTCTGTTAGAGCACGGATTGATTGTTCTGTGGTATCTTCTGAGACTGATCACTGTGGGAAATAATCAAACTAGCAGAACCCTGTTTTTGAGCGATGATGTACATTCTGGTGTGTGTTGGTTTGTATTATGTATGTTACAGTTTATGCATTCTATATACTCCTTGCTTATGACTTTAATCAGCTATATGATTTGATTTATATAGATATCATATACGCACGAGGTGGTGGTGTTGTGGTCCCTGGGATGTGTGTTCTGGCTGTTGGAACCACAAGGAAATCTGGTTAAAAAATGAATGTTATTTATGTTAAACTGAATTAAGGAAGGAATATTCATTTAAATAGTCTGTTGCTATGGATTTTCTTTACTGTCTAATTGTTAATATTTTATTTTTGTTTGCTTATAATGACAGATTGATAAATTCAGTTTTCTCTGTTCTGCCAATCCCTTTGTACCCAGGTCGCTGCCTGCATGCAATTTTTTTCAATGTATTTTTTGGGGCATTTTGTGCCTTTATTGATAGAAGAGAGACAGTGGATAGGCTTGTGAAAGGGGGTGAGAGAGTAGGGGAAGACAATCTGCAAACTGGTCACAGGCGGGAATCGAACCTGGACCGGCAGAAGCAAGTACATGGGGTGCCTGGTTGCTAACCACTCCGCCAAACCAGCACCCCGCCTGCATGCAATTTAACATGGTTTTTGACAGCTGGTTTGACGATTAAGGATGGGAGCAAAAAAGTTTGTTGACTGCTGAGAGCAGATCCACCATAGTACATCCGAACATAGTAACTTTTTCATTTAGTTTTAGCTGTAAAGTGTTGCTGTAAATCCTTTTTTTTTTTTTTTTTTTTTTTTTTTTATTTTTTTTTTTTTTTTTTTTTTTTTTTTTTTTTTTTTTTTTTTTTTTTTTTTTTATTTACCTTGGAAATGAAGCTGGATCCGCGGCTGCTTTTTGTTTGGACTGTGTGTATTAGACCCACTCAGCCGTGAGGGTTTTTTGGAAGCTTGAAGCGACTTCACAGGCGCTCCGCACAAGATTCATGTGTAGACAGGAGGCCAGAACGCAATGAAAACTCTGTTTTAGTCTGGTTGCATTTTTGTGTAAATGTGGCCTCAGTTACCAGAACTATAGCATCCTGTAGTGATGGATAAACTACAGCTTAGACACAACATCTAACTAGCATTGTGCCTTCTTTAAGAAATAACCAGCTAGAACATTTGGCTCAGACTAGGGCTGGGCGATATGGCCTGATAATAAAATCCCTGATTTCTTCCCCACAAAACACGATTTACAATTTTAATTGATTTTTTTTTCCTCTCAGAGCAAAAGAACTCCAAGTGACACAAAAATGACATGAATCAAGTTCTACCTTTATGTTTTCAAAATATATTCCTAAATCAATCAGGATTTCCCTCTTAAGCTTGTGTCATAAAATGTTGATTATGTAGTTCTAACGCAGGCAGGTTTGCCTACATAAACACTGAAAGCTGAGGGATTTTTAAAGGGCTGGGTATCGATTCAGATTTTCTGGATCGATGTGATTTGATATTACCAGGTCTCTAATCGATTCGATTCACGATACAATAAGATATTTATTCAGTCTGGGATATCTCAGTTAAAATAATACTGTAACCTGGTGCATTATTAAAATTGTTTTTACATTAAGAAATGAACCCAAAGCAGTTACATTAATCTTATATTAATTATATACATTAATGCATATTCTGCATATTACTTGTTTTCTGTCCGACTCCTCTTTTCCTTTGTGCTTGTAAAATCTGAACTATGTCCACACGTCAGCCTTTGCCGTGTTTGTTTGATTACTTGCAGTAACATCTCACGAGATTTTGTTCAGTGGAAAGCAGCGCTAAACGCAGATCTTTGGATTTTATGGATCGATTATGAACCATTTAAAGGGAAATCGATTAATATTGATTAGATTTTCACAGCTTGTTAACATGCTTCTCTCTGATCAATATTTAATATAGTTAAAAAAAAACATAAATACAGGCCTGTAAAAGTGCTTGTGCAGAACCTCCCAGGGCCATCATCATGACAACGGTAAAAATTCTGTTTACATTTTTTTCAAACTTTGCAACTTATAATTTAAGAAAGTGAATGAAAAAAATCTTGATTTTTAATTTTTAAATCTGCTGCAGAAAATAATTTCAATCAATTGATTCAATCGATATATTGTCCAGCCCTAGCTCAGACTATCTGGAGTTTAATCATTTGGTAGACTAATCACTTTCTCCTATTGATAACCAGTCACTTAGTTTAAACTGAGTGCTTTCCCTACTCAGACAGCTCGAACAGAGCAGCAGTTGTCTTGATAATTTGAATGAATGCTCCACATCATGACCCCTCTGCCTGGTTTTCAGCCCCCAGCATCAGATTAAAGGGTTGTAGGTGATGGGGATTTTGGGACTGTTTAAGCCCCCTCCCTTACATCTTTGGTTAGAGGTGGTGTTTGCAGGGCCGGGTGGGGGGACAGCCGGTGTTGGCAAAGCCTGAAAGGAGCTGTCCTCCTGCTGCACGTGCCAAGTGGTGTCAGTCTGCCCCGGGCTTTCACAGCACGCCTCACCCTGCAGGCCGAGGCTACACGACCAGAATACATTAGGAAAAGCTGTTCAGACATATGGTGTCCTTTTTAGGTTCAACCAGAGCTTTGATTGCTTCAGATGTATGCTGTTTGATTGTTTTTAATCTCATTTTCAACTGTGATATATCACTTCAGAGAAACATTTGATTTCCTTTAAACCAGATTTAACCCTTTAGATTATTCTAATCTTCAGTTTCTTACCTCAGAAGCCGCCTCAAAGTAAACTGCGTTCGTCAGCAGTTTAGTTCACCTTCTTGATCTCGTTTTCTCCCAGCTGAGCAATCTGAGCTGCTGACTAATGGGGATCTCAGAACTCCAGCTAGCTTTCATGTTGTAAGTGATATACAACAGAATAATGGTCCTTCCCCTCAAACCACCTTCTCCTCTTTCTTCTTTCCCACTGTCTCACACTCACGTTCATTCAGACCTCTGTGGTTTAAACCTCCTCTCCGTGAGGCAGACGTCTGGAATGCACAGCTGCTTTCACAACTTTAGTTTCCACTCTGTGAGTCTGAAATTAAAACTCTGGATCCATCTCTCACTGTACAGGAAGGCTGGATATCCACAGCCATCCAAAACTAAATCCTTATAAATGAGGCCTGTGCTCAGAGTTTTGATTTGTTAAAGTATCGGCATGTACTCTGTGACAGTTTGGGTAATATTTTTAATAGTGCAATTCATTGTAGAAGCCAAACTACATCATGCAGCACGTGTTCTGATTTTACAAGTAGGCCTTCCATGTTTGTTTGAATAGATATGGGCACATTTCTGATGACATAAAATAAGTCGCTGCCATAGTAATGGTAAAAATAATTGCTTAACAGCTACCAGGTGACCAGGTTGATGACACTGCTACTTAACAACATACCATAAGAATGTAAACGTTAAAATAACTAACCATCTCTACGGCAGATTATCACAGAACTCTGCAACATTAAGACACCCAGACTGTATCAGTTCAACTCATTCAACCAGGAGAATTTATCCTCTTCAGTGCTGCTCCCCACTTTCCCACATCGCCGACAGTTCCTTAGCGGACTCCTCTGCATGTGTTACATTTTATTAAGTTCCCGTGCTAACTGGTGTCTCCTTGGGGTTGCCAATGAGCATTAAAAGCCCCTCTTCTTCATGCAGAGTTTTCACTTGTCTTTTAAGGAGTGTACCACACTTTTCTGTATAATCTTCTCCATAAAAGCTGAACTTAACTTACTTCCCATAATGCACAGCTTGACCATTATGGGTAATGGCTGTGACGTAACCCCCTTCAGGCTGGACAATAGGGCTGAACAATTTTAGGAAAAGATCTAATTGAGATTTTTTCTGGCAGATACTGCGATTTCAGTTGATTATTTTCTTCACCCTTTCATGCATGAATGACTAATACTCAAAGAAATACTATTTTTAGAAATGTTTTTTTTTACTTTCAAACAAGTTAAAAGTCAAAGCAATTGCTTTTATATGTGGCATTTTAGGAGGTTTTGCATCATTCCACAACAGTGTGCACAAAACATCAAGAGTATAAATAATAATTTAGATCTACAAGCAAATGTCTTTGACAGACATTTAACAGTAACTAAAAGAAATAGCTTAATCAAATTATTCACTTGTGAATTACACCAAAACTTAGAATAAAAAGTAAAAAAAATGATGTGAATCTGAATACAGATATAATACCCAATTTGTCCTTCGTCAGCTAGTTTGGATTTATGATGCAATATCTCAATATGGTAAAAATGTGCAAATATGATATTTTTATGAAACTTACGACAAGGGTTTTCGACTGAAGTTGCAACCTAAAGGGGATAAAATTTATTCCAAATATCAGTCTGCTGAAGTGGACACCATGCACGAAAGGGTTCAAATCGAGGTCCACTGCAATATTCACCATTTTTGCAGTATCGAAAGCAGTAAGGAGATCAATGATCAAAAGCACATAACACATTCATCATCTAACATTGATGATACATAATCTATTTTCATTATTTAAGGGACACTCTGCTCCTAAACAGAGCTTTTGTGTAGTTGACCTGCTTACCAGCACTTCTGTAAATGGAAATTGCCTGCAATTTGTAAAATAGCTTGTGTTAAATAGTTGACACAACAGATGCTTGATCAGTCAGAAGTACTGCAAAAAAATTGCAGTTTTGGTGATCACTCGATTATGTTTTCTGAAATTGTGATTTTGATCCTAAAACGATAAATTGTTCGGCCCTACTGGACAAAGCAACCAAGCTGTAGGTGTCGATTCACCTACGTCTCTTGAGTGCTTGAATCAGTTAAAACTTGTCCCAGTTCTTTTTTTGTTTGCACTATAAAAGCAAAGTTTTCTGGAATTATGTGAATGGCACAGTAACTGTTCACAATTTAACGGGGACATATTATGCTTGTTTCTCCTTTTCACTATGCCGGACTAGGATGCCTGCAAAGCATTTCTGCCCTCAGTACAAGTCATTTAGTTCCTTCATTGCCCCACAATAGCGTTCTCAAAATCCTCATTTTAGGCCGTTATCAAGCTCTCATTGAAACGCTTGATCTCGAGGATGACCTAAAGTTACCTCGCAACATCACAGCCCTTTGTGCTCTGATTGGTCAGTTCTATCGGGGCTAGAGCCAGCTTGTCCTTCTTCTTCTACTGTATTTTCCGGCAGGCTCAAAGCAGTGACCGCATATTGAGTGCCCCTACAGGCCAGAGCTGGTAATGAGGGAGAGTGAGCGAGGGAGGTTCATACCCCTGCTGGACGGATGTGTTCCTCGGTGACGGTTTTGTGGCTAATGGACATCACAGAGGAGGAAGTGTTTTATCAGATTACTCCAATAAAAAGAAATGTACCTCGTGTCGTCACGACGTTTGAAATCTCGCAGTGACCTATTTTCAAAGGGCATCAAATCTCGTTCTAGGATATCAGAAAAAAATACAATATCTAATTTTTTGAAAATTAAGGAGGTGTAAGGTCTTGTTTTCAAATTTATTATATTATATGTAAGTATTAAATCATGCATCAGCATGATATGTCTCCTTTAAGCATATCATGATACGCATCATATCATTGCGTGGAGGTTGCTGGAATTACCCAGCCCTAATATAAATAGATCTGCACACTACAGTCTTAAGCTACAGATGTTAGACACCTTTCCTTTATATTTTTTTTTATCTCAAATGAGCAAATGACATCTTGTCATACTTTTCCATTCAGCCATAAGCTCGTCAAGCTCAGAGTACTTGTTGCTGAATCAGAGCTTAAAGACATTGTTGGTTTCTGTTTGATTCACTTGAAGCACGTTGCACTCATAAGTTTTCTGTCACAGTATTTGGCCTCTTATGGCACATCTATCATCAGGCTTTCTTTGACTTGCCTCTAAAATTTTTGTAAATGTAGTTGTTTTTTTTAAGAAAAAGTCTTCTGAATTGGATGCAGTGTGATGTAATTGTTTCAAACCCTCTTTTTTATTTAAGGGAAATCTAATGAGCAAGTGTGGCTTTCAAATCCCCATCAGTGCCATCATATGGTAGTTAAAGTGATCACTGCAGCCACCGTCTCCTAAAGGAAGTTACTTTTGCAGAGTTTGCTGATTTCTGTGGTTCCAGCTTTTATGATTGTTTTTAAACTGCATCCTGAATGCTCTGTTAAATGCTGTTTTCTGCTGGATTAACTGTTCATGACATCAGTATGAAGTCATCACATTTGTTCCTCTCTGCATGATGTACCCTGGCTTTGGTAGCTGGAGCAATTTGCTCAGTGAATAATGTTTCCTGTTGTGTGTAATGAAGTTCTTCCAGAGAATTTTCAGCAAAAAAGTGATCCTTCTTTCGTTTTCTTGAAGTCTAATTTACATAGTTTAATTTATCCTGTTTTTTATTCACTTGTATGCCCAGAATTCCACTATGAAGATACCACTTTATACTTTTGAATTGAATAACTTTTTTGTGTTGAAACCTCTATTCCAATGAAGTTGGAACATTGTAGAGAACATAAATAAAACACAATATAATATTGCAAAGCCTTTTCAAGCTGTATTTAACTGAATGCACAAAATAGAAACTGATAAAATTTGTTATTATTGCAAATTTTCACCCATTTTGATTTTGGGTCCTGCAACATGTTCCATATCTTTTTGTTTGTGTTTTACAGAACGTCCTTACTTCAGTAGAATTGGGATATCAGTATTTTGTTTCGTCTGCCTTATTTTAATCGTATGGGAATCCCACCAATTATGAAATTGATGGTCGGCCTACTGCTCAGCAGAGAGATTATTTACAGTAAGAGTAGGACCCACAACAGTATATGCATAGTAACCACAAAACCCAGTTCCAGTTTTCTAAATGAAAGATTTAAATCCAGTCTTGAAATCTGCACTGAGACAACTGAATATTGGTCAGCCAAAGTAGGTACACATCTGTATTTTACTTCGATAAGGGACTATCAGGAAATAAGTACATGATGCGTTAAAAAGTATTTTCATGACAAGAAAATATCGGTTTTGTTAAAGAACTTGAAGAAATGATGCTGTTTTCTTATCAAAAAGAAGTAATAACTTCTGTTAAAAACTTAAAGTGAGTAAATGTTCTTAGACGTAATGCCTTCTTCATTGCACTATAGTTTTAGCCTTTGTGACAGGCTTTTCTTTTTTTTCAGTCCCATAAACCAGGAGTCTCCAAACTATGGCCTTGGGGCCAACTACACCCTGCAGTCCACTTTTAGTTGACCCTCTGCAACATCTTAAAATTACGGGACTGTTGTCCCACGTAAGAATATGATGTTTGTGCTGAGCTGGTGAATAAAGACAACCTGATCACAGATTTTAAGGACGTATGAATACCTGTATTTGAGCCACCATCTTCTCAAAGTCTGATTTACAAAGAGTATTCTACTGTTGATCTTCATGCTCCTATAAATGTTTTTATTTTTTGTGCAGTTTGCTCTTGTTTTGAGTCTGGAAGTGTAAAAGAGCCATCAGCCTCTCTCACCTGTCTCCTATCTGCTGCCAAAATAGTCCATCTCATCTTGGCCCATCCAGGAGTTACCTGGATCAACCAGGACCCCAAAATCTGATTGGCCTCCCCAAATTAGCAATGAGTGACTCTTGGTTCTGTAAAGCCATTAATGGAGCTAAGCTTGACGTAGGCTTTTTTCTTTGAAGATTTTAGATAATCAAGGATATGTGAACAAATACCTGGCTGATTTTATTAACTGTAATACAAGGATTTTGTTGCTGATTGTTGTATTTTGCCCTTGGTTCAAAGTTAGTTTGCATTTCTCCTGAAGAGCTTGTTGTACTTCCTTGTTTAAAAAAAATCACGCGTTGATATTACAACAAACTAAAAATTATCAGTGTCAATATCAGTATTGGTTGATCTTATTAATAAGTCATTTGTGATCAGAATGAACAACCAAAAATCTGACTTCGGCATCACTATTGCTGAATTGATTGTAAGTTCTCTCAGGACCTTTGTAATGACCGGCTGTAAACATTTTTATTTTGTTGTCATTTCGTGCATTTTGTTTAAACGATCAATCTCTAAAGACCAGTCTGCACATTTTTGCTTCCAGTTTGTTTGACTGGTTGAAAATTTATCTCAGTTTCTCACAGTGGTGGCGTTGGTCTGTCCTGTGGCAAAACCAGTTTGAGAAAAACTTGAGGGTTGTGATCTAAATAGAATTTTCCTCCTGTCTTTTCCAGATCTCATCCTGTTGATCCTCGACAAACATGAGCGGGGGAGTGAACATCAAAGTCATGTCTCAGCCTCAGAGCGATGCCGGTGTCAGCTCCTCTCTGCCTTTACCTCGCAGCGGGATGCCTCTCTCGAAGATGGATCCCAAACAACAATACGGCGGTCTCTCCAGTCCCACCTCTCAGTATCTGCACCCTGCAAAGAGACGGCCATCCTACCCTTTATCTTCAGTCTCCTCAGGTCCTGTAGATCTGCTCAGAGGTGCAGCTTTAAAGAACCAACTGCTGCAGCAAAAAACCGGCGTGCACTCTCACAGGAGCCCCGCGGCGACAGAGAGAACTGACGGGACGTGTTCGGCCTACAGCAGCCCGCAGATACCAAAGAGACAAGCCCCGCGCTCTAAAGACACCCTCGATCTACGCACCAGCACCATCACTCAGAAGGCTTTGAGGGACCTCCAGCTGAGACGAAACGCAAACCAGAACTGGACCTTTGGGAAGTATCGGCAGAGGAGTGTGGACAATGCCCCAGAGGATGAAGCCCTGTGCAGGTACTCAGGCCAGGAAAGGAGACGCCTGCTCCACAGTAAAAGTGCAAACGGGAATGATGAGTCTGGGGTTTCTTCTGTCAGAGCGTGCAACATCCACAAAGAGCTGAGGAATATCTCCAGCCAGGATCTGAGAGGATGCAAAGGAGAGGTGTTCAGTAACAACCCAAAGCCCTTTTATCAAACTTTCAACATGCCTCGACGGGCCAGTGAGCCCGGACAAGTCAACATGGCTGCTGTTGCTCCCTTCAGGTTCAGGTGAGGGCACTGTTTCACCTTTTTAAGATGTGAGGATAACCGTCTGTCTGCAGAGGTGCAGCCTCAGTGTCTGCAGCTGTCTCTTATGTTCAAGGTTGTTCTATAACTGCACAAAGACACATTTTTAAATGATTGACTTCTCCATCAAGAAGACATCTGTTTTCCAATTTCATATATTTTTTTCTTTTTTCTTCTTAATGTGTTGTTCTGTTCAGTCATTGTTTAAGATGATTCAGTTTTAGCTCGACATCTTTGTGCGCTTTGTTAGTCTTGTAGGTCCTTTGGTCTAATCTTTGTCTTTTTAGATAAAAAAATGTGGAATAGGAGAACATATTTTGAAATATACCGTATATTTACTTATTTGCTTATTTCAGATATGCAGATAGAAACAGTAAGCTTTAGACATTGCAAAAGAAAATCTTCTAACATTTAGTGCAATACCTGACATAAAAAATGATATTTCAAATGTTCTTGACACAGCTGCATTTTAACAACTGGATACATGAAGTTATTTGATAACACATTGTCAGTGGAAGGTAATACCCTAAAAATTTGATCATCGGAATTAGCAGGTCTTAAAATGTTTTCACATAATTACAGAGGGTATTTTAACTCTACATGTTGGTCATGTGTTGGTTGGTCGTGTGTGTATATCTATATATAGTGCTTAATTTTTTTTTTTAGACTGCCAGTCATAAAGAAGATAAAAATTAAATAATTAAGAAATACTTCACAAACTTAATTAAAACTGAATATGTTACTGTTATTGGGCAGACATTTTGAGCATAAATCAGAAATTTCAAACTGGACTTGCATTTCATACCCAAATTTGAGCCACTTTCAAGCCTAACATTCAACCACTTAAATTATTTTATGTCCAGGTATGTAAGTAAATAAATGTAATTTGACGTCTTAATGAAAACATTAGTATCTTTTTTCTGCAGCAAACAGTCTGAAAATGTGGACTAATGGGCATATTGGATATATCTCTGAAAATCAAACATCATTAATCCCTAAACTATAGAGCTGTCTTTATTTGTCCTGTTTAATTATGTTATAGTACTTAGCTTTCAATCCATTTGTTGTATTTTTTAAAACAAATATGTGACCACTTTAATCTATCACAAATACGCCTAAATTTAATATTCTTGTTAAGCAAACCCTGTAAGAATTTATAAAGGGGGGGACAATTTTTGATGTTGAACTTGTATACATCTGGTCAGAGATTATTTTAAATCAAATCAAATCAAACTTTATTTATAAGGCACTTTTCATACTTAAAAGCAACACAAAGTGCCTCATAGAGGCTAAAAACAGAAAACCCGGCTATCCCCCTCCCACAAATAAAGAGACATATCCAGACACACACTTGCAGACATCACATACGCACTCACACACACCTGCAACCACACACACATACCCACAACATTCATACGAGCTGTCATGAAAGAGAGAAAGAGAGACATGGCTGTGCACCGAGGACTGAGGTAAGGAATAAGCTACCAGAGAGCTCCCGGCCCACGAGGAGCGCAGCCAGAGACTTCCATCCTCCCGCACAGACACGAGGGCCCACGACACAGTGCAGGGGCCTACGGCCATGCAGACGGAGCCATCCCCCAGCAGCGGTCCCAGAAATGGACCAGGAGCAGCTCCCAGTGTGGAGAGCCCCCATGAGGAAGCACTGGAGCTAAAAACCATCATACTCAAAACAATAATAAAAATGTAAGAAGAGAGATAAAATAACATAAAATGGATAAAAAATTAAGAATTAAATACGATAAGAAGTTTGACTAAAAGAATAAATAAGTTATAAAGTAATAGAAGAATAAAAAATAGAGGAATAAATAAGTCTATTAAATCAATTACAAGCTTGATTAAAAAGGTGTTTTTTTTATTTTAAACATATGGCCACGTCTTTCCTATTATTTATCTACTTTCCTTTAATTTAACACTTTTACATTTTTAAATCCACTTAATTAACTTCACACTGATCCAGGTTTACTTATTTTAAAACTAAATGGCAAACAATTTGATGAAACACACACTCAAGCACTTTGAGATACATATGTTGTGGGAAAAGTGCTATATAAATAAAGTTTGATTGATTGATTAAGCATGTTCATTTCTTTTTTACAGCGTTGATAATACACTGCTGCAGCACTCACTCACTCTGAAATGTCGTGTAAGGCTTCACTTCTGTGTTTTCTCTTTCAGGTTTCAGGTCCATGATGACACAGACGCCACGTTCGATGATCTCAGCGACTGTTCATCAGACTCCATGGAGGTCTGCTGTGATGAACTAGGTCAGTCTCTTCTTCTTTTGAAGCTTTTTGAACTTTCTCTCTTTTGTTGCAAAAGTCACAGCACTCTCAAAATAAAACGGGGGAGCCATGATAATAAGGCATGTTGATGCACACTCTTCAAACAAATCAGGCAGGTATCTTCTGTCTTGTCATGTTGACCTTTTCATCCCGGTCATGACATCACCAGATAACAAGGCTTCCTTAATGATGTGAAACAATACAGAAGGATTTATGCATGTGCATTGTTCACCAAAGATAAAACGTATTGAAGATGCAAAGCTGATTAGTACGAGATATTTCAGTGTAATGAGATATTTTATGTAACTGCAAGACATGGACCTCAAAGCTATAAGATATGGATCTCATAATCCTAAGATTTCTATTTCATCATAATAAGCACAAATGCATCTAAAATGTACCGGTGGGTCAAATGAAGACAAAGAAGGTAGCAGCATTGTTTAGAATCAGGCATGTTTTAAGCTGTGAGCTCATACACATAATGTGATACACATGATAGTTTGCTTAAGCAGTCTGTAACCCTTTTCTCTTTGCACATTCATCAAGGTGTTTTGAAGTAATTACATAAAAAGAGTCATCTGAAGAAGGGGTGAAAGAAAACATCAACACAAGTGCATATTGCAATATTTTGTGTCGTGTTACTGTTCGATATTTTACATTACAATTAGGGGTGCAACAAAATGGTCAACTCATGAAACGATACGAAATACGAAACAGGGCTCACGATACAAAATAAAGATTATAGAAAATCTCCAACAGTATGAGGTTGTGAAAAAGTCTCATTTTCTTTATTTTCCCCCTAATGCAGACATACAAAAAATATTGCTGCATCAATACAAAATAAATGCTTTTTGAAAAAAAAACAAAGTTGTAGTTTTTCCCCATTATTTAGACTGTTTTGCTATGGTAGGTGAGGAGGGTAAACATCACTAGTCGTGCGCACGCCCCTTCGCGTTTTTTATTTTGTGCTTATATTTCGTGCGTCTTTGAATTTTATTTTGTCTTTCTTTTTATTTCGCGAAATTTCGTGGCACGATATTTCGTTTCACCCCTAATTACAATGTTGATTGTGAATCAACCTCTGGCTGCTCTTTAGCAGCAGACGTTCAGCCATTTGGCTCCTAGTCTCTCACATTTATTGTCTTTATTGGGACCTCACTGGGACTGACAAGGTTTATTCCATCCAATCCTTTTGACTTCATTTGTGTAGCACATTTAAACAACAAAAACGTCTCCAGAGTGCTGTACATAGAATCATAAAAACAATAAAACAGACATTTTCACATAACAATAAGCAATATGTAGTCAAACAAGTGGATAAATCTACAACAATGCTGGAAATAAAGTAATAAATTCAAGCAGATAAACATGGTAACACAAATAAAAGACATAGTTGAACATAGTAAAACAAATAAAAGACACAAAGGACCACAAAGCTCTTGCAAAGTTAAAACAGCCAGGAAATGAAAATGGGTCTTATCCATGTTTTAGCAGCTATGCTTTTTTTTTTTAAACAAAACACTTTTTTCCTTGCTGTTATGCATGTCATATTGCAGTTTCTTGATTAAAAAAAACAGTTTTCTTAAAAAGAACATGACACAGTTTCTCTCCGGCCTCTAATACTGTGATATGTTGTGAGATGTTAAATCTTCACCTCTATCACTAATAAATAGAATGTCTCAGCCCTTTTATTTGATTATCCCGCCAGACAGAACAACATAATTAGATGTTTCCCTTGCACTTGGATTATTGTTGATTTTTCATTCAGTAACTTTATAAAGGCCTCTTTAAGAGAAAGGAGATGAAGTTCATGTGGACGAATGAGACCAGCTGTTCCAATAAGCAGCTGGTGGGAACAAACAATATGGAGGAGGTCGGTGTAAATGATTTCTTTCTGTATTTCTTTGTAAATCCAGTGCACCTCCCACTTTGATAGATCAGGGATTTTCCAAAAACAGACTTCACTGTAATATTGTAAATACTTATTTGATGCTTAAAAAACGATTTATTTTGAGACCCCTTAAAGTTCTCTGACTGATTTTTCCTGGATACAGAGTTATGGTCACTACTGGGCTTTATTCTGTGGCTCAAGGTAATAAAAGCTGCATTATAAATGTAACTTTATATCTAAAAAAAAACATTTAGTCATTTTTATACAAATATCAGCCTAAAATCTACTTTTCTCATGGTTAACATCACAAAAAATAATAAGGCCTACTGAAGATTACAGTAAACTAATCAATTTTCTAAATGAGTTAAAGCCTTTCCCTGTTTCTTACATCAATATCCACTACCAGACGATGATCTCTGCCACTTGGCTGATCTGGCACACAAATTATAACGTCAGTGCACACACTCTATAGCAGGGGTGGGCAAGTGGCAGCCAAATGCGGCCCTCCACATCACTAAATGTGGCCCATCATTCATTCCCAAAAACCAGCATTTGTAAATATGAAGAAAACTCAGATATCCAATAGAAAAAAATCTATATAATCTTATGTAAGTTATTTACAACTTTACTTTGCTCTTATAGTGTCTAAATCTCTTTCATGAAGCCTTTAACATTATATCAAGTATTACTCAATATTATATTTAAAAAATGGCAGCAGCAAAATATTTGAGCTCTAAAAATTCGAAAAAACACATTTTATTGATTTGGAAATAGCTTCATTGGCTTTAATCCCATGTATATTAGCTAAATTTGCTTTAATTCTGCATCAAGTTCATTTGATTATGCATAATAACTTGTATTTATGTTGTAATATATGAATATTGGTATTCTAATTTTATGACAGATTTATATTCTCATTTGTTGTTTATCCAACATTCTTTTTCATTGTCGAGAGTTTCTAAAAATTTGTAACAATGCAGGCCCTCAGGCTGGGAAAAATGGTTTTATGTGGCCCTCTTTGTAATTAAAGTTGCCCACCCCTGCTCTATAGCATATAGTATTATATCATAAGTTCCCTGTTATTCTCAGGACTACTGTCAGGTAACATATGTTCCTACTGTCTTGGGCAGTGTTTCTGAAAATACTGAAAATGACTGATTAACAGACTAAAAATGAATTATCTGCAAGAAATCTTTCCTGTCATCCTTCCGGTGAGCAGTAACACCGCTGCACGGTTACTGCAGGATCTTAAAACTGAAGAACTAAAGACCAGGCAGTCCATAAAGTTTATCACTCTATCGACCTCTGATTAAACTGACTCTTTGTCCTCCTTGTCTACTTCCTTCCCTCTTCAGAGCCTGAAGAGTTACATAAATCTTGTAGAAAACAAACCCTCTCTCAGTTCATTGAGTTCAGTTAGTTATGCAAAACTGTTTTTCCAATATAATGCATCCAGTGACACCCAGGCTTTAATATTTTTGCATGTTGACTCTGGAGTGCATTCATCACTGCAGTTGTTCTCACCAGAGCGGCTGCCAACTCCCAACGAACTCCTCGTCCTGTATGTACCACCTGTTATTTACATCAGGATTTCCTGCAGCACTTCACTTCTCTCTTTTTGTGTGTGTGAGAAAACAAAGATTCTTGGCAGAGAAGACGTCTCTCAAATCACAAAGCACTTTTAATGCTCCACACTTTGGTAAAAGTTTTCTCTCTGGTGTGCTATGATGATTATATTTCAGTCATTAAGCTGGTGCTGTGTGTGCATTAAAAGTTGTTTGTTGTGTGAAAAAACTCTAAATTACACATGATGTTGCTTAGAGACTTACACACAAACATGGCGCTAATACACAAACACAGACTCATTATTTTGTTATTTAAAGGGTCTTGTTGTGTCTTGCAGGGTGAATGGAGTTCACCATTAGCAAATTGGACCACAATCCTTTAAACAATTTCCTCTGATGCTACATAGATGATATAATTAAAGACATCTGTGAATAAGTGATAGTGATTAACATCAGAAAGTAGACACTGTGACCTCTGGAGTATCAGCTGTGGTCACAAACACACTTAATACACAAACATGTTTGCTCTGTCAGCTTAAAGTTGGAGATGGGATGTATTAATTGCTCAAGTTGGCGGCTGCCTATTTTTATTGGACTAAGATCTGAAAAGATCCAAACTCAAACTCCAAACTCATTCATTTTCATCTTTCCAGTGACAGATGTTTTAGAATAAATAGAGCTGAGGTAACAGCTACAGCATGCTTAAAGGAACATCTGTAAGCTAACGAAGACATCATGATGCCAGAGCTAGCATTAAGATGTTGAGCAGTTTAGCTTTTTTTCCAGAAGACAATAATAACTGCCAGCGTAGCAGCTCTAACTTGAGAGCTTCCTGTCATTAGCAATAAGAGTATCAGCTGTCACATTTAACAGTTTATGGAACTCCAGACTTATTAGTTAACACAGACTGGGTAGTATTCTTCTTTTCAAAACAACACTAAACACCTAAAAATAGTTCTTTTTTCTTTTATCTCAGACATGTATACTTTTCGGTGGAAACTTCTGTCTTCCTCAGAAGTGTCTGTTGATATGACACGTCACACCTACCACCAAGTGACACTTCTGAGGAAGACAGAAGTTTCCACCGAAATATGTCAACGTACATGAAGAGTATTCAAGTCTGAGATAAAAGAAAATAAGGAAGCTATTTCTAGGAAACTGAAGACACATGACCACCATTTCGCTAACACTAAACACTTTACATACACAGCATCAGGGACACTATTTAGACCACCTAAACAACAAAGTCTGGACTGACACTTAAAGGCTAAAATTTTAAGTCAATGATGTTTATGTGAGAGCTCACAGGTGGAAGAAAAACACCCTAAAAACACCCTTTTTTTAATTGTTTGTTTTTATGCTGATTTCAGTTACAGTTGTTCAGTACTAGTAATGATGATGCAATAGTAGTAATCGTTACAATGAGGAATGCATGAAATTATCGGCTGATATCAGCCTAAAAGGTTTAGTTTTGTACTGGCAGATATTAACATTTTGGAAATCTTTACAGATGATATATCAGCCAGACATATTGGTCATATATTGGCTGGAGTATGTGTAATTTGCATGTGTACTACAAATAACACATATGTACGATACTGGTGCACCTTCACATCACTGCATTGGTGCATTTAAAAATCAAGGGTTTTTATTTTTTGCAAGTATTAAATTATTTTTCTTCATTTACATCTGTTCCTCACAGAAATATACCGTAACACTGAAAGAAACAAGTCAATTTTTGTGAACTACAGAGTTGTGCTCTTGACCAGAAATATTGGTAAAGGTATAATGAAGTAAAAAATATCAACTAGGGCTGGACGATATGGCCTAGAAATAAAATCCCAGATTTTTTTCCACAAAACTCGATTTAAGATTTTAATTGATTTTTCCCTCCCTAAAAGAGACAAAACTCCCAGTGACATAAAAATGAATCAAATCAAGTTTTGCCTTTATGTTGTCTAAATGTTTCCCTCTTAAAGTCAAAGTCTGTGTCATAAAAGGTTGATTATGTAGTATAAACGTAGACAGGTTTGTCTACATAAACACTAAAGGGCTGACGTTTTTTTACAGTATTAGCATGAAACTCTCTGATCAATATTTTACCTACTTAAATAAAAAACACAAGCCTATAAAAGTGCTTGTGTAAACCCTACAAGGCCGTCCATCATGAAAATTGTAATTTTTTTCAAAAATTGCAACTACTTACAATTGGACTAAGGCAAGAAAAAAAATCTCGATTTTTAATGTTTTTAAATCTTCTGCAGAAAATAATTTGAATTAATTGATTTAATCAATTTATTGCCCAGCTCTAATATCAACATACTGGATATTGGCCAAAATACAATATTGTGCATCCCTAGTTACAACAGCAGCAGCAGTTTATTATTACCTCCACCTGGAGCTTATTTCTGCTGGCTTTTGTTAGTTGTTTAAGAGGATAACTGGAATGATGAATGGTTTTGATAAAACTTACTGGGAGTGTAAACCATGTGTCCCCTCTCACCTGACACCACCTCTTGAGATGGCAAATGAGGTGGTCAAATTGTGCCCCCAATCCAGTCTCTGTGAAACTTTATGGCTTGAAATGACAGTGTGAATGGGGCTTTACATACAAACTGGAGAAAAAACTGCCCCCTGTCATAGTTAATTTTGAGCAATATCATTAAGACAGTTCTTGAGAGATTGCGTGAAAAAGTTCCTGGAAACTTCTTGGCTGTAGGTGTGAAAGGGTTAAACAAACAATATTGCTCAGGAGATACAGGTCTTTTATGAAGGTTACTTTTGTGAACTGCAGCAAAACAATCAGTTTGGCATCCAGGCTTTGACATAATCCCTCCTTACAGATTTATCTTTCATGCAAACATTTGAGACGTGACGAGATGATATCTTAAACCCTCCTGTCAGGACCTGCAGCTTGATGCTGAGTTGACGATGGTGTTGGAATTAAAAGCACCGCTTCGGCTTAAGGTGGTGTGGCAAAGACATAGAGAGAAGGACAGACTTGAAACCCTGAGTAAATAGTTCACCAAAGTGTAAAGACATCTTTAACAGGTGTTGGTTAAAGAGTACATCTTAGACTTATATCAGCAGTATCAGCAGTTATCTTATATAAATCCCAGCACTGAAGTAGTTTTATTTTATTAAAAAACTAATTAAAGGCTTTAGTTAAAGATGCTATGAGGAGTTTCTAAGTAATTACAAAAAAGTCTCACTTTTAGATATATGCCTGATCAAAATACACACTTTAAGATGAGTTTTATAGCATCAAAATAGGTTATCTATATATGCTATTCCTTAGCTTCGCGGTCGGGTCATACAGGGCTGGACTGGCCTGCATACTCAACTTCAGGAACAAGACAATTAAAACCAGAGCAAATTTATATTATTCGGACACGTCTTAGAGCACCGGGCTGTAGGTAGCGATATATAGCCGGCTACAAAACTACGATACTAAGTTTTCCAAAAATTGCTCGTAGTCACACATAAAAACTACCGCTACGTAACTAGAAAGAGATACATTACTTTGTCGCTTTGCATCCTGTAAGTTGTTGAAAAAAGAAGTTGTAAAGCAATGCAGAGTTCTGAGGAAGGTCCGAGCTGCATTCATTAGCATCACAACACACACATGCTTTGGCTTGGGTCACGCCGCACATGCTCATGGGTAGCAGAGTCTTTATGTCGCCGGAAATAGACTCTCCTCATTGCCACTTTAAGTCATTTGACTAAAATTATCCAATATGTGTCTCGTTATCACTTAACTTGTGGCAATCAGAAACCCATATTATCTCAGATAAATGCACTAGACAACAATAAAGCCTTTCAATGTTTTCTTTGTGTTCTTAATGGCCATGAGGTCTGAGACCCTCCAGCCAGTGTCCTCAGGGAGAGGCAGAGCTGAGACAGAGTGTCCCTCTGTTCAGAGTGGACAGATGCTGGACAGAGATATAGAGTGGTTTGATGGGCGGATTGGGTTTCACCTTCTGTCTGGGAGTTCCACTCGTCCCTACTGGATCAACATGAGGGGAAACTTACATTCAGCTCCAAACAGAGAGCTGGAGATGTTTTTCTAGTAAGCTGTGATTTGACTTTAACATCATGCCAGGACGAAGATAAAAATGTTTTTCTTCCTTTAATGGTAGGTTATATCAGCAGACATCTGCAGAGACTTAGGCTAAGTTTAGATGTCTTACAGGACAAGTTTCATGAAAGGATTTGAAGTTATAAACTCTGCTATATCCTGATATCTGTTTGTTGACACAGCTGCAGGAACTAATGTCCAGGACATCCAGTTTGTTTTAATTTATTTTCAAAATTAACTTTGTGACTCATCAGCCAAAGTAGCAAGCAGATGAAAAAAAAAACAACAACTGACAAACCGTATTATTTATGAGCCAAAACATTGAATGTGTGTGTGTGTGTTTTTGGCATAAATCAAAATTCTATCACTGCATTTCATCGAGGTTAATTGATTGATTAATTTGGATGGATTTACAGAGAATGCTTTATACATAATGATTCAGATGCAAACTTTTCCAATTATGTGCAGCAAAACCCTCTTGTGATGACTCACCAAATTGATGCAGTGCTAGGTTGTTAATTTTGGACCCTGTTGATTATGTTTTAGTATATCATGATTTTCAGAAGCTCTACAAACATCACCATGTGTTTCAAAATGAAATAATGTGCCTTTTTAATGATCATTGTTTTAAAGAAGTGCAGAAACGCAGTGATCTTCTGTCTTGTTTGTTCTTTCTCTGGGAGGGAGAGAGAGCTCTTTAAATTTGCACAAATACACCGAAACCATTTTGAAAAAGTGGGTGGAACTGGGGAGAAGCAAAGTAAACCTTTGGCTGACTTTCACCTACTTTTCCAAATGAGTCAGCATCCTTCTGCTTTAATAAATATCAAAAGACAAGACAAGACAAAACATGACAACAGTGCTCAATATTCAGATTAAAAATAATAAGCAACAACACATACAAGATAGACAAAAGACTAACATACCACAAGCAAGTGCACTGCACTAGATAATAAAAAAAAAATCCCACTTTTGGATGTTTAGGAAGAATATTTTTTGTTGGGGTGGTATCAAACATTTATCGATATCTGTTCTTACCGATATATAAACTGAAATTGATAAATGCTAATTCCCCAGTGGAACAAACCTTTAAAAGTTTCTGGCTTTATTGTAATCATTCATTTTACTAAGCACTAGGCAGGCTCATTAAGTACATGCTAGATGAACTCAGAAGAAATGTCATAAAAAAGTATGCTCACGGGGTGCTGGTTTGGTGGAGTGGTTAACAACCAGGCACGTCCCATGGACATACTTCTCCCGGCCCGGATTCAAATCCAGTGACCAGTTTGCAGAGTATCTTCCCCTACTCTCTCCCCCCCTTTCCTATCCTCTGTCGTTCTCTCCTATCAATAAAGGCACAAAATGCCCAAAAAATACATAAAAAGTATGCTCACACAGAGTAACTTACTGTTAAATCTGGTAAGTAGGAGGTTACACTGGTAAAAAAAGCCACAGTCTGGTTTTAGTAATTCTTCCAAGAAAAACTATTATCTTATTTGGTGACTGTCCACACTGAAATGAAAGCTCTTTGGTTTTTTAAACAGTTTCTCTGAACACGACATTGTTTCAAGAAAAAGCCAAAACAAGCTTAGTGGCTTCTGCACCACGATTGTGACAGTGTTTAAACTGATGTTGTCGTTATGGCAGTTTAAGGGAGAGCAGGGCTAAGAGATCGTAGTTCTGAAAATGTGTGTAATAGTAAAGCTACACAAAGGGAGGCATCAAGCTTTTCAAAGAGTCATATTATGTTCAGTATATGAATATGAAGCTGCACTAATGCTTATTGTTGCAAGCATCTCAACATTTTGTACTGTTTATGGTTGCATTGCTGTATGAGCTGCTACTAAAATTTGGATGGAAAAAAGTTTTCGTGTGTGGCATGCGCACCGTATTTTTACGTAAAATCTTCTTAGATATCTTATTCTCATATTTAAATGTATATGATACATCTGTATTTGCTGTCAAAACAAAACAAATACATTGATTAAAAAAATTGCAAATGCTCAAACTCAGACCAGTTAAGCTTTCACAATCTTGACTTTAAGAGGATGAGATTATCTTTGTACTCCTAAGAGCTCTCTTTGTGCGAGAACCCTCATAAAAGTTAAGATCTGTCTTCTTTCCTGAGGCTGTCCACATTCCAGGAAGCACAATGGTGCTCTTATGTCACTGAATTCAGAGATAACAAAGTTGTTTATTACACAATAATGTCCACATGACTTAAACTCATTCATAAAAACAGTCTTGACTTGTACCTTTAACACCGTGCTTCATCTGCATGGGACTTTCAGGATGTTAAAGTCAGTCTTCTCTGGGTTTTCCCCCTCTTAGCCCGTGTTAAAGTCTTCTCAAATGTTTCTGAATCTGTTGCTTTTTAACAGCTGAGCAGCCTCAACATGATTACATGTGCCGTCCAGGGGAGTATAAAAACAGACAGCTGTGTAACTGTGTTGTCATACTGCGCACTAACACACACATTAACACACACAGTTACTCACATGGCCGGTTGGAGACGGAGAATCGGAGCCAGATGTGAGAAACCAAATGAAAGATGCAACTCCACCCTCCACTCTCCTGAGAAGTGGTTGCATTTGAACATTTCTACATTTTTATTTTTGTATTACAGAACAAATTGGTTTTTTTTTTCTTCAGTTTGTTCAAGTGTTTTGAAACATTTCGGTCTCGGTCATTAAAAGCAATCTGCCTGTGGGTCTATGGTTACAGTCCGGGGATCAGAGAAGTCATTAGCCCTCATGCTCTGGGGACAATGAACATATGTACCATTTTCTAAACTGCAGATCTTACAGTGAAATACAAGACATCTCACAAAAGACATGATGCAAAAGTCATTCATGGGGACCTTAAAGGCAGCACCATTTTTAAAGTTTCATGTTTTGTCTCTGACCAGAGGCTGCTGGAGAAAAGTGGATGTCAACTTTTAGTAAGACTCGACTCTTTCTAATGGCTGATACAGATTTTCTTTAAACAAAGTCTGAATGTAAGTATAGGGAAGATGATGATGATTGCAATTTGAATGTGCACATTTTCAATATTCATGTCACTGGTCATTAAATATCAGTCCCATGACTCAAAACACTTGTGTGTTCAGCTGATGGAAACCAAAGCTGACAATTTGCACTTCCCTCACACTAATCAGATATCACCCACATTAGGTTTACTTAAAGAATATACTGTGGCGTGTGTGTAGTTTGTGGCTTCTGCACAGTAAATATATGAGCTTTCAGATGCAGCTTGCCACAGGGTGTTACAGCTCGATGAGTGACTATGCTAAATGCGGATTCAGCTGACTCTTTAATACTTCAAACTTTTTAATCATGATTATAAAAGTAGTAATTGCATGTGTCTTCAGAGCACTTCTTAACAGAGCAACATTTTAAAGACACTTAACAGCTTAAAACATGTTCTTAACCATGGATACTCAGCAGTGCCACACAGTGAGCTTTAAAAGGGGAAAAAACAGGAGTCTGAGAATTTACTTCAAACATTGTCAAAAAAAGTTGATATTAAAAGTTTCAAGGTTTGCAATTATTAATTTGTAAACTAAAAACCAGGAAAATGAACAGTTAATAGAAAACCGACTTAAAGATGAATAGTAAGTTTTTGCTCTTAGTGCAGGTTATACAGCAGTTTGTTTGAAATGGTGATTCAGTTAATGCTACTGATACTGAACTCTTTGTTCTGAATCCATTTTGATTCTCAGAAAGTAAGTTAAATAATAATGGAACAATTGGTTATTAAATATACTTTTTGAAAATTGCGGAAGTAGATGAACAGGTCTGTAGAAGTATTTGCGAAGTTATGTCTACAAGGGATGGGATGAAATATCGTTTGGCAATATATTGCGATACAGTACGTGACGAAACGCATCAAGTTTGAAGAAAATGAATCGCGAAATAAAGACGCCACATCCAGCAATAGCGCATGTGACCAGAAGTGACGACAACAAACATTAGCACCAACTCCCTTGCCTCCAAAAAGCCGAATGATGGAGTCAATGAGGTCGAAATTGAGGACACTCCGCCTGGATACAAGTCATCTGTATCCAGGTGGCAGTATTTTGGCTTTATCATTACAAAAGACGAAGACGGCAAAAATGAGCCTACTGATCGTTAGCATACCCTCTCTCTAACCTCTCCAGGGTTAGAGAGAGTGTTATTGTTCGTGTTTGGCCTGTTAGCCCTTGTGTTTTCCTGTGTGCAACTCAAACAAAAGCAAATAAGTTGTAATTACACAGTAATATTTTTTCTTTTTCACTTTTTTGATGTTGTATCGTGACGTATCGTATCGTAACCTGGGCATATCGAGGTGCAGTGTATCGTAAGTGTATCGTCCCATCCCTCATGTCTACACGACATAACCTAATTACATTTTATTTGGAAATTTGTTAGTTTGGAATGATGAGGTACAGATGAAAGGGGTAATGGGGTATTGGGATCCCCTCAATAGCCTTTTCAAGAGGCTGAAGATCTTGGATTTGGAGCTCTGAGTGGAGCTGCTGCTCCTTAACATGGAAAACAGCCACTTGAGATGGTCTCATTAGGACACCCTCAGGTCGCCTCCCTATGGAGGTCTGTTGGGCATGTCAAGCTGGAAGGAGACCCAAAGGCAGACTTAGAACTTGCCCACGGGATTATACATCCTTTTTTGGCCTTGGAATCACTGAGGTAGAAATAGAAAACGTTGCTTGAGAGAGGAATACCTGGGCTGACCTGCTGAGCCTGCTGCCATCGCTGTCTAGACAAGCACCTGCATAAGCAGAAGAAGGATAGATGGACAGAAAGAACAGCAGGTCAGCGAGAACCCCTGCGAATGAGTTCAGCAAATTCCACAGGTTTTAAATGTGTTAGTTCGACAAACTTTTCTACTCACACATCCTTTTTTTACTAACATCTATGTGGATGTCAAGTGCCTTTGGAGAAAAGTCGCCCTTCATTCTGTGTGGAGCAGTAAGGGCATGAGTATTTACTGATTTGTCTTTTGAATGAAGATGCAAACATTTTTGCTGCCTACATGGGTGCTTTCACATTGCTTTAAACAGGACTTGGTGGTTTCGCATCCAGCCTTAGGTGAAAAGTCAAGGCACTGCAGCTGCATGTTGAAGACGTGACAGTTTCTTAAACGGATAAACACTGAAGACTGCTGTGACTACAAGACAGCTCATTAACTCAAGAAGTTAAAATCTGATTTTTATAAAAGCTGAGGCAATGGATTTGTTTCTGTTCGATGCTAACTTTGAGCAAAGCTGTGCTAATGAAAACATTAAGGTCTCCCAGCAGTTCTGGCTTGAAGGAATGTGTTGTCCCATGGCTTATTAAGAATTTCCCAAACCCCCAAAACAAATGAGCCTTTCAACGCATCACGGGAGTTAAAGATCTCCGTCGGTGATTTTCAGTCAGCAGGGGAGATCTGGAACTCGTGATGAGGAGGAACAAGACATGACATTGTTCCTGGAAAGTAATTGCCAGATCAAACACCCTCAGTGAACCCTGACACGCTGCAGGTGATCAGCAAAACCGAATAGACAAAGCAGCAGAGTGTGTTGTGGACATATTGTGCGGGCTGGAGCTGGGCCCTCAGAGTATTGTCGCTAACAGGTCAATCATAACCTGAGGATTTGCACCATGTAGCATGGTTGGTTTCAGTCATGCTGTGTTTTGGAAAAGAGCAACTGTCCACTGAGTCGTTCATTTTAAAGGAAAAGATGGAATAAACATTCTTGCACTTCGGATAATGAGATATATCAATGTGTAATTTCAGATAACATATTGGGTAAGACATTATTTTCATATAGTATGTCTGCCAATTAAAGTAGACGGCAGACCCAATGCTCAGTTAGAAGACCGTTCATGTTAATTTGTTTAATTTTCAGTCCTAATGGAGAATTGTTATGGTTATGCTGAAGGAGACTTGTTTGGGCTGGTGTATTTTAAGGTAGGGCTGAATGAATTAGGGTGAAACACAGAAGTTTAACATTGCGGGGGTGTCTTAGTTTGACTCATCTGCTTGATTAATCCCAGGAGGAAGCAGCAGGAAATGATTTTAGCACGTGGCTCATGCCAGTTGAAGCTGAAATACATGATCTCATGGTGTCAACAGAACTGCAGGTGATGGCTCCAATCAGCAGACATGAATCCACGAAACACTCATGTTGTTACAGTCACAGTATCCAAAGCACAGCTGAACATCATGAGGCTAGAGGAGAAAGAGTTTTGGGGGTGTTTATATCATGTAAAGCTCAGTTATTCTGTTTAAAACTGCTACAAATGTACATATTTCCTTCGTGTTGGTTCATGCTCTTATGGCATTATTTTGCTGAGGACCAAATCACACAAAAAGACAGGGTTGGCCTTTTGTATTATATGATAACAAGTCCTTATAACTCCGCCCTGTAATAGCACTGCACTGTCAAGTCCAGGAGAATATACGTTTTACATCGTTTTCACATGTTAATATTGGTATATAAGCAAACAAAATATCCAGCACAGTACCCAGTCAGATATGGTCGACTGTCACATAGTGCTGTCATATTTAGTATATTTTTATTGCAATTATTGTTAACGTTAAAAGTGTTAAATTCTTTGGGCTTTTTCATAGTCTCACTTTACTTTTATTTATTTCCTCCATAAGGAAGTTGAACTATAGTTTAAAGGTACAGTGTGTACTTTTTAGCGGCATCTAAAGGTGAGGTTTGAGATTGCAGCACTCCGGCGCTCCCCCCTCCCTGTCGGAGAACCTCTGGAACTACGGTGGCCTTCCAAGGACAAAAAGTGTTTTTAGCTTAGTTATCAGCCTATGTTTTGTCTTACTGCCACAGAAAATGAATAAATCGTGGAGTTTTAGCACGACGTTGTCTCCCTATTGTCTTTCAGTCTTGCTAACGCTCACACCGGTCGTTTGGAAGAGACAATCATTTCAAAATGCTTGTGGCCGTGAAATAAGCCTTGCATAGTAGATACATTCGCTGTGTCTTACTCCGGCTTCTCCCGAAAGTAAACAAATAAATTCGGCTCCATATAAGAGTACAATTTGACACTTAGTCTTACCTGTCCAGCAAAAAACAGGCAACTTCGGCGTCTGTCTGCAAACTTATCCTTGCCTTCAGGGACTTCCATCTGGGAAAGGCAGCGCCGATGTTGACCCTGTTTTTCTTGTTTTTCTGTCCCGATTGCATTTGGCTTCGTCGCGTTTTCGTTTCTTTGACAAAGATTCACGCTCCACTGATGGCAAATTGTATGTGTGGTCTTCCATGTTTGTTTGTATTAGCACAGCTGCTTGGTAATCACTCTCTTCTTCTTCTTCGTCTATTTCACAACTGTGCATTTGCGGTAGGCATCAAAGATGGCGACGCAAGATGGAAGCCACCATAAGAGAGGACTCGCTCCTATGTAGATATAAATGACTTATTCTAAGGTAACGAAAACAAAACATTAATTATTTAAGGCTGATTAGAAACTAATTTAAATATAATTTTAAGTAATCTATTCCATTTTTTACCAAGTCTGTTATTTTAGATAGCATGTAATAATACACACTGTACCTTTAAAGATTCTGCGTGTTGCAACCTGCTTTGTTATCTTTACATAATTTTAATGCTATGCTCTTATATTTTTAATGTCTCTTATCTTTTTTAATACTTTATTTATGCAATTTTAGATATACTGGACAGAATATCAGGTAACTACAGAGAAAAAAGCAGGCAAATAACGGCCTATAAAGTTACCCCTTTCTTACTATCCCTCTTCCCTAAAGCAAAAAAAAAAAAAAATCTGTTCTCCACAACAAGTTACTGAGGTCATCTGTAATCCAATTATGGGAAATTAAAGAAAAATAAAGTATTCAAAAACAATTAAGGCATTGAGCTGCCATAAGGGTCTCCTCAGCTGTGTGATATTTTTTATCTATTTTAATGTCTTAGATATTTCCATGTCATACTACGTATAAGAGCATAGTCCCAGCAACTGAAATGACAGAATCTCTCTTTGGGATTAATAAAGTATTCCTGATTCTGATTCTGGAGCTATAATTACAGGACAGGCTCAGCATTATGGGGCTGAAGTTAGCAGGCCAAAACAAGTGAGTGTTAAATAATGAGGGTCAAATGTCTTGTGAGCAATTATACAGATGAATTTATAAATCAATGTTTGGCACACTTAAAATAATTGCTGACAAAAAGGACACAAAGAAGAAAGGATTTTAATATTTGCTGATGTCCACAGTGAACCACAGAGGACACCAAATAGCATGGCAACTTGTGGAGGGAACACCTGTGTGTCCGCAGAGACTGTTGGCAATGTGGAAAAGTAAAGAGCAGCTTTATAACGGATAAATTCTCCTGCTTAAACTGGCTGGACTAAATTCTGATAACTGAACAAGATTTGCTTCAGTCAATGTTGGTGAGTTCAGTGATGATCTGCTGTAGAAACAGTGAGTAATGTCAACCTGTTAGTGTTTTCTTTGACTCTGTGTGATCTAAAACATTATTTTTAAGTTGTGTTTTGTCATCAGAGTGGTTACCCTGGTAGCTGTTTTACAAAACAATAGGAAAGCAGCTGCTTTTACTTCAACAGTGTGATGAGTTTACTTGTCCCTCTCTGTCAGCTGTGTTGATTGTGTTCTCACTGCACATGAACCTCTCCAGAATCAATTTAAAGTGAATGATACCACCTCTTTTAGGAGCTTGGCCTGGTTCTTTGTACAGAAACAGGATTCAATTGTTGTGTTCATGCTTATTCAACCAAAAGGAACAACCTCTTGTTTATGAACAGCTATCGCAACTGGTCTTTGTGTGAATACTGAGTTAACATTATTGGACTCATAGACTCTTTGCAAAGCCGTGGGTTTAAGTTACAAGTTCTCAACCCAAACAACCAACTATAAAGCAGAGGAAACAGGGACTAAACTACAAAAAGACACACAAACCCACAAGAATTTGCACTTATTTTGGGAAGCTTAGGTCACATTTTCACATTGGAGGCATTGAGTTGGGAGAAGTTAGAGATTACAGGCTCACTTGTGCAAGAGTAACCTCAAACTCTGTTAGGCACACAGCAGATATTGGCAGTGCAGCTGGTTTATAAAGTCATGAGCTCACATGGTAATAAAGTGATAAACATGCAAACAGCAGGTGACCTTGCTTTCTGTGGTTCCTGGACTTCCTTTTTTGGTCCACCTGCTCTGTAGAGATTTATGCCGGCCTTAAGTGGTCCCAACTGAACGAAGGGTCTAAGTGAATCTCCAGTGAAGCTTTGAACTGTCTATAGTTTTGAAACATGACCTCAGATCATCAAGAGTCTGTTTTTTTGTTACTGCTGGTCATACAAATAGTAGAGTATGGATATTGCTATCAGTAAAAACAACAACCTGCCAAATGTCTGCTTTTTATGTCTTCTGTTTTTGTTGCTTGCTCCATCTTTCAGAAAATATGCTCGGACATTTTTGTCGGATGAATTTTCCCCTCATGATGTCTTTAGGGGATTTGCCGCCATCCCCAAATTGTTGACACTCTTGAGTCAGGTGTTTGTTCAGCCCACAAACAGCACAGGGAGCACATCTTGGCAAGTCTGTGCTGCCACAGTAAACATTAGAGCATCTGCAGGAAAGCCAATGTTACACCTAATTCTTGACAGGAGTAAGGTCGGATTCAGTTCATGAGAAGTTCCACTAAAGCAGCCTGTTCTGAGTGAGGCTGAAACAGAGTGGTTATGCCAAAATGATTATCTGTTTAGATTGCTAGGCAAAAAATGAAAACTATAAATGCTCTGATGACATTTGTAAACAGTGTAATCTTGTTTAAATGAGTAAAATACAGAACCTCTAGAGCTTCCATGTGTGGTGCCATTGAGCTTAAACAAACATTCTATGTGTTTTTTTTGTGTTTTTTTTGTCTATGTCATGCTTGCAATGCGTTTGGAGTATTTGAAGAATAAATCCTGCTTCATGAAGTATCTTTGAAGAAGACAAATATCCCTTGTTCTTCAGCTGCTGTTTGTGCAGAGCTTTGAGGTTTGCTGCAGATGACATGCAGTCGATGAGAGGGGCTGGTTTCCATGGAGCAGCGCTGCATGTGAGCGCTGCAGAGCTCCTCGATCCTCCTGGGAGACGTCAGAGTGGAATATCTTAGATATGATTACACTCATATGTCAGCAAAACACATCCCTGCTTGAAAGCAGTACGACAGGG